>OY978219.1:15044132-15644132 GCA_963854785.1 Vaccinium vitis-idaea
ATTTAACCATTTCGAAAATTGTTTGGATCAAGCCTTTCCGGGTATTTTTTTTTTGAAGATTTCCCGCTTAGGCCTTGGAAAATGCATTTTAAAAACATTGAGCGGTTCGGATCGTCAAAATTTGATCCGGAAAGTTGAAAAAAGGCCAATCCCGCACCAAATTTTGTATGCGGGATCCCTTAGGAGACCGCCTTCCTATATATATATATACACCGGTGATCCAGTCAAGGATCCCGGATTCAAGGTTTTTTGGTGTTTTGAAGGTTTTAAAAATTGTTTTTGCATAATCCGAACCGTCCAATGTGTTTAAAACGTGTTTTTAATGGTCCCCGCGAGAAATCATAAAAAAAAATGACCGGAAAGGGCTTGATCCGAGCAGTTTTTCACAAAAATTGTACATATACAGTTTTATGAAAAACTGCTAAAATCAAGCCCTTTCCGGTATTTTTTTTGGATGATTTCTCGCGGGGACCCTTGAAAACACGTTTTAAACACATTGGACGGTTCGGATCATGAAAATTTGGTCCGGAACTATGAGTCCCGGACTAGATCGGGACTCATATATATATATATATATATATACAATAAACTTCCAATAAGGGACCCTTATTTAAAAATACCATGCGGACCTGCCCTTTTTCGACTTTCCGGACCAAATTTCGACGATCCGATCCGCTCAATGTTTTTAAAATGTGTTTTCAAGGGCCTACGCGAAGAATCTCTGGAAAAAAAAACCGGAAGGGCTTGATCCGATCAGTTTCCGATAAAAACTATACATATACAGTTTTTATCGGAAACTGCTTGGATCAAGCCCTTCCGGGTATTTTTTTTCAGAGATTCTTCGCGGAGGCCCTTGAAAACACATTTTAAAAACATTGAGCGGATCGGATCGTCGAAATTTGGTCCGGAAAGTCAAAAATGCCCCTAGGTCAGCATGGAAAGTTAAATAAGGGTCCCTTATTAGAAGGGGGTCCTATATATATATATATAGGCAACACTTCTAGTCCGGGATCCGGGACTTCATGATCCGAGCATTTTTTTGACGATCCGAGCCGTCCAATGTGTTCAGAAGGTGTTTTCAAGGGTCCACGCGGAAAATCTTCAAAAAAAAATACCGGGAAGGGCTTGATCCAAGCAGTTTTCGCAAAAAATATATATTTACAGTTTTTGAGAAAACTGCTTGGATCAAGCCCTTCCCGGTATTTTTTTTTGAAGATTTCCCGCGTGGACCCTTGAAAACACCTTCTGAACACATTGGACGGCTTGGATTTTCCAAAAATAATTTGCAACACAAAAAAAGCCATGTTTTTCTTATTTCCGGGAGGTGTGGACTAGAAAATCCACCTATATATATATATATATATTAATGCTAATGATATATTAAACTATTGTATAATATATTAATGCTATTATTTATAATACACATACGTTTACCCACTAAACTAACTAGTAAATTATTGTATATTATGCTAATGATATTTTGATACCCATACGGTTACTCACTAAAATAACTAGTATAATTATTATAATTTAGTCTATGCTATTATATTTCGACCTTTGGCTATTACCGGTCAATTTTTTTATTCTGTAAGGTGTTAGAAATTGTTTGGATTTTCTATGCTCTATTAGTCTACTGTGAAAATGGAAAAAAAGAAGAGTAAAGTGGAAGACCCTACGTGGAAACATTGTGCACGTGTTACCAAGGCTTACCGAATGCAATTAATGTGGTCAAGTGTATTGGGGTGGGGCAAATCGTATGAAAAATCACTTGGCTGGAACCCATAAATAAGTAGTCATGTGTTCTTAAGTCCCCGACGACGTTAAAGAATTTTTTGGGGACTATCCAAAAGAGAAGGAAAGGGGAAAAGGTGTGGACAATGTGGATTGTTTCAATGAGGAAGAAGATGTGGGAATTACTTCTAAAAGAAAGTGACTGATGGATGGTTATGTTACCAAAGGTAAGAAAACACAACTCACATTAAATCAAATGGTGAAGAAAAGAGAGCCCGTTATTAGAAATATTTGTCGATTTTTCTATAAGAACGCCATTGCTTTTAATTGTGTTAAATGTCCTACATTCAAAAGGATGGTAGCGTCAATTGGTGAATACGGGAGGGGGTTTAAACCCCCTACTTATCATGAGACTAGGGTGTCCTACTTGAAGAAGGAGGTGGATTTTGTGAATGAGGGATTAGAGAAGTACAAAAAAAGAATGGAAGAAAACCAGTTGCACATTAATGTCTGATGCGTGGAGCGATGGAAGGTATAGAAGCATTACAAATTTTCTTGTCAATAGTCCTAGCGGTACCATTTCTTTCAAATCCATTGACACTTTTAGCATTTTCACTAATGCGGAGAAGTTGCGTGACTTGCTTGATGAGATGGTGAATGAAATTGGGGAAGAAAATGTACTCCAAGTGGTGAACGATAGTGCATTGGCTTATGTAAATGTCAGAAAATTGGTAATAGAGAAAAGGACTAAATTATTTTGGAACCCTTGTGCCGCACATTGCTTTGATTTAATCCCTAGTGACATCAGTGAGTTTAAGGTTTTCAAAGACACCTTAGCAAAAGCAAAGGAAATCACCGTGCTCATCTATCGGCATCATTGGGTACTTGACATGTTTAGAAAATTCACCAAGCAAAGGGAATTGGCAAGGCCGGAAATTACTAGATTTGTTACCTCATATCTCACATTGAAAAGCATGCATGATAAAAAGACACAAGGAATGACTTGCAAGTGAGCATGGTAAAAGTACAGTGGGAATTAGAGTGAGATGGATAATAGAAAATGATGCAACATTTTGGCCTTCCATAAAATATTGCATGAAATGTGTTTTGCCGTTGGCTAAAGTTTTGAGGCTTGTGGATGGTGATGCCAAGCTAGCGATGGGGTACATTTATGAGGCTATGGATAGGGCCAAAGAAGAAATTGCTAAAAATTTTGACCATGTGAAAATTAGGTATAACAAAATTTGGAATGTTATTGATACGAGATGGAATTATCAACTCCATAGGCCTCTCCATGCCGCGGCTTACTTCCTTAATCCCAAGTAAGTTATTTATTTTTACTTGTGCATTATCAACTTCATAAACCCTCTTGCCTAAAAGTTTGGTCATTTTTGTAGGTTTCAATACGACCCAAACTTCAACGCCAATCAAGAAGTAAATCAAGGCTTGTGGACCACTATTGAGAGGATGTACCCGGATGTAGAAACAAGGTTGACCATTCACAGACAACTAGAGAAGTTTAAAAATACCAAGGGTGTGTTGGGTATGGAAATGGCCAAGGCCACAAGAGGCAAGACATAACCTGGTAAATTTTATTACTTGTACATCTATACTTTCATTTCTAATACTTCTGAATTGTCTTCTAATCAGATAACTTTTTAATAGCAATATGGTGGGAGAGTTTTGGAGAAGATTGCAAGGTGCTCCAAGCGCTAGCAATAAGAGTGCTAAGTGGCACCTGTAATGCAACGGGATGCGAAAGAAATTGGAGCATATGTGATGTCGTACACTCAAAAAGAAGGAATCGTTTGAAAACTCAAAGGATGAATGCATTGGTGTTTGTAAAATACAACGAAGCGGTGATGCATATGATCCAATTTGTTTATTGGACATTGAAATCCGACGATGAATGGATTACCGAGAAAGAAGATCCAGTACTACCCTTTGATAATTCATGGATGGACATCGGAGAGTGCATGTTTTGAAGATGATGGAATGGTTGGGAGAAAGAGAAAGAGAGGTATAAGATTTTTATCATATGATATTCAACTTTTAATTTGTATGAGTACAATTTTACTTAAAGAACTTCTTTGAATATAGGGCCGAGAAACATAAATGCTTATGGCCAAAAAAAAGGAAAAGGGGAAGCAAAATAGAGAGATTATGTTGAAGTGCTTGATGATGATGAAGCCATTGAAGTGGAGGAAGAAGAAGAAGAGGAAGAAGAGTTTGATGAAGAGACTATGGTAGATGATGATGGCGACGACGTGGAGGAACTTGACCTTGAAGATGATTGAGAGATGACCAATCAAAACCTATTTTTTGGAGCTAATAGCAGTTTAATTGGCTTTGAAACTTAGAAGTTTGAACTTTTAGCGACCTTTTTTTATGCAACTTGATAGTTGCTACTTGCTAATAGCCTAGTACTATCCTTATTACTTTGGGCTTACACTGTTTAGTATATGAAATCTTGAGACTTATGGATCTTGTGTTGATTATAATTTCATATATGACAATTCTCTTTTGGTAGGTCAATGTTTATTGCCATCTTATGTAAAAAGTATTGATCATGGAGAGATTCAGATCCACATCCCTTCGCTATAATCGCAACTACGTAAGTGCCTTAGCCCTAGAAAACATGATCATCAATTTATCTTATGAAACAATAGTTTTATTGATTCTAACTTAAAATCTACATTTTTTTATGTTTTTTTAGAAAAAAATGACCGAATCAAAGCGATTCACGATTCACGATTCACAACTGGGCCTTTTTTTATTCTCAATTCGATTCACGATTTGAAAACTATGCACTAGATACACTTTCTCCGTCATATGTCCTTACTGGTGAAGGGTATTGCGGACTTTTGGGCGAGTAATCACAGCCGAATCTTTGAGGACGTGTAGAAACTGATCAGAATGTTTCCATATCTCGTCATCTGATTGGCACTTCGAGCTTAACTCCTCATCATCAAAATGAAGTCGTTTTCGTGAACTTTGAGAAGTTGTGTATTCGATCCATACCCCATATGTCTTTGGGGTGAATTCATTACATACTCTGGAGTGTTTATGTAGAGCACGGGTGCTACTGGAGAGAGAATTCTGGTGATGCCATTGTTCCTTTAGGAGTCACGCAACCTGCATGAGTTGCCATGCATTCTTCTATAGCAAAATTAAGCTGTGGTGAAGTAAGGAAATCAAGAATGTAAATCGGACGTGAAGCACTACTTCCTTCTTCTTCATCATCATCGCTTATCACAACAATGCTAAGACAAGGAACTTGGATTACTGCCTCTTCCCTCTTCTTCTTAAAATAAGCTCGCAGCACAAAAGATTGAAGTTTTCCGGGCAAGAACTCTTCAAGCGTGATAGAGATCCGAGGAGATTGTTTCAAAGGCTTATCGGGGACAAGCCTCTCGCGCTTTTGCTTTTAGCCCTTCTTCTTCTTCGCCGTGCTTTTGCTCACTTTAGTTCCGTTGTATCCTCTTGGAAGTGTTTGATTTTCGCTGTCTCTTAGGGACAAAGGGAGCCTTGGTTCTAGATGAGGAACTTTGCCTTTTCTTCATTCCTTTTGATTGATAAACGATCCATTCTCCTTCCTCATCATCATTGGCTGTTATTGGATTAGTCGTCATTTTCTCAAGAGGGGGAAGCTCAATAGTTTTAGAATCAAAAAGTTCCTAAATTTTGTCTTTCAAGACAAAACAATCTTTTAGCGTGTGACTGATAAGGCGGTGGTATGGGCAGTACTTTGGATGAGTTGTCTTTCCTTCTTCACACGGCCTTTTCACCTCAGGGAGCGTAATCAACTTTGCTCCAAGAGATCTTCAAACATATCATCCACCAAATCATTTATGAAGGAATAGTTCTTTTCTAATCTTTCCTTCATGGTGGTTTTTTTAGTTTCCTTGGGCTTCTGCACCCCAACTACGATTGGACCTCCTTTCTTGGTTTCAACTGCTGCAGCTGTTGAAGTTTCAAGTCTATGTCTTGTCCTTCGCTCTCTCAAATGTAATTCCATGTCGTGTGCCTTAGTACACAGATCATTGAACCCCTCAAAGGTTTGAGCCCTAAGCGTCGTGGAAAGCTCATATCAAAAGTTGTTAAGGCACATGCAGGCATGCAAATGTTAAAGCTCGCAACCTTGCAATGAAATTTGTGACTGGTTCATTGTCACCTTGCTTGGTTTCAATGAGTTCTGGCACTCCAACTCGTCTTTGGTTGTCGCAAAATTGTTTGAGGAATTCTTTAACCATGAGGTCTCAACTTGGGATCGAACCTTCAGGGAGATTTGAATACCAAGTAAATGCAGAACCTTCAAGAGATTGCACAAAGAGTTGTAAGCACAAGGCCTCATTTTGTGCTATAGGCCTACATCGTGAAAGGAAGTGAGCAATGTGATGTCTAGGATCTCCCGTCCCAGGTGGGAATAAGACAGTATCCACCCATGCCGGGTAGGGCTTTGTAATCATTTGAAAGGCTTCATCGTCCTTCTCCTTAGCTTTCTTTACTTGCTTCTTCACCATATCATTGATCATGGCCATGAGTATTGGGTTCATATTACCGTTTGTCGAGCCTACGAAGAATTGGCCATTGCCCCCCAGTAAACATTGTTTTCTGTGATTTGAATGATCCTCCTGAGGATGCATATGTTTCTGCTTACCCTAGGCTAGCAAGCCCTTGATTTGTTCCATAGACATTTCTTCGTCTCGCTTCTTTAACTGTTCTTGTAATGAAGCTACATTTTCCTCCAAAAGTTGTTGATTTTGTTGAGAGTTCAAACTTTGCTCTTCATCATTTACGTCCGCCATCATCACTAAGACGGCTTTAGTAACGCTTCTGGGTTCACTCTTCGTGGAAGATGATGATTCACCATTTGTAGAGGATGATGAGCACAGTAAGACAGAACCATCGCTTTTCGCTCCTCCACTCACAGCTAATTCCTTTGATTCAGCCATGGACCTTGTTACTGGACCTGGCATAAATATTGAGGTGGCATCTTTCTCTGCTTGTTTTATCAACTCGACAAATTGTTCTTCTGTGGTGGTGGAAACATTTCTCTGAGATTCACTCTCAACTTCGGAAGAGTTTAATTCTGACTCTACAAGAGACCCCGTAGTTGATTCTGTGGAAGGCTCAAAGTCATCATTATAGTCTCCAAGAGCTTTTTCGATGGCTACCATAACATTGGTTATTACAGACTCTTATTCCACCTTTTTAGGAGCCTTGTTTCTTCTCTGTCTCTGTCTTTTCAAATTTGAGGATTTACTGGGAGTCTTTGACCGAATCCCCACAGGCATGGAAGAGAAGATTTGCACCTCATGGATTTTTATCATTGATTCAGTATTTCTCACGATTGGGTTCATGAGTTGACAACTTCGCATGGATAAATTATGCAGAGCTATCGAATCTCATGATTTTCGTTGAGCCAATGGCTTAAGATGATTTTGGGTTTGACCCATCACCTCCTTGCCAATCCTCTTGACTATGGAACAGTTTTCCATGGATGCTTTCTTTTGAGCAGCTTCTACCACTACGATAGAATGCTCTGCCTGTGTGACTAAAAGACCCAGTGTACTTTGAGTTGTACGGGCCTTGGCTAGGGTAATAGCGACCATCGATGCTTCTTTAGCATCCTTCGTCTTTCTAAGGAAATCCCATGTGCACCTTGTGGATCTTATTCCCACATATTGTTTGGCAGCTTTGAATAGATCTTCTGCTAATACTTTGAGGCCCTCAACCTTTTGGAGTGGCGAAATACTATCTTTTGTAGGAGCCTGTGGTAAGACAGCCGAGAGCCTTTGCTCTGTAGCCTTTCAATAGGCAGGCACTTCATGTTTCATCAACGAAGTGTTCATTCCACGATTGCCCGGGGTGAGGGTGGAGAGCCTAAACTATGGAACCTTATGGGCGACGGGTGTTGGAGAGACCAACACATCCATATTCAAATAACTGTTGAATCAAGGGAAAGACACTATTAGAAAACAAGTTTTCACTATTTGTTTTATTCTTCAAAAGATGGGAGGAGAAATAGGTCCCACCGGGCGTGCCAGAAATATATAGACACAAATTTTGAACGGTAAAAAATTTTAAACTACGATTCGAAATCCGTATCCCATATATCCATTGTTCAAGTGAACAATGTTGATTGTTTGTTTGCAGACTCCTATTTCTGATTTGGGAATCCAAATCGTTAATTACATACAATGAAAGTAACCTCCGATTAATGAAGAATAAAATAATAGATTAAGTATAAGAGAAGATGAGAGAACGAAATTATTTCATTGATATTTGGGTTTGAAGCCCTTGGTTTACATCAACAGTAATTTAAAGAATACATTATATTTAGGGGATTGGAATCCTTTACCTATCTCTAGTTGAAGCTAACACTGACTGATCTTCGAAGTTTATTGAAGATTGCAGGTTGAAGAATGTAAGTTGCTTGAGCGGTGTATACCTTTTGCTTTCTTCTGTTGTACTTTCTTCTTAGTTTCTCTTTCTCAGTATAGTTTCTACGTTGAGGGGAGAGAGGTCCCTTCCTTTAATGATGGACCTCTTATTTATAGAGTGCTTCAACCACCAGATACTTGGCCATCTTAATTTGGATTTGAATTATTGTTAGAGATCTGGATGGTATCTCACCCTATCTCCCTCCTCTATTCAATTTCAAACAGTGGTTTCATCTGATGACATCCACTTTGGAATATTCTTCCGCTTCCTCAGAAGTATTTAAGTATTTCTTGGGGTCTACATCTTATTTGATTTGAGACCACGTTGACATATGTGTGATTTTGTTGGGCCCAAAATATTTCATATTCGTTGGTTCGCGAGCTCATCATATTAGTTGATTCGCAGGCTAACATAATCGTTGATTCGCGGCTTAACATATTCGTTGGTTCACAGGGCTCAACATACTCGTAGATTCGCGAGCTAAACATATCCGTTGGAACATACTCGTAGATTCGCGAGCTCAACATATTCATTGGTACGCAGGCTCATTTGATCAACATAACTTAATATTCCGCAAGCTCAATATATATTTGCTGACTCACGGGCTTGTTGATTCAAAATTACTTTTGCCACAAGCCCTTTGATGAGTCATTTAGCCTATAGGCTTAACATGATTAATTTGGCAGTATACTTCAAACTTTAGTTGAAATTTATGTGCCAACAGGGATATAAAGGCTAAACAATTGTTAACGAATGCACATTGAATCTCCCACTTGGTCCTCAACTCCTTGCTTTTTCAAATAACCGGGTGTCCTCAACAACTAATTCTATAGCCCATAAAGTTAGCGACCAGACAAATCTATAGTGGCCCAAAGGCCGAAGATTTGGAAAGTTTTCCACGTTTAAAGTAAAAGGAAGCTAGTTGCAAAGGGGGAGAAATAAACGCGGTTCAGCCAAATAGCATTGCAATTGTGGAACCAAAACCACCTTGTCTTTTTTTTTTTTTTGGACAAAATGACATTGTAGCTAGCCAAATAACTTCGGCAATGCAATTAGGCACCAAAGGTGATAGAATAGATAAGTGATAAACAAACGGAAAAGAGTATATACCAATTCAATATAGCATAGTATGGATGAATTAGACTTGTCATTTTAAAACAAACCACTCAGCACATTGGCTATCACAAAAATTTGCCACAACCATTAGTTACAAAATCACATGTAATATCAGGGTACGCAAGAGACCCCATAACTCACCATTAACCTTCAGTAGGACCACTTGCATTATTGGCCATTTGGCCTGGTAGTATTCAGTTTCCTTTCTCTCTCTTTGCTGACAGGGCCCTAGCTTCGTTCAGACTAAATCCTCAAGTACATGTAATCTCTCACTATATGCTGCAATACTAACAGGCCAAAGCTCTCGAGAACGATCTAAGAGGGAATACGAGCTAAAACTTACAAGTGATGGACCTTTTTAGATTCAAAGCATACATCCCTTAGAGAAGTCTCATCCAATGGTTGCCTCGTAACAGCACATTAGCTTTTCCAACGTTGGGGATGTTTCAACAATGTTGTACACAATGCAAGAGTCTCATAGCATTTACATTTTCTCACATAACAAAATTTGTATTGACCGTCACCAAAACATTTTGTCCGTATCAAAAGACTCATAGGATATGATTAGTTGTTCCATACTTCCATTGCACACATAGTTAGAGTTTAGATAGTCTAAACAAACAGCCCAACAAAAATTCCTGATTTTGGAACAAGCTCCACATATTTCTATTAGGAAACAGTAATTGAATAACAAGTGAAGCTGTCACTGCTGGTTTGGGGCATAATCAGATGCCAACTATAGACTTCATCTATGAAAATAACTAAATCGATATAGCTTCCAGCCAAGATAAACTGAGGCATAGAGTGCAAGTTTTCAACATAAACAGATGTATTTACTGGCTAAAGGCCATCTAATGTTCCAAGAGCCTCCTTAAGCAGTTTCTGCGCTTCTTCTCTCCTCCTAGTCAAAGCAAGGCAAACAACATCAATATCAGAATGAACACCACTGGCAGCAGTTGAATTTGGTAGTATTTAATTATTGCTCGACTTTTTAAGGTTAAAATTTAGCTACTAGTTACCTAAAATAGTGGCCACATAGTTCTTCCTCGTAGTTTCTTAGTGCTTTATATAACTCATGAATCTTAGTATTACTAGTAACTCCCTCCGTGCCAATTTATTTGTCCACTTCTTAAATCTTGTTTGTCCCAAAATGTTTAGTCTATTTTGAAACTAATGGATTAGAAGCCGCACAATTCCTTTTTTGCCCCCAATTATTGACTTAGAGTAAACCTTTTCAAAAGTTGGAGGGTGTTTAGAAAATTGAGCATTTATAAGTGTAACGATTATGTTCCCCAAAGAAGTACTCGTCCCCAAATTGGACAAACAAATTGGGAAGGAGAAAGTACTTAACTCCAAAGGGTTAGTCTTTGGTGCTAAACCTTAAGATTCAGTTACCTCTTTGATTTAATCCCAGGTCCTCTCCGCTGAGAAAGAGGCATGTGCTACTTATATGATGCTTGCTGAGGAAGCCTTTTATAAAGCAAAAGGCTAGGTTTACTTGGATAAAACCTACGGGGTCAAAATACTTCCTATTTGCACAAGAAAGTTTCTATTCATGGGGCAAGAAAAAACTCCTATCCATAAATGATTCTCAAGGTGTGAGGCAGGAAAACTTTGAGGAGCTCAAAGACATTGTAGTCAGCTATTTTCAGCATACGCTTGGTACCCCTATGATGGCATTGTTAGTGAAAGAGCTTATGATCCCTTCCTTTCTGAGTAGCACTTGTCCATCCTTGAGTCGGTTTGCTCTGATTCTGAATCAAACCTGCCCTCTTTTCTATTGGGGTCTGGTGATGATAAGGCAGGGCTGGATGGTATCACTTCTTTTTACTTTAAAAACGCTTGGCACATTGCTGGAACTGATTTCTTTTCTGCAGTCTGTTAGATCCTTTTTTTTTTACCACTGGGAAGCTGTTGGATGCTATAACTGCTACAACAGTGTTCTAAAAACCCGTCAAGTCGGCTGACTAGTCGGCCACAAGTCGCTAGTCGGAGGTCCCCCCGACTTGATCGAAACCCGACTAGTTGGCCAAAAGTCGGCGATTAGTTGGTCAAGTCGGCGATTAGTCGGCCAAAAGTCGCTAGTCGGCAGCCCACTGACCTGGGACCGACTAGCGTCTTTTAGAACCTTGTGCTACATATATCTTTCGTTCATAAAAATTCTAGCCCTTGTAGCATGACTGAGTACAGAACCAATTCTTGCTGCAATGTCATATGTAATTCAAAGGTTACTACTACCAAGGTTAAATCTGTAATTCGCCTCCTAGTTAATTCCTGCAAGGCATCTTTTGTTTCTGGAAGGTCCATCTCAAATCAGATTCTTCTCGTGTAAAAGCTTATTAGGAACTACTATAGAAATAATTCTCCTCCTAGAAGTTCTATGAAGATAGACATAATGAAAGCCTTCAATTCTGTATCTTGGCAGATAATCTTGACAACATCCTAGAGGCCTTTGATCTTCCTGCTACCTTCAGGAAATGGATTGGAAACCTGCATGACCTCTCCTAAATATTCCATATCCATTAATTGCTACCTAGAGGGTTTTTCCCTGGGGCAAAAGGCTTGAAACAAGGGGATCCCCTCTCCCCATACCTATTCATCCTGGATCTTCAAAAATCACATTGATTCAGGGCAGTTTCCAAAAAACACAGGTGCAAAGAGCTAGGGAGTGATCACATAAGCTTTGCCGATAACTTGTTTATTCTGTGCTATCCCAAACTAACCATCAATCTTTTCAAATTGTGCCCCTTATGAAGTTCCACAAATACTCTGGCTTCCAATTGGCTACACTTCCAGTTAGATATTTGGGTGCCCCCCATTATCCTCCAAAATCTCTGAGGCAAATTGCAAAGGTCTCATTTCTAAGATCCAGGATAAAATCAAAAGTTCTTATTGTGTTGACAAGGTGCTTTAACTGAACTACGGAGGCACATAAGCGTTTCCAATAAAAACATTTTCAAATGTGGCATAACTTCATTTCGAATAACTCCCTAAAAACCTCAATAAGAGTAACAAAACCATACCGCTTAATATCCTCCACAGCTTGTTTACGACGTTGTATCTGAGATTCTAGTAGGTGAATTAGAGTTGCTCTGCCCTGCACAAGAGAATTTATGAAAATGGTGGAAACGGGAGGGAAAGGAACCAAAAAAAAACTATATATTAAACTGGTTTCTGTAAAACATGCTAAGAACTGATGATGAACTTCAGCAAAATTCTACCTGGTGAGGACGCAGTGAATTCAAAAGGTGATGTAAGTTTTTGAATATCAGAGAAATGTCTTCTACCCTCCTCGCATATTGAGATGGCCGCTCTATAAGAACATCAGCAAGCTCCAAAATATGCAGCTGGAGATCTCTGTTAAGCGATCTCAGTTCGTTCTTGAAATCTGAGAGAGATCAGAATGTTCTTGTAATACACCAAAGATAAGGGATGCAAATAGAAAGGTCATCATGTTCGAAGGTTGAAAACCTTGCATGCTTCAAAAGACAATAAAGGAAATGTTGCCAAATATCATGAGCTAATAAAATCTCATTTTGCTCTTTTCCTAGTTTGCCTTTTGCATTGCGTAAACTTGAACAGCCTCACACAGAGTCGCCATCCCAGCTTAATAGAAAACATATATTCATCATCCAAAAGTGGATCTCTTAAGAAATTTGTCATTTGTACAAATAGAAAGACACAAATAGTTAGAAACGTTATTCATCACTGCTAGTTCTCAATAATCAAGGGTGCAGGGACTAATAAACCGAGACAAAACCTATTTGAATTATTTGCACAAAGTGACTACCCCCATAAACTTGAACTTGTTTTTAATTTTTACACTTGGCAGCACAAGCTTTAAGTACTGTGTCAAGCAACTACGCTTACAGGCTTACACAGGGTTAATATGCCTACAAAGCTTGCAGAACTACAAATTTATTAGCAAGCCATCAGCAACACGATCACAAACAAAATGCCAAAATGTCTTGGATAAAAAGAACCATATCCACAAAGTTTCCAGACGATGACTTTTCTCTAACACTAATGATCCCGAAAAAGAACTTTTATTGGAAAGATTAATGAGTAACACAGATTATAAGACGCTACTAAGTACTAACACTCTTATAGTCATATGGTAGTACTAACACTCATATAGTCATATGGTACTAGGAATCTAAGTATATATCCTTTGTGATACATACGATGGAAGTAGACGTCCACTTATGACTTCCAAAAAATCAGGAACTTTAAAATAACTAATTTTGACCTTTCCCAGCATCGCTCCTTCCAAATTTCCAGCCCAACTATGCAAGACCTGATCAAGTTCAATGGGCTATCTCTTCTAGTCCTACTTTCAAGGTTGAGAAAACCTGGAATGCTATCAGAACCCACCATCCTAAAGTTAACTGGCATCACCTAATCTGGTTTCCCACATCCATTCCCAGGCATTGCTTCATTCTCTGAATGGCCTTTAGAGGGAGCCACAGGACTAAAGATAAAATGATTAGCTGGAGCATGCGAATCTCCCCTACATGTTCTCTATGTAATCTGCACAATGAGGACCTGCAACACCTTTTCTTTAACTGCCCCTTTTCAAGAGCTATTTCGCAGCAAAATTTTATCTTACTCTGGCATTTGTAAACCTCCTCAACTCTGACATTCTGAAGTTGACTGGCTCATAGGGAAGTTCTGTGGACAAATTTTTCCACGATATTATCAGAGAATTGACTGCGGAAGCTCAGGTTTATAATGTTTGGCAAGAACGGAACTGCAGGATGTTTCAAGGAATTCAAAGAACTCCATTTTCAGTCCTTGAGAAAATTAGGTTTGATGTTAAGGGATCTCAATTCTCTAATGTAAGAACCATTCCCCTTAAGTATGGCCTTGTGCCACTCTTGGCAGCTTGCTCCCAAGACGTTTGCTTCTACTCCTTGCTTGTAGATTTAATTTGTTGTTTTCTCTTGTGATGGAAGGTGTGCCTTCCTTGTTTTTTTAATTTTTTTCTCTCTCAAAAAACATTTGGATTACCAAAAAAAATTAAATTTGACATCATGAGACAGCTCACATGACAATAACTGCAAGGGGAGCAACATATATCAAAGTTCTTATCTCCATAAAGTTGAAGAAGTGGAAACCTACCAATATTAGGTTCTGTAGGATACAACTGACGAACTCCTTGTTCCTCCAAGCTTGGAAGCACATCATCTGTCTACATTCAAAATGCAAACATATTTTGAGGTCAAAGGTAGGTTGCCCACTAGTAAGGTTATTTTCATCAAAAATTTGGAACAAAGTATGCTATTGTATTTGCTGTCATTTTGGCCCCTGGCCATTAGGAAATCCAAACCCGGAAAAAAAAGTGCAAATGTCAACCCATCCTTTTTCATCTGTCTACATTCAAAATGCAAACATATTTTGAGGTCAGAGGTAGGTTGCCCACTAGAAAGTTTATTTTCATCAAAAATTTGGAACAAAGTATGCTATTGTATTTGCTGTCATTTTGGCCCCTGGCCATTAGGAAATCCAAACCCGGAAAAAAAAGTGCAAATGTCAACCCATCCTTTCACTGAAAATCACAGCAATTAGAAACTAACTTGCTTTCTGTTTCTAAACCATATTTCAAGATACCTTCAGAAACTGCTTGAAAACATGAATGCATATCACCTTTATATTGTTTTTACTTATGAGAAAATTTTCTTCTCCAGAATTGGAAAATTTCACGAATATTGATACCATTCTTGCAAAACAAGATTTCAAAATTTATTCCAGAAAGCTAATTTTAAAACATGGACCGAAAAGTTTCAAAAAAATCATTCATCTTTGACTTCACGGGGAAGCAAATCATATGGACAATACCAAGATTCAATCCGAACCACAGCAATTAACACCAAGAGTAGACATGCAAAAGATTTCGCCCAATCGAGAATGTCCATGTTTTACAACTTATAAGGCCCAGTTCACAATTGGCCGAAACTGGCATGAGTTAAACTTACAAGGCCTAGTTCGCAATTGGCTGAAATTTTTCATGTCTACATGAAGTCACAAACACTGTTGACATTAAAAGACAAACACTGTTGACATTAAAAGACAAACACAACCCATTCCATATATTATCATCGACCATATCAAAATAAATACACCGACTAAAAAACGGAGCAAGAAAAAGGCTACAATCTCACAGTGTAATTGGCACCAAAGAGGACGTAAGTGCCTTCAATAGGAGGAGGAGGCTCCGGAGCTGAAGTAGGGTTTTGAATGTAGTCCTTGTACAATTTGTAATACGGTGGTGGAGGCGGGTAAGTAGCTGTAGCCGCCATTGGAAATCCGACAGCACAAACCTAGCAAAAAAACAATCGCATAATTCGAATAAAAAAGGAGGTATTTCCTAAAGATCAGTTAACAAACAGACACGACCTGATGGTAAAAGAAAATAAAACGTAAATATATGAAACTCAACTAAATGCAGCTCCTGACAAGGTGGAATGGCAAATACGATCTATGCAGCCAAGCCCAAATCAATTGGGACATGAGAATTATTTTTTGTTGTTTTGCCAGCAGCCAAATACACTTTTCGTTGAGGTTACACATCAAGCTATGCACTTTAAAGCAAACTATGAAGCTAGGGATTTGAGCTTAGTCATTTGATCTCGCCCCCACCTTGTCCCGTTTACCCCACTTTTTGGGCAGCTTACTGTGTATAATTGGGTAATTTCCTTCATTATGTGCCTAGTAGTGAAAAAAGCCTGAACACTTAAAGGAATAATTGGAACGGAATTAAACTAACAAAATGCATTGTATAATTGAAAATTTTCTGGCTCAAATAACTACAAAATACAATTCAAATACAAAGAAACAAAATAAAGTAGTAGAAACTACTCGCTAAATTCAATCCAAACATACAGGAAATCAAATATTGAAACATTTCCAACCAACTCATATGCATATTCCGATATACAGACACATGAAGATCAGCAAGGGAAGTAAAACCCTTAAAGATGAAAACTTGGACAAAAACAAACTAAACCCTTTTGAGTTCTCATCGATACTCGGGGCTTTTAGGTAGAGAATGAATGCTTTAGAGAGGGAGAGAGATGCTCACAAACAGACACGATTCTGCTTGTACATAGTTTCACAAATCTCTGTATAAAAATACATAAAAATGTAGATAATGCAGTAAATTACCTGAACAATCCGAAAATTCGGTTCTGAAACCCTGTTAGAGAGAGAAGATTTTTTCTTTTCGAGAGAGAGAAGATTGAGAGCGCTTAATCTGGAGAATGTTCGATTGCGCAAGGGAGTGAAGGAGAGGGAACGGAAATTATAAGGGTAAATTACACTGGCCTCCTGAGGTTTGGTACAAATACACTTTTGGCATAACAAAAAAGGCCGATAAACAAACCGAACGGTTGATTGTTCAAACATGGTTTGAAAACTTAATGAATTTTAAAAATATGTTCGAGTTTGGCTTGATTATGAGATGAACCGGTCTCAAGTAGCTTTATTTTTTTAGAGATTGTTAGTCGAACTAGCTGAAAAATAGTTTGTTCAAGCTTTGTTCGAAAGCTTAACAAGCTTTAAAACCACGAACTTTTAACGAGTGAACATGAGCTCGAAATCTAATGGTTTGGTTCTTTTTTGGGTTTGGTTTTCTTCGGAAATAATAATTTTTTTTTTTAAATGCTCGGAATTGTATTACTTTCTAAAGATGCTTTAGAAAAGAAAAGATAGTTAAAATTGAACTTACTTACTACGGAATTGTTACTTTCTATAATAGTAGAGTTGTAATAATCCAAATTTTAATTAAAAATTTTAGGATTATTTAATTTCTTTTATGTGGATAATTAACTGATTAATCCATAATTACGTTTTAAATTCTAGATTTCATAATCTACGGTTAGGACTCTAAACACCTAAAATTCTACATTTTAAACCTTTAACACTATCTTACCACATAATACAAATTTGCATACTTATATTTACGCACACGTCATATATATGCATATAAGCCCAGTTTCCAGTCAAGAATCCCGTAGTGGAAATTTTTTGGTGTTTTGAAGGTTTTAAAATGTGTTTTGGCATGATTCAGACCGTCCAATGTGTTGAAAAAATGTTTTTAAGGGTCCCTACGAGAAATCGTCAAAAAAAAATACCGGGAAGGGCTTGATCCGAGCAGTTTTCCACACAAACTACACATACAGTTTTATGAAAAATTGTTTGGATCAAGCCATTCCCAGTATTTTTTTTTTTTTTGACGATTTCTCGCGGGTACCCTTGAAAACACGTTTTAAACACATTAGACGGTTCGGATAAAAAAAATATATCGAGAAGGCGGATCCCGGGCTCCGGGAATCCCGGACTAGAAAGTTCATCTTTGCATATATACAATACCTATATGCATATATATAGCCAAAGACTCCTTTCTCTCTCCTCACTCCCCAAACCGTATGAAAGTGCCTAAACCTAAACCGTAGTGTACCCTATGAAAATGCCTAAACCACTAAAACCCTATAAGTAGGAAAGTGCACCCTAAAACCTAAATCCTAGGGTACCCTATGAAAGTGCCTAAACCACTAAAACCCTAAGTGTCTAAACCCCAAAAAAGAGTGACTTACATTTATGGTAATTAAAAAGAGTGACTTGCCTTAATGGTTATTAGATGCCTTTTTCTACAACTTAGAGGTAAAAATCTGCAAAATTAATACTAATAAACATAGTATATTTCTCCTAACTTGTTTAACAAATCAAAATCTTTGGCCTTCGTGAAAGATATTTTACCCAAAGAAACAAGAAAACCAAATGAAAATAAGCTTATAGAACATAATCGACCATACCATTTATAGTTGCCTCAGGAAAAAATAGCTTCCCAAAGTTAAAATTGCTCAAATCTTATTTTCGATCAACTACGTCGCAAGAAAAGTTGAATGGATTAGTTATGATAAATATTGAAAAAGACATGGTGGTTAAACATGATTATGAAAGCTTAATTACTACTTCTGTCGCGAAAAATGCGAGTAGAGTTATGTTTAAATAAAACATTTCGAACTAATGAAAGGATTATCTAGCTTTTTGATATTATGGTGTTGAATAGTTATAGAATTTTCTTTAAAGTATTTTTTCTTTTTCAATTTTTTTTAGTTGTGAATTATACAAAGAGCCCCACTTAAGAAAGTTGACATCGGGTCTTGAAAAACTCAGTGCCAACCTTCAGAACATTTCATTAGATGCCCTAGGATGAACTTAGTCCCAGCTTTGCCCGAGAATTGGAATTCCTACTTCGTTTTACAACATTTATGATATATCTGTCCAAGACATCTTCCAATCGGAGGACAATTGATCCTCGGATCTTCTACCAGATTTTACCGGCAGTCGATAATATTAAATGACGGACACGTTCGTTCTAGGTTATATTAAAAGTCCATCCGAGGATGCGTGGGTTAGGTTGCGGGAGAAAAATATCCAACCCATCAAGTATGGGTTGGTTGAGAATTCGTCCCCTAACCTGCAAAACCGACAGGGTGCATCTCGCTGTCCAGGAATGGCAGACAAGTAGAGCTCTCATATTCTCTCTCCTCAACACAAAAAACGAAGGCCTCCATAAACTGATGAAGTAATACTTCCTCAATCCCATCTTCTACAATTTATAGGTTTTCTGTTTTTATACTTTTGGTACATGCAACATGATGACTACATATACCTGATGACATCTTTCGTAGTTCCAATAAAAAAAAGACCAATTCTGAAGGAAATTGTGGGAGAATCACTAGACCCACCAAGAAGGAAAGAAATTCTATGGTTTCTAATTTCTATACTTAAAAAACCTGTCCAACAGTTTGTATTTGTTTCTATTAATCAGCTCTTTACAAATCTTACCTTAGGGTGACAGTAACAGAATAACCGTCTCTGGAAGTGAGGTGGACATCTTCTACAGGTAAATTGACAGCGGAAAATAAAACAATGAAAAACAGGAAATAAAAACAGAAATTTTGCGAACTAAACTGGATCTCACGCAGCATATATAAATTTCCTGTAAGCCAAGTATTTTACTTGCATTAGGTTTTTTAACATGGGTTAAAAATCCGTTCCTTTGAAGCATATATGGTCTCACCCCATGTTGCAGAATCCCAAAAAGAACCAATAAACTTTACACTTGCTACCAATTACTGCGGTTCTCTTTGAAATACTGCTCATAATTTCGGGTATTGAAATGTTAACCATTCATTTCAAACAAGTTACCCGTTAACTCAGAAGTGATCACCTTCCGGGAAAAAATTCAGCACTTTCATGCCACTTGCAACTTAGGCATCATAGGCCTGCCATCTTTTTGGCTTTGACCTGCTACTTGTTCTGTGTATATGTTTGGTTATGTCACCACCTGTCCATCACTTCTCTTCTATATCGTCCTTTAAGCCGGGCCAAATCTGCAAAAGCGGCCGTATGTTGCTTGCTTGGAAAACTAGGTCGGGATACTATCACCATTGAATGACCAGATCAGCATAGAAGAAGGAATATTAGGATTCCAAAGAAACCAAATGGCCAGATCTCTTTGTATTTAGGCTTTATAGCGGAAGCTGCAAAAGTACGAGGAATGTTATGACTTGCCTGACTAAATGTTGCCATCAACAAATTCAGCAAGTAAAAAGCAAGATAATCAGTCATCAAAATCAAGCAACTCAAGATCAAATACATACATTGCATGCAGTTTCTACAATTAACTAATATTGCTGTTTGTCCTTGGATTAAGATCTAATGCTTGCTTTTAATTCTAACTGGGTTATCAGTTTATCAACCACTCGTACACTAAAGTCAATGGGATATCACATTTGTTATATGCAATAAACTCTGCTTGCCTCAAAGTAGGTCACTTTCCTATTTGCTTTCCTGCATGCCTCTATTCATACGGGACCTCCCTCCAAGAATGGAAGTAATGCCGCCTTATGTGGGTTACCAGCTTGCCTCAAGAATGGACTAGACAAACGCCCACCCAAACCCCCTCAAAAAAATTAATGCGGATAGAGAAAGAGAGAGGAAACATTTAATCTCTGCTCCAAGCCATGAAAGAAAAAAAAAAACCCAAGGGCATTTAGAATTTAAAGAACATTAAATACATAATGCATAGGTTTAAGTTCTGAAAGTTTGTAGTTAACAATAGTACTACACTCCTTCAAGTTTCTCCTTGCGTCCATTTCCAGCTTAACGGTCAGGTTTCCTATCCAGATGTAGGACATCTATCCAGATATTCTCGCAACTTACTGTGGATGATGCTGAGCAACAACAAAATTGAGCTCCTACTTTCATGCATGTAGCTGGACAATTTAAGCAGTCTCTGCTGCTAATTTCTCCCCCTTGTATAAAGCTATGCTAGTTATCTCAACAAATGATAAATCACGCGCTGTTTCCCCACAGATCTTGATTTGCCCTAACTAGAAATAGCTATAAGGTTGTACCAACATTGACTAGAAGTGTAAAACAACTTTCTCTAAGAAGTGGGGTTGAGAGTTTCTCCACATTCTAGAGAGAGAATGCACTCCCCCATTTTGAAACTCTATGCCATTTTTAGATCTGGCCCTCAATCACTCTGATTGAAGGGCGTATCTCATCCACGATTCAATCAAGATATGGCTGGTAATTTCTATCCTAGCATCGAGAGAGAAATGGAGGATATAGGAAAATTCTCAACAACAGGGGCGGCTCCATCATTGCACCAGTGAGGTGATCAGCGAGGTCAAGGGTTCAAAAAATACACCAAAAAAATTAAAATTTAGATATAAAATAAGATCTTCTTTAGTATTCTCAGTGCTGGGTTACTCGTGCGAGATTAAAATAAATGTTTCCAACTAAATTTGAACCATATTGTTATAACCCTAACAAAACAAAACAAGCCTAGCCCAATTATGAGAGCCCAATATATAATAAATTTATAAACATATCTAAGGATAGTGGTTACCTGCCATTTGATTCAATGTGTAAACACAAAATAATTGAAGGGAATCAGACAACCTCTCTCTCTTAGATATAAAATAAGATTTTCTTTAGTATTCTCAGCGCTGGGTTACTCATGCGAGATTAAAATAAATGTTTCCAACTAAATTTGAACCATATTGTTATAGCCCTAACAAAACAAGCCTAGCCCAATTAGGAGAGCCCAATATATAATAAATTTATAAACATATAAGGATAGTGGTTACCTGCCATTTGATTCAATGTGGAAACACAAAAAAATTGAAGGGAATTAGACAACCTCTCTCTCTCTCTCTCTCTCTCTCTCTCTCTCTCTCTATGTGTGTGTGTGTGTGTGTGTGTGATCACACAAAAAACAACTCAAAAGAAGAAATCAAGAATCAGTGAATCACAAGAGTCCAAAGAAAGAAGAATTGAATACAAAAAGGTTCTCCTCTCCTTTTTATGCAACGTGTAAATTGGGCTCTCATATGACTTTTCCTCAGTAGAGCTTATGGTACATGACAATCAACTTCAAAACTATATAGTAGGTCCGCTCTAACGATGATTTTGCATAATTGAAAGGAGTTGAGGGACTTCAAAGACTATCGTAGAGACAAGTAAGAATCTTGCATATTCATTAGTCTATGTACTTGTGAAGTTAGCTTTGCTTCTTCTAGTCGCCACAGCAGCCATTGAAAGAGCTTTTTTGTCGATGAAAATTGATAAAAACCCAATTCCATAACCGAATAGAAGATGAATGATTCTTTGGTCACGTTCATTGAGAAGAACGTGTTTAAGAATGTTGAAAACAAAGCTATAATTCAAAGCTTTCCAAATTTGAAGACTTGTCGTGGGATGTTGTAATATGTTGGAGTCTCTTTTTAACCAATTCATGCAATGTATATGTATACATAATACATCTCTTTTGCCTAGTCAAATTTTTTGTTTTTGTGTTTTTTTTTTCGTTTTTTTTCCCCATACAGCTTTTCATCATAGGCACGCTATGTTTTTTTTGTCGGCGCTGGATGAAAATTCTGGAGCTGCCCCTGCACAACAGCCTCAAAAGAGATAACCAACAGCATCTCTAGGGCACCAACCGACGACGAAGTCAACGGTGGAGAGGCGGGAGAGGTCTGCTGTGGCGTTAGTGGGTCAACCGCACCACCCTCTGGAGCACTCGTAGATCTGGTTCCAAATTCTCACCTGCTGTTCCTATTGACTATGTCAATGCCATGGCAGAGGGAGTATCTCAGGGTCCCTCCTCGTCTCTGAAATTGGAGCATTTTTCTGATCTTCAACGCGATAGATGGGCATCTGTGGTGGTTGATGAAGCATGTACTGATGATGAGTGATGGAATCTGTGATTTCCAACTCAACCGTGAGTTTAGGGGTTCCGAGTTCTCTGCGAGTTCTGACTGGCGGTCCTGGTGGTAATGAGCGGTGGCGGCAGCGGATTTCCTATGGTAGGTAAGGGTTTCACACTCCTTGCATTTCAGATTCGGTTTTGGGATTAGGGTTTCTGAATTGAAAGCCTTAAGTGGCTGCATTTGTAACTTCTGATTGGATTGTAAGTGAGAGCCTTAATTGGCAGCATTTGTATAACCCACAGCCTTAAGTGGCTGCAGTTTCTTACTTTTTCATACCTGCAACTGTGTTCAAATGGCTCTATTTATCCTCCGCTTGGCAATGGAGAGCATTTGGAATTTGATATTGGCGTCTTCGGCATTTGGTAGAGATTGACTCGGGGTCCGAGGGCGTAGTTACTTAGGTTAATGGCCCAAGTTTCTATGGTCTGGGGGTCTTCGAGGGAGACGGAGTTTACTCTGGGGCTAACCCTAATCATTGTTCTGCCTTAGCATGCCCAGAGGTCTCATCCACCTTTGGCCCCGAGTTCTTTGTGCGATTACTGTTTCCATTGCAGGGGTCATTTTTATACTTTACTCTGTGTGGAGGTTTGATGGATTAGGATAGTTGCACCTTTGTGGTTTGTTGTGTGTGTATGGAGTCCGAGGGCGGAGATTACCATTGGATGTGTTCTACGTAGTGGTGACCTTGGTTTTTACTGGTCCGGGGATATCCCTTGGGGCTAGCTCTATCAATCATGATCTTTAGCTTGACTAGGGATTTCACTTATCCTTAGCCCTATCCTTGACCATTTGAGAACACCACGGGTTATCTTTAAATTTTAAAGACCTTATTTGTTTCTCTACTGGTTATGGAGGTATTGAGGAGCTTGGTCGTGGCTGTTTTCAGCGTTGGGTGACGTTAGATTGGGTCCGGGGGCGTGGGAGTTGGGTCAATGGCTCATTCCTATGGGCCGGGGTGTCTTTGGGCCAGATATTCTGGAGCTGATGCTTGGTATTGGTCTACCTTGAGCATGGTCTAGAGATCTCATCCATCTTTGGTCCCGAATTTTGAGGATACGGCAGTTCCACGTGGAGGTTCAAACTGGTCTCTGATTTATATGATGTTATTTTATTCATATTTCCTAGCCAAGCAGGTTGTGCAAGGCATTAGACAGTACTTACAAACACTAAATTTTGTGACCTTTTTGGGACTGCCTGTGCTCATGTCCCAGTTGCCCTTTCTTTCCTTCTTGATAGCAAGCTCAACAAAGACATGCGCATGGGCTAACCCACATTTTGAATGTTAGACGCTAGCTTACTATTTCTTTCCACGCGGTTTATGCATGGTTCTACCCATTTATACCTCCCCTGCAGATTGTGCAGGGGAGTTGCCACTTTTCTTTCTTTCTTTTATTTTCTTTTGCTTCTTGGGATATGCCCCTTGTAAACTTGTATATTCGCTTAACCCCTTTTATATTTCAAGCTGATTTACCCACACAAAAAATAATAAAATAAAAAATCACTACGGAAGCTCAAGTGATTAGTTTCACTATTGCATCCACCTTAACACAGATTGTATGAAACTGATATTACAATAAAGAAACATACTCCCTCTGTTCCTATTTGTTTGTCCACTATGAAAAGTCGTGCCACTTTTCAAATAAAAAAATATAAGTGTTTTCGTGTATCATTTTTCAATTTTTTTTACACCGAATTAAAGTACTCATTGTGTACTTTAATTCGGTGCGAAAAAATTTGAAAAATGATATACGGAAGCACTTAATTTTTTTATTTGAAAAAAGGTAAGAGAGAGAGTGTGGGACAAACAAATAGGAACGGAGGGAGTATTTTTATAAAAAAAATACATATAACTCTTTAGCATTTAAGAAAGCTTAAGAACGGATAGTAAGCTAACCACGTATCAAGAAAGGTAAATAAATACTTAAAACTCTGCAAAAAGATCTTAAAAGAAAATTTCAATGTAAGATTAAGCAACGAAATGTTGACAAGAATGCCGTATAACAAGAAGTTACTTCCAGTTTTTCGGGGCTTCAAATTTGAAAAAAGACAAAAAGGGAAACACATACATGTTAACTAGCTTTTAAGAAACAAAAGATAAAACATTTGCAGATATTTTGTAATCACTTACATGATGGAGACGGCGACATTGAGGGCGACACAAGAGGTGGATGCACCAGCCCTTTTGCATTCCCCTTCTCCCGTCTTGGAGTGGATCCGTAGGATACAACAGATAAAGGAGAAAGATCAGGGGAAAACAGTGGTGATGGACCCACATGCGGTGGATAAGAACGACGGTCATGCGGTGGAAAGGCTGAGGGTCTTGGTGGAAGTGTAGAACCAGAGAGGGGACTAGAGCGGGGGGACCGATTCCTTGCCATTGAAGGTGCAGGAGAACCTGAAATGGGAGGAAAGGAATGGCGGGGATAACTTTCGGGGCTTGGTGAATACGGGTAGTTATGATCATCAGATGGTGAAGACGCATCGCAGTTTAAGCATGGTGGCAAGGAACGATGAAAATGGGGCCCAGGTGCTGGAGAGTGCGACGGAGAAATTGGACGATCGGAGTAATCATTATCCTCCGGAGCTGGGGCCGGAGAAGGGGTTGGTGAGGTTGAAAGAATTGTACAATTTAGAAAAGAGGATAACCTGACTTCCTTAACTTTACCAAAGACTGTGTTGTTAAGGCCAAGATTTTCTGAAGGAGAAGACCCTTTGATTGTTTGAGCCAATTGCTTCAATCTCTGGGGCAAAAGGCTCCCGAAATTGGACATAACAGCAGCCTGAACCGTAACCGGAGGATCTCTCGTTGAGCCATTTCTGTTTGTTAACTGCACATAAACATTCTGCACGCAAAATTGTAAGTGAATTGAGTCAATTGGATAGCATAAGGTAGCATTTGGTATGCCAGAAATGTGAAGGAAGGGAATGTTTTTTCTTAGACTCCCCAAGGCATGGCCAGTGATCTATACTGGTGAATGATGCTTCCACTTGAAATGTACAACTGGCCATTTTTTAAGCGAATCAATCTCGGAAGGATTCCAATCTATTCCATTCCAATGAACCAAACACTGTAATAAGGGGCCATGCCCATACGTTTTGATCTAAAAATTATGAAGCCCTCACAGGAAGTACATAAACCATCTTTTCTAAACACAAACATCGGAACATGTCAATGGGTTAGCATGAGCTACTAATGTCATAAAGGGGCGTTCCTATCTACTTCCTATTTTTGGTCTAGACAATCTTCTCTTGTATAACCCTGTGGATATCTGGAGGGTGTCGGGCTTCTATTTCCTTCATTTTTAATTACTTGGTGTGCACGAGGTTGCAACCTTTCTGGGTTTTATTATAATAATACATATTACCTATCCAGGACCATCAACAAAAAAACAAAAACAAAAAAGAAAGTAAAACTGAATACCTCATAAGTCGTCAGCTGCAACCCCGATTTCAGCTGTTTCTTCAACTCTGAAAGATTATTGTTTATTTCAGATATAGAATTGTGGAGGGTAAAATTAAAGAGGGTTTGGGATATCTGCCAAATGGAAGCAGACTGGTCAGGGATCACAGTGATTCCCCCTGGAGATTTCAAAATTTCCAGCGAAGAAGGTTCCCCAAAAGTTGAATTTGTCAGAGTCAAATTGGATTGCTGAAGGAACAATTCTATTAAAGATGATCTCAGCACACTTAGGGACACTGGGTTAATTGCAACATCAATTGGATCAGAAAGAACACCGAACAACACATTGGTCCAGTCAGATTCATCAGCTCGATGCATGGATAGAATAGCTACCTGTTATAAAGAACTTGATTTAGGTTGATTTGTTCTTTATTGCAAAGTAAATAAAATCTAATGAGAAAGATATGCACATTCCAAAGCAGAGTTGAAAACAAACCTTTGTATAAGGGACACCTATTTCGCTATAGACATCATACTCTAATCTTCCAATGTTCGGAATCAGCATTGAAACTGACTTTTGCAGTCTGAAGGACGCCTGAACAGTAGCTGAAGAGAAAAGAAGAAAAAAGGGGGGGAAAGGGGGGAAAAATGGTCCAAACATCAATAAAGAACCAAAGAAGCTGCTTCGGCATATGAGCAGAAATAACCATAAGAAAACAAGATCAATCCTATAAACTACTACTAGAAAATTAGACTCCATGCTTCAATTTCATATCCTTCCCTATTTTTTCGTTTTGTTCATCTCTCTTGTTAACTGGGAAAAGTTCACTATTGAATTTCACTTTAACCCAAGAGGTTTTAAGATTTCCACATCACCCTTATGTGACCACAGCAAGCCAGGTTTGTCTACAACTAAGGCTACCTGAGCATAGCCTGTAGATTTTTGCCTTATGAATACTAGCCATTTTACTTCACTTCCATAGAGATGCCATGCCACGAACAAGCCAGCGTGTACAACAAAACAAATAGATTGTGTCCAGCAGCTTGAACCAAGATCTTCTGATTAAAGCAATTGCATTTGAAAGATTAAGGTTACAATGCAGACATCTCTTCCATCAGTTCCATGTGTACTCTGAAAATCTTATTCACCACAAAGATGATTTCTCAGTGGTGGGCTTACTATGAAATAACTCTCCAGATTCATGTTACAAATTCGAACACAAAGATATTCATGAGATGGACATCTAGAAACACCTTAGGCCACTGCATTTGAATTTTATGTCATACTGATGCTGATGTCTTAAATATTCCAAATGGCACATGAATTTTCCCGATAACAGAATATTATTAAATAACCCAAAACTGATAGCACAACCTACACCAGGGAATTCGTGAACAGCCTGAACTCCAAAGGGATTAATAAACAGCAAAGGAGCGTGGTCGACGGTCCAAGTTGTTTTCCTACTTTTAGACCACCAGACCAGCCTACGTCCATTACATTTTGAACAACTAATATGCTATTTTTGAATTACGTTAGGAACTTTCTGCCTCTTAAATTTCCTCACAGACGAAGGCTACTAAAATGCAAAATAGAAAGAAACATTAAAGTTCAACTGCTTGGTTACTAAGATACATTGAATCATAGAAATGGAATATATTCCACTTCCTATGTTGCCAGTTTCCGAATCAACTAGTACCCAAAAACTTTGCAAAATCTTCCACAGTGCAAACCATATACTTATAATGCGTAAAATGGGTCCTCATGTCAGAGCAGGTATAGACAGTAAAACAAAACAACAAAATAAAAAACACAGAAAAACGAACTATGAGCTGACTACAAATTTAAGCATATATAATATTCATGCTTCGGAAAGTAATCACATTATCGAAATAATCAAGCCACGAAGCACCAAACTAATTATATTTTTAATTTTGGGTGCTTCGGAAAGTAAAAAAAAAAAATTTACCGAACTAATTATACACGATCCTTAAGAATTGAAATCTAATCATACAAAACTAAAGAGGACCAAAGAAATAAGTGAAGCACCACCAGAAGAAACAAACTAAAAAAAAATAACTTACAATATGACGTACCCATTTGTTCAATCAATATTACAGTAAAAAAAAAAACGTCTCAATACAGTTGGCTAAAATATCAAATTAATAGCAGCCGATAAAGAACGTAATGAACACATTAACGCCCAATTTTCTCAAATCAACAGAAATCCTTCATAAAAAGAAAGGCGACGATAAAATCTCTCTACTCAAATCATGACAGAAAGCACCTAATGCAGACCAACACTCCAGAGCGAGGAAAAAGATCAATGATAATAGGCCTTACCAGTGAGTTTGATTGTGTATTTTGCATCAAACCCAGATGCCGTCGAGTAAATAGGGAGGATCCAAAACAACGCCGATAGGAATACAGAGAGGCTGAAAATCAAAATGACTAGGCATTTGAGGTTGAACTCCCGACCGATTCTACGCAGACCCAATGAATATCTGTCACAAAAAATTGTCAAACCAGTCCGCGATCGATGATGCCCTTGAATATGCTGTTGTCGCTGCAGATGTAACCGTTGCTCTTCTTCCGATTTCCCCATTTCCACAGCATCATCTGTAACTTCCCCTCTCTCTACTCTCTGTCGCTGGCTACGTAGACGACGGTGAGATTCAAAGCGCAGGAGGCGATAACGAGAGACAAGTGTTCATGGTGTGCACGCACACACTCCCTCTCTACTCTTTTCCTCTCACTATGCTGTTGCTGTGGGAGTTTGTAAAATTTTGAACTTGTACGTAGTACTCCTATTTTGTTTATGGGAAAATTTCAAAAAGGCCCCTATTCTTTCATCCAAATGTCCCAAAACACATGTCCTTTCGTTTATTTCAATTAGACATCTATCATTGTCCACCATTATTAAATTGGGTCGTGATATCGTCCAAATTTGGACGAAGCATGCCCCCAGGTGGCAATTTTTTTGTTGACTTGGCCGTAGGTTACATTAGATGGCATGTTTTGGAGGGAAAGGAAGACATGTGAGAGGCACATGACTAAATCCCTAACAACTCGTTTGATTCGCAGATTAACTGTTTGGGATACGACTAATTGTATCACTTCCTGAGTTATCCCACGTTTGGTTTCCGAATGACTCTCACGATTATTAATCCTAGTATTATTTTTATCCCTATTGAGGGGTAATAAATAATCCCAGGGGAGAGGGAGATTATTTTCAAAACTAGTTTTAGTTTTTCAAAAACTATTTTCAACAAATATTTTTAAAGAAAGTTGTTCTTTTTAAAAAAATATTTTTCTTGTTTTTTAAACTCTTTTTTTCGCTGGAAAAAAACTGTTTTGATCAAAAACATTTATCCCATAAATAATCCCACATGAATCATACATGGGATTGGGTAGAATTAGGGATGAAATTAATGTCATGACAAATAGTCCAAGACTACCAATCCCAGGAATATTATTAATCCCATCTATTTCAATCCGTGAACCAAACGAGAGTATGAATATGATCAAGCTAGTCTATGAATTAGTCAAAGGAAGGATTACATTCCTCCTCATCCCAACTATACAAACTATTAATCAAAAACCTTTAGAGCCTAAATAAAGGTTATTCCACCCCTACAAAACATAGCATATTCCTCTCACGCAATATAATCCACATCAAACCTAGAGGGACCATGGCCCAAAAAGGCTTCCTTTTTTTCCCATTCTAGCAGCTCTCCACGTAAGGATTTCTATGACATTCCTCGAAATGGCTCACTTCAATCCAAACCATGACAACACCAAAGTCCGAAGCTCACATGCCATCGGGCAATGTATGAGAAGATGATCAACCGTCTCCGCATCTCTTTTGCACATATAGCACCAATTGACATTGATCCTCCACCTTCAAATCAAATTGTCGATAGTGAGTATCTTTCCTTGGGCCGCACACCATCAAAAAATTCACCTTCAACGGAGTATTAGTTTTCCAAATTTATTTCCAAGCAAAGGAGGGATTACCACCATCACATAGAGCTTGGTAGTGAGATTTCACCTGAAAGTATCATGTATTAGAAAGATTCATACAATACACATATAAACAAACTCAACTGCCACTGTAACTCAACTAGCCACCCCTTTCTCTCTCTCTTCACACACCCTCATCCACGTTCTCTTTGTGGATTTGTAAAATTGTAAAAATAAAAAATCTAAGCATTAAGGGATTAGAGTTTGAAGGCTTGTGAGTGTGAGGCTTTGCAAGGCAAAATACATTCTTATACGATATTGATTGATGATTGATTGATTGATTAATGATTGATAGCAGATAGTTTGCAGACCCGATACCAAGTGATTTGTAAGTTTTAAGTGTCCCCCTTATTTAATGTATTTTCCTTTATGATATCTGCTTATTATTAATTTCCCAGTTTCGTTTTGCTTGGAAACCACCATCCAAGAATCTTAGATGATTTCACAAAGTTTCTATACTTCGGGGAAAAAATGTATATTAGTGTAGTGCGTGCATATTTGTTTCTAGGAAAAAAAATTTGCTATTTTTTGCCGCTTATTATAGGTTTTATTCTACGCCTTTGATCGAAAAAATATTTGCTTTACCAATCATAATTTCTTTGTAATAAATTTTGCACATGAATCGCATGTGCCCAGCCTCTAGTATTTTTAAAACTTAGGCATACTTTAAAGGGGTCATATTGTTTCTTCACGTAATTCACTGGAGTTGTGCCTTACAAATGTACAATCACTAGTAGGGGAAAAAGATCATCTTATGTAGAACTGAAAAAGGTTGATGAACATTTGTATTTCCAAGAAGATTGGCAGCAATTTGTGCATGATAATTCCTTAGAATTGGGGGACTCTCTCCTGTTCTACTATGGTGGCAATGCACAATTCTATGTGAAAATACACGGGATAAATGGTTGTCGAAAGAAGGTTAGCGGGCGGGCCTACTAGGGAGATTGACAGAGACATCACACATCCTCAAGACAATCAAACAGTCGAAACTAAGTTAATTTCTTAATACCAGGAACTGAAATATTGCAACTGGCGAATAGCGCGCTAAGCATATGCTTGAAATGATGTAGGGAACTCTAAACGACTGGAACAAGGAGTCAATGGCGAGGAAATTGCTCAAAAAGAATTGCATCCGATATTTTCATTGACGACTCAAGAGGACAGCAGAGCTCGTAAAGAAGCCAGCAAATTCATAGCCAGAATTTTTCGTATCCGAATTTCCATTCTTCGAAAAGTAGTTATGAGCCCTAGTAACATCAATAGATGTGATATGGTAAGGTCTTGAACCCTGCAGACACCACTATTTGATATGATTAAGGAAGAAGATCGCATAATTCAACAGAGAAGAAATGGGGTAGAGAGAGAGAGAGAAAGAATAGAAGTCTGGTATTATTCCATGATAAAAGCCATGTCTTTCCCTCTCTTTACTTAGCTTTTATAGCCAATTGTTACAACTGAAATTCCCTCCACTACGCTCTAACTAACAATGTAACTACCTTACTATTACACCAATTCCAAGAATGCCCTTCTAATTCAGCTATAATGGTTTGGACGTAACATTCCCTACCCCTTAAAGAGCAGCCTTGACCTCAAGGCTGAAAATGTGGATATTGGGCTTGAATCTCTGAGTGGTCCACCCAAGTAGCATCTTCAGGAAATGAATTTGCCCATTGTACCAACCACTGGACTACTGCCCTATTACCTCTCTTAACCATTTTCCTGTCCAGCACTGCCACTGGTTCCAACTGGAGTGTGCCTTCAGCTCCAACGGGAGGCAAGGTTGGTTGAGCTGTGACATGGGTTCCCAATTTCTTTTTGAGCAATGAGACATGAAATACTGGATGAATCTTGGCATTTGCTGGGAGTTTCAACTTGTAAGCCACATAACCAATTCTTTCCTGCACCTGATAGGGCCCAAAAAACCTTGGAGCTAACTTCATATTCCTGTGTAAAGCCACAGTGGTTTGCTTATAGGGTTGTAGCCTCAAATAAACCCAATCTCCAACCCTAAATTCCCTTTCAGACCTTCCTTTGTTAGCATAGTGCACCATTCTTTGTTGGGCCTGAGACAAGTGCTCCCTAAGCTTCCAGATAATTGCATCCCTTTCCCTTATCCAACTGTCAACTTCTGCCACTGATGAAGGCCTAGACGTGCAAAAGGTATGGTCTGGTGGCTCCTGCCCATAGACTGCAAAGTAGGGAGTGGTTTTAGTGGCTAAGTGATAGGTGGTGGTGTACCACCACTCTGCCAAAGGCAGCCACTTAGCCCATTGCTTGGGGCAATCCCCAGTCGTACATCTTAAGTAATTTTCTAGAAACTTATTCACAATTTCAGTCTGTCCATCAGTTTGAGGGTGGTATGCAGTGCTAAGGCACAATGCACAACCTTGTAAGGTAAATAGTTCCTGCCAAAAGTGGCTAGTGAAGACAGCATCCCTGTCAGACACTATGGTAGCAGGCAAACCACGTAATCTGAATACTTGATCAAAGAATAGCTTGGCCACTTCTTTAGCTGTGTAAGGGTGGTCTAAGGCCATGAAATGCCCATATTTGGTCAACCTATCAACGACCACAAAAATTACAGTCTTCCCTTGAGAGCTTGGTAACCCCTCTATGAAGTCCATAGATATATCAGTCCAAACCATGTTTGGAATAGGAAGTGGTTGCAAGAGTCCAGGGTACTTGACATTCTCACTTTTGTACCTTTGGCTGATATCACATTCTGCAATGAACAAAGCCACATCCTGCTGCAGTCCTTTCCAATAAAAGTTCTTTGTAGCCGTTTGGTGGTCTTCCCTACTCCTGAATGGCCCCCCAAGGAAGATGAGTGAAAGTCTTGAATTAACCTCTACCTTACAGGTGAATCACCCACTACCATTCTGTTATGATATGTGAGAACACCATAGTCCCATTCATACCCTGCATGAGTTTGTCCGAGCTGCAATTCAGTAATCAATTGGCTTATATTAGTGTTAGTAGTCCAGCTGTGTTTGATGTCATCTAGCCAACTTGTGGTAACACAGGATAAAGCATGAAGTTCAGCAATAGGATCCTCTGTAGTGGACACCCCAGCCTTTCTTGAAAGTGCATCAGCTGCTTGGTTATCTTTTCCATGTTTGTAAGTGATGGTATAATCAAAGCCTAACAGTTTGGTCACCCATTTCTGTTGGAATGGGGTTCCCACTCTCTGTTCCAAGAGATACTTGAGGCTTTGATGGTCTGTTTTAATTAGAAAATGTCTTCCTAGCAGGTAATACCTCCACTTCAGGACTGCCAGCACTACTGCCATAAGTTCTTTTTCATAAGTAGAAAGAGCTTGGTCTCTTTCTGATAACCCTTTACTCCAATAAGCTACAGGGTGCCCCTCCTGCATAAGCACAGCCCCCAATCCTGTTCCAGATGCATCTGTTTCTAGAATGAAAGTTTGATTGTAATTAGGTAGGGCCAAAACTGGAGCCGAAGTCAATGCTGATTTCAACTGGTGGAATGCCTCTGTAGCTGCAGGAGTCCACTCAAAAGCATCTTTCTTGAGTAATACATGAAGTGGAGTACAAATCTTGCCATAATGTTTTATGAACCTTCTGTAGTAACCTGTGAACCCCAGGAATCCCCTTAATTCTTTGACAGTGGTTGGCATTGGCCAAGAAGAAATGGCTTGCAGCTTACTTGGCTCAGCTGATACCCCTTTGACTGACACCAAATGTCCCAGATACTCTACTTCCAACTTACCAAACACACACTTGGTCATTTTGGCAAACAGTTGATGTTGCCTAAGTAACTGCAAGGTACCCTTTAAATGTTGTAGGTGATCCTCCCATGTCTTGCTATATATTAAGATGTCATCAAAAAACACAAGTATGGACCTTCTCAGGTAAGGTCTGAATACCTCATTCATGAGGCTTTGAAAGGTAGAAGGGGCATTAGTAAGCCCAAAGGGCATTACTAGGAATTCGTAGTGCCCATCATGGGTTCTAAAAGCAGTTTTGTCAATGTCAGGGGAATGGACCCTTATTTGATGGTAACCAGACCTCAAGTCTAGTTTAGAGAAATACTTTGCACCCCAAAGTTCATCCAAAAGTTCATCTATAACTGGGATGGGAAACTTGTCTTTAACAGTAGCATTATTAAGGGCCCTATAATCCACACACATCCTCCAGGTTCCATCTTTTTTTTTTTACCAATAAGACAGGAGAAGAATAAGGACTCACACTTGGCCTAATTATTCCAGATTGCAGCATCACTTTAACTTGCTTTTCAATTTCAGTTTTTTGGAAATAGGGGTACCTGTACGGCCTTACATTTGTAGGTTCAGCCCCTGGTTTAAGGGGAATGCAGTGGTCATGGGACCTAGCTGGAGGCAACTCCTTTGGCTCTTGGAAGATGTCTGCAAATTTAGTTAATAGCTTTTCCAACTCTTGTGGCCTACCCTCTTCTTCTTCTTTGGTTATGGCTTGCATCATACAAATCTGTGCTACAGCCCCTTGAGGTTGTTTCTGCAGTATTTTCTGCATCTTCTCAGGGCCCACCAACCTGACCTCTTCTCTCCTTCCTCCCCTCAAGACATGCTTCTTATTATTCAAAATAAATTCCATGCAAAGGTTCTTAAAATCCCATTTAACAAGGCCCAATGTAGCTAGCCACTGGATTCCTAAGACCATATCACACCCTTTCAATTGCAATATCCTCATATTTGCTTGGAACACAATTCCTTGCATCTCCCATTGGAAATTCCTACATATAGCTGTACTCATCATTTTGGTCCCATTTGCCACTGACACTGGTAGAGAATATGTGCTTTCAGTGTTGATGTTAACCCTCTTGGCTACCTCTGGGCTAAGGAAATTATGTGTGCTCCCAGAATCAATGAGGATTATGATCAATTTCTTTTTCACATTGCCTCTAACTCTCATGGTCCTGTAAGAAATGGAACCAGTAAGGGCATTGAGGGAGATCTATAGTTCTTCATCATGTGACTGTCCCTCTTCTTCCTCCTCTTCTATCTCCATTTCTGGCTGATGTTCCTCCTCCCCTTCCTCTCCTTCCATGGCATATAATTGCTTGTTCTTGCATACGTGCCCCCTTGTGTATCTTGCATTACACTTAAAACACAATCCCTTAGCCTTTTTCTCCTCCAATTCCTTAGATAGCTCCCTCCTGATGAAGCCTCCATTTCCCATGTGAGTTCTGTTTTGGGGTAGGGGAAGGATTCCTTCAGATTTGTGGTGCAATTTGGTTTTCTTGGTGATGGCTTCAATGCTTGCTTCTTGCAATTTAGCTAGCCATATGGCTTGAGTAATAGACGTGGGCCTAAACATAAGAACCCCTGGTTGAATCTCCTCCTTTAATCCACTGATGAAACAACTAATGAAAAAGTTCTCAGGTAAATTTCTGAGTCCTGTTTGCAAGAATCTCAAACTGTTCTTGATATGCTTTGACAGTGGTGGTTTGCTTAAGTTTGGTTAACTCACCCATAGCATCTTCATAAGTGTTTGGACCAAATCGTGCAAGTAATCCTTGTTTGAACAAATCCCAAGAAATTTGGTGGTGACACTTCTCAAACCACTGGTACCAATGAAGAGGGGATTCTTCTAAATGCAAGGATGCCAATCTAACCTTGTCTAAGGTCTCAATGGCATTATACTCAAAAAATCTCTCACATTTGTACAGCCATCCGCTAGGGTTTTCTCCATAAAATTTTGGGAATTCTATTTTAGCAAATTTCTGATGACTCAAGAAAGAAGTACGAGATTGGTGTTGATCTGACCTTGACATTGCTTCTGTTTGCATATGAAACCCTAAAGTTCCTGACTGATCTTGATGTTGTACGCAAAATCCGTTCGCAGTTGGTTCTGGATGCTGAATTCTTGAACCCCCAACTTGAGTTTGTTGTTGTTTCCCATAGACCTGGCGCGCCAATTGATCATATTTTGTTCCCATGGCTGCTATGAGTTCCTTGATTTCCCCCAAATTCTTGAGAGAATCTCTGATTTCCCCGATGTCCTTGGCATTCTTTTCGTTTCCATCTTTCAGCGTTTTGATTGCTTCCTCCATACGCTTAGTTTCCTGTAACCTAGTCCCTTCTACCATGGTGGTTTCTCAAAAACGTGGCCAAGGATTGCCAGGCTCTGATACCAATGATATGATTAAGGAAGAAGATCGCAGAATTCAACAGAGAAGAAATGGGGTAGAGAGAGAGAGAGAGAAAGAAAGAATAGAAGTCTGGTATTATTCCATGATAAAAGCCATGCCTTTCCCTCTCTTTACTTAGCTTTTATAGCCAATTGTTACAACTGAAATTCCCTCCACTACGCTCTAACTAACAATGTAACTACCTTACTATTACACCAATTCCAAGAATGCCCTTCTAATTCAGCTATAATGGTTTGGACGTAACACTATTTGGTTATTGCAGACGGATGTTGGGACAATTTCGCGGGGAAATTAATGGGGTCCTTATTAGGTTGGCAGAAAACGAACTCCACGTGGAGTCCTTTTTGGGTTTTGATTGCAGAAAAGAATTGACACCAATTTCTTTTGCGTCGACGTTGTTCACAGTAGTGATGAAATGGTGATATATTTGATGGATATGTCTATTGACACTTTGCTCACAGTCGGGCCTGTTGTGCGTTGGTCATGGCATGACCTCGAATCCGACCAATTTGGATTTAGGAACCAATTGATTGAATTGCCTTGATTGAAATATACTACAATAAATTTGGCACCAAGTGCCATGTGTCCCGTGATTCTTTCCCTTTTGCACTCCACGTAGATGTCAGCTTGCATGTTTGTAGTTCAAATCTTTTCCAAGACCTTAAGCTTTTGGTCACATCTAAGTCAAAGTGCTACATGATCAATTTTCCGCAAATTAGATATACCAAACAGTTAACAAAAATAATGGAAGAAAACGTGAAAAAACCTGATACATCCACTTAAACCCACGTGTGAAATTTGAACACAAATTTTAAGGTTGAACTCCCAAACAATCAGCCGGGCTACATCTGGGGTCAAGCAGACGTAGCCCGTCAAGCAAAAAGGGCATTTGCAGGGTTGCAAAGTTAGACTAACATACAAATCAGAGCTGCATTTTCATTCTAGATAAATCGATGGGCAAATTCAACAATAGTAGAGTACTAACAATTTCAGAGAAAAACTGAGTATACCTAACCTCAAGGCCACTGGAATGGGGTATTGCATGAATACTTCAGAATATAATCCCAAAATGGCACGACCATTCAAACTTGTTACAAGGAGCACTGTACCAGAATTTGGTGTCACTAAACAATATGCAGCACCATAATATCACCCTAAATTTGGGGAAAAAAGCGTCTATCAAGTATAACACCAGCACCATCCTGGAATTTCGCACCAGCTTGTTTTTGATAATCATTTACACAACCTTTTATGTACACTGGGAATGATACTTGTGAAGTCAAATAGTCCATTTTACCAGGCTTTCTCCATGATGTCACAGTCAATGAGAGGAAGTGCTTGCCTCAGTGCTGTAAATTGAGTACTCACTCAAACTGAAGTTGGATCTCTCTTCCTCCCACTTCAGAATCTCCCTTCCATATTTAAGGGCTTCATCAACACTCTTAGGCTCCAGACCCTTTGCCAGAGCAACATACAACTTCCGATCTGTGAGAGACGAATACAACCTCTTGAATTTAACTGCAGTATAATGGAAAGCAAGCTGACCAAGGGAGGGGTTACTGTTGATGCTGTTGCTGTTGGAGCGTTGACTTCGGCTAATCACTGGATGAAAATCATTGAACCAATCACACTGTGTCAGAGGGACCCGTTCTATCTTTTCCTCAAACAGATCGAATTTGTTAAGTATGAGGAGGAAGTCCATCTGATCAAATGTTGGATGAGTTACAATGTACTCAAAGAACTTCTTGCTTAGTAACATCTTGTTCGCCAAAGCACCATCTCCATCCATTGCATACTGGTCATAGTCACTCAAGGCGACACAGAAGATGACAAGCCGAACATCTTCGAACATTTCCAACCACTTGCAATTTTCACCAAACCCTCTTGCTTGTACTCTTATTAACTGGTATCTGAGACCCAGCAATAACCACATCACTAATGCAAACAAACAATCATACAGCAACAAGTGCAGAACTAACAATAAAATAACAAAGAGCAACTACAAAAACCTGATCTCCGTTATTAAAAAAACACATGACATGCATCCAGTATCATCACAGTCAACTAATATATCAAATCAGCATGCTTCAACCTATTTGGATTGGAGTATAATCAGCTAAATAAGCATGAGTAGGCTCGTCAACACATATTTTCCTAGTATGATCAACATACCTAGGCAACACCTAGAAAATTGTGCTTCTAGAAGCATTATCATGTATTGTATTTACTTTTATGTTTGTTTTGATTAAGTTGCTTAGGAAAGAAATGGCACAGTAGTAATCATAGTTTATTGCATATGACATGTTGACCGAATCTAGCAACCAGCGACCGCACACAAAATCAAATTCAACACCAAGGCCAAGAAATTTTTTGGCTGACATGAAATTGGATTTAAAGCATATCAGTTATAGCCTTTGTCTCAACTATACGCTGCGACAAAATTAGACAATTCAGATGTAGAATTATCTATTTATAATCTCAGATACTCATTTACTAATCACAGGACAATGGGAAGAAGTGCTGCAGAGTCCAGATAACCAATAGATTGCTGCAATTGACCAAACAAAGAGTTTGGCAAAGTAAAATCAGAGGATCAATCATCAGATTGTTCCACGTATTATAGTTATACTTCCAGGCGCATTAACACATCCAAATTACTGTGACATGTATACAGGAACGCAAGTATATTTTCCCACCCAGATGGAGAGACCAATGTGCCAGAGAAAAATTCCCGAGTTATAAACAGGGGAAGGATTGAGGGGCATAACTGCACTCAAGAGCACTTCAACAGCACCACATCTCTAACTAGAACAATTTGAAGCACTTGCAATCAAATAGCACATATAGTTAAGCTTACAGGGTCTGCAGCGTAGCCCGTGAACCAAGGCGTATAAGATAATTCCATGAGTGATGTCCTACTACATGGATGTTTAGAAATGCGCAGTTACCACATTCAATTTTAAACATCATCACCATTTAACCTCCACATCAGACTTAGGGAGTACACAAATATGACACCAAGAAACGTATCCCCACTTGGCACATGCATCTCAGGTCCATGCAATATAAGTAATGGCAACAGAAACCAAAAAAGTGCAAGGCACCTGTTTTAAAAATAAAGAAAGACAAATAGAAAAAAAAATGCTCCTAAACTACTACATACCTGAGCATAGAATCATGCTGGTCAGCAGTATCAATATCAATGTCAGGTTCTGCCTGGGGAAATGAGAAATCCAAAGAAGCAAGCCCATTGGATGAGGTAACCCCCTCGGCATATAGGATGTCCACATCTGAAGGTTTATAATCTGGATTCAATATATCAGCTGCCTGGAAAAGAAACGGATATATGGAAACATCAGCAATGGACTTCAATCATCATCGCCACACGTTTTAAAGCTCTTTCATTAACCAAATAAAGCACAGTCTATGTGTCATGACTTACCTCTTTCTGGTGCAATTTTATGCAAAAAGGCATACTCATACTACAAGTTAGTACTATTTTCTAACCATAGCATGGATGACTTTGGTAACTTCCCTCTCATATTCTCATGTGTAAGCTAAAGACCGACAAGTTGTGACTTGAGAGAGACAGAGAGATTGAAGATCTAAGTCAAGTAGGTCCAAAGAAGAGCACACATCACATGGAATGTGTTAAAATCCGAAAGATCATGCTTTCTGCGAAGGCCCCTAAGACAATCCGTTCACCTTCGGAGGCTAAAGCACAAGTTTGAAACCCTTGAGGCCTTTTGGGCCACTAAGCTTTGGTGTGAACCGTGAGGCGAAATAAATGTTCATCTCCCAAACAATTCAGATGGATAAAAGTTGAAGGGCCGTATGTTAGTTTTCACTCCTCTCTCTCTCCCCTCTTTCCAGACTTATCCTGCACAAGGAACTTCCCTTACTTTTCTCCTATCTCCTCACTATCCATCAGAACTAACCCCCTTCCCTCCGTCTCCTCCTCCACTACCTCGTCACCATTGCACTAGTCCAAAAAAACCCGCTAATGGAGGAAGACCTCCTAGGGATAAGAGACAAGGCTAAAGAGAGAGCCAAAAAGGATCTTTTTTGTATAATCCTGCATAATCTCGAATGTTATCAGTTCCGGTATGTAGACCAAATAACACAATGCAAGCAAAAGTTCCTAGATTCATGGAGATATAGAACAGCATATAAGTTATCATGCTTGCACATCCATCATTTAAGTCTCCAACAATTATGCCAATAATTACATATCCGATTTGACCGATGGACGAATATGCAAGCATACGTTTCATACTTGTTTGAGTAATAGCAATGAGATTTCCCAATATCATGCTAAGAATAGCTAAGATTTCCAGAAGAAGATGTCATTCGTTTGATGACAAATAAAAGGGAAAATCGAAAATTGGAGTGGCTAAAGCTGAAGCAGCTACTTTCAAAGTAACAGAAAGAAAGGCAACAACTGGAGTGGGAGAGTCAGAGTCGAAAAGAGGATTCCTCACTTCTTTCTCTCATTCAAAACCGTGCATGAGACTTTCATCTCACACAGCTCCTACGTGATAAAAGAAAGAAAAACTCATCTTCTTTCTTTTTTGATTTCATTACCTTCCTCGCGTATGTATAAAAGACCGAATCCATTCAATCTTTTCGACCTTGGTTCCGTAGGAGCAAGTCAGAAAGATTGAGAAATCGAACCATCTGGTTTGATTCGTTCGTAATAGCCATTAGATGATCATATTAGGATGATCAGATATTATCGCTATACTACTTATAACATTCAAGAGGATCTCTTATACAGGGGATCTGTTTCCATGCTTGAAAAGCACTTTCTCGACGTCGAGCATCTAACCATCAATTCAATAGTTGTTTCCCTTGTCGACTCTCTTTTTCTTTTTATTTTCCTGATTTTCTTATTCCAGATTTTCTTCTCTATCTTTATCGTCCCAACTTTTTTTTTTTTCTGTAATTTCCTTTTTAAATAGCGAGTGAAATGTAGTGGTCCCTATGGACCCATCTATCTTGTCCTCCCCTACCCCAAAAAAGGACCCCTGCCTCCTTGACTTCTGCCACTGGCAATTGCCAGCACAAAAGCCGAAGTGGCAAATGAAAAAGATAGAAGATGAGAGACTAATTTTGAACACATGTTCTCATTTATTTGCTTAATTGGAGCTCTTTTAATTGATTTATGTTAAATTTTTATTTGGTTCTCCAATGGGTTTTTGTATTTATTGCTTTGTTGTCGAGATTTAAAGTGCATAATCTTATACGTCCAACTATTTATTAGTCCTAAATTCAGTTTTCACTCTTTTGAATAGACCATGACAAATTTGGAGAGAAGGCCCAATCTGCTAAATGGACTCGACACATGGACTTTTGTTCTTTTTCAAACATAGTGAAACCAAATTCCCATTTTCACGTATTGGTCATCAATAGAGATTGTGCCTCTGATGGATCATACATTTCATACTCATTCTTTGTAATTTGTGAGTCTAGGCGTTATTGCATATGGGTTTCTAACCTATCATCGCATGGATTCTAATGTTGCAGACTTGCAGTGAAATAATATTAGTAACACAAGTGGGGTACTAGTACTATAGAGTGGATGACATAAAACGAAGTCAGTCTGAGTGATGAACTATAAGGGTTCGTGATTTATTTACTGGAAGTTCCTTTAAGTACAGGCAATTCGCCATGGGCTTCGGGGAAGGTGCCTCCTAGCTATTTAAAACTGTGTCACTATAGTTTTCATTAGTTGCCATTGTCTGTCCCAGATTCTACAACATTGTCGAGGGATCTTGCAATAGTATTTACCCCCTCCCTCCCAAAATGTTAGGACCACTTTGGGATGCCAACTTTTTTTCAAGACATAATCATTACACTTTTTCATTTATATCTTTCCCATTTTGCCCATAATCATCACAATTTTGCATTTGGAATGGTTCTTGTCATATCAAAAAAAGGAAGGGAAAATTGGAAATTTATCAAAGAAAGTATAATGATTTTAGCAAAGTGAGTAACATTTTGGGACCGACCAAAATGGAATTTTCAAGAATACAGAATGAACATTATTTGTTTACAAATAAGATATTCTCGAACAGATCTGTGTTGAATCTTGGTAGCATTCTACAAAGAAGTTTAATGAAAGATGTTAATTTCTAGGAAAATTAGTTGTCCATATTGTCAAAAATACTCTACTCTTTTATTTTAACCCAACACTGCTCTATTTTCCTTATGTTCACTTACTCAAACAGAATTGACCTTAAGTGAAGCTTCTTTTATAAGGCATAGTTCAGAACGAGTCGGGTTGGTCGGCCGTAGCAGTCAGCTGTGGATAGGGTAGTGGGTTGTGGTTTGGCTGGAAACTTGGATCATGATGCAATGTGCCACGCATGGGCAATTCGAAAGTATTTCCATTTTTCACAAGATTTCGGTAAAAATAACACAAATAGTATATGAAGATAGAAGTCCACAACCACCAAATAATAAAATATAAGTACATAACAACTTCGACTCTGACCCAACTTTAACAATTGCATTTCGATCTCTATAATGTCCCTAAAGTGTCTTAGCGAGTCCCTAACATGTCTGATTACCAAAAATAATGAAAAATTCTGACACTTATTTGAATAGAATTCCGACACATATTTAGACGTGCTCCACAGTGTCTGAAATCTGGAGTGTGTCGTCTAATGTCGGTGTACTGACCCTTGTCGGACACGGATACGTGAAACCAGAAGACATACCATAGTTCTTAGCTTGTTGACATTGACCATCTGCGAGTAGGGGTTTCGCGTAGACTTAGTAGATGCACAATTTCATAATATTGATAATCCATGATTCAAAAACAAAGTTTCTCCATCTTGCCCTAGTCCCGGGCGAATGTAATGAATCCAAGCCAAACTCTACAGTAACTTCCTGAGCCCAGGTCTACCGATTTCTGTAAGCTTGTGATAATCCTGAGCTGGCCCTAAAAACCATACTAGTTGCCTCAGCTTGGCACATCTGCACCCTACCTTCCAAAGGATCCATCACGGTCGCAAAGTGTATGCCAAATGTGGGGCCTACCCATAGCTAGACTTATCAGATGTCTAACACGCCAAGCATGTTTTTTCCAAGAAAGCAATATAAGAAAAAAAAGGGGGAAATAAATAATAGAGCACGAAGTATTAGTGACAAGCATTAGTATGCTGAGAACTCTCCATATTTGACAAATCAAACAAGCGCAAAAGCTTAAGGCATGATCTTACCCGCTCTAAGAAATAACTAGCAACACTAGGCAGCAGTTCTAGTTCACTTCTCCGGTTGTATGTTGCCTGAATGGCTGCATTGTTCCACAACTCCTCAACTAATGGCGCATATTCCCGAGTAGCGGCTGGGAAAATGACTTCCAAATTACCTGATACCATAACTTTGAGAAGCCAATCGGAGAACGCTTTCAACCTTGGACAAACAGAAAAGACAGTTTTGCCATCATTCCCATCAGTATTCCCTGTTGTTAACAATAACCACTTTTCAGAACAAACAATATTTTGTGGGAGGATGAACAGTGTCAATATGGCCATGCTCGATGAAGTCTGTATGTATGCTGTATCAACCAACAAAACCTATAGAATCCAACTAGACGATAAGGAAGTTGAGAATAATGTTAGGACAACCAATATGTGATAAAAATAAAATAAAATAAAAATTACAAAGCAGACGTCAAATGAAAATTAACAAAACTCACCTTCAAATACAACAAAAAATAAGACACGATTTAGCTGCTACACACCAAATATAACACGGTTAACCAACTGTTTAGTTTACTTCAACATATTTGTTTAGGAGGCAACTGAAGTACTAGTATAATGTGAAGGAAACAAATATCATTCACGCACAGCAACTTATCTTTCAAGTTCACACATAATTGCAGAAATTAGAACGCTATTAATTGGATGCAACGATGAATTTCCTTTATATTTGCAGTCAATTTGTTGGACAGCAGAGTTTCATCCAGAAGCTTGACCTTCAAGCAGGCTGGAGATAGCCTTCACTTGGGCAGAGCAATGACGCTCAAGCTCAGGCCCAGGCCAATTACACACTCGATTTAGCCTGATAGTTTTGCGTTTTATGAAATTTCTTTTCTCTTTCCCTTGTGTGTGGTGTGTTGGGTTGGGGGGAGGTGGAGAGACTAGAGAGAGTTTGAAGAGAAAATATTGGTACCTGAATGACCTGTTCCCTCATCAGATTGATGTTTCCTCATTTCATTCAAACTTTCATCTTCAAAACGCTCACGTCCCTCAAGAAGAATACCAAGATAGCCATAAACATTGCTCTGGATCACTAATTTGATACTTTCACGTTCATCTTCTGAGAAAGGGGCATCTTTGTAAAGGATCTTGGCCTGTCAAAAGAATTTACACTATTTAACACGTTTTTTTTTTGTTGAGATTTACCAAGATTTTGAATATAATAAAAAACTTAATTTAAAAGTTCATATCGATTCAGTGAAAAACACAATCAATGCCAATGCAGCTTCATTGAACGATAAGGGAAATAAAAGACACAGAAATTAGTCAGTATTGTCCACCTATCATTCCTGTGTAATTTGCATCCACAGGTGATCCCCTAATCATGCAGCCAGTAGGATTACAATCATATCAAAATGCACAGTTCCTAGGGCTGACTATGGGATGTTTCAAATATTACTTTGGTGAATTGTAAAGCATAAACATGTTACTTTTGTTGCATGCACAGAGTATACCACAGGCACAAAGGGGATAAATACTATTGGTCCATCACAAACAAATTTGAAAATTAGAAAACATATAAGAATGCAAACACCGAGAACTAAAAGCACATGGAAAATAACAAAAAAAGAAAATTTCCTAATTTCAAAGATTCTATAAACCTCTGTTGTTTCACAGAATTCAAAAGAACCAATATATGACTTGAGTAGTTGGAAAACCATGTTTCTGTGAGAGAGAGAGAGACAGACAGACAGACAGACAGACAGAGACAGAGTACTTATAATCTTTCTCTTCTTCTTAATCTGGAAGTGGTTTGGCCAAAGAACTGGAACATTGGATTTTGGAATCCAATTTGTTCCACTAACTTATCAGTAAAGGCTTGTAGAAACTCTTTTTTTTTTCCTTTTTGGATAACTAGAAACTCCAAAAGTTGTTCAGTATAGAACTTTATCCTTGCCATCTAACATAGGTAGGCCATTTATTCAACAGAAAGGATTAGTACTCCCCTCAGGGAGAAGAATGCTATTCAATGCCAAATACAGAGGAACCCCAGAAGAATATCATCAAACCACAAAAGACTTTGGTAAGATAAATTTTGCAGAGCTTGCTTTGGCATATGATAAGGAATTGATGACATAGAGATGTTATTCAAACGGAGTCTTTTAATGTGAGAAACATAAATTACACTCCATTAGGAAATTACCTGCTTAAATATAGTACTTGTTCCAGATCCACTATACCCTATTAAAAGAAGTTTCTGAAGGGTTCTCTGCTCAAGGTAGTCAGGCACAGTTCGGCTAACTATACTATTCAATTGTTCTCCACAAGGATTTGAACACTTGGAAGGAAGTGGAAGGGATAGCACAGCACAAACCAGCTTCGTCCCAGCCTGAAAAGTTACTTTTAAGTTTAAGCAACATGAAATTTCTTTTAAGGGGTACTTAGAAAGACACAGAAGCACATACATAACTAGATACACACCTTGCCCCAGATATACCCCCTTGTATTTTTCTGTCCCTCTTCCTGGTACGAACCATCCTCATTCACCCAGAAGTGAGGGTTGCCAGCACATTGGACACCTGCCAACTAAACTTTCCACACAGTAATGTTAAATATGTAAATAGCAATAGCTTCACTTACAAGATAACTTTAGCATAGTTAGATATGTGAACCTGCAACATTCGGAGTTCTACTTTTGTAATTTCCCGGCCATTTATATAGACTTGTGTGTTTCCATTACTGGCGTCGACTTTGATTGGACCCCCAACATTCAGATGGGCGCTAATAACTTTGGAAGGCTTCTGTCCTTCCTGTTAAATTACCAAAATGATCAAGTTCCATAACAATACAACAAATGAAGAATAATAGTAGTATAGTGCCAACAAACAATGCCTCATAGTACAACATATACCTTTCCCCAAAGACCAGATACTTTATCATACCAATAATGTCCTGGTTTAAGCTTCTTTGGTGGGGTTGGGCAACTCTGCAAAATAGCAATCTCCTCTTGACAGAGAGGCCTACCATTCACAACAACATTCTGTGGTGGCAATTGATTAACTTCACACAATTTCTCAGCCTTCATTATTTGTCGAACTTCCAAGTCATTAAGCAGTCTCTTGAACATTCGAGAGCATTTCCCCAAGTTCCCGCGCTTTGACTCATCAATGGGACTTCCGATGCATGTAACACACTTCCTTCCTTCCGGCATAGATCCCATTGCTCGGAGCACACAATTACTACAATACTTTGCATCACAAACAATGCAGACCTCCTTTTCGGTGAACCTGTTTCCTTTAAAGCATCGATAGCAAGCTCCCTTCCTCACCTTAACCTTAGTTTCTCTTTTTGCTCGGACATTTTCAGCTTCAGAATGACTTAATGCTTCGTCAAAATCTGCCTCGTGTGACTCGATATCACAAAAAGTTACAACCGGAGCCCGTCTTGAGCTGCAAGCAGGTTCATTGTTGCAATCCCCAATCCTAAGAGAAGAAACCCTAGAAGAAGGGTAATCCAAGCTCAACACTGACTCACTTGATTCCCAATCTGTTTGGTTCAAATAATTAAAATCAAAACTATCCTTACAACCATTTGAAACCCTCTGTCCAGCTGAGCTTCCTAATACATCCTTTCCTTTCTGAAAACTACCCGAAAATCCCAATGTGCCCGAGCTTCCCAGCCCGCCCAATAACTCACTTGAATGTTCATGACTTACAGAAGAACGGACCACATCAGAAAATTCTCCAGAGCCCTTATCACCAGTTGCAAAATCCGAAGTGCTCAGGCTACCTAACTCACCCGACAAAGCAAACTCACCATTGCTTGGAGTGCTAGTCTCCTCAAATGCAATGACAGACGTCGGAGAAACAGTTGTTTGAGACCCTAACCCTAATTCTTTGGCATCATTGATCTCACCACTTCCCCTATCAAAGGCTATCAAAGACGCAGGAGAAACACTTGGTTCTAAACCTAGTTTTAACTCTTTCGAAAACTTTCTAGCAAAATCAGGTGCTAATATAGGTTGAACTACCGGCAACGAAAATTTCCCGGGTAATGGCACTTGGGAGACCACGGAAGCCACTGGAATACTTTGCACATTGATTGGAACGGCTCGGGGAAGGTCACCAGTTATAGGCGGGCCATGGTACTCCATGGCAAATGCGTACTCGATTCCATCACCGGTCGAATTTGCCCCTTCCGGCGGCATTTTCAACCCAAAAAACCCTCCAAGTTTTCAGGTTGGGTTTTCACGCGCATAGACAGGACAATAACCCTAATGAAACATGGTGAATCATTTCTTGAGAAACTCTAAATCTTCTTCTGTACCATTGAAATAACGCTACCTAAAAGCAGGGGCAGTTAAAATTACAGTAAGCCCAACAACAACAACAACAAACAAAGGAACCAAACCCTAATGTCTGTTTCTGTAGAGATGAAATCTGAGAGAGAAAAGACAACAATTAGCTTAGAGAAATGAAAAGGGGATGGGGAGCTAAGAGAGAAGAGGAAATGGGTTTGGAATTACTTACCAGAGGGAGAAAGATGGAGGAGAAAGGAATCCAGAGAGGAGAGAGAGAGAGAGGACCGAGAGGAGGTTCGGTGGGAACACAAAGGAGGAGAGAGAGAGTTGGGTCGTCTGGGGGGATGGAAAATGTGTTGGGGAAGTGGAAGGGAGTGGGAGGAAAAAGACAGCGAAAGAAAGAAAGAAACAATGCTAGTGGTGGACACTGTTGTAGTGTTGTATGAGTGGCATCTTTTCTAACTTTTTTTTTTTTTTTTTTTAAGCCTGTTTCTTTTTTATTGGTTGGCTTCCACGCCACGGAGAAAAACTCGAACCATTGTGCAGCCTTCAACCGTCCGAACGTGTTTTGGACGACCGAATGTGTTTAAAATTTTGATCTGTAAAAAAAAATTTAATTAAATAAAAATTTCCAAACGCATCTAAGTCGTCCAAAATATGATCGGATGACCGAAGGGTGCAAAGCACCCAGGTGCACAGCACCCCCAAGTCTGAAAAACTCGCATCGGTGGATTCTACGCATAGATTGAACTCACCACATATGATAGAGAGCGTTATAAATAACTGTTATATGTAAGAATAAATTTTAGGGCGGGATGATGTGGATCTGGTCCTTGTATTTGCCCCAAGCATTACACTCTCATAGTGTTTCTAATTGTGGGTCCTCTAAAATCTCCCTTTATGATAAGAACCGTTTAGTTTGTTGAAAATGTTGAGCTGATCATTCATGCGAAAAAACAAATTGATACGATATCGTTAACCGTTTGTTCAGATACCATTTATTTTATGAAAATGAATAAACATAATGATTTAGAGATTGAACTGTAAAACAAATATGTCTCAATCTTGTGTCTACTATGTTCGCTCAATTTTTTTGTTGTTGGTACATATATGCTCAATGTTTTGAAAAATAAATGATTCAGATCACTAATAAAAATTATAGAGAGACTATAATTGAAAGCACTGCGAAATTGTATTGCCTTTGAGTCACTACAGGAACAAAATCCGGATGCGTCATGGGGAGGTGGGGATGGGGTAGGGTGATGTGAGGTTTCAGTTTTGGGAGAGTTAAAAAAGTCTACAAGTTGTTAGAGTTGTTAAACACAGATTAATTAAATCTCACCCGATTAATATTTTATTGTCTTATCTATTTCCATAGCCATAGGCTTGATCATGAAAAAAAAGTCTATTTTCGTAGACGCGAACACTTTAGCCTTGTTTGGTAAGAGATTTGACGGGTGGGATTGTATTGTTAAGGTGTTGGGGCCCCTAATGCCAATCAGTAAAACTCCATATCATGAGTATTTGTTTTGGTTTTTGTTGGGGAGGGGAGAGGACTAGTTGTCCCAAGGGGTTTTTTTTTTTTTTTTTTGGGAATGAAATAGATAGAAAATTTTATTCTAACTGTGATATTGCCTATACAATTGGATAAGACAGACGCCGATGACGGGCGAAGGCCTAACGAAGTTCGATTGTGACGATTAGGTTTCAACCTATAGTACAGAACATAACACAGTAAGAGAGCTGCAAACACAAAGAAACTATGATATGGCCTAAGATAAAGGCCGTAAAACAAGGGCCTAAGGGCGCCGGCCAAGAGCGATGGCCAACAAATGCCAAAGGAATAGAACATAGATGGCCAACAAATGCCAAAGGAATAGAACATAGTGTGCGGCAAACGTAAACAACAAAACTAAAAGAAAACTAAACTAAATGCAACCCAAAGAAACCACCATTGACGAAACCATCGAAGAAACAACGAGACCATCATAGACCTGTCGAACCACGACAAAATTGCCAGACCCCCACAATCAACGAGCCGACACCAAGACAAAGCACCACAGAAAATAAACCAAACCAATCAACTCCAGTGCGCTTCCATCCTAGGCAAAAAGAGCATATCTGAAATCACCACAATCAAGCCACATGCAAACATCGAAAACAAAGAGAGCCAAATAGGTCAAGCGGGGAAGGGAAGATCGAGGAGGAGAGCCCGACCGAATCGGAAGAAGGAAAAAAGAAAGAGAAAAATCCTAATTGGACGGGAGAGGGGGAAACAGAAACGAGGGTCCGATCGGGTAGCGGGAGAAGGCAATTACTCAGGCGGGGAAGGGGAAAAGGATACAAAAAACAGAGGCAAAGCCGGAGAAAAATGTTTGCAGTTGTGATTTATGAGTTTAAAAGTAGAAGGAAGTTCTTCCTTGCGCCTATGATTTACACAGAGTACTCGTTTCTCCATTATGAAATGCAATCAGTTTGATTAAGCTTTAGTATTCATTCAAGTTTTTCATACCTCCAACATTGGTAGTAGTTTAGCTTAATTCTATTATTTTTCTTATGTCTGTCTTCAGTTACCAATCAATTATCTGATGTTGCTATGTTCTATCTTCTGGTTGAGCCCTGACACTTAATTCAACATGGTGACATATATTTTGAGGTAAATGCACTATAGACTTTTAAATTGTAATATTGATAACTCTTTCTGTGTCTTTCTTGAATATATATCCTTTTTAGTGCAATTTCAACATCTCTCACCATGTTCGGTTGAGTTTCCTAGACCCGGTTTGTCACTTTAGTGCCATGGGCCCCTCTTGTCAATTCCTTAATTTTCTCTCATTTCAATTTCAAGAAATACTACTATAGTACATACTTTGTCCGAAATGGATTTGTGGGGCTCACTTCGAAGGCCCACACAAATGATCCAAGCCATTCATTATTTTTTAAAATAATTTTTTGAGTCGCTCCTAAAAAATCAGGTCATTCGAAAAAACTATAAGTGGTTGATCTATCTTCTAATTATTTATTTTTAATTTAGGATCCTGAATTTTTTTAAATTATTTTAAAAAATAATGAACGGCTTGTATGATTTGTGCGTGTCTTTGAAGTGGCTTCCACGGACCCATCTCGCACGAGATATACTATAGTAGTATTTCTTGAAATTGAGATGAGAGAGAAAATGAAGGACTTGACAAGAGGGCCCCACGGCACTAAAGTGAAAACCGGGTCTAGGGCACTCAACCGAACAATGCCTCTATGTACGGACTTGTTTGAAATATTCAGCATGGTTACAGTGTTCTACTCATCATTAATTGTGAACCTTTTTTTTATATTTATTTTAAAGTTAAATTGGATACTTGTAGCTGTTCATAGTTTATGTGGCAATTCTATTTTCAGTAACTAGTTGACGAAATTCACCTATCTAGGTGTAACACTAACGTTTTGGATACTCCTACGCTCTGTTTGGATGTGGGACTAGGCACCCGGATTTGGGTTCCACCCGGATATGTAATCCTGGGCCCACCCTAATCCCCCGTTTGGATGCCATTTTTTGCCCTGGATTTGGAACACTGTTGGGCGTGGTACTCCAGCTGCTCCTGGATTTGGTAACGACAGGTGAGACCTTGTCGTTAGCTAACGAGGGTGGATTTTGATATTTCTCTGCCATTTTTACCCCTCCAAATCCAGGTGATTTGGGGGTTCCTGCATACGATATACCACAGACGAGAAAGGGTTTCAACAAATAAGAGAGAGAGGCGACGAAGTCGATCGGTTTTAGGTTTCCGCTCGTCATCTTCATCAACTCGTCTTCAACCTATTTCAGGTAAGAAAAATAGCATTTTCGACCTGTTTGATGTTGTTTGTTGGAAACCCATTGGTGGTTTTGATTCTAAAACCCAGTTTATTCGATCGATTGAGGGTTTTGCACTTGAAATTTTGTTCTAATTTGTTGGAAACCCATCATTATGTTGTTTGTTGGAAACCCAAGTATGATTCGAAAACCTAGTTTATTCGAACTGATTATGGGTTTTGGAAAACAAATTTTTACCTGAATGATGTTTCATGTTCAAAACCCATGGTGGGTGTGATTATGCCCTAATCTGATGGCTCTGATTTTGGGTTTTTGAGTGTGATTTTTTACCGTTAATGATGGAGGGTCTTGTTATGCCCTAATCTGATTGTGTGTTTTGGAGTTCAATTTTTGCCTTAAATGATGTTTTGTGTTCAAAACCCATGCTGTTTGTGAGTAGAAAACCCAGTTTATTGGCTTTGATGTTGGGTTTTGGAGTGTGATTGTTGCCCTTAAAATGATGGTGGGGTGGGTATTGGTCTACCCTAATCTGATTGTGGGTTTTGGATTTGAAATTTTGCCCTATAAATGAAGTTTTGTGTTCGAAACCCATGGTGGTTGTGATTAGAAAACTCTGTTTATGAGATCTGATTTGAGGTTTTGGAGTGTTATTTTTTTCCCTTATGAGATCTGATTTAGAAAACTCTATTTGCATGCATTTGTTGGTAGAGATTGCCCTAATTTCTTACTATGTTTGGTCTTATTTGCTGTATTTGAATCAATTTGGGTAACCCTCCCTAATTTTGTAAGATGTTTCTTTCAAAAACAGATGGCAAGACTAACGAACCGTGAACGAAGGAAGAAGGCAAAACGTAATGAAAAGATAGCAATCGTATGTTTCATAAGTAGTGAATACTACTCTCCTACTATACATGTTAATTAAGAACTTGACAGACGAAAGGATTCGACGAAGGCCCCGTCTTTGTTTGAACCCTAATGTCTACCAAAGCCAAGTAGATGCCCTTAATGGGTTAGTACTTGGTGATGATAAAAATTGCCACGACCAATTGAGGGTAAATAGGCATACATTTATGAGGTTGTGTATTTTTCGTATTTATTATGTAATTATTATATATTTATTGTTATTATAATAAAATTAATCCATTTAGTTTATTAAAATATAAAATTGGGGGCAAATAGGTCATTTGCCCTCTTATCCTATCAAATCCACCTTCCAAATCCCCCTTCTCAAAATACCATCTAAACATCTCACTAACAAATCCACCCTTCTTATGAGGTGGGGCCACCCTCATTACCAAATCCACCCTCATTACAAATCCACCCAAATCATCTCCGGCATCTAAAACGGGGCGCTAGAGTGTTCTTTGCTTGTGTCCTCTTCTTGCCTTGGTTGGTTCAGGAGTTTCATAACATGAAATAATCTGACTAATGTTTTGTACCCTTATTTCAGGACTTGATATCTAGATTCTTGAATAGTTCACAAACTTCAAAGGCTGGCATCAATTATTTTTTATGGTACACTGTTTCTCTTCTATTTTTTTCTTTTGCATGTTTGCTTGATGTGTATCTTTCTCTTTTGAACATTGTTTGTATCAATAGTGTACTTGTGAGTGTATATCTGGTTTCAATTGCTACGCTAATTAAAAATAAGTGATCATGGTATATTGTTTATAAAATTCAACATTGTTCTCTTATCACTCTATGACTATTTTCTGGTCTCTTTGCAGATTTGTTAGTTTTTAGAGTAATTCTTATGTTCAACAAAATCTTTGGTATACTTCGCTGGATGATTAAACTTGTGACTAGATGAGCTTGGCCTATAGTTAGGACTAATTATTCAATGGTGTTGGGGCATGTGACGAATGGTCGTGGGCCTCTTGACACGGAAGCCAGGGCCACCCAACCCCATCCCATGCCTTCCCTCCGTCCCCGTTAAAGGTGGTGGCGGCAATCGGCGGATGTAGTGGTATTCAGTGTTCCTATCGCAGCAGGATTTGGGGGCCATGTTGTGCACTAGCTAGGTGCATGGCACCGTGCCATGTACCCATCCGGCTGTCCATTGCGAAAATACACAACTCGGATAAAATCCAACTCCATATGAGAGCCATTGATTGGATTTGATCCGAGCTGTGCATTTTCACAACAAACGGCCGAATGGAGTGCATGACACAGTGCCACGCACCTTGTGCACAGTAAGGACCCCTTGTCCATCTCAGCAACCCCCACTTCTATTTACTTGTAGAATTTGCTGGGTTTTGTTGTAAGTAGAGGTGGCAAATTGTTGGTTTGAGTGGTTTGGCATGGGTTATGAGTTGAATATGAGTGGGTTGAATATGGGTTGAACATGAATGAGTTGAATATGGGTCAAGCCAAACCCAACCCAACCCGACCCGACCCAACCCAACCCAAACAATTTTTCTTCCCAATTAACAGATTTAGTGAGTAATTGATTCGAGGCATTTCAATTAATTCCCGAACTACGTGAACTGGAATTTGCTAAATACGTTTTGAATTAATTAGCAAGTTGTTTTTTGTAACTAATACTTTTGATTTGTTCCCTTAGATTTGTTTCAAAATACTCTCACTCTAGAGACCAAAAAGATTATATCTTGTTCGTTTAGTAGTTTTAGTTTAATTTAATTTTGGAAAAATGTGTAATGAGTGGAAAGAGATAGAGAGAGAAATGGGTGTAATGATTTCAAAACAAAACTACAACTAAACTAAAACTATGAAACGAACAAGGCCATGTGTATATTAGTTAATATGGGTTAACTAATATACATATAGGAGTAATATTGAATTCTCTCACTATAAGAAGTAAGAATTACACTTTTTAGAAAGAAGGGGTGTAGAAAACAGAGGAGTAGAAATTGAAAGAAGATTACTTCGAAACGACAATCTTGCTCAATTAAAAGATTGATCCACGCGGTACCAGGCATGGGTTTTGTACTGATCACTCTGTATTTCCCATTTGGGTTATACACCTCAATCGAAGTAGTAATAGCAACAGCAAATGAAAATAGACAGAGAGAGAGTGATATGTTCTGTTTTTGTTTTAGGTGCAACCCATTTTGGACCCATTTTAAACTCATGTGTATATTAGTTAATATGAGTTGACCTATATATAACTCAGATAATATTACATTACACAACGGTTTTTTGAAAATGTCCTATGTGGCATTTCTATGCGTGAAAGATCTCTTATCTCTCCTAGAATGTCTATTGGGGCGGGCCCAAATCTTATCTCATCGATCAAATTGTGTTTCCGAGGTCTAAGAAAACTTATCTTTCTAATATAACTTTTGGTTAATTACCAAAAAATAAAAGAAAAAGTAAAGCGAGTCCAAAAATAAGTACCACTTGAAAGAAAACTCATGTATATGAACCATCTTTTCATGTGGGAAATTTTTTAAAAATCATCTTCACTCTCTTTCACATTCAACATAGGGAAATTTCAATGTTAGAATTCTCTCTCTTTTCTCAACTACAAAAAAGGAGATGAAGTAGAAAGCAGATAAAAAGAACAGATGAAAGAAAACTCATTTCAAAAAAATAAACATCATCGATCCATTAATTAATGTGCGAATTTTAAATTTAAAAAATGATCTCTCCCTTTGAGTACTCCAACTCTCATAGGAAAATTTCAATTTCAGAATACTCTCTCTTTTTCAAACACACACAATCTACTTTTCAAACGACTTTGGCTCAAACATGTGATTTGGATATTATACTGATTTGGTAAATCAGAAAAAAATGAGAAAGTATCTATTCAGTTATGGGCATAAACTACTAAGTTTTATTACTCATTCTCTCCTGTAAAGATTGTTAAATATTCCATTTTGGGATGTCTTACAAATATTGTCCAATTAGTATAGTTTCTAAAATACGTGAGAGAGAGGTGGTTGAACAAATCAATTTATTCATTGGTTTAGTTGATCGTTGGATGATAATTGATTTTTGTTAAATCTTTTTAATAATGTTGACAACGTGAATTGATCAATTAGATGTTAGTAGCTTGGTTTTCTTTGATAAGAGCAATGCACGTGATACTGTATGGTTGGTTAAAGGTTTCAAACTTTGTCAAGTGCCTTCAGGCACGGGCAAGGCACTAGTAACTCATATTATAATATGGACAAGTTGGGTTAGTTTATAAGCAGACAAGTTGGGTTGGGTTTATGGATTGGGTTGGCAATTGCCACCTCTAGTTGTAATTATATGGAATAGGCTAAATTACAATGCCAATGTGTCACATTAAGTGATCCATGCATGTGGGAGCCTTACAAAGCCGGCCACCACGTGAATTAGTTAGTCATTTTTCGGATAAAAAATGGGGTTCAAAATCAAAGTAGGTTCACTAAACAAGCTAGAAATACGGAGACATCTTAATAGTCTCAAAATAAAGTTTGAGATATTTTGATTGTTTGCTCATGGTTGCGACAAGAGATATTCTATTACATCCCCAAATCAGTGTTTCTTACCGAATCAACAAATTTTGATTTTGATGGTCCCAATTGACTAGAATAGTCGAGGGGAACGCATTGCATGCCACATCCGTTTCACAAGTTGATGATCACAATTTTATGTACAATAATGCCCCTGCAGGGCTCACAGTGGTCCCGGCTTAGAAAATCAAGCGAATGGCCATACTTTCTAAATTTTCCACCATTATCAAGTAATAATAATAAATTATATTATCAAGCAGTGCGCGCATTGGTGGAACTATGAAGGGCACGAGGGGACCCCGGCCCGTCCCGAATTAAGAAAATTTAGTAATGTTACATGTAATTTGAATTATTATTAACTCCCATACAATCTGTAAAAATTTATATAATCCTTGTTTTATTTACTTAATTAACAATTTTCCCATTCTCATCTAAAATTTTCTCAATTTGTTTCACAGACAAATAATAAGTAGATATAAAGTGTTGCCGTTGTTGACATAAGAAAAAAATAAATCTATGTGATTATTGCTGCAATTGCAATACACATCAAAGTAACTGTAGTATACTATGTCTTATCTTACTGAAATAAAAGAGCCACATAATATAAGGAGTAAATTTTTCAATCAAAATTTTCATTTTTTCTGGGCCCAATCAAACTGAAATCCTAGCTCTGTCACCAAATGTGAGATTAAACTTTGGGAACTTATTAAAGATATAATAAGGCACAATAGATTATTTTGAAACGTGCGTAAAGACATGAGAGAGAGAGAGAGAGAGAGTGGAAATCAGATGAGCAAGGGAATCAAATCAACATTCGATTTGAAGCTATTGCCCAACTTCCGGGTCACCTAGTTCATATCTCCATTGTAGATCTTGCTGTGAGGATTTCTTCTTCTTAGCCTTGGGCATGGGCGGACATAAGTAAAAGCAAGAGGAGTCAACTGACTCCGTTAAATTAAAATTCCATACAGACATATATTTTTAGATATTTTGGTAATTTCCCCCCAAGATCTTATACTCAATTCTCTAGATCTTATCCCAAATAACCTGAAATATTTACAACCTTGTCCAAATGGTTTGCCGAATCTCCCCTTATGTTTTGGGTGATTCTATTAGCAACCCACTATTTTCTCCATGCAACCTACTTTCTCCATCCAACCCACAACTAAAATTTTCCGAACAAAATTTACTCCATACAACCCTCTAAATTCACCTAAACTTCTCCATCGCCATCGCCACTCGTCGCCACTACCAGCCATCCCTGCCACCACACATCGCCAACCAGCACCATGCGTTGAAGATGGGAGAAGATGGAAAATTTCAGTAACTAATGTATCGGTAACTAAATGTCAAAAAACTAAATGTCAAAAACTATGAAATGTTTCGGTATCTGAAAACTGAAAACATTACACAAAAATAGTAGCAGTTGCTGAAAAATTGACACAGATTCGACTTACACTTATAGAACTTGTGTCTGTGGGCTAAATATAAAGTAACGACATCCAGATACCGAAAAATTGTACAAATTTCGACATTTGGTTGTCAAAATCTTGAAATATTTATGGTTTTTAACTACTGAAATTGTCTAAGATCATTACATTCTTTTGTTTCGGATTGCAAATGTAAAAAAAATGGTCGGTTTGCGGACCTAAAATGTCGTGGTTTCTGGGCCGAATTTTTTTGAACGAAGGAGGTGGAAGGAGGTGGCGATGGCGGTGTTGGGTTGAAGGTTTTCGGACCTAAGAGGTGGAAGGAGGTGGAGATGGTGGTGGCGGGTTGAAGGTTTTTGGACCTGAGAGATGGATGGAGGTGGGGTATGGCTGGTGGCAATGGCGGACAAAAAGATAAAGGGGGAAGGGGGAGGAACGGGGAAGAAGAAGGAGAGATTTTGGGTGTTGATTTTTTCGGGGCATCTTAGTCTTTACACAATAATGAAATTGAGGAATTTTTAATGGGTTGTATAGAGAAAATAGTGGGTTGCTAATAGAATCAGCCTATGTTTTTCCTTTTTTGTGGTCGCACCATTTTGAACACACTCTCCCTCATATAAAAAAAGCGGAGCACAACCACCTAGCATATAATTTATTTTTTTTGTGCTCCCACTATTTTTCAATTTCCCTCTCTCTCTCTCACTCTCTCACTCGCCCCTTTTTGCTTGTATAAATTGAATAGATCTCTTTTGGTTTATTATTCTAATGTACTCCATCCATCCAATTTTGATAGTCCACTACGAAAAGACGTGCAATCTTCAAAAAAAAAAAAACTACTTTAGGTTATAATTTTGGAATTTTTTCTCACCAAATTAAAGAACTAATCAAGATCTTTAATTTGGTACGAAGAAATTAGAAAAATCATGTGTGAAAGTACTTTAATTTTTATCTGAAAAATTGCATTTACTTTCGGAGTGGACCATCAAAATGGGACAAAGGGAGTATATACTGTAGAGTCTTGACCCCACTAATGATAAATTTTGGGTCCGCTCCTGGCCTCGGGTGTCTGTTTGATCTTCGGTGCCATAAGGGCGACAAGTCCATGTTCCATCATATGTTCATAATACTCAAGCTGTTCGTTCAAATAGCAATCTTCACAATCGATTGCAAAAGTCCCACCAGATGTGGCCTTCTTCATCCCTCCCTTGCTGAATAGGGAAGCCATCAAGTTTATAAGCTATAACAGGAAATTCTTTCTTAAGAGCTGGACGAAGCACACCCATTTCGAAAAATGGTGTCAAAGTAGCTGGTGTAAAGATTGAGTGAGAAACAGGCGACCCATCCTGTTGATAGACTATGGTTTGAAATTCATTATATTTTGCTGGCAATGGTAAGCTCTTTTCAGAAAGTGACGCAAGTCGAGACCTGCGAGAGTAGGATATTCCCGGGATGCCATTTGACCGGTGGTAGCGGATGACACTCGCTTGATTATAGGAGGAATCACTCAATCCAAGCAAGACGCACTTGCACAATATTTTTATAAACTCAAACTCTCCTTTCATTTCATTAGATAAACTATTTGTAGGCATTACAAAATGATTCTTCAAGACTACTAATAAATACTTGACATTTCCAGCACAAACCTCAAATACCTAGACCACCATTAATATCAAAGACGCGACTTACTAGATAGATAAGACACATAATAAATGCTTAGACCAGAAACTAAAAGACATTGACTAGAAACTTAAAAGACACTTTTGACTAGGAATTAAGAAGGCACTTAGAAACTAAATCGACTCTTAAATTGCCCACAATGGCTGCAAAATATACTTCTGTGTAGATCGAGAAATACTCCTGCATCATTTTCTAAGCTGAAGATAGATTCTGGTTGACAAAAACTGTCTCTAGACCTAACTGCCATTGTTGCTTAATTCGAAAGTAAAAAGCCTCGACCAAACTAGTTAGGCCAAGTGGCTATTTTGTGGAATAGTTTGCTCTCTTCACAGGATGGCTGCACAAGTCAATCTCATCCATCTATATATTGTTCAAATCAGGGTCTTTGAAATTTGCTCTCTTCACAGGATAATTATAGGGTTGGTTGAAAAGATCAACTCCGACCGCTATCTGAATACAACACATTTATCTCGAAAAAAATACATTAAGCACCTTAGAATACAATTCAAAGGATCCAATATTAATTTTTCAAGATAAATTTGTACCAATCAGGTGTTGATTTGTATTTGGTCCATATGATTTTTCGCCTGATTGTCCTACTTAACGAACACTATAACATGAACGACTCCAATTATTAAAATAAAACCAAATTGGGTAAAAAATGGTAGGATTCCTTGTAATTTCTTACTTTAATTGTTTTCTTTCTCATTCTAATTATATGAAGAACCTGGCCAATTAAGCTCCTAATCTGCCAACCCCACTTGTCCCTTCCACTACTATTCCATTTCAGAGCTCACAATTAATTCCAAGTCCCAACAGCATATCTCTCTCCTTTTTTTATTTTCAAACCGACAACATGCTATATTTCAATGGGAGGCATCTTGTCATGAGCAGTCCAAATGAGATTGCATCGAAAAGTTCTCTCATTACATTTACGGTTTACCCCGCGTCACTTCTTGATGATTCAAGTCGTTCACATTATAATTGTTTGTCGAATCATGCATGCAATTTTTTTATCGAACACCCGCAATCCCTCCACGATCACAGTCCCTCGGAAAAAATTTAAATGATTGTAGGTGCTGATAAACTTGAAATATGAGTAGACTATCTATTTGACGAGCGCTACAATATGAATAGTTGGAATCATTAAATTAGAGTAATCACAGTCAGCACGTAATTAGCATATTTTACCATGCAAATTAAGCAATCTCGTTTTTTGATTGCAATCTTATATGCATGAAAATCAAGTATCCGTCATGCTAAGTGAGTTCTTAGGCTTTTTGTTTTTCACGTTTTATAAAACAAGTACTTTCTCACATACATTAACTAAAAAAGCCCCAAAAGTTGGAAAGTCAAGCTTCATGGAACGGAGCTGTATGTGCTAATAATTGTATATACGTATCTATCTGTCGTAGGGGTTATGAGTCTGAGCTGCGTGTAAGCTCGTTTGGGATAGTGGCGGCTTCAGGATTTTGTAGTAGGGTGTTCATAAATTACCATAACTCTAGTAGCTCAATTAACCAACAACATAAACGTAAAGTTTCGTATATTAGTTAATAGTGCGGTCACAAAACATAACCTCGGTTTCAAAACGATTGTTTATCACACAAAATGAGAATCTAAAAATATAAATATTTGCCCCAAAAATTCAAAAAAAAAAAATCCTCGTCGTGGACAATTTTTTGGGAATTGGAAGAACAAGATTTTATTACCCTTTAGAAAGAACTTGTGGCGAATAGCTTGACACGAAGCTTTTTCAAGACATGTTTCTTTTAGATGATATGATAGATTTTCTATTAGAGTCCTAAACCTGAGGAAAAATTGTTCAAGTCAACAAATTTTGCAACGTAGATGAACTTTTTTAAAACCTTTCCACAATTACGTAACTTGAAACAACCAAAAAGAATTTATGGACTTTTTAATGTAAATATGAAATTAGAACATCTATACCATCTGCAATTGACATGGAGATAACATCAACAAATTGTTCTCTCTCTCTCTCTCTCTCTCTCTCTCTCTCTCTCTCTCTCTCTCTCTGTGTGTGTTTAAATTATTCATCATGCGTGTCAGTTTTGTTCAAGCTAATTAATAGGTATTCAATGGCTAGTGCATGGAACCAGAGCTTTGGAGACTTAGAGATCTAGAGAGGAGCTTCTTTGTTCTAAGAATACTCGTTATCTCTTTTTGGTTTTCATCTCTTTACTTATTTTATACTCATTATCCCTTCTTTTTCTTTTTTTACTTATATAATTAAAAGAAGTGGATTGATTTGTGGGCTAATTTTATAGGTGGGTGTCCATCGAGTTGCACATAAGTTGGTCGACACATTTCTCTCCTTTATTCATTCAAATAGATAGAGAGAAGCTTCTGGGGGGAAGTTATTCAATTAATTCAAGAAGACTTTTTGCAAGTACAGAGACTTCACGTCGTTGGGTAACCCCCATCTCGTTGATTGTGTTTATGAATGAGACTAAAGAGCAGCTCAAGTACTCTGTATCATGTTTTTGTATATCTATATGTACCAAGTCATTTGCAATCGCAGGATTATCTTGCTGCAATTTTTTTTTTTCACAAGCAAAAAAGAATTAATAATAATTCTTGAAAATAAATTACAAAGATTAAAAAAATTCAAAGCATAGGTATCTATATAATAGATCTCCGGTTAATGGAGAGGTGCGTTGTACCGATAATACAAATAGATACCTAAAAAATCCACGGGAAAATATAAAAGAAAAGCAATTGATGCATACGTACGGCTTTGAAAAACGAATGATAAGTTGATCTCAATTCTGGAGAATTAAAAGTCAAGATAAATGAAGACAAAACATATCTTTCAACTTTCATGGCATCTATGTGCATGGTACCTCCATCTCTTGGATTTCACTTTCGCTACATTCAAAACTTAGAAGTTATTAAAAGTCAACCATCTCTTTGCTCATCACGTTTCACGAGTTGAATTTCGAGCTGTGTGAGAAAGCTCGGTTCATTTACAACACTAGTTGAGAATCCTTCTCCATCGTTCGGGATAACAAGATGAAAAGTACTGGTTGTTCACATACAACAAAATGGTTAAATATTTTGGAAATTTTCTTCAGAGCTTTAATATTTTGAGAAAGTTCGGTTCATTTACAACACTAGTTGAGAATCCTTCTCCAGCGTTCAGGATAACATGATGAAAAGTACTAGTTGTTCACATACAACAAAACGGTTAAAGCTCTGAAGAAAAGTACTAGTTATAAATTTTCATCAGAGCTTTAATATTTTGGAAATTAAGTAGAACATACAACAAAAACTTATTTTGACCGTACATATTACGGGTTAATTAATTGCTTTTAGTAATTAAACAAAAGACAAATCCTTTCCAATATTAACTAACCATGAGGAAAACGGTTAAATATATTCTATCAATTCATGTGGTTCTTTTTCCTTCTTTTTTTTTTTTGGGTGCTTCGGAAAATTAGTTCTTTTTCCTTCACTATCCTTTATTTCAAGAAATACTTATTTACAGAGCCTCTGTAAACAAAGAATTTGCGCCGAGCAAATCTTGACCGTGCATTCTGGAATCCAACAGCTCGGATTAATGCGCGGATTTTGTTTTTGTTTTTAAATCTGACATGTTTTTAAGGAGGAGAGAGAGAGAGTGCGTATTGATTCCGGATTGTTAGATAGCGGAATGCAGACCGGGATTTACTCGGCGCAAACTCTTTATTTATGGAGGCTCCGTAAATAAATATTTCTCTTTTGCTTTATTCCTTTTCTTTTACTTTATCTTACATTCTGTTCGAAAGGCTTGAAAGTTGAAGCCATGAAAGAAAGACTAGTTTATAAACATTACTGTAATCTGCATTTCTGACCCTTCAAGTTTTAGTTTGGTACAGTCACTTTGTCACTCACCTTTCAATTTCAACACATTGAACCCTAGAACTTGTTCCAAAATGCAATGTCAACATGCATTCTGTCAACTCTCGCTAAGGTTTTTTTTTTTTTTTTGTTATAGTAAAAACTCATATGCAAGCCACATGACCCATATATATAGAGCATGAAGGAGGGTTGATTGAGTTATACGCATGTTGTCTTCCCATGGCCAAGGGCGACTCCACACACGAAGTTGTCTCTGTGTTGGGTTAGCTGAGGGCCGGCATCACAAGCACAACGGAACTCCAAGCTTTTACTAGCTAGCTACAACAACAAAATCACACCTCTAACAGCCTCACTAGCTAATTTTGGGTATCTGCTATAGACTTAATTAGTACCTTGCCATGCACCTCTAGCGATGTGCTCTGTTCACTCAGTAACAAATGTTATTCACTCAGTAACAAATATAATAGTACACTTTTGCTGATTCAGACAAAGAAATTAGGCAATTTTCATCGTTCATGATGTATGTGTACATACACATACAGTTAAAGGGTAAGGTGTAGAAATAAAGAAATAGGAGTAATATTTAAGAAGCATGTTGAGAGAAAGGCGATTTCCATGATGATGAAGCTGTTAGCAATTTCTTGTAAGTAGGCCTATATAGATCATAAAATTAGAAATTATATATTGTCGAATAAGATATGAGTGGTGTTGGTCTTACCCATTAAGTTATGATCATTTAATAAATGTGACTGGTGGCACGTATTTGGGTCATGTCACGTGTGTTAATTAGGTGGTGCAAGCTTATTAATTATTATCTGTAGAGATCATTAAAAAGACTAAGTATGATTTCTTCTATTATGAATGGTTACGACGGAATCAATGCCTAATAAATGTGGTTAAGATCTCCACTTCAAACCCTAACATCTTTTCTCATTCTACCCCATCGTGTGTAAAACAAAGGTCAAGATCAAGCGAAGGGTCTTGGAGGTGGAAGACGTACAACCACCTATGGGTTTTCATCACCCATGGCAACAGATACACATAAGGTATTTTTTCTTAAATAGTTTTGACATGAAATCTTGGGTTTAGGGTTTCCTATGAAATCCACAACTGGTATATATCATAGCAAGATACTACTCCCTCCGTCCCTTTTTAAGTGATCCACTTGGGAAACGTGTATTTTTGCGGACGTTTAAAAATGTACTTTCGCATATCGTTTTTAAAATTTTTTTGCACCAAATTAAAGCACTCAATGAGCACTTTAATTTGGTATAAAACAAATTAAAAACTTATATAGAGAAATATGGTTTTTAGGGGTTTGAAATTGCTCGTATTCCCGTATGGATCACTTAAAAAGGGACGGAGGGAGTACGTGATAAGAGCAATCATAGTTTTTTTTTTTTTGCTACAGCAAGAAGTGTTAGTAGGTTAGATGTTAGTGTTAGTGTTAGTTGGGGAGAGGATTCGAATTTGGGTGCATCATGGGGCAAACAAGGCTATTAATTGTTTCTAATTCAGAAAAGAAACAAAATTTTATTGGCCCTGTTCGGTTGGGAGGTTTAGTTTTGTTAACATCATCATTTTCCTCATTTCTCTCTCTATCTCATTCCACCTGCTTACATCATCAAAACTAAACTAAACTACAAACCAAACACAACCATTATTTCTTGTTGTATTTCATACGAAATTCTAAACCCAAAATCTTATGTCAACTATTAAGGAAATAATACCGTTTGTGTACATGACGCCATGGGTGATGAAAACCGTTAGGTGCATGGTTGTTGGTCTTCTATATCTCCAATGCCCTTCTCTTTATATTGACCTTTGTCTCTTACAAGATGGAATGGCATGAGAAAAGATAGCTTTAGAAGTGGAAGACGAACAACCACCCAAGGGTTTTCAACACCCATTGTGACAAGTATACTCACAGTATTTTCAACAATGGTTTGATATGAGATATATTGGATTTAGAATTTCATATGAAATCAAACAAAGGCTCCTAATGAGATTGAGTTTTGTGTGCTCATGTTCAAATTGAGCCAAAAGTTGATGAAACAATATCGATTTTTACCCGTTGGACTCTCCATACATGCCACATTATTCTCACATGTCTTGTCTGTCCAAAACACTAACAACGGCTTACAAAAGAACTAATTATTGAAATATAGTAGTGTAATGTTTTAAACCCCAATTAAAGGTGAGTGACGAAAATGACACCGGGGTGAACCTTGAAGGTTAAAAATGCAGATCAAATAAATAAGATGGAGTACTAATTAAGAGAGAGATCATATAGTAAATCATAAAAATGAACAAGAAGAAGTAGTTAAGCTTGTGTGATGTATTTAGCATATTTTTTTCTTTTTCTTTTTCTTTTTTCTCTTTCTTTTTCTCTTTCTTTTCCTCTAGATTCCAAACACATAGTAATATTTTACATACTTTCCAATACTTTCTACATGTTCCACTAACCATGGGATGCAATGCCACGTGACGACGACAACATTTCCGTTTGCTCCACTGCAAAACCACCGCTTTCCTTTTGCCGCTGCGCTCGCACCTCCGTCATCTCCGCCGACACCCGCCATATCTTCACCGACTTATCAAGGCTCCCACTGTACGCGATCCACGCCCCATTATCTCTTCCCCTCACCGTTCCTTCCCTGTCCTCCTCCACAGCCAAGCACTTCACCGGCCCGCTATGCCCCCTCAGCACAGACAAACACGAGTGTTGCCCATCCACCTGATCCCTCCTCCACACGCATATCGTCGTGTCCGCTGACCCACTGAATACCATGTTCCCCGCCGTAGCCAAGCACAACACCGCCAACTTATGACCCCTTAAAACCCCGCCATGCGATAACAGCTTCTCACGCTCCCAAAAATTAACCAGACCGTCGGATGATCCTCCGTAAAGAACCGTGGCCGTTGGATTGACCGCTAACGCCGTTATGGCGCAGTCTTGTTTCAGTAAAATCTGTGAGAAGAAATGCTTCGTTCCTTTCCCTTGCTTCTCTCTCCGCCACACCTTAACGGTTCCGTCGGCGGACCCCGTGAAGACCAACCCGTCGAAACCCGAGACGACCGCGTTCACGGCGTCGTCATGGACGGTAACGGATTCCAAGCACTTGGAATCTGATACGCGCCACACTTTTATCGTCTTGTCCCAAGACGCTGAGTAAAGCAGCGTCTTGTCCTCACTCAGGTTCAAACACGAGATGGCGTCGAAGTGCTTGATCCAAACGGCGTTCTTGTTCCGTCTCACCTCCATGTAATTACTCGGGTTCATGGAGGTCTTTATGTAGGCCTTCAACGTGGGTAAAGTCCCGATCCGTTTATGGACGCTCGGGTTTTTACCCGAGGCCTTCCATAAACGGATCTTCCCGTCTTGATGGCCCGTGAAAATCCTCTCCCCCGCGATCACAATTGCTTTAACCAACCCGCTGTTGGATTTGAACCCGGAGAATTCCTTCTGGTTCTTCCATACCCGGATGTTCTTGCTATCCGACCCGGTGTATAACAAATCTCCCAGCGTGGCTAACGAATATATGTGACCTTCTTCACGCACAAGGGAGCCCATCAGGCCCGTGTACGAGTAATTACCGGTAGTTTCTTCGGGATGGTTGACGAAAGTGGTCCACGGGGATTTTGATAAAGGAGATGTTGTTTGGTTGTCCCATGAAGGGGTATTTTGGGGAGAAACATTGTCGGACGTTGTTGAAGCCGGGATATCGGGTACGTCGAAATTGGCCGGGGTGGCGGATTCGGAGCCGTTGCTGAAGCGGTAGGAGAGTTCTTCTATGTCGATGTCGTTCGGACCGGAGTGCTGTAACATGTTGCCGAATTTTTGGTGATTTGAATTACTGGTGGTTTCTGTGAGCATGTTGGCATTTCTTGAGTTTCTGATCATCCTTTTAATGTGCTCTCAATTTATCGAATCTTGATTAGGATTAAATCAATATCTGTTTGTGGTAAAGAAACAGATTATTGGGATTAAGATATAGGAGAATAAAGAGGAAAACCAGGTCGGAAGAAAACCGAAAGTCTATTATTGATGAAAAGGGAGGCAGAGAGTCGATTAGAGAATGAAAAGCAGAGAGAGAGAGAGAGAGAGAGATTAAAGAATCGAAAGGTTGGAGGGGATAGCGTATATATGGTTATGGTAGTTAGATTTATACTCTTCCTCCGTCCCAATATTTTAGTCAATTTTTCTATTTTTGAATGTCTCAAAATTTTTGTTCATTTTAACTAGTCAATAATGGAAAGTTGAGCCATTTCCTTACTTTTTATATTCAAATTCAAACACAAAATTAGAAGGAAAAAAATACATGACACTCCAAAATGTAATCATTGCATTTCATAAACGAGGCTTTGAAAATTCATGTCTTTTGAAGACCAATAATTTTGTTCCCTTAAAAATTCAGATTTTCAAAGCAAGACTAAAATTTTAGGACGGAGGGAATAATAGTAAGGGTTTATTTGGAATTTAGGGAAAATAATGGAAATGAAGAGAAAATTATTTTTCCTCATTTGTTTTGGGAGAAAATAATAGTGGGAGATCATATACTTCTCAACGACATCGGCCTTTGTCAAATATGGACCATATGGCGTGGCTGGAAATTTCCATGGCTATTTCTCGGGGTGGGCATGGACCATGTTGATTTTTTTTTTTTGATGATTCATAGTTGACCAGCGTCACCCATGCCTCACACTAGGGGCCCGGTAGCCTGTCCAGCCCGTCCAACCTAGTTCGGTTTTTTAAGGGCTTGGGATAAATATTTAGGTCCATAAGGCCGGGCTGAGTTGAGATTAATTTTAAGTCCGTTTACTAAATGGACTGGGTTTGAAAAACTCCTCTGAAGCCCAACCCGGCCAAGCCCAGTCCGAATTAGATAATATTTTATTTAAATACTATATATAGAGATTGATGGATATCAGAGAGTTTCGTCTTTTTTAATATTTTAATTGCTCTTTAATTTATAGGTCTATATTTAATATTTTTGTAAGAACTTAGAACTTTAAATATATTATTACAGTTGTGAATTATAATTGTGATCGTTATAGTTGATTAATTTATGTTTATAATACTATGCTTTAGTAAAATAAATGGGTTTCTTGGACGGGTTTGGAAAATTAAAATTTTATTTGGGTTGGACTTGGACAAATTAAATGAAGCCCGATTATATGTGGGTCGGGCTTGGGAATGCACTAATCTCATTATTATCTAGTATATAAACTTGGCCCAGCCTGGTGTATGTGCACCCCTACCTCACACTCGACGATGGCACAAATTAAATTCCTTTTACACCAAATTGGTATATTCTAAAGGTGACAAATGAGTGGGTTGGATTACGTTTGAGTGGGTTGGTATGGGTTATGGGTTGAATATGAGTAGGTTGAATATGAGTTAATGGTGGGGGGGTTGAATATGGGTTGGGTCGAATACGGGTCTACTTAAACCCAACCCAACCCAACCCATTTATGTTTGGTTTTGCTAATTTAACCCAATTTGATGGTATTCAATTGGAAGTTAGGGTTCTACATACTTAGCGGATTGGACTGATTTTTTTTTTTTTTGAATTAAAAAAAAAACATATCACTAAGTTGACTGTTATAAAAAACAAAAGAAATTCGATTCTCTAATTCATTCACAGTATATACAGAATTGGAATATCCTAACCACACACCAAAAAAAAAGAAGAAGATATTTTTAGACAATTATAGTAAAAACATAAGAATTTGAATAAAGCAATTAAGTAATTTCAATCCTTGACTAAGGCGAGTAGGTTGTTTCGTAACTCTTCTTCTCTTTCCATTATTCTCATGCCAAGATTTCATCCTAACTCTACGTTTGCATAAGAGGATTTTTTTTTTCAAACCTTTCGCTTGTAGCAAGTTAGAAGCAAAAGTGTCTGTCTCTTTGACTACATCTTCAATTGCGTCTCCTTCAATGAACATTTTGTCTACTTTGGCACAAATATAGTCTATCGCGGTCTCCACAAATTCATATGCAACTTTCAATTGACATGCCCGAGCTCAGAATCTTATCATTTTTTGATACAAATTCCTGTAACATGCAACTTTTACCAATTTCGGATCCTTCTCCTCCACGCTAATGTTGCTCCTCTTAGATGCACAATCCTTTGCATCCAATCTCCATTGACCTAAAATATAACTTTCAAGAATTTCGATAACCCCCATTCTATCAAGTGCTTTAAGTGCATGACCATATATAATTCCGGAATTCTCAAATTTTCGACAAGCACAACGAACATTTACACAAACATTTACACAAACATTGTTTCCAAACTCATCGTGCTTTACATTCCCCGATACACTAAACTCAGTATTCCTTCTATGCAAGCGTATCATACATAATACATTCGAATTCTCCTTCTAACTCCCGGTGTTGTTTCACTTTACATGCAAGTGAGGTGTCAACCTCGTCGTGGAACAAATCAAATAAAGGAGGAATATATAACTTTGCAACTTGAATCAAAATAGGGGACTTTTTCAACTTTTATCTTGGCAATTTTCTTTAGAATCATAAATAGAATATGATTCTTCATCTCGATTCTCGACGACCATTCTATCGAAATGTGAAAAAAATTGAACAATGTCATGATCAAATTTCACAAATCTTTTCACTTTTCTATTCAAACTCTCACTAAGTTGAGTGCTTCGCATTCCTGCAGTGAATGACCATTTCAAGTACGTATGTGCCCACTTTTCTCAAAGTTCCCAAGTTTTCTTCATCCAAGCATTCTCATGCAGGTCATATGTCTTGATCAAAGTATCCCAACATTTAAATAACTCCTCTTCATCCATACAATGATAAATGCAATGTTGGAACTCCTTGGGAAATTTGGAATAACCCTTCCATAAGTGGCCTAAGTGCTTCAAAGTATTTTGCATGAGGTGAAAAGTACACAATCCATGAGTAACATCGGGTAAGACAATCGAAATTGCCTTGGCTATTGCATCATATTGGTCTATGAATAAGGAGACCGGTCTTTTCCCACCCATTGCATCCAAGAAGGTATTAAACAACCATTGCTGCGACTTTTTTATTGCAATCCCAAGTGCAGGATGTCGCGAAGTAATAAACTCGGAAAGTCCGAGGTCGATCCACAGGGACAAGGAATGATTAGAGCACAAGATAATAATTAAAACGAAAAAAATAATGAAAGTGATTTAGAGAGAGTGTTGATGGTTTGATTGTTTGTAAATTGAGAGTTGATTCGAAAAACAATATTTGAAAAATACTAAAGCTTTAGGATCCACGCGCAACAATCCTATGATATTTGCCAACGATTCTTTTGCTATAACTCAATTAAGATGAACGCAAAAGATTATCTTAATCGGAAGATGAAACAATTATTATTTTTTATAAGAAACCCTAAAAAGATAGGCTCATAAAATTTGATTGATTCAAAACATAATAGAACTCGTTAATTGTTCGCAGGGAATTCAAAGCATTATTCGTACCCAGAGTTAACGAAAAATCAATAAATTATACAGAACAATAACTTACTGCAAACTTGAATCAAATCAAATGACATGAATCTCACATGAAAACCTTGAAGAATCGTTCACAAAATACCATAGTATTGTTGCGGTTTCACCCTTAGCCTTAGCTAGGGTTTTTAGCCGTCCATGGAGAAAACAAGAAACTTAATAAGAAAAAGAGGCAAAAAGATCCCCTCCCTACTAGAGTTTGCAAGTATTTATAATAGGAGGCTCACTCCAACAAGCAAAACCCTAATTAATTAATGTAAATTCGGATTTAATAATGGGCCCAACTTTAAGGTGCTAGAGAAGTCCAAATATTGCTCTTATGTGTGGAATCAAGTGCTGGGCCACCATATATTGGGCTGAACCCTTCTTTTCAATGCAGAAAACATGTGTTGGGCTTCTTCTTCGGCACTTCCCTCCTATCTTGATCAAATTATCCTTAAGCTCATTTATAATAATTCCAAGCTCCTGAAATCGTCTTAAATCCCCATATTTCTCTGCAAATATAAAATTAATCAGTTACTAACAATTAAGCATAAATTAGGAGAACTAATATAATAAAAGTGCAATATTACCCAAAATTAATGGAATAAAAATACACTTTTGACTGTTCATCACACCCCCCAACTAGCTTATTGCTAGTCCCTAGCAATCAAGGCGACCCAATAAATTATTCCAACACCAAAAGGTAAAAGCTAAACTCTAAACAAAATAATTAATGAAACTAAGAATAAACCATTCCGAAATTGCATTTAGCACATGCAACAAGCCTTTAAACCCCTAGGTGACCCTAGTGGACGAGTTATAGTCTCGTGAGGGTTTCCAGCGATGTTACCCACAAACATCCAAAATTGTTATTACCTTAGAATCGGCGCTCGATCAAGACCACAAAAATAGACAATAGATCAAGAATAATGACTAGTAAGAGTGTCCAACAAGGCTAAAGCAAGATAATCATTCATTGATCGAGCTAAACAAGTGAACATGGTATATCCAAATCAACACTAGGCAAGTTCAATCCACTTATACCCGGATAGAAAAACATCACAAGTTCCTTTAGTGTAGTGTCTTGCCACACAAGATGTGTCTCAACTCAAACCAATATGCGCACCCCCTATGCCACACAACTCATTGAAATGCCCATAACATGAAGGTCTCAATTGCTTATTGCGAGCCATACTCTTTTCTTTTTTCTATCAATTTTCCTTTCTCTCTTTTTTTTTTCTTCGTGGTTGTGCAATGCTTTGGTCCCTTAAGCTTTCTAATTGACTCTTGTAACGAGCTTTAGGTCAGTGACTCCCAGACCAGGTGGCCTTAGGGCACTAGGTGTGAAGGGCACCCCTACGGACTTACTCACCCGAGTCAAAAAGGCTACGAACCCAAGCTAACCACGCATGACATTCTCAAAACTCTCCACCGTTTGACGCGAACACTCACTGCTTACTGAGGCAAGAGGCCCGGTTACTAAGTGAAAAGCCGAAAAGCATGCATTTTCTTCTTCTTTTTTTCCTCTCTTTGAATTTTTTATTTTTTATTTTTTTGGGAAGAGTTACTCATGTAAAAGGCATTCAACTCGCCGCAGAACATCAGGAATATACATATTAGAGCAAGTTTCGAACTCCATCAAAAATGTAAGCGTGCTCGTGCAAAAGGCAAGGTGTCCAAGTGATAACTTCACTATCCAAACATAATTGAAAAAAACTATGCCAACATCATCACTTTAATGCACATGTTCACAAGTTTAAATCCATTAATGAACTCAAATCAAGATAAAACCCAGTTAAACAGTCAAACTAGTAAAAATTTTGAGTCATCACCCACTTCTAGAGTCTCAAGTCAAGTGTCAACCCGAAGGAATTAATTTTTTTTTTTTTTTTTTACGAAAAAAATAAAATAAATAAATAAACAGAACCAAGATAAATATAATTGCAGCACTTAACACAAATTCATTATCCAAAATACCATCTCTCCCCCCAACTTAAACATGACATTGTCCTCAATGAAACAGATAGCACGAAATCAAGAGTAATTGAGGAGTTTACCTTAGACGACGAGAAATTGTAAATTGTATCTTGCCTGCAATTCGTTAGAAAAACAAAAGAAACGAGAAAAAGAAATAGCAAAGACGCCTAAACAAATAACAACCTAAAATAACCTAATATACAACAATAGTCATCATTTTTATAGTTCGTATTCGTTTCGTCATGGATCCTGATAAACAGGATCTGCTAATTCAATGGACTCCTCATCTAGAGCAAAATTTTCCAGAAATGGTTTTAGACGTTGACCGTTTACTTTAAAAATATTACCATTATGCGGATTTTCAATCTCGACAGCTCCATGAGGAAAAACTGTTTTAACAATAAAAGGGCCAGTCCACCTTGATCTCAATTTTCCAGGAAACAAATGTAATTTAGAATTATACAAAAGAACTTTTTGTGAAGGTTCAAATTTTTTTCTCAAAATGTGCTTATCATGAAATATCTTCACTCGCTCCTTGTAAATTTTAGAGTTCTCGTAAGCATCACGCCTGATTTCCTCCAATTCATTCATTTGTAATTTTCGAAGTGGACCAGCTACATCTAAACTGAAGTTGAACATTTTTATAGCCCAATAAGCTTTGTGTTCCAATTCTACGGGCAAGTGACAAGCCTTACCGTAGACAAGTCTATAGGGTGACATACCAATTGGGGTTTTGTAAGCTGTACGATATGCCCAAAGCGCATCAGTTAGTCGCAAGGACCAATCTTTACGATTCGGGTTGACTGTCTTTTCCAAAATATTTTTGATTTCTCGATTTGCGAGTTCAGCTTGCCCACTCGTTTGGGGGTGATAAGCGGTGGCAACTTTATGAGTAACAACATATTTTTTCATCAATGCCTCAAAAGGCCGATTACAAAAGTGCGACCCGCCATCACTGATTATGGCACGAGGTATCCCAAATCTTGATAAAATATTTTCTTTCAAAAAGTTTATGACCACTTTATGATCATTTGTTCTAGAGGGGATGGCCTCGACCCATTTGGACACATAATCAACAGCAACTAAGATGTATAGGTAGCCAAAAGAAGGGGGGAAAGGCCCCATGAAATCGATGCCCCAACAGTCAAAAATTTCAATGATCAAAATTGGGGTTAAGGGCATCATATTCCTACGATTTATGGCTCCTAACTTTTGACAACGCTCGCATGATTTGCAAAATTGATGAGTATCTTTAAAAATGTTTGGCCAATAAAAGCCGCATTGTAAAATTTTTGCAGCGGTTTTCTTGGATGAAAAATGGCCACCACATGCTTCAGAATGACAAAATGAGATGACACTAATTACTTCTCTATCGGGAATGCATCTTCTTATGATTTGATCCGAGCAGTACTTAAATAAATAGGGATCATCGTAAAAGAAATGGCGTACCTCCACCAAGAATTTTTTCCTATCTTGTGCACTCCAATGAGATGGTATTTTACCTGTAGCTAAAAAGTTCACAATATCAGCATACCAAGGCAATTCGGAAATAGCAAATAATTGCTCGTCAGGGAAGCTATCCTTAATCGGCAGTGTCTCTATGGAGTCATCGAATAGAAGTCGGGACAAATGATCTGCCACAACATTTTCGACTCCTTTTTTATCCTTAATGATGATATTGAACTCTTGGAGGAGAAGGATCCACCTAATCAATCGCGGCTTAGCATCTTTCTTGGTTAGGAGATACTTCAAAGCTGCATGGTCTGTGAAGATGACTATAGGCGATCCAACTAAGTAAGCACGGAATTTGTCGAGAGCAAAAACTACAGCCAACAATTCTTTTTCAGTAGTAGAATAATTCATTTGGGCACTATTCAAGGTTCTACTAGCATAATAAATAACATAAGGCTTTCTATCTTTTCGTTGTCCCAAAACTGCCCCAACTGCATAGTCACTAGCATCACACATAATTTCAAAAGGTAATGACCAATTAGGTGGTTGCATAATGGGAGCACTAGTAAGCAAGATTTTCAATTTTTCAAAAGCCATTTGACATTCATTAGTCCATTCAAAGGGAGCATCTTTTAATAACAGGTTACACAATGGTCTAGATAGAGCACTAAAATCTTTAATAAATCTCCGATAGAACCCTGCATGCCCCAAAAAAGATCTAACATCTTTTATGGTCTTAGGAATAGGTAAATTTGTGATCAAATCTATTTTAGCCTTGTCTACTTCAATTCCTTGAGAAGAAACAATATGTCCTAGTACAATTCCGGAAGTAACCATGAAGTGACACTTCTCCCAATTTAACACCAAATTCTTTTCCTCACACCTAGCTAAAACTTTCTTTAGATTAGACAAGCAATCATCAAAAGTATCACCAAATAAAGTGAAATCATCCATAAATACTTCTAAAAATCGCTCCACCATGTCACTAAAAATACTTAGCATGCATCTTTGAAAAGTGGCTGGAGCATTACACAATCCAAATGGCATTCTTCTAAATGCAAAGGTACCAAAAGGACATGTAAAAGTAGTTTTTTCTTGGTCCTCTAAAGAAATCTCAATTTGATAGTATCCCGAGTACCCATCTAAAAAACAATAAAATGCGTGTCCAGCTACCCTTTCTAAGACTTGGTCTAAGAAAGGTAAAGGAAAATGGTCTTTCCTAGTTAAAGCATTTAATTTTCTGTAGTCAATGCACATTCGCCAGCCCGTAACTATTCGAGTTGGGATCAATTCGTTATTATCATTCTTAATTACAGTGATTCCGGACTTCTTAGGTACTACTTGTGTAGGACTTACCCACTTGCTATCTGCAATTGGGTATATGATACCCGCATCCAAAAGCTTAAGGACCTCGGTTCTCACTACATCTTTCATTGTAGGATTTAACCTACGTTGCATCTCCCTTGAAGGTTTAGCATCCTCCTCGAGGTAAATACGATGAGTGCACACTAAAGGGCTAATTCCCTTAATGTCAGCAATGGTCCACCCTATAGCACTCTTATGTTGTCTCAAAATATCAAGTAACTTACTTTCTTGCAATGAGTTAAGTTTAGAAGATATTACCACAGGATACATATCCTCGGGTCCAAGGAATGCATACTTTAACTCTGCGGGCAAGGGTTTCAACTCAACTTTAGGCACTTGTTCGCTTGATGGCACAGATTTTATACCCTGCGGTGGCAACTTTTCAAACTTTGGTGTCCACCCTTTCACAGTCAACTCCTGCACAGATTCCAATAAAGAGTAAATATATGCAATTTCAGAATCTTTATCATAAGCACAAGTATTTTCCAAACAAGCAGCAAGAGGATCGGAAAAATATGTGGCATTAAAATGCTCTTGAACAATTGTCTCAATTAAGTTTACTTCCTCAGCCTCATAATCCTCAGCATCCCCAGGCTGCTTGCAAATATTGAAAATATTAGATTCCAAAGTCATGTTTCCAAAAGACAATTTAATCACACCATTCCTACAATTAATTAAAGCATTAGAAGTTGCAAGGAATGGACGACCTAAGATGACAGGAATTTGAGTGTGTGAGTGCGAAACAGGGTGTGTATCTAATACGATAAAATCAACTGGAAAATAAAACTTATCAACTTGAACTAACACATCTTCTACTATCCCCCTTGGTATTTTCACAGATCGATCGGCCAATTGGAGTGTAATGGTAGTTGGTTTAAGCTCTCCTAGGCCTAACTGTTGATAAACTGAGTAGGGCAAAAGGTTCACGCTAGCCCCAAGGTCAAGCAAAGCTCGCTCTATTCTATGATCGCCAATCACACATGAAATTGTGGGGCAGCCTGGATCCTTATATTTTGGTGGGGAATTCTGTTGAATGATTGCACTCACCTGTCCTGCCATAAAAGCTTTCTTTTGTACGTTAAGCTTGCGCTTGACTGTACACAAGTCTTTCAAAAATTTTGCATATGAAGGTATTTGTTTTATCGCATCCAAAAGGGGGATGTTAATCTTGACTTGCTTGAATAATTCAAAAATTTCAGCATGGTGGTTCAACTTTTGCGGGGGCTGCAGCCTTTGAGGAAAAGGTGCAGGGACTTCATATCCCTTAACCTCACTCGAATCATGCTTATCAAGTTCATCACTACCTTGTGGTTTTGAAGCTTTCTCAGTCTTTGGGCCTTTAATAGCAATGGTTTTATCAATAATTTTTCCACTTCGAAGGGTAGTAACAGCCTTTACCTGCTCAAATTGAGTATTAGAAGAAGAAGGCTCATTCACACTAAATTGACCTTGAGGGTTAGGTTGTGGTTGAGAAGGGAATTTTCCTCTCTCTTGTATGCTTAATGAGGAAGTCAACTTAGTGATAGTGTTCTTGATTTCATTTATTGCCTGTGAGGTCTGACCATTGATCGTGTGGTCTGCGCTTGCATAAAATGTTGCAAAGTATCCTCAAGGCTCTTTTTTGGAGTTTGCGGAACAAAATTAGATTGTCCTTGAGAAGGTGGCTGCAATGCATTATTTTCATTCCGCCAACTAAAATTTTGATGATTTCTCCATCCAGGATTATATGTCTCGGAATAGGGAGATAAAGAGGGCTTTTTAAAAGTATTCATAGCGTTAGCTTGATCATGAAGAACCTCTTTAAATGCAGGAATTGTTGGACATTCGTCTGTTAGGTGTCCCCTAGTTTCGCAGATTCCACAAAAATCTTCTACTTTTTGTGTAGTCGTGACTTCGTTAACCTTTCTCAATTCTATGGCTTCTAATTTCCTAGCCAAACTAGCAACCCTAGCCTTCAAATCATCATCTTCCTTAAGTTGATATATACCCTTAGAATTTATAGTGGAAGAAGGCTCTACTCTACGTGAATTAGATGAAGGATCAGTGGTGTCCCAAGATTGGGAATTTTCTGCTAGCAAATCAAAATATTCAAATGCCTCATCGGGTTCTTTATTCAAAAAATCTCCATTACACATCATCTCAACAAATTGTCGCATTTGAGGAGTTAAACTTTCATAGAAAAAACTTATGACTCGCCAAGTCTCATAGCCATGATGGGGGCAAGAATTTAACAAATCCTTAAATCGTTCCCAACATTGGTAAAATGTTTCCTTCTCTTTTTGTGCAAAAGTCATGATTTGTCTTTTCAGAGTAGTAGTTCGATGAATGGGAAAAAACTTTTTAAGAAATTCAGTTTGCATCTCTTGCCAAGTGCCTATGGACCTAGGTCTCAAAGAGTTCATCCATGTTTTTGCTTTTTCTTTGACAGAGAAAGGGAATAACTTCAACCTAATAGTCTCTTCAGTACAATTTTGGTCGAGAAAAGTGGCACAAACTTCTTCAAACTCCTTAATATGCAAATAGGGATTTTCAGATTCTAAGCCATGGAACTTAGGAAGTAATGGAATCATGCCCGGTTTAAAGTTAAAATTATTAGCGTTTAAAGGAAATATTATGCATGATTGTGTACTAGTCCTTGGAGGATGCAAATAATCACGCAAGGTTCGATTTAGAGGCTCAGCTTGAATCGCAAAATTATTATTATTATTATTATTATTATTATTATTATTATTATTATTATTATTATTATTATTATTATTATTATTATTATTAAAATCATTCACAAAATCACCCATAGTGCTAGTGTTTGAGTAAACAGAATCAGAATCAGAATCAGAATCAGAATCAAAATCAGCACTTACTAAACGACCAACACAGTCTCGATACCAATATCGCATACACGAAATAAAGCAGTGAACGAGATTACCTGGATTGCGAAAGATCACTATAATAAGAAGAAAAACAGAAGTACCAAAGTTGCACTCTTGTCAGAACCGTAGTCCCCGGCAACGGCGCCAAAAACTTGCTGCGACTTTTTTATTGCAATCCCAAGTGCAGGATGTCGCGAAGTAATAAACTCGGAAAGTCCGAGGTCGATCCACAGGGACAAGGAATGATTAGAGCACAAGATAATAATTAAAACGAAAAAAATAATGAAAGTGATTTAGAGAGAGTGTTGATGGTTTGATTGTTTGTAAATTGAGAGTTGATTCGAAAAACAATATTTGAAAAATACTAAAGCTTTAGGATCCACGCGCAACAATCCTATGATATTTGCCAACGATTCTTTTGCTATAACTCAATTAAGATGAACGCAAAAGATTATCTTAATCGGAAGATGAAACAATTATTATTTTTTATAAGAAACCCTAAAAAGATAGGCTCATAAAATTTGATTGATTCAAAACATAATAGAACTCGTTAATTGTTCGCAGGGAATTCAAAGCATTATTCGTACCCAGAGTTAACGAAAAATCAATAAATTATACAGAACAATAACTTACTGCAAACTTGAATCAAATCAAATGACATGAATCTCACATGAAAACCTTGAAGAATCGTTCACAAAATACCATAGTATTGTTGCGGTTTCACCCTTAGCCTTAGCTAGGGTTTTTAGCCGTCCATGGAGAAAACAAGAAACTTAATAAGAAAAAGAGGCAAAAAGATCCCCTCCCTACTAGAGTTTGCAAGTATTTATAATAGGAGGCTCACTCCAACAAGCAAAACCCTAATTAATTAATGTAAATTCGGATTTAATAATGGGCCCAACTTTAAGGTGCTAGAGAAGTCCAAATATTGCTCTTATGTGTGGAATCAAGTGCTGGGCCACCATATATTGGGCTGAACCCTTCTTTTCAATGCAGAAAACATGTGTTGGGCTTCTTCTTCGGCACTTCCCTCCTATCTTGATCAAATTATCCTTAAGCTCATTTATAATAATTCCAAGCTCCTGAAATCGTCTTAAATCCCCATATTTCTCTGCAAATATAAAATTAATCAGTTACTAACAATTAAGCATAAATTAGGAGAACTAATATAATAAAAGTGCAATATTACCCAAAATTAATGGAATAAAAATACACTTTTGACTGTTCATCAACCATTCAATAGATTCTGCCATTTCATCATATAATAAAGCTGCACCAAAAATTGTTGTTGTTCTATAATGGTTATAGCCAGAAAAAAGAGCAAGTCGTCGAAAAGCTTTATTTGTTCTAAATGTTGTGTCAAAAGATACAGAATCCCTGAAAAGTCCATAATCAGTAATCATTTCATAGTCAGCCCAGAAAATATTTGTAATCTGCTGATCAACATCCTTTTGGGTGCGATAGTAAAAAATAAGGACTTTCAGCAACCTTTGTTTGAAAGTATCCTAACAATGCCCCTGCTTCACCATATTCTAAGCTCCTTTGTCTTCTTACACGCAAATAAGTTTTGTGGTCCTCACGTGTGAATCCTACAGATCGCCCTCCCCCCGGATTGGGAACTAATGAGATCATGTGAAGCCTTCAATGATAAACCACTATCAACTGCTAGTTCAATACTATAAGCTTGTGCCTCATGTATTGATCTTTGAGATCCCATCTTATAAACACATTGAGGAAGATGCAAAAGATGATTGTGCTCTTCTTCAAATTTTGTAACAATCCATTTCGACTTGTCTCAACTAAATGCTATATACATGAATGCATTGCACTTGGTTCTTGTATCTTGTCGAGCATGTTCTACCACTAGGGACCGCTTATCTTTCTCCTTTTCACCTTCTTTATTACCAACAAACTTCCGATTCATTAAAATACCGTCTTTCTGGCTTTGTTGAAATAACCTTTCCTAATGCTAAAACCCATAACCCTTCCGTGCTCATTGTAAAAATTATACACAGCATCCTTTGAGTCAAACTCCATTTCGAGACGAAGAGAATAATCTTTGGACAGAATTCTCTCTTGTAGGCTCTTCAAGTCCATTATCATCCATTCTAACATAATATACACACAAACAAAACAACTTATAGATTAAACGATGTTTAATGCATTAAACAAATATTTACACAATAACAATAATGTTAAAAAAAATGTATAAACAATGGCGTATTTTCTTTGTAAAAGGAGAGAGAGAAACCATTCTTACTTGGGTGGAGATGAAGCCATGAAGGGGAAAATCTGGCGGCAATAGATCACCTGATGGCGACGTCGATGGTGGTGCGACGACAGATGCAAAGGCAGCAACTGTGGACTTGGGTGGAGATGAAGCCATGGAGAGGGGAAAATCCAGCGGCAATGGATGAGAATTTGGTTGTAATGGATCGCTGGATTGGGACGCCGACGGTGGTGCTTGAGCAGCTGCGAAAGCCATTATTCTTCATTCGTTATGCCCTAGGGAGGGAGAAGCAGATCGATATCAAAACGACGTTGTTTTATGGGAGAAATTATTAAGCGTGAAAAGTAGCCAAAACTACATCGTTTTGGAGTCACGACACAGCCCACCCCTTACAAAAAGAAAAAGAAAACCACCGGCCAAAAACATCGGCCTATAAAAAACAAAAAAGAAGAAGCTAAAAACGCCAGAGCCATCACCGGAGCTATCACCAAGCCGCCGCTATCGTTGTCAGAAGTCCGGATTTGGAAACCCCAGATCCGACTCCCCCCTTACCCAAAAATCGGTTTTTGGCCGCCCATGGATAGAGGAGAGGAGCTCGATCACCATAGGGAGTCCCCGGAAACCATGTGATTGAAGCAATAAAGGATGTAAAAAGAGGAGGAGAAGGTGGAAGGGGGCAATGGGGGAGGGGAGGTGTGGCGGCAGTGGGAGGCTTCTCTCTCTCTCTCTCTCTCTCTCTCTCTCTCTCTCTCTCTCTCTCTCTCTCTCTCTCTCTCTCTCTCTCTCTCTCTCTCACCTTATGATAAAACTTTTTACACCAATCAATTGTTATCTTTCAACTTATCTCGATTAAAGTCAAGAAGCATACAAACAAAAAGGGGTTTAGAAATGATCTTGAAAGATTACTAAGAAATAAGAGATCTAACTGGAAAATTAAAATAAAAACTAATCGAAACTATGTAACCGTGCAAATTGTCCCTGGTAACAGCGTCAAAATTTGATAGTGTCATAACGTACCAAAAATAGATTTATAAGAACTAGGAAATAACCCTTATTCCAGGGAATAACGGTTAAGTTTGAGATCGATCCGTAGAGACTGGCTAAATTACACTAGTTTCAATTAATTTCTAAATTTATTCTATGAGAATAATTGATTGAAGTTTGATTGTTGTGAATACTATTAAACTAAAGAGAGCAATAATTAGAAGACAAACTATTTGGGAAAGGATCTACGGTTTAGAATCCACTCCAACAGCACAATCGTGCATAGTATAGATCGGACTAATAGTTGAATCACAAAGGATTATCGCTAGGGCTTGCAAACTCTTTCGATAATCATCAAGAGAATATAGGGATGGTTAAAAGGCATGGACTATCCCATAGCACAGATTGTCTCACTAACACGGGTCTACCGCTTAACGACATGATCCGTCTTACGCCCTTCAATTAGAATTTATGCTGATTTTTTTGTGCAAATATTATCTTACCCATACATTCCACCGGATTCAATGATCCTCCCATTAGTCAACAACTATATTAAGGACAAGGCGAACAAGCTACTTCTTTTATATTATGTACTATGGTAGACTGAAGACCAATCCCATTGCACTTTAATTGGATTCATAAAGTGAAGAAAAATGGATATTTTTTATCTCTCAACTACGAAGGGAAAGAGAAGGAGAAAGGACAGTTTGGCTATACAAATAGAAAGAAATACGTGTTGCCAAAGAAGGTCTAGTAAGAATGTATAGGGATTTACCCAAGAATAAGCTTTCTTCGGTTATTGCTAGTGAAAAAGGTAAAAGGGCATCTGCCAACCCAGCTACATTCAGGCGAAGGCTTGTAGCTTCATCCTAATTCATAAGAGCATCTCCAACCATGCCTTCATTTCTTCATTTTTAAGGAGCTCCAACCATGCTTCATTTCACTCCTTCATTTTGGAGAATCAATTTTGGTTCTTCATATATACGAAGAACCACTTCAAAAATGAAGAACATTCTTCAAATGAGTTTTGCACTATTCATTTTATCTAAAATGTATTTATCATTTAAATTTTTGATCAATTTTTTATAAAAATGGTACCGATAAAAAGATATTAAAAATACCTTTAAAATGAGACCAATATTCAATATATTCAAAAACAAAAAAATTGTAGCATAAAATTTGAATTTTTCTTGCAACCACCAACATTGACTCCAACTGCCATGGTAATTTTTCAGGTATTCAATTCAATGTAGAATACTCTGTTCACTTTAGATGTCCATACCAACCAGTAGGTGCATTCAACTGCCATAGTAATCGTGGCATTGAAGTTTACGTAAACAACTCTCCTTTGCCTATATATTGAAATGCAGTCTTTCTCCCAAATCATTTTCCCGTAGTTTCTATTCTTCAACCATGGAAACTGGTTCAAAATGTATTCAACGTGGTAAGTCCTTTGCTATGGAGGATAAAGTTATATGTATGGCATGGCTTGAAATTTCTCAAGATCCAATACAAGGCATCAACCAAAAAAAAAGACAAGCTATTGGAGTGTATCACTATGGCGTTCCACAATAATAGGCCGAGCCATTACACCGGAGTTCGAATAGTGAAATCACTCCAATGTCACATGACTGCGATCATGAAAGCCATAAACAAATTCCGTGGATGTGTTCCATCTGTTGAACGTCTAAATCCAAGTGGCTCTTCTGAAGTAGACAATTTTTCCAAGCCCAATGCATACAATCAAGACTCCCTAACATTCGCGGGAAGCCTCTTTCTTCACCCTTTTTTAACAGTCTTGCAACATCATTGGCATTTGGTGATCTTAAATACTTTTTCCCAAATACCTTAACAATCGCCCGACAAAATCTTTTCACACATAGAATTGAAGTGGACTCATGAATTCGCATGATTTCGTCTATAGAATCTGCCGGTGTTCCATAAGCCAATACTCGGAAGGCACTCGTTATTTTTTGCAAAGTAGACAATCCAAGTCTACCAATACCATCCCTCTTTTGAATGAAGAACTTGTCATGAGCCTTCACTGCATCAACGATTTTTAGGAACAAAGGTCTCCACATTCGAAACCTGCGACTAAAAAAATGTTCGCCATATGTTGGATTCTCCGAAAAGTAGTCCCTCCATAGTTTAGCATGACCTTGTTCCCTTCCACGATTGATCACAATGTGTCCAGGAACCGAACCTTTACGTTTTGGTTGGTCATCTTCTTCCATGTACTGGGATAAAATGGTAATGGTGTTATTGGAGACATACAAGGAAAGTAGCATATCATATTCCTCCTCCCAAGCAACCATTAAATCCTTTGCAAAAATGTGGAATGTTGATAGTGTTGTATGATCTCCCATTTTGGAAATGAGAATAATCCGAAAATGGGGGCTAGGATTTTGGACAGAAATGAAAGGAGTTTTGGGAGGGGATTTTGGAGGGAATATTTGGGGCGGGGGGGGGGGGGGGGGGGGGGGGGGTGATTTTAGAGGGAATATTGGGAAGGGATTTTGGAGGGAAAGCTTTGGAGGGAAAAATGAAGAATTGGGTTGGAGTAAAAAGGAATAGTAACATTCTTTAAAAATAAAAAATATTATTTTGGTTCTTCAAAATGAAGAATGTGGTTGGAGATGCTCCAAGCACACCCAGGCAAGAATTTCTACAAACATCTTTGTTGTCAGGCTTGACCCGCTGCTTGAGAGCCTACTGGTCGTTACCAACTGTTTCGCCGCTCCTCCTTTCTTTAGGAGCAATGTTCATTATTGCCCCTGTTGTGGAGCACTCGCCCATATGTTTTAAGACATCGGTGCATAATCTATCTCAAAACTCCAACCACATCAATGAAAACCATTGTATGAGCTATATTTGAAAACATGTATACAAATACTCAACATATTGAAAGAAGTAAACGATTCTATTGAATTCCATAAAACTGAGTACTAAACATTGTAGACACGTAAAATTTCTGGCCTATTTCAAACTGCCACGTGTTGCTAGGGCACATAAATTGGCTAATTAAATGTTGTCAAGTGTCCACAAGTCAAAGTCAAAGTTTTACAGACAAGCCAATCAAATGTTGCCAAGGGTTCGTAGGTCAAAAGTCTGAGCACAATAAGTGGCCAATCAAAAGTCAGAGGTATGTGGAGGGACCAATTAAATGGAACCACATGTCAAAATGACACAGTTATTTATTTATCAAGATTGGTCAATCAAATTATGCCGCTTGGTGAAATAAATTCTATGTCATGTTTTATATAATTGTCTTTCCAAAAAATAAATAAGAGGAAAGGTATTTATATATTTCTAATTATTTTCCTTTAATCAAATAAGGAAATAATTAAAGAGATAAGTATGGAAATAATTGCAGTCTTCCATAAACTCTCCATTTCATGTCCTTATAAATAGAGTTGCTCTCTCTCATATTTTTTTGACATCTAGACATTGAAGCTTCAACAGCTCTGAAGATCAAACTTCAAAACCCTTCAGAATTTCTTCAAGTCTTCAAGCATTCATACTCAAGAGCTCTGAAGATCAAGCCTCAAAGCCCTTCAGAACTCCTTCAAGTAATCAAGACACTGAAGCTTCAATCAGGACATTCAAGCATCCAACAAGACGGTTCTTCGATCAAAGCTTCAAAGCTCCGAAGAACATTCAAGCCTCTATCCAACACATAAGCTCCAGAGCTCTAAAGATCAAGCCTCTAAAGCCCTTCAGAATCCTTCAAATCCACATCAAGCAAAATGCCTCTTCAGATCAAAGCTTCAAAGCTTTGAAGAACGCTCAAGCCAAATCCACAAGTCATCAATCTACTTCTACCAAATTGAAGAAGATATCAAATTCCAATTTGAGACCAAGCTCCAAACCCCTCAAATCAACATCTGCAAATCTGTCTCTCCTTCAACCAAATTGAAGAATATCTCAAAGACCGATTTGAGAAGAAGCTCCACAGCCCTCAAGTCAACGGTCATAAATTCGCCATATTTTCCTAACAAAATTGAAGAAGATCAAACAATTCAACTTGAGAAAAATCTCGCCCTTAAGTCAATATCCGTCAAATTCGCCGTCATTTTCGCAAAGACCAAAGAAGATCTCATCGTTCATTTCGAGAACAAGCATCAAGCCCTCGAATCAAACTCTTGAAGAGAAGAATCAGAGGATTATTTTCTTTCATTAGAAACTATTACAGAGATTGTAAACCCCATATCTCAAATCAATAAAATCGATTTCGGTCAGCATATTTCTGTCTTTTTCGCAGACTCGAAATTTGTGTGATACAAACAAATTATCTCATTCGAATGAAAACCCTACTCCATACATAAAATAAGGGTACTTGGTGTGGAGTGTCAACCTTCCCCTAGATTAGGGGTTTAGCTAGCCATGGAGTCTCTTTCCAACTTCAGAACCCTTAATACTCCCCCTGTCCCAAATTGTTGGGCCTCCTTTTTTTTTTTTGGACGTCCCAAAATGAAAGGCCCTTTTGGAAAGTCAACTCAAAAAATTAAAGTAAGGATCCCTTTTTGCCCTTCCTTTTTTACATTTAAGTTTCCACTCAAAATAACAAGAAAAAAGCAACAAAAAAAACGTGTGAAAAGGTAAAAATTTCAAACAAAACATCACTGCCTTCTAGAACCATTAAATAGCATTGGAAGTCTACTAATCTAACACCAAAAATTTGATACCAGTACATCACAAAATTACATTTTCCTTCTGGAACCATTAAATAACAGTCCAATATCTAGCACCAAAAACTGGATACTACTACCAGTCATCACAAAATTACATTTGCATCTTTCTTAACACAACCCTTTACAATTGCTTTAGCATTACAATAGTGTGTCCACTAGCTCTTTAAACTGAAGAAGTTCCCAACTTGATGGATGGACAAAATTCTGCAACTTTTAACCTGGAGATTGGGGGAAAAAAAAACAATCCACAACTTACTGTTCAAATTTGAAGGAAAAGAGAAGGAAGGTTCTTTTAAGAAAAAAAAATGCACCTAATTGTTGCAAATGAGCTAATGCATTTTCCACCACATCAAATTCACATTGAAGTTGAATTGAAAGATTACCTTCTCTCGTTAATCTGTGCTTTCCCTTATGTGGGAGCTTGTAGTGGTTTCCCCCATAAATCTTCATAACCTCAACCATACAAGCTTGTAATGATAAAAAAAAAAAAAAAAAACTTGATTGGGATTTTTTGACGATAATTCTTCCAATGATTTCTCCACCGCATGAACAAGGTCATCAATAGTTTTGGGTGCTTGTTGATATTGCAACGATTGAATTGCTCTGAAGAAATCAAGATCTAACACATTTATATCCGGACTATTAGGAGGTAATGACAACTGAATATCAAATTCGTCTTTGCGCGCAGATTCAAGAAATTCGACATCTGATTCATGAATGTGTGGCCTCGCATTATCTTGTTGAATATAAATAGTTTTGATTTCATTGCAACGTGGCCACTTAGCTCGAATAGCCGGTAAAACTTTTTCAATTAGACAAGAGCGAATAGTATCCTTAGTTACCGTTAAGATTGCCTTGGTCTGAAGCATACCAGCCGGACGATTTTTACTTTTTCATTTGGCTGGCTCCGCATATGTGAACGGAAAAGTCCCAATCTTACCCGAAAATTCTTGGTTTCGAGTTGGATCAAATCTTGGTCGGGCTACTGTCACTAGGAACATAACCTTTGTAATGAACCATTTGCTTTTGCAAGTCTGTAACGGCTCATTTTCCTCAGGAAGTAGGTAATACCTCTCTGATTCCTTAGACAAGTAAAACCATTTTTCATCAATATGCACATAGTTGTACATTTTTTTGAAAATTGGTTGGCTTCGAAGGCTACATGGCTCAAGCATTGACAAACAAAATTGAAGTCGTGTTTTATTGTTATCTTCAGATAAATGAGGCTTCAATGCATTTGTGTGTGGCTTGATCTTACCTTCTTTAATACGCCTTTGAATTGTTGTTCTCACCTTATTCATAGCCTCTGACAAAGAGCGAATGCTGGTGCAGCGATGAAGATCGATTTCAGAGATCTTCTTGAGCTCAATATTCAGTCGCTTGCGACCAACGTGTCTTGGCAATTGATAAGATACATCAACTGCAAATCCTTTGGAAGTACATGCAATCGCTCGCTGCCATATCTTCCGAATGGTTTTTGGTTTGACAGAGAACATTTTAGCAACATCAGTTGTACAACCATACTTTAACTTTCCATTTTGATTTCGTGTTAGGAGTATCTCAAGAATTTCTCGACGTTGTTGATTGGTTAAGAGACGTTTCAATCTGGGGTGAGGAGATGATGTTTTCAACAAAGAGTCCATATGAGAGTTACTACGAAGAAAGAGAAAAAGAAAGGCGGAGGAGAAACGGAGAGTGGTTTTAATTGGAAGGAAGGAATCAAGGTTGTTTGGAGGAGTAAGTGGAGAGAATAAAAAGGCAATTAAGTCTCTTTTTTTTGGGTAAAAATATGCCTAGATATAGGAGTAAATGTTTGGATTAGGATGGTGTAGAAATTTGAATAGATATGGCTCCAAGATTTTAGGGGCAAAAGTTAAATTTAGCGCCAGGTTTGGAAGTTTCTTGAAAGTTGGAGTAGCACACATTTTTCATCCTCATAGAATTAAAATTAGCGCCATAATGGCGGCAAGATTTTCTCCCAATTGCTCTTTCTTCAATTTGAAATTTTTTTCAACAGGGGATTTAAAAAATTGAGGGGCAAACATGGAATGTTTTTTTTTTTTACATGGAAAGTCAATGCAATAATTGAAATCCTTGAAATGTGGAATTGTCAAACTAAGCCCAACAATTCGGGACAGAGGGAGTAATGATTTAGGATTCCCTTTTTATAGTGCTGACAGCTCTCTTAGAGTCCAAGCAAAAAATAAGTTTAGAAAGTCCAATCTCAACAAAACTCCCCAATAATCTCATTTTTGCCTTTTGCAGCCCAATTCCATCCCTTTTTTTACCTCCAGGATGTTGGAATTTGGAAAACTCATAGACTAGAAAGTTGTATGAAATTGAATTTCCTTTCTAATGCCACAAACCTTGCCTCAATCGGATACTCAAGCTAAAAGATATGGCAAAATTACTAAATCCTGTTCAGACTAGAAAGTTGTAGGAAATTGAATTTCCTTTCTAATGCCGCAAACCTTGCCTCAATCGCATACTCAAGGTAAAAGATATGGCAAAATTACTAAATACTGTTCAGATTCCTTTCCAATTCAAGATTGAATCACTTTCGTTCCAAATTGCATTTTATTTGGCCCATTGATCTCCAAAGCCTACAAACACATTAAACTAATTAATTTGCACCAAGTAACAATGTAAACAGACCTACAAGTATAGATTAGGGGGTTTAATTGGGTACAATTAAGTACGTAGATATCATATTTGATTACTTGGTATGAACTATTTATAATAGGTCATTATTTCAGTGAGTTATATATTCTACTTTTTGGGTGTGTGGTTTGTCCCCCAAAAGGTAACTTGACTAGGGTTTTGGACTACACGTATGATAAATAGCTGTAAAATGAACAATGAGAGTAGTCTTATGTTGAGAAAACTACATCATCAGCATATTCTACTTTTGTTTGTGTGGTTTGTGCTTACAAAAGTAAGCTCACCAAATGTTCTGCTCCACACATATAATAAATGACCGTAAAATGAACCATAAGAATACGTTTGAGACCTAAACTTGGGAGCAATGTCTTTTACTCTCTCATCTATTGTTGCTCTCATATCAAGTGCATCAGAAAAAGTTTTGGCTTGCAAAAGAGTCCTCTTAGCAAAAAAAAAGATGCCACTTAACACTGACCACATCTCGCATTTAGGAAGAAAGCTACAAGTAGAGATGAATGCTTCATTTTCTATTGGAGTCTTTTAAAGGATATGGATTTCCTTCTACCTCTTCGTTTGGAGAATTACGAATGGTTCTTGCCTCCCTCCCTCCTTAGAGCTCGTCCATTCATTGGATGATCCCTTGCTCTCACATTCGAGTGTTTGCTCATCATTTAGGCCGGTAAGTGAGATTCCTGCTCCTTTTAAGTCCATACATCGAACATGGAAATCTTATTTATTGAACACAAGAAATAATAAGAAAAATAACGAAGCCTAGAGAAAGTAAATTCCATGACTCCATTATTAGTTGTTAGGAGAGTGCACGATTGACCTGAAACGCTAACTATTTTTGCTCTTGTATGTGTAGTTGCCAATATCCTTTCATTTGTAAGTGTCGCTAATCATGCACTTGTTAGATTATCGGACTGTGTTCATGATTGTAAGATTTGTTGATATTGGGTTTGTGAAGTCTAATCCAGACTTGGTTTTGACACTTTGTTTGACTGACAATTCAGGTCATAAGAGACCTTGGGGGAGTGCAGGACCACAGCTGCCTAAAACTTTCGTTTATACATTAGAATAGACATACAAAGAATTTATCTGCAGGTTATTGGTTCGCCCCTCTATTGATGATCAAGATAAACAGATGAAAATCATGATACAGTCACCACCTATCAATTTGAATTCTATGGCATGCAACTTGCAGCCACTAAATTAAATGCAACTTGCTATGAATTTGAAATCCATGCCATGTTGTATATGTGCGCATTTTTATACTGTCAATTCAAGTCATGAAATCAATATATATTTCCTCTCATACAGTTGTTATCAATCTATTGCACCAGACACCAAACCGATGCTTCCCAAGTTCATTCGTTGGCACTAAAGGATGAAAAACACAAGTTCTATCGAAAAGAGTATCTTACTTGATATGATCCTACAAGAGAAGCCAAAACTTAAAGACTACCTGCTGCATTAATGGTAGAGCCAAAATTTTGACAGGATGCTGAACAAGTATGAAATCAACGTTGCTACTGTGAACACCCCGCGGAGCGATGTCCACGAAAACGGTTATGATTTCAGAAAAATGATTTGATTGGTTGAATGGAGTCGCCACCCGGATTTGAGGACTATACCCGAGAAACCTTTTTGAAAAATGACTCTTTTGCCCTTGGAATAGAAAATGTTTTACTGGCCTCACAAAAACGAGATTTCTCGGGTCCGGGAGCTAGGTTACGAGAGGGGAAGGAATTTAAAGCACCCCTCTTGCCCGGTGTAATCACCGGTCTCTATTAAATGTTTAAAGGATTTTGAAAATGTTGTTTGAATAGACTTTGTACACATATTCATGCGAAAGCACAAGAAAAATGCATTAAAAAGATCAATGAGGTATGGGTGGATACTCGTGCAAAATGTTATGAGTGAATGATTCATGTACAAAAGATGCTACAACTTCACCAAATCACCCCCAAACTGCCTTGAGATGTCCCAGGAACTGATCACAAATACTCAACACATCACACCTGGATTGCAATCTGGGCACCTGGATTAGGCAGGTCCAGGCACCTGGATTGCATACAGGCGCCTGGAAAGGGCCAATCCAGGCGCCTGGATTGCCTCCCAGACAGAAACCTTAGAACTTCATTTTTCACAATAAGTACCAAGTGCAATGCTTTTAACCAATGCTCACACACCCTAAACGATGTTTGGAAATGCAGTAGCAGACATGAACCTCAAACTCAACTCAAACACATGATATGAACTTCAAAGAGGCTTGATTTTTGGATGATTTTTGGAAATATACACAACAAATGCTAATGAAAAACTTCCATTTTTGTGAAATTTGAAACCTTTCCAAACTCTTAACTAGTATGAAGAACTAGTAAGAGCTTGGATGGTATCCCCTCAGGGCCTTTTGAGCACAATGGTAGAAAAACTACTTAGTGAACTTTTAGTGGAGGTTTGGATGTTTTTTTGGTGATTATGTAAACTGAAAGAGGTCTTCTGGGACAGAGACAAACTGATTGTATTGGTTTTGGTTGAGTTTGACGATGGATGGTTGAAATGTGAGAGTTTTTTATGATCAAAGGGTGGGTTTTTAGGCTAGAAGTTGGGTTTTTAGGCTAGAAATGAGTAGAACAAAGGGGAATGGATTGGGGATGAATTTTCTGGGTGCATTTCTGCAGCATAACAGTAGGAGAGTGAGGAGAGAACTGATCTCTTAAAATGAAGAGAAGTGGGGGTATTTATAGGGAGAGAATGGGGTAGTTTTGGGTAAAAAAAGAGAGGGAAAATGGAAATTTTGAACTCAAATGTGGAGGGATAATCTGTTGGAGGGAGATTTGAGTACAGAAAAATATGGGACAATGTAGGGGGAAGCCCATAGTTTCATCAAAAATGAACTGCAATTTGCTTGCTGGAAGTGATTCCGGGCGACTGGATTAGGGTAATCCAGGCGCCTGGACTGGGAGACTGCACAACAATTCAAACTTCGCGGGGCCATTCCGGGTGCTACCGAACTCCGTTTTGTGCATGGTTTGAAGCGTTGGAAAGCTTATAAAGTCTACTTTCTAACCCAAGTGGTTTGAACCCAAGAATATTTGTACATAAAAATGTGTGACCATTTTACCCTCAAAAGGTCGAAAAAATAAGTTGTTTTGGTAAAACAGGCATATCTCCCTCATTTCAAAATGGATTGGGACATATTATATATCAAAAAAGAGGGTTTTGAATATACTAGAAGGTGGTATAGGATTGGGTTTATTTTGAAGAGGTTTAGAAGGGGTTTCCAAGTTCACAATCAAGCTCCGTGTGCTCTTATCGGGCATTTTCATCCTTGGGGATGCTTGATAAGTTTTTTTCGGGTCAAAATTGGGGTGTCTACAGCTACGTATAGGAAGAATGACCAAAAATTTAAATTTCTAGCTAGCCTTTCTTAAAGCTTATTAGCTTTCCTCGTTAAAACAATTCAGGTTTGGCCTTAGCTGAATGTGTGTTCTTCTTACCTCAAACTTTCATTATTATCAACAATCACTTTTCACTAACCTATTCACCGCCTATGAAACATCCTACCCCTACAAAGGGTCTTAATTTCGTTGTAGACATGAATGTTTGATGTCATTTGATTGACCATTAATCACCTTCTTTCTGATTTACTTCGTTGTTTCCCCTTTACTGCAGGCACCATGCTCAATGCCTTCATTATCCAAGAAAACTAGAAGAAAATCTTCGGCTTTGTATTCACCTACATAACCATGTTCAGACACTATATTATGACATCTGTCACAGAGTCCTTATCCAATATACTCAACTGTTTGCCTAGGGATGATAGCTAAGAGCTTGAAGCTCTCTATTAAGTAATTGTTGCTAGCGATGATTCTTTTTTCCTTTAGAGATATTTATCAGTCCATTTCGAATGCAGATGAGAATGGAAAAAAGATTAATGTTTCTCATCAAAGCCCACCTGGTCTCTAAATCAACCTCACCTACAATCCATAAAAATTGGGTAGAGTTTTCACACACTAAATCATCATAGTAATATACAGTTCGAGGTGAGTGTGAAAGGGACATGTGTGCCCTCCCCAAGCTAATGCCTAGGTGGAAACAATCCATGAAAATAAGGTGGACCTTTCAGTCCTTCACAAGGGCGAAGGCACATAGGGGTCGGGGGTTGCCCCCCCCAATTCCTATTTTGGAGTATATTTTGCATATTTTTTTTTATAGATATCTTTAAAATAATTATAAAATTTTGGCAATAATTAAAATGTAAGAATAATTTTCATTCCGAAAACACTAAATTATGGTGAATTATACCTTGCGTAATGATATTCCATTCGTCAAATGATCAAATGATATGATAATAGCAATACTCGAGAATAATTTTTCCATTTATCAAAACCATCCCATAAAAAATCGAAAAAGTGGATTTAGTCATGAAAATTTTTTGAACCAAAATTTATTTCATAATTCGACCCCCTTCAATTTCGATTTCTGGCTCCGCCATTGAACCTTCATCGTAAACCTTTCAGATTGTAGCATGATCCTCATTTGCCCATTCAAATGCTATTGCTATCTTAACATAATCCTCCTTTGCCCATCTACATGCAGGCAACCAAAAAACTCAAGGCTTTCGAACACAGGAAACAACACAATCAGAAAGAATATTACATATATCCTGTTACACTCTGACAACTTGTGACGGAATAAAAGATTAAAAACAGTCTATGATCAACCAAAGCTAACGAGTTACCCCGATCATGCGTAACATGAGATATTTCACCTAGTTTACATCATAAATACCTTTTCTCAATTGCTAGAGGCATTCACAATATAGGGTAAATTTCATTGACACCTCCTAAGGTTTGTCTAATGACATATACCACACCCATGTATAAGAAATAACTATAAACCCTTTAAATTGTCATTTCACTAACACTCAACAAATAATTGTTCGACCAATCACGTGATAAAACTAGTAAAAAATGTCTTAAATTGACAAATTCACATTTTTTAAACATAATAATTAAAAGCTATCAATTCTCAATTTTTTTGACCCAAAAGTAATGCATTTGAAACTTTTTGCCAAAAATCGATTCTTTTGAGTTATCACTAGTTTTATCCTTTTTACTCTAAACAACTCCTCCAATAGGAAAAAAAAGAGTCATTTTGACTCAAAATAAGCTGGAGTTAATATTTTTTTCTCACCTTTTTCATAAAAAATGGTGAACTTTCTGACATAAGTTATTTTTGGCTAAATTTCGTCATGTGTTTAGACAAACAATTGTCAATTGGGTTGTCGGTGAAACGAACAAGAAAACCACATGGGACTCATTGTTATTTCTCATACATGAGGAGATATCCGTTGTTAAAAAAAAAACCTCAAGGGTGTCATTGAAATTTACCCCACAATACATATGCTTGCCTTCACTAAACCAACTTCCGTTATCCACGAGGCCCTCAAACCTTCCCGCCGACAACACAATCAATACACTAACTTCCAGTCACGGCAATCAGCACAAAACCATCCAATTCCATACTCGAACCCTCTCTCTCTATCGTTCACTCACCGCTGAATCGATAATGTCAAAATCGCTATCGAGTATACAACCACCACCACCACCGCAATCCGTTGCCTAAGAACCGTCCACAATGTTCCTCAACGATTACTTCCAACGGAGGCTAGCGGCTCTGTTGCGTCCATGGCTTCGACAGGACCCTGAATTGGAACTCAAACTAGGGTTTCTCCGCTCCCACGGCGTCGCTAAGAACCTCAGTTTCGACCCTTTGCTTCTAAACCAGCAGCTGTTTGATGACTCCTCTCGATGGTCTTTCAAGGACGTAACGGTCGAAGAGTTGAGTGTTCGAGTATCTTACTGGTCTTTTCCCAACATCATAATCGAAGTTCACGGCGTCCGTGTCACTCTTTCGTTAGGGTAAACCAGTGTTCACTCTTCATCTCTCGCATCTCCAGCCCTGCCTCCCTGACCCATTTTTCAACCCAAATTTGGGTCAAAATTCCAGTTAATTATGCATTCTCCAACGCTAAATCCTTATTTTCCCCCAAATCTTTTGTTTTTTATATTTCCACTGTAAAATTTGGGTCCAAATGGCACATTTGTAAATAGTAAGATAGTTAAAGGATGTGTCAAGAAAACGGGTTGGATTTGGTTTTCCCTGATTTGGGTAAGAAAAAGGGTATAATTTACTCAAAGGGTAGAACTCAGAAAGCGTGGGCAAATTGGTATACCGTTGGAGATGCATTTCTAATGTTTTTATTCAAATTTTTAGTTTGGGTTGGATACTGGGTAAAGATTGGAGATGCTCTTTAATTTGTGTTTTGTTGTATGTATTGTGTAATTCTGCATACGTTTTGAGTTCATGTATTTTTTTTTGAAGGGAATTAAAGGAGGAAAGAGGTTTTAGAATGAGGCGGATATTAACGGATACGGCTTTGGAGGATAAGGAGAATGCTATAGCTGAAATGGATCCTGAGGTATTGGTCTTGCTTTCTTTCTTACACTGAGAAAATCAAAGAAGAAAAGAGCGCGGTATGTCGTATAACTGGGCACATCGTGAAGTTAGTCCTAAGACATAGGTAGCTTTGATGCTACGGAAGTTTGAAGTCTTGAATGACAATGGTTTTTTTTTTTTGATCGGTGTCTTGAATGATAATGTTAAGATTATACCATGGCATGGACACCATGTTGGTTCTGAGAACCAGTTAATATCACTCGCTTTCTGTTCATTTAACCAAACGAAGCAAACAAGAAGAAAAGAATTACAAGCACCTCAATAGGACACAAACTCTTCATGGTATTAGTCTAGAACAATTTAACAAGCATGACATGTTGTACAGTACGTGTATGTTGCCCTGCCTCATTGGTGATTGGATGGTTTGTTACTTGGTCTTAAACCTTATCACCAATGAGTTACTACCACGTAGGCATGCTGTATAAATCGTGGTACATCATGTTTTGTTTGTAGGGTTTTTGATTAATGGAACATAACCTGAGAAGCCAAAATTTTCCCCAGACTACGGACCCCCTATGACCCGCTAACCTTACTTGCATCCATAGTAGTCCTAAAGAAGCTAGGAAACAACTTAATATAAGGAAATTCTTGCAAAAAAAAGCTAGATAATTGAGAAAACATGAAAATTGTAGAAGATGAGAAGATTTAAACTTAAATCCGGGAAGTAAAGAGGACCACCATTAGGTCATAAGAAAATGTTTTTCCTATGCCAACATAGAATTTTAAACTACTCTTTTAGAGTTAGAGGAAAAAATTCTCACTTTCTGAATTTTAGCTGTCATTGTCCACATGGAAGTTTTGCTAGTTCCAATGTAATGACAATCCTAACATGCATTCCCGACCAATAACCAACTTCCATTCCACTAATTGAGCCTTAAAGCATTAAAGTCCTAGTTTGCATTTTCACACTGAATTGGTCTTGACTACATTTGCTGACTTAGTCAATTAAGTTTGGCTTAATCTGGTTCACAGGGTAATGGCTCGCATCGCCCTTGGGGATTCACGAATTTGAGTACAAGCAATAGGAGGCTACTTAATTCAACATATATAGGCTTGTTTGAGATCTTTGGTTTTTAGGTTGGACTACAAAGTGAAATACTAATCAGTAACGACAGGTTCTTTGATGGATTACAGGGTAGAGATTTACATGTAGTCATGCAAACGTTAGCAGACATCGATTTTACAAGAAATCGGAATTCTTCTATCCTTGGCGAGATACTAAAATGCTGTCAGCTGCACATGCATGACATTCATCTTCAAGTGCAATTTCCTGCTATGAATGATACATTTGGATTTGTGTGTGAGATAAAGGAGATCAATGCAGAATCTATGTCTACAGAGAATGGTTGTATTTTGAAAGGACTTGTCAGTTCCCTTTTTTCTCCTTCAAAAGAGGGATCTTTCAGTCTTGACGTAAAAGGTATTGAGATTGGGTTGAAGAAGAGAGATAGAATGAGCTGTCCTATAGGTTCAGCGGATCTGTTCACTTGCGTCAAATTCAACGGTTTGCAGCTTATGGGTGTCCATCTTAATGTTCCAGTGTTAAGTTTTTCAGTTTCTCCAGAAGACCTTCCCATTGTTTTCACGTGTTTTACGCTCTCAACGAATGAATCCAATTATCCTAGAAATGGTAGGCTTCTATGGAACATAGCCGCAAGCAGAATTAGTTATCTGATGGTGAATTCGAGATTGACATTGTATAAGTTGGTTGGTATTATCTGTCTGTGGTTACGGTATGTCAATGCTTATGAGAATCTACTTATGTTGGTTGGATATCCTGTGGACAACGTTATCGAACGATCTACTGTTAAGATGTCCAAGGATAAATCCTTTTCAGTATCTGTTAAAAAGCAATGGAAGATGGTTTCTGAAATGGAAAAGAAGCTGCCTGCTGAGGCTATTGCACGGGCCCGTCGAATAACCCGTTACAGAGCAGCTTTAAATATTCGACAAACAAAGACTCATTCTAGTAGATTGTTGGTTACTCGCTGGGGATCCTTCGAGAGGGTCCTTGCACCCCTACGACTTATTTGGAGCATTCTATATGGAGCACTAATGTCATTAATGAACTTACTTTGGCAAATGTTCTTGGATCATTCACACATGGATGGGCTGAGTGGAGTTTCTGAAGATTCCTGTTTACAAAGTTGCTTTAGCATAAGCATAGGAATGATTTCATTGGTTTCCCCAGTGAATAGGGTTCAGAGTGTTATTGGTGGGGATCCAATTTCAACTGCCGGGAGCTCATCCTTGGGTGTAGTTTCATTTTGTTTTTCAATTGACAGTTTGTTCTTAATATACAGACAGAAAATTTGTGAACAGTGTTTTCTCTTTTCATGCGGAAACTTGAAGGTTATGTCCTCATCTCATGCTGAAGATGGCTTCAAGAATAATAGTAGATATCTGAAGGGACACTTGAAAAACAAAGTTGGTAATTCGAAAACCATTATTTGGGGTGAGCCTGCACAAATGTTTTATCCAGATGATACTACAAGTAATGCAACTGATAGGTCTTCTGTCTCGCCCTTATGGAATCTTCTAGGTGAAATGAGGTTAAATTGGAAAAATTGTTGCACAAAATTTGGAGGAAGTATGATTCAGTGTTTCGAAAATCCTTTGATTCTCTGTGAGATAAAAGGATTTATGATGGATCAAAGCCTCAAGAATTTGAGTTCTGGGTTTTGGAAATGCAGTTTGATGGTGGGAAAATTGAAGTTTGCTTTGGATTATCCTTCGATATTATCAACTACTCGGGTTCTTAGACAGGTACAACATGCTCTTTCTTGGACAGATTGCAGCAGGAGAGCAGAAGTTGTTTTGCCTACTCCAATGACAGGTGAGATCCCACAAGCAATCAGTTGGGATAGTCGATGCAATTCATATATCAGTGAAATGGAGAAGACAATGCTTAAAATGCTTCCACAAAAACATATTCAAATTGCAGTGTTCATTGATGGTCCTCTCATCAAAATGTCACTGAGAAAGGAGGGCTTCCATGATGAGTACAAAAATGGAAGTCATGCCTCTGGCCAGGGTGATCTTCACCTTGAATTTGATGTCCATGATGTAGAACTTGCTGTTTGGCCCGCTTTGAACTCTGATTTCGTAGCTTCTACTGACCAGCAAGGATTGAATGATGCAGGGCGAGAATCTCCCAGATTTCAGGAACCTCGAACAATCAAAGTACCTAAGACGGATAATGAGATATACATGTGTCAGGGGAAAATTTTGCACTGTATTTACGTAAATGTTATTGGTTTAGAGGCTTACCTCCATGACTCGGCAGAAAATCAACAGTACCGAGCTATTTTGCTGAATCCAATGACTATCAAGTTATCATGCTTGAGGTACGATCTTAGTCACTAATTTTCGTTCCTTATCTTGATAGTGTGGTCCCTCTAGACGAAGGATATTGAAAGACCTTGCTTTGCTTATTTTAGCTAGTTAAATCACTTGGCAGGGTTACAAGTTCCATTCTTTTTGCCACCTTGGACTTTATTAAAACATGTCTTTTATCAATAGCCTTGTGTACCCCATAGTTATGTTGTATATCAAAGCCTCTTTTTTGCAATTTGCATGCAAATTCTTTTATATTTCTTAATGATTTAGGGACTTTTTCTTTTTCTGGAATAATATGGAAAATACGAAAAGGTAATCTGACATGGAAATACTGGTAGTTCTCATAAGGACTATCAAAGTAACAAATGCAATTTCCCATAAGCTTCAAATATTCACTTTTAGCTCTTGTTATCAAATTAGCAATCCTCATTTTTGGAGTTATAATCTTGTTGACACGGCAATGAAAGCATAATATTGCCCTGCATATATTTTATTGTTCATTCGTGTACCAAGACATAGATGTGGGTGATCACTCGTTGTCCCAAAGCTAAAAGTGTTAGGAAATGCGTCCACAACAATGTTTATCAACTCACCAAGTTGTCAAATGAGATGATGGATACCATATGCATATGCAGCTGGGCTTTAGGTGTGGCAATTTCAGGCTTGATGTGGCCCGAGGATGTCAATATATTGTGCATGTCTGTCAATATTTTCTTGCTGGTTGTTCAAGCATACTGTTTATCACATCATCACTTATTCCGTTTTCCTCGTTAGATCTGAAGTACGGTACACTTATCATATTTGCACACGCATAGTAAGCTTCTTGGAACACTGGTGTGGACGACTAGAAAGGTACTTGCGTATGAGATATGCGATTCAAACTTCTAGAAATGAAATTAATCTTGTACGTATTCCCAAGGAAAAGCAATGTAGGGGTTATGTTTTGGTAGGGTTTTTCGACATTACATGAGAACGCTTTGAAGTCCTAAAGTTAGTTGGGTTGAGTTTGATTGGCTAAGCTTTGCATGTTTAACTGGTTGCCCAAGTCTATCTAGCATGCAAACATCACGAGTCCAACATAAAGGTGAGCCCTTGTCCTTCCAAATTTCATGCTTCTTGGTTAGCCGTTGCTTTCACTTCTTGTTTAGCTTGAAGAGCCCTCACTGGAGTATAGGATGATTTCCAGCTTTATGATTGTTGGTATGAGGCCTATTTTGTGATTTGTAACCCTCTTCGGGTGCTGCACATTCTCTGCATTGTTAATTTCATAATTTGTTGATGTGCTAGCTCATTTTGTAGGTATTTCCCTTTGTTATGGTTTCATACACCATATTGCACTCTCTCCCCCCTTCTCTGATAATGCAAGTACTTTGCATTGTATGGCAGGGAAGATGTTCATTCATTTAGCACATCAATTGTTGCATTCTCAGCAGCTTTGCATGGGCTGGCGACAGGAGTGACTGTCTCATTATGCATGGATAGATTGTCTACTTTGGTTGAGGTGATTTTAATTTTTGTTGTTGTCTTTGTATTTCCGTATTTAATTATATTTTACGTTGTTCAAGTTCTGCATTTAGTAGTGTTATTTTCAAATACGGTGCATCCGCTTGTTTCATGGTTCATATTAAATTTCCTCTCTCTGTGTTTCTTGAACAATTGGCGGATGCTTGTTGGCCATCTCTTGAATATGACTGAGAATATGTTTGTTGTTCCTGTTAACAGTCTTGAAACCATCTTCATTAAATACTTGGTTATGTACAATGGATCATACTTAATGACAACCCTAGTTTATATCTGCTCATGTCTCTTGGGTTGTATGCATGAGGGAAATGCCAGACTGTAGAGAGTCCCGGTGATCTTTTCACACATTGAGAAGAACTTTTGCATACTTCCTAGCATTTGTCACCATATTTGTCAATATCCTTTGTCTTAGGTTTGAAACTTCCCTGGTGCTATCAACTCCTTTTGGGCCGGTCTTCATTGGGAATTTGCTCTAGCATTTATTGGGCCCCTCGCTAGTGAACTGTGGGACTTAGTCAAGGTGTGTGTAAGCTAACCCGGACAACTGAATTATCAAAGATCTATGATTCATGTGTAAGTTGATTGTTATATAAGGGTTAACCTATTTTGACATAGGATCGGTGGTGCAGTTGTGGTTTATTGATGATGGTGATTTGCAATTAATGATTGATGCTATTTTTGAACTTGTCAGGTCTGCCTGTTTTTGAACCATGTTTCACTTCTTTTTTGTGTTAAAGATACCCAAATATTGGAGGCATCAACATCTTTAAAACTCGAGGGGGAGTTTTTTCCAACACTAGGCTATGCACTATGCAATATGATTTGACGGAGCTAATGATGTCTAATTAGATATTTCAATTGTATCGTAAGGTTTCTATTACAGTTTAGAATAGTCATTGGGTTTTGATGATTCTATTTACTATTAACTCTGAAAATTCACTTGGGTTTGAATCGTGAGGCAGGGAAGCATATTGAAACATAGGAACAAACAAGAGATCAAACTCACATACACACGATATAGAGAAAACTCTCTGGTTTTTACTATCAATACGCAACAAATTTGTTCCAAGGCGTACAACTCAATTCATAATAAAACCCTACGTACTAGTACCTAGGAAATAAAGAAAAGGAAACTATGTAATTCTAGAAACCACCAACTCTTGTTGACCAAGCAAATATGAAAAAGAAAAATCAAATCAACCCAAATTATGAAACTAAATACTCTAAACTACCTATTTCTAAAATTGCATCACTGGTAACAAAATAATAAAATCAGTTTAGTGATAATCAATTATAATATTGCTAAACTTAATTATTTTTTTTGAAAAACCTAATCTGCATCAAATATTATCTAGGGTTTGGAGGGTCCAAATATAAAAATCATTAAGTCAATTGAGAGAAAGGTCAAGATGTGAGAACCTTGTTCGTTTCTTTAGGCATTGATCCATTGACCATGCATCATTCCCTTTTCTATATTCTACGGAAGTTTTGCATATGGCGTCAAGGCCCCTGGTGGACTCTAGGCTTTCTCCCCTTTCTTGTCCCTCTCTTTTTTTTCTTTCTATATGCATACATATTTATGTATGTATCTTGACACCAGGGTTCCTCCCCTTTCTTGTCTCTCTTCCTCTCTGTCTCTCTGTCTCTCTCTCTCTCTCTCTCTCTCTGTGCTACAAGTAGATATACATATCTAGTATGCTGACTTTATCCATCTTCTTGAATCACCCAAGCTTGGATCATATAGCCTATAAACCTCTCCAACTGCGATCCACATAATCCAGAGGCCTCGCGATAGGTTTTCGGCTGGGTGCTAAATTTCTAACACGAATTCTCTGATGTAGCACTACTTGAGTATGTTCCGAGTGAAATGGTGAAATGAATAAAGAGAACCCACAGTTGTTTTTATTTAGGTTGATTTTCCAGATTACATCAGTAGATAGCAAGTCACTTGCCAAAAAGTGGCGTGCCATTTAATGAATTCTCATTAGCTCTATTGGATATAAAACTGTTGCTTATGGGTGCTGATCTGCGGGGTTTTCAGTTTTGTTTGCCTTGGTAATTTAATAAGGTACTCTTTTGTTCATTCAAGTGTTTATGACCATGAGTCCGTGTCCTTGGTTAAATTTGAAGCCCCATTTTTGCATTCTGCTACGTCAGCTGCAAGATGTGATTGCAGCATAAGTTACATTTACCTTTATCATTCTTGCATTATACTCTGGATTTGTGAAACTACATTGCATATATGGGTATATGGCTACTTCCGACTTAAATCCTCTTAGGGCGAGTAAAGATGCTTGACTATTCATTACAGCAGTCAATAAGGGGACAGTGGAGATTAGGTGTCTGAAATGGTGATATATTCCTGTGCATGCATGTGTTGTATTGATGCAACCAAAATAAACCATAGATATTCTAGAGAGAGAAACTCCCAAAATGGGATACAAAGAGTTAAAACTCTTGATAATTATATTCTTAAAAATGATAAAAGCTAGCAAAATGAAAGACCATGACACTACTTATACTACCCCCTCACATTAAAGACATAAAATGACACTTAGACCCCTACACTACTACATAATGACAACTAGACCCTTAAAACTACTTCATCAGGACTCCCCCTCTAAAGAAAACAACTTGTCCTCAAGTTGGACAACACGACTCAAACAACTAAATAAAGAAAACATAGAACTATAGTAGTATTTATTATGCAGCTCCAAAGTAGGCATGTGGCTGCATTTCCTTGATCCGCGTCATCCTCATGCAATAACCCATCTTCAATATGAGCTTCATTTTATGAACATTCACCGCATCCATACTCGTGTGCGAATAGGTCACCCATTTGGTTTGCCCCTTATGAACCAAAATATCCTCGAAGTAGCACTCAACACATACTCCCAAAGCATCCCTCAAACAATTCATTGTAGAGTGTAAAGAAGGCATCTCCACATCATATTCCAAGCTTGCTTGATTGAAGACCATGCCTAAAGGATCAATAAGTGTCTCAAGTACTCTTTACCCCTCTTTGGCAACTCTTGAACTAGAATGGGTACCAAGACAATACAAACTTGAACATCTAGGGCAAACTCGGGAGGCAACACTTTCGAACCATCTTCAACAAACATTTCATCAAGTTGTGTAGTGTCTAAATCATTCCAATAAGGTTGTGCGTGACCTTCAATCTCGAAGTCACACTCATCAATCTTCATGTCATAACTCTCCTCTAAGACTTACTCACTATCTTCCAAAAAATGGCAAGGCTCATGCATCTAAAGGCTAGGCATTTCTTGTTCTTCGTGACTACCACCGATATCTTCAAGTCCTTCTTCGTCATTGTTACCATCAATGTCCTCATTTGAGCACTCATCATAAATGGGAAAGTCTTCATAATCACCTCCAAAGATAGAAAAATCTCCAAAACCATCTTCAAACTCCTCTAACTCTTCTCTTGGAAACTCATCAAAGATGGGCTCATCTTCATACTCATCTTCAATATCAAATGTACAATAGCCTTCAAAACTACCTTCAAGTTCTTCGCTTGGATATTCATAAAAAATGGGAAGATTCTCATACTCGTGATCATCATCACAACATGATTCTCTTACCTCCTTAACAAAGAGGGAATTAAGAACATGCTCACAAACTTTTTCACCAACTCGCAACTCGAGAATTGGTTCTCCATACTTGAAGCATTCGAATATTCCACTAGGTGACGGGTTTCTAGCCTCCAAAGTGCCAATTAAAGGTCGCTTTTCAGTTGGACCAGCCCTTAAGGGCTTTCTCTTACCAACGCTAGTCGAGGAATTGGCATTTAGATGATGATGGAAAGGGAAGAATTCCTCCTTGAGATTCTTCTTCATCTTATACCAATCTCTAATTCTTTCTTTGCCTCTCCCTTGTCGACTAACTTTGAGTTGTGTCCACCAATCCGAAGCTCTCCCTTTAAGGCAACTAGATTCCAATTTCACCTTCTTTTCTTCGGTAACATGATAATACTCTAAAATACTCTCAATGGAGTTCAACCAATCAACAAATTCCGGTGGACTTCCACAAAACTTGGGAAGTTCATTATCACCCAACTTTGCTCTACGCCAATGCGGAGCTAACAAAGAATCCTCAAATTTCATTCGAGTATTCTTAATATAGTCACTACCTCGGGTTGGAGGTTGCAAGTGTCGCATTTCCTCAATCAAAGTAGTAACTTGCTTACTCAACTCATCGATCTCATGGTATTGGTTGCTAAACGCATTCTCTTCATCATTGTTCACCAAAATTCCTCTACCTCGACCTCCTCTCCTACCTCTACCTCCTCTATGAGCCATCACAACACCCACAATCACTCCAATAACCAAATCAACCCAAATTAAAGCAACACCCAATCAATTGGGACCCCAAACTTCAACAAATCTCAGTTAATCAACACAAATAACCCCAAACAACGACAAACCCACAATAAACAGCCACAAAATGCAATAAACAGCCACAAAATCACAGCAAACTCAAAGAAAATCGAACCTAACTCACTGGGTCAACTCAGAATCACTGATTTGAGCAGCAAACATGGAGTTCAAGTGCCAAAACCCCATTTCGAGTACTGAACAGCAGGATTCGAGTGCTATTAGATGTTGTTCATACCTTAATCAAGGCTAAACAGTGCTGTCTGGTGCTGTACAGTACTTTTCGAGACTGGGTCAGCTGAATCGAACAACATACAACAAGATTCAAGTTCGAGATGGGTCTTACAACCTTCGATTGAGGTCGGAACTGCTCCAGTAGACTGCGAATCACCAAATTGAGGATCGAACTAGCTTCTAATCAGCAGATCGAGGTTCGAAATGGCCTCTAATCATCATATCGAAGGTCGACGAGGGGTTTCGAGTGTGTAACTCAGGGTTTCGAGTTCGCAAATGTCTGAAACTGCTTCGAGCTAGTATGATTTGGCTGTAAGAGGTTCGAAAAGGTCCTGGTTGAAGTCGAAATGGTCAAATAAGGGTTCGAAATGGGTTGGAAATGGGTTTACAGCCTTTGAAATGGCTAGATCTGGAGAAAACGAGTCGTCCGAGGTGTTTTGGGTACTCCTGCGAGGCTCCGACAAGTATTCCGGCGCCGTTTTCCGGCGAGGAGTAGGGTTCCGGCGAAGTTCAGGTGAGATGAATGGTCAGGATCTGACCTCAAAGCTCTGATACCAAAATGATGCAACCAAAATAAACCATAGATATTCTAGAGAGAGAAACTCCCAAAATGGGATACAAAGAGTTAAAACTCTTGATAATTATATTCTTAAAAATGATAAAAGATAGCAAAATGAAAGACCATTGCACTACTTATACTACCCCCTCACATTAAAGACATAAAATGACACTTAGACCCCTACACTACTACATAATGACAACTAGACCCTTAAAACTACTTCATCATGTATAATTCTAGATCATTGTGTATCTCGTGATGTCCGCAGATGGATGGGTGCTTTTTTTGTCTTGTTTCATCTTGCTTACACTAAGGTTAATAGCCTTCTATTTCTTCGTAAGAGTGAAAACTTTTCCATATTGCAGGAACTTGTTGACTTGTTTTCAGCAGTGTCATGTGTTGATTCGTATGGGGGTGTTATCTTTCAAGAATTAAGGAGGCAAGAGATGTCGTGCGCTGATTCTGCAAGTGAGGCTACACTGGTGACAAGAACGAAAAGGGTGTTGAGCTGGACGAAAGTTCTTTTTGTCATTAGTAGCACATTTGAGCTCAGGTCACTAGATCTGATCCTCCATAGCCAGAAAAGCAATAATATGGAGAACTCTGTCATACCATTTGACACAAAATGGGATGTCTACAATGCTGTTAGTAAAAAGTTGGCGATGGATGGTTTGCCTGTTTATGGAATTTTGTTTTGTGTTCAACAGACATCTTTGGAGTTTTTATGCGAGGAAAGTGAGCTGGAAGTTATTGCTGATCTCACAGAAATTCGCTCCATCATTTTCAGAGATCAGAGTGACATTGGTATAACATTAGATAAATTTCAAGATAGAAATCTGCTGCACTCTTTGAGTTGCTTGTATGAACTCTCTCTTTCCCGCTTTACATCTGCTTTGCGGTTAGCATACCTTCAGAATGACTTACCTTCAGGAAGTGGGAGTGATACAGCCGAGGGTTCTTCATCTGCGGGCAAGTTCTCGTTTGCAGTGGAGGATTCCGCTTCACCCCCTCAAGTATCAAACATTCCCAATACGGTGGCACCAACCTTTGGTACTTGGTTAGTTATGAACTTTAAAATCAGTGAAATCTATATGACGGGATTGTTGGTAAAGAAGATTTTGGTTGGAGCTCAAAAATCAACTAAGCTTGAATGCTCACTATCTGTTGGGCTTGAATCCCGGACAATTACTTGCCATATACAGGTGAATGCTCACTATTTTTGCAATTGGAGGAAATATTAAAGATAGCCTTGTTGTTGTAGTTTTATGCTTTACTCCTAGGTCATGGTTTTTTACTTCACGTCTCTCAGTCTCTGTCATTAACATACAGAGACTTTATTATAGGTTAATCTTGTGCCTGATTATTTAGTATCATTTTAACGTACTTAAGGATTTGGGCAGGGTGGTTCTGTATTCGTTGAAACAGCTGCACTGGCGATGTTCATTGAATGTTTTGGTTCGTACCTTGGTTGCATCAGATTACATGTAACATCTAGGCAGCACATGGTTACTGAAACTGGTGAAGACATGGCTGTAGAGGATGGTCATCCCGGTGAACCGAAAAAAAAGACCCTACAGCAAATGATATGGGAGCAGTTGGAAGTATTCACCGTGGATCTATCTCAACTTTCTCTGTTTCTTGTGGCTTCAGAAGAATCTGGTATAACCATTGCTAGGTCTGTTGTTTATAAAACAATTCCATCATTTTCGTTTGGATCATGTTGAACTTCGGTGCAGGTGGATTTAAAGAACTTCAATTTGATGCTGATTTGCATTTGGAGCTTGAATTGGCCAATACGAGTAAAAGATTTTTATTTGATCTCTTCCGGTTGTCTGTTCTTTCACAAATCCTTCATGGAAACGTGGAACAACCCAACGATATTCAGATTCATCATTTTTCATCTCTCATGCCGAGCAATTCATCTTCTCATTCTGTACATGAAGATCCTACATTAGCATTTCAACTTACCGATGGGATTCATTCAGCTCTTAATGACGCAAGTTGCTCAAGCCCTCGTTTTTGGCAAAAGGAACCTGTTGTGGATGATTCAGTATCTGGAGCCCTGCATTTAAGTCGTCAAAGCTATATTTTAAAACAGTTAAGTGCATCCATTGCCGTTGAGAAGCCTGTGCAGGGAGAGAGTTGGCTCTTAAATGAGGTTTGGGTTGGCACTGGTTCTATTACAGGTTTTGACATGACAATCTCTCTGCCAGAAGTAAAGGTCAGCCCTATTTCAATGTTATATGCTATTATTCCTCTGATGTTTTCTATGCCTTATCACTGTAGGCCCTAGGGCTTTGACTGATGCGAAGGATATGGTTGGAACTTAGAAGCATGTTTACGGTTACCTTGTTTTTTGGTTCTGTCTGTCTGTCTGTCTGTCTCTCTCTCTCTCATGAAGTAATCGGAGCATAGTTAGTGCCAAGTTGTCTGATGTCACAGATGTTTTATGTACCATTGCGAGAAATGCTGCGGTCGCTTTTGGAATAATTCACTTTGCGTTCCTTCATTTTCTTGCATCAGATGCTTTTATCTACTGTTGAATCCTTGTCTGGGGTTCTTGCCAAGAAGACATCTGGCAATGTCAAACAAAGGCACAAGTCCACTAACCAAGAATCTGCTAGAAGTTCAGATGAAACAATTTGTGATGGTATTTTTATTTTTTCTTGAGGCTTTTTGTTGTTATATGAACTTTGGGGATATTTAACCTAACGGCATGCTCATGTTGCTTTTAGGGGCTCTTGTTGCAATTCAAGATGTCCATCAGCACATGTATATGGCAGTTGAAGGTGGAGAAAGCAAGTACAGTTTGGTTGGAGCAACTCATTATTCACTTGTTGGAGACAGGGCTCTTTTCAGGGTATGGATTCTATGGAATTCAATAATGTAGCATTCCTTCCCATATACAAGCTTTGGGAAATACTAGTTTCCTTATTATAGGCTAGTTTTCTCATATAACGTGTTTCAACAAAAAATAAGAGCTATGCAATTGTTTAATAAAAGTTACAGCTGCTAGGTTTGTTGGAAGTTCATGTGGTTTGCATTCCAGTACCTGGCAAGTGGCAAGTAACAATCTTTGTGGAAACTTTTTTTTATTGTAGGAAATTAGGAATCCCCCTTTGATGACTTGTACAGTTGTACTACAACATTTGATTAATGGATTATACTTCCATCTTTCTCTGTCGCCTTTTCTCTCATTAAGTGTCCTCCTTTACTTCTTGGCCGGAGGCCATCATGTCTCATATCCCTGATCCGTGATTGAACTTGTGCTTAGGTGAAGTATCAGAATCAAAAGAGATGGAATTCATCAGTTTTGTGGTTCTCCTTGATTTCATTGTATGCCAAGAGTGATTCAGGAGAACCCTTGCGATTGAACTATCGCCCAGGATCTGGTTTTGTTGATATTTCCAGCACCAATGATGGTGGGCCGGCACTTTGGAAAATGATTTCTCGTAAACTTGACAGTTCTGAGGGTGATATAGAGTCAGAGTCCTACAACTATTTAGCTAGGAATACATTTTATCTTGTAAACAAGAAGATTGACCGTGCCGTTGCTTTCGTTGATGGGGTTCCGGAGTTTGTCAACAAGCCTGGAAATCCTTTCAAGTGGAAAGTCTTTGTTGATTTTCCTCTAGCTCGTGATGTTGGGCTGCCGGATAGATATCGGATGGATGCTGCTAGAACTAGCCTGCAACATGATTTACGTGGGACTGACGAGCGCTTCTCTGGCAAACAGCAAAATCGTCCTTACATTGTTATTATGATTGACAAGATCATATTGACCATTGTTCATGAACTTCCAGATACAAAGGAAACATTCTCTCTACTTCAGGCATCGATCAGTGCCAGGGAATTAACTGTACAAATTCTACCTGCTAAAGTGAGGGTTATAAGCACATTAAGCATGGCGCTGTACTACTTTGACTCCCAAAGTAACTTATGGTGAGAGTTTTGCGCTGTTTAAGACATTAACAATTAACAATCCACAGCCTTATCTCTGAAACTTTGGCTGTGGTGATTTACTTTTGTTACATGACTATGTTTTCTTACTTTCTCCTTGTGATTGCAATATTGAAGGAGAGATGTCATTCACCCAGTTGAAATATGTGTTTTCTACCGCTCTCGGTTACTGATTAAAGGTTCAGAACTTGGACTACATAGGGCGCCTGTCCATTTTTATTCTAAAATGAAAGAGGTCTGGATCATGTTAATCACTTTATTTACCCGAAAAAAATGTTAATTACTTTATTGTCATTCATTCTTTAGTTACTGTTTTATGGTGAACATGTACTCATATCTTTGCATATTGGCAGTTCAGGATGTCAGTAAGTGAGCTTTCCTTGGACATACTTCTATTTGTGATTGGAAACTTAGATTTGGCTGGTCCCTACGCCGTAAAGACCTCTACAATTTTGGCTAACTGCTGCAAGGTTCTGTAATTTTGCTGTAATTTATTCATAAGAAGCACTTGTTTGTTGTTTCCTCCTTGTTTTTGTTAAATGTGATCATCTTGTTGGTTCTTTCCTTGTTTCTGTGAACCCTCTTCTCATCTCATGAGCATGCACATCTTTATGCTTCTACTTGCATTTTGTTTTTGTGTATGCATATCTTGACCAATATTTTCCACTTTCCTTGTTTCTATTGTAGGATTGAATAATTTTGTTGGTTATGAAAAGCTGGCTAAAAGCAGGGTATTGCTAATGTTCTTAGGGAGTCGATGTCTGAAATTACTTTTGCGCATAAGAAACTTCTTCCGAATGTTAGTGGAGGTCTCAGCAAGTGGTTCTTTGGTGTTCAGAATCTCGTGATTGATTCCAGTCTCTTAGGCACTGTAATTCCATCATTTTTCATAGTAATGACTAGTGAGTTCTAGGGAATGCCCACAACTTATGATAGGGTCAAAATGGGGTGTCTACATATCTTCACATTTTATTCTCCTCTTGTTGCTCGCTCATCATTAGTTAATTTTCATTTTCTATTTCAATTCATACAAAGCGCTCTTTTCAGCCCATACTCTTGCCAAAATAGAAATGCAAATAACCACACCTATGTGGTGATATCTATGTTTGAGTTTGTTTATACATAGATACGAGTCGTATGTATATTGCAACAAATATGTAGGTAGAGGGGCATGTAAGTATCACTTAAATACACAGCAATGTATCTGTGGAATGTACTTGCATATTTCTTGTTTATGACATTTTGTTATTCTCAATTAAAATGTTTGAGTATTGATTTGGAAGTTTCCTATAGTTACGTTTCGTAATATGTGCTCAACAAGAGAGTGAAAGTGGATAGAGGAAAAAAAGAGAAGTAAAAGAGGTGTTCTGGTTAGCTTGCAATTTAGCCCAAACTTTGTGGTGCCATTTTAAATGTCAGGGGGGAACTACAATGCCCAAACACAGTGACGCAAAATGTTTTTTCTCGGATGGATGAGCTTCCAACGGGTTTTGTTGGGGTTTTTTTTTTCTTTTTCTTTTTCTAGTCTATTTACTGTAACTTTTGGGTTGAGATCCATGTTCCTATCTGTAGGAACGAAAGGAAGAAAGGAGATCTCCAGGTCTAGTTCAGAAAAATGTGAATAATTGATTCTAGGACAAACATCAATATCTGCAGCTTCCAACCAGGATCGTAATTACCAGTTTCACGTTGTCTTATATCTTTTAAGTCCAATTCTAGGGCTGGATAGTAATGTGCATACAGCTTTAGAAAACATTGGGAAAAGATGCCTGCATTTGATTACAGAGGGTTTAGGGGAAATGAAGATCTTAATTTGGGGTTGGAGATCTTAAATTTGGGGTTCTAGAATGTAGAAAAGAACTTGTGGGTTTTGTAGATGATGACAAAAAGGAATTAGCTTTGCTTTCAAAATATCCGGCTGTCAGATTTGTAATAGTAGTGCTGTAGAGACCAGGCAGTGGTTATGGTTTTTCTTTTGGAGTGATGATCCAAATCCAAAGCACATGAATCGATTGGGATCGATTAAGCTTGATTGAATATGGTTTGGGGATTCTACTATTGTCTTAGAAGCAGGGACAATTAATTGTTGAGGGCCTATGAAGGGTCGACACTCCTAGAGATCGCCGCATCTATATCTCACTCTCCGGAGAAGCGACAAGCCGGGGACATGTATAGGACACGCCATGTGGTGTGCCCATTAAATGTTGATATTTTTGTTGGTGGAGGAGCCGGGGACACAACAGGGTTAGTTCTATTTTTCCAAAGGTTTTCTATGGCAAAATGTTTGTAATTTCAAAAGTATTGGGTCAAAAGTGAAATAGAAAAAATGTGTGTGGGCATGCACATGGTTGATGATGCATTCAATAGGAGTATAACCTAAATATTTAATGGGTACAATGTAGTTTTGTACAACATAGAAAATATTTTTGGAAAAAGTTGCCATGTTTATTGCCGTGTACTTGTCCCCAGTTTTTTTGAAAATTTGTGTGTCCCATATCCTGTCTGTTGTTTTAGATGAGAGAGAGAGAGAGAGAGAGAGAAAGAGAAGAGAAAAGTGTGTAAGGTGTTAATCAACCCTCACACAAGTCAATGTTATTTATATTATTGTGCATCTCAATACAAGTCTACGATAGGCGATGTGGGACAAACTAACATAAACATAGTCTAACACTCTCCCTCAAGCTGGAGAATAAATATCAAAAAGTCCCAGCTTGTTACATAGCAACTCTAACCATGGCTTGAATAATGATTTGGTAAACATGTTGGCCAACTGAGCACCCGTAGATACATATGGAGTAGATATCACACCACCAGTCAGCTTCTCACGTACTAGATGACAATTAACCTCAATATGCTTAGTCCTCTCATGAAATACTGGATTTGAGGCAATGTGAATAGCCGCTTGATTATCACAATACAGAGGCATGGTCAGTTGCACACTAAATCCAATCTCTTCAAGAAATGATCGCAGCCACACAACCTCACATGTCGTGTGTCATTGCTCTATACTCTACTTCTGCACTGGACCGGGCTACTACTGTCTGCTTCTTGCTTTTCCAATTAACAAGATTTCCACCAAGAAAGACACAGTAACCAGTAGTAGATCTCCTATCAGACGGTCCTCCTGCCCAATCAGAATCAGTAAACGCCTCAACGCGTAAGTGTCCGCTAGCTCGATACAACAAACCCTGTCCTGGATGTAGCTTAAGATACTTCACAATTCTAAGGACAACCTCCCAATGTGGATAACGAGGAGCTGACATAAACTGACTCACCAAACTAAGTGCAAATGAGATATCCGGACGTGTAATCGTGAGATAATTTAACTTACGAACCAACCGACGATACTGATCAGGATTATGAAGCAACTCCCCCTGGTCCACACACAGTTTGACATTGGGATCCATAAGAGTCTCAACAGGCCTAGCTCCCAACAAACCTGTATCCTCAAGAATATCTAGCACATACTTTCTCTGTGATAAGCTAATACCTTCTTTGGACCTGGCCACTTCAATACCTAAAAAGTACCGAAGTTTTCCCAAATCCTTAGTATGAAATTGCTGATGTAAGAAGGTTTTTAACTCATTACTACCTCGCTGGTCATTACCAGTAATGATAATGTCATCCACATATACAATCAACAATACTTTCCCTCGATCAGATGTGAGGGAAAACATAGAATGGTCAGTCTGACTACGATGCATGCCAAATCTCAAAACCACATCATTAAACTTGCCAAACCAGGCCCTAGGAGACTGCTTGAGGCCATAAAGAGTTTTACGAAGCCGACATACCTGATTAAGCTCCCCCTGAGCAACAAACCCAGGTGGTTGCTCCATGTAAACTTCCTCTTGAAGATCCCCATGGAGAAAGGCATTCTTGACATCGAGTTGAAATAATGGCCAACCAAGATTTGCAGCTACAGAAATAAGAACTCGAATAGAACCAAGTTTAGCAACAGGAGAGAACGTCTCCGAATAATCAACACCATAAGTCTGGGTGTAGCCTTTGGCAACAAGTCGCGCCTTAAAGCGCTCAACGGTACCATCAGGAAGATACTGAGGCTCTGGCTAAGGCTCTGGCTGAGATATAACTGGTGGATTTTTAGGACGACGATGATACACTTGCAAAGGTTTTGGTGGAGGAACGGTACTAGATGGGATGGCTAGAGGACACACAGACTCAAATGCATGCAAATCATTAGTGGCGACAGACTCCGAATAAAAAGGAAGAGACTCATTAAATGTGACATTAGCACACACAAAATGACGACGTAAAGATGGGGAGTAAAATTTATATCCTTTCTGAGTTCGAGAATAACCAAAAAAAATGCACTTAATGGACCGCGGGTCTAATTTACTCTGGTCGGGATCAAGAGCATGAACATAACATGTACACCCAAAAACCCGAGGGGGTAATGAGTGGAGAGGACGACCGGGAAACAGGACTGTCTGGGGTATCTGCCCCCCAAGGACAGTAGAGGGCATACGATTGATCAAATAGCGTGCAGTAAGAACCGCGTCAGTCCAGTAAGACTTAGGAACCTTCATTTGAAATAACATGGCACGCATAACTTCTAATAAGTGTCGAATCTTGCGTTCGGCAACCCCATTTTGCTGTGGAGTCCGAGCGCAGGATGACTGATGAATAATCCCATGATCATCAAAAAACTGAGATAAAGTACTATGAAACAATTCGCGTGCATTATCAGACCGAAACATACGAATGCAAGTATTAAACTGAGTCTTTATTTCCATGTAAAATGATTTAAAAATAGTCTTTAACTCAGATCTCTCTTTCATAAGATAAAGATATGTAATACGAGAGAAATCATCAACAAAAATAACATAATACTGAAAACCAAAAACATTGGGCACATGAATAGGCCCCCAAATATCTGAATGAACTAACTGAAAAAGATGTGACACCCGGCGCTCAACCCTAGGATAAACTGGCCCTGTATGATGTTTACTAAACTCACAGACTTTACAAGATAACTCCTTAAGAGAACTACACGAGGGCACTAGACGCTTCAAATTCTGAAGAGATAAAAGACCAAGTTGACAATGTTGTTGATATAAGGACTCTGATGATTGAAGAGCAACTGGTTGAACACCACCACTGGTTAGGTAATACAGACCACCACGCTCAACACCGGCACCAATCTTCCTCCCCGTCTTGAGATCCTGAAATACACAACCATGAGGAAGAAATGTGACCGAACAATTTAAGGATTTTGTAAGTTGACTAATAGACACAAGATTAAAGGGTAAACGAGGAACATGCAACACAGAGTTTAAAGTAAATGATGGAGAGACAGAAACTGAACCCAAACCAGTAACCTCAGTGGTAGAACCATCTGCTAAGGTAACATGAAAGGTTTTATCCATGGACTGGCAAGTAGAAAAGAATTTAGAAGTACCAGTCATATGATTAGTAGCACCAGAATCGATAACCCAAGGAGAAGAAAAAGATGATGCAACACAAGCAACGGAGGGACCTGTCTGAGCGAACGTAGCTGTGGAAGATGAAGCTGCAGCAGCAGAAGGCTAAATGGACATAAGGCGCTGATACTCCTCTGCTGAGATAGTCACACTGCTATCAGTAGAATGAGTAAACTGCCCAGTATCCTCAGAATGAGCAACCTGATGAGCCTGAGGAAAACCATGAAGATCATGACAATAGTCCACTGTATGATTTGTACCCCGACAATGAGTACAGAACCTGGTACCACGGCCACGACCAGAACCACCGCGCCCAGAACTACCTCCCCCTGACGTGCGACCACGACTATTTCCACCACGACCACTGAACCCAGAATCACCACGATCACCAGAACTGTTACCTAAATCATAGCCACCAGAACTTCGACTACCAGAACCACGACCATGACTGCCAAACCCAGAATCTTGGCCGCGACCACGGCCATTACTCGACCCAAAACCACTAGAACCCACTGAAGCTAAAGCAGAACGATCAGATGGTGACTGAGAGACAAAACCAACATCTGAGACAGAAGCCTGGCGAAGACGACTAAACACCTCATCAAGAGATGGCAACTCCCGCTCTCCTAATATCTGAGACCAAAACTGGATCATAAAATGATGGTAAACCATATAGAAATCGAGCAACTTCCAAACGCTCACGCTGACGCGCCATAACCTAAGGATCACTGGAGATAGGCTCATAAACCCGGAGTTCCTCACAAATACCACGAAATCTGGCATAGTAGTCCTCCAACGATCCAGTACCCAATGACAGAGAAAAGAACTGATGATGGAGATCATATGTACGACGAAGATTATTAACCCCCGAATACATCCTCGCAACCCAATCCCACACTTCCTTGGCACTATCAAGGTAAAACAGAGGGCCACTGATCTGAGGTTCCATACTATTCCACAACTCAACTCGAATATGACAATCCTCAGCTTCCCAGTCACTATAATCCTTAGCATCTTTGTTTGGAGGACTGTCTGTCAAATAACGAAATTTTCTCTCACCCATATAATAAACTTTGACAGCACGAGACCAAATAGCATAATTGTTACCATTCAAAAGAATGGAGGTAATGGAATCCTTCTCACGACGCTGAGAAGAGCCAGAAGAACTACCAATAATGATAGAACCGGAATTAGGGACAGATGCCGACTTTTCTTCAGACATAATCACCGATCACCACAATAACCACCAATAAATCAAAGATAACCAACTGTCTCGACAAATCAACCAAACAATTACGATAACCAACTAAGCAACAACCAATACTAAATGAAACCACTGGAAGTCTGCATCTGCTCACATCAAACAACCCAAAAAACTACTAACAGAACATACCAATCATACTCGACACTGCGAGGGACAGTAAAGCAACATGATACATGCGTTTCAGACAAGTTCGAGCATCAACAGAGCACTGGATGTGGATTTCGAGCATCAACAGAGCACAAGATGTGGATTTCGAGCATCAACAGACACTGGGTGTAGATTTCGAGCAATGAAAGATCACCATGAAGGGATTTCTAAGGTTTTAAGGGCTGTACAAATCTCGTATGGGGTTTTCGAAGGTGAAATAGGGCTGTATAGATCTCGTAAAGGGTTCTCGAAGGTCGTCTATGGGTTTTCGAAGGTCGTCTATGGGTAGGTCTTGTTCGCATGGGTTTTTTGAAGGTTGTTCACGGTTGGTTCTGGTTTAGGGTTTGCAGATGGATGATGTCGGCTGTAGATGGATGACGTCGGCTGGTTTAGGGTTTCAATGTATTTGGCTGAAAAAGACGATGGTTTAGGGTTTAGACAGAATTAGGTTTAGGGTTTAGACGATGGTTTAGGGTTAAGGATTTGCTCTGATACCATGTTGTTTTAGATGAGAGAGAGAGAGAGAGAGAGAGAAAAGTGTGTAAGGTGTTAATCAACCCTCACACAAGTCAATGTTATTTATATTATTGTGCATCTCAATACAAGTCTACGATAGGCGACGTGGGACAAACTAACATAAACATATTCTAACACTGTCCATGCTACCTGCCGTGTTCTCTGTCTGTGTCCGTACTAAAGTAAAACTTACGCTAATAATTGGAATTTATGAGCCTTCGGCTACAAAGATTTTTGTAGCTTGACCTGAAATAGTTACATGTATTGTACATCACAGGGATGGTGGCAATTGCCACACTCTAAACCACCTAAAACCCTAGAGAGAGGGAGTTCTCCTAAAGTAAAACTTAAGCTAATAATTGGAATATATGGGCCTTCAGCTACAAAGAGTTTTGTAGCTTGACCTGACCTGAAATAGTCACATTTATTGCACTTCACATGGATAGTGGCAATTACCACACTCGAAACCACCTAAAATGCTGATGGTACCTTATATGCAAAAGAGATGATTATGATTATTTTTTCTATACGTTGTTTGGTTTCATTTTATGTTTGATATACATCAAGTATGCTTCTTGCTGTGATGGTGTTGTCTCCTCTCCTAATTTTATATACCTAAGCTACTCAGAGTCCAAAAGTTATGTGGCCTTGTTTTATTTAGTTCTCTTCCACTTCATATTTTTCTTAATTTCGATTGAATCAATCCCAACATGTGAACTTGGCATTACAGAGTTTTTTTTTTTTGTGTTGTGAAAATAGGTGGAAAACCAGTTGGGCTTAAATCTTCTTTGTCACTTTTATGATAACCAAGATGCGTTGGTACCCAGAAAGCAGTCCAGCACCATTGTGTTAAGGTACTACCCTTCAACTATTCATCCTTTGAATATTATTGTAAAGAGTTTCTTTCTGTGTACTATTTATAGAAGGTTTAGCCTAATGAGATTTAGAGGATTCTAAACGAAGTATTTGTCATGTTTGGAGCCTTGCTGAAGGAAGCTTATTGTTTTCCCCTCTTTCTCACTTGCTGTTGGACCTGGTTTGCAACTGTGAATCTGTTTCTGTCGTACTTCAGAGAGGAGAGTGACTGCTGCTTCATTAAATCTTGATTTTAACTATTCATGGTGGTATAACTAATATTCCCATCACAAGTTGAATGGAAGGAAAATGTATGCAATTCAAGGAAATATAAATACAGATTTTTAGTTGAGGATTCAGCTTTCCAAAAGGGAAACTCTTCTTCCTCACGGACTTTGAGAAGTATTTGTTTCCCGTTTTATTTGAGTAACTAGTTGTATCCTTGATGTGTCTTGGGGAGTCTTGCAAAGTTAGTTTGTTTGAGAAAAAATATATGGTATTTTATTTGAGAGAAACATTTGCAAAATTATATGGTTAATATTACAATACTTGCTATACACTGTTGTTATAACTTTTCAGCAGTTTAAACTTTTGGCACTATTTGTGATCTAGCTGTGCATGGGATCTGGTATGAGGAGATATTTGTTCCCTCATTGGATCTAGTATCAGGAGATACCATGTTATATGAAACGTCGAGGTTATATAAACACGATGCGAGCAAAATGAGTGTAGCTGAAATGAGAATGATGAGATGGATGTGTGGCAAGACTGCGAGATAAAATTGGAAACGAAAACTTAGCGAGATGGCAGGGGTAGCCCCAAAAGAAGATAAGATGAGAGAGAATAGATTAAGGTAGTTTGGCCATGTCTATCGTACGATGGTAGATGAGGTAGTTAGGAGGCGTGATATGGTTATAGTTGTATAAATCCAGAACGTCGGGGTTAGGATGATGGGTTTTTTTTTTTTGGCTGCATGGGATGCTGGGATTCCACCATCACATTCATATTTGACATGAGGTTAATTTCCAAGCCATTAGCGAGAGATTTGAAGGCTATTTAGGGGTTGTGAGGCGATAGAGAAAAGGCATTTTGGGTGGGTTATCCTTTGTAAGTACAAGGCAGTGGCTTTGGATTCGCACTTGTAGTAGCATCACGTTGGTCTCAGACTGTTTCGTGGTCTTGTATGGGTCAAATAACGGAATTGGGCAAGCACATGAATGTGGACAGATACTGTTGCACATGTGGGTTAGGAGGAAGATGTTGGTTCATGGAGTTAACGGTTAGGCGGTCACGTAGTTCAGGTTGTTTGCGCGCAGCATGAGGGGGTGCATGCCACCAAGAAGGGGGGGGGGGGGGGGGGGGGGCATTGGACTTAGAATTCAGGGTGGGCTACAAGATTGGTGGTCTTGGGGCAAAGATGTGGAGCGGGATGACACACTTGGCCTCATGTTGGGTCAGTAAGTGGATAGGCTTGTGAAGCTGGGTCTGGGTGTTAAGACACATAATTGGCAAATTGGGTGTAGAAATGAACATGGGTTGCTGGTGTGAAGAATGGGCCACCAGTTTCTGTCGGCCGGATGAATTATACTCTGGCTGAGGAGGGTAAGAAGATGCCGGTGGATCAGCAGTCTCAGTGGGAAACAATTTTCTCAGACAATACATAAAAAGGCGACTGTAGCCCAAGGAGTGGGGCTTTGGAGGGGTATCATGAATGGATGGAAGGTCTTTGTGAGTCATACTCATTTGGAGTTCGGCGATGGAAGTAGAGCGAAGTTTTGGAAGCATTTGTGGTGCGGGAAAGAGAGGTTGAGGAATGTTTTTCCAATGAATGTCATTTCTGACTGTTGCATTGAAAGAACAAACATTCCAATTGAACCACATCCCCAACCTTATGAGATAGCCTTCAATAACAATTCCAATTTTCTAGTTTACAATGATGCCTAGTGCAAATCAGGATCGGTTCTGTGTATGCGGAAAATGTTTATTGTGATATCCTACCCATAGACGTTGGTCGTTCTTGGATGGATGATGTTAATGCTAGTGAAGTTCCGGGAAACGATAATCGAATTGGTATCATGGTAAATCCATGTTGCTCAAGTGTCAAAAACCTAATTGAAGAAACACTTCCCATTCTATCCAAACCGCAGTCTGAGAATGTAAGTGAGACTAGTCAATGAAGTTATTTAATGGTTAAGGAAATTCCTTGTTCCCTAGAGGTCGACAATGTTCCAGGTGATTCTCTAGAAGAGACCTCAAAGACTACACCAGATGACTCCCCACTTGAGAGTACTAATGAGATGAACTGTGCTGAAATCAAACACATTCTCCCATTTGTTCATACCCCTGACCTCGTTTGTGCTTACAATAAATTGGACCTTAATGCAAATTTATATGAATTTTTTTATTAAATTTCGTTATTAATCTTGATTTTTATGTGGAGGATGTGTATCCTATTGAAGGCACCTTTGAGCCTCTTACTTTATTAGCAGACAAATGTGACTGCTCCACCCACCACATCAATTGTTGTATTTTCGCATCACTTTCACGAACCATGGTTCAGACCTTTAACATTCTTGGGTTCTTAGAGATGGACCACACTTCTAACTCGTCGGAGTTGAGTTCCTCTAAACAGGGGAGAAATGATGGGGAACAAGATGGGTTATTTTCATTTGATCTTGGTGGTATTTGTTGGTGTAATAATTATCGACATAAGGATATTATCTAGTAGCTTTAGTTGTTATATTATAGTTTAGCCATTAGATAATGTTGTTGGGCTGTTTATCCACTAGATTATGTTGAGTGGATAATTCCCACGGTATCGTATCTTCATTTGAAAAAGCCTATTTAAAGACTCTTCAATTAAGTTATGATATGGAATGAATTTCTTTTAGTATTGTGGATGCCATCACGTCCCCTAGTTGTTTTCTAGTGTTCCCTAGGTGTGGATTCCTAAGGTTTATCTTTTATTGTTACTCTTTATTACTCGTCCTGCATCATATACTCACTGGTTGACCCTCTGAATTTGGCTCGGGTACACGATACATGGACTTGGGTATGGGCGGTACGGGTATGTGTCTAAACTTTGAATTCATTATACGGAATGCTCTAGTTACATGAACTTGTAATGAAAGTTGTGTTTACGAGCTGGAATTAGAGCATTTCACACATGGTATGAGAGCTTAATTCATTAATTTGCTGTAGACTCTTAATTCTTTAATGGATGAATGTCAACTTTATGTGGCACACAGATCTGATGGCCTTACCCAAGTGTCATCTACTGCAAACTGGAATATTCCATTGAGATTTTAGTGTGAGAAACTCCCAAAATGGGATACAAAGAGTTAAAACTCTTGATAATTATATTCTCAAAATGATAAAAGCCCCCAAATGAAAGACACACACCCCTATTTATAGACTCGAGACCCTACTAACCCTAAATACACTATAAATGACAGTAGTACCCCTAAATTGAACTGCATCAGGACTCCCGCTCTAAAGAAAACAACTTGTCCTCAAGTTGGACAACACGACTCAAACAACTAAATAAAGAAAACATGGAACTATAGAAGTATTTATTATGCAGCTCCGAAGTAGGCATGTGGCTGCATTTCCTTGATCCACGTCATCCTCATGCAATAACCCATTTTCAATATGAGCTTCATTTTATGAACATTCACCGCATCCATACTCGTGTGCGAATAGGTCACCCATTTGGCTTGCCCCTTATGAACCACAATATCCTCGAAGTAGTACTCAACACATACTCCCAAAGCATCCCTCAAACAATTCCTTGTAGAATGTAAATAAGGCATCTCCACATTATATTCAAAGCTTGCTTGATTGAAGACCATGCCTAAAGGATCAATAAGTTGCCTCAAGTACTCTTTATCCTTCTTTGGCAACTCTTGAACTAGATTGGGTACCAAGGCATTACAAACTTGAACTTCTAGGGCAAACTCGGGAGGCAACACTTCCGAACCATTTTCAACCAACAATTCATCAAGTTGTGGAGTGTCTAAATCATTCTCATAAGGTTGTTCGTCATGACTACCAATGTCCTCAAATCCTTCTTCTTCATTGTTACCATCCATGTCCTCATTTGAACACTCATCATAAACGGGAAGGTCTTCATAGTCACCTCCAAAGATGGAAAAATCTTCAAATCCATCTTGAAACTCTAACTCTTCTCTTGGAAACTCATCAAAGATCGGAACACTATCATACCCATACTCTTCATTGTAACATGATTCTCTCACCTCTTCAACAAAGAGGGAACTTAAAACACGCTCACAAGCTTTTTCACTAACTTGCAACTCGAGAATCGGTTCTCCATACTTGAAGCATTCGAATATTCCACTAGGTGATGGATTTCTAACTTCCAAAGTGCCAATCAAAGGTTGATTTTCAGTTGGAACATCCCCCAAAGACTTTCTCTTAGCAAAGCTAGTCGAGGAATTGGCATTGGGATGATGATGGAAAGGGAAGAATTCCTCCTTGAGCTTCTTCTTCATCTTATCCCAATCTCTAATCCTTTCTTTGCCTCTCCCTTGTCGACTAACTTTGAGTTGTGTCCACCAATCCGAAGCTCTCCCCTTTAGGCAACTAGATACAATATTCACCTTCTTTTCTTCAATAAGATGATAATACTCGAAAAATACTCTCAATGGAGTTCAACCAATCAACAAATTCCCGTGGACTTCCACAAAACGTGGGAAGTTCATTATCACCCAACTTTGCTCTATGGCAATGCAGAGCTAACAAAGAATCCTCAAATTGAATTCGAGAATTCTTAACATAACCACTAGCTTTGGTTGGAAGTTGCAAGTTACGCACTCCCTCAATCAAAGTAGTAAATTGTTTACTCAACTCATCGATCTCATGGTTTCGGTTGCTAAACTCAACATCTTTACCTCTATTCACCAAAAATCCTTTATTTCTACCTCCTCTCCTACCTCTAGCTCCTCTATGAGCCATTACAACACCCACAATCAATTCAACCTCAATCAAGCAAAACCCAATCAATTGGGACCCTAAACTTCAACAAATCGCAAGCTACCACCAATAACAACTCCAAAAACCAACCAAATCGCAACAAACAGCAGCAAAATCGAAGTAAACCCAGGCAAAATCACGAAACCAAGCAGATAGTAACAAAGCACACTTAAATCGAACCTGATTCGAGCCCTACACTTCAAATCGAGCACCGGAATAGGTATTAGAAGGTCAGAAACAGTGATTTGAGTGCAAACGACAGCTATTTGAACTCTATCCAAGTGATTCGGGCACTGTACAGCAAGAATCGCACCTTGTTCGAGTGTTTCAAACACTATACAGCAAGGATCGACCCCTATTCGGTACCGTACAGCAGTTTTCAAGCGCCGGAATTGTGAACCGAAGGTCGAGATGGTGATTTCGAAGGTCGAACAGAGATTTCGAGTGCTTAAACCATGATTTCGAGTTCGGGAATTGTTGAAACTGCTTTGAACCGGACCAATTTGGCTGTAACAGGTTCAAAAAGGGTCGATTGGTGAGTTTATGGGTCGATTTAGGGTTCAAATGAGTTGGAAATGGGTAGATCTGAAGAAAACGAGATGAATGGGTTGATTTGGGTTTTCCGGCGAAGACGAGATGAACGAGTGAATGGGTTTATTCTGGTTTGCGTGTCATATGTTTGCATTATTTGCGGTTTTAGGGTTATTTGGTGTTTTTGTGTATGTAGCGAGGTTTAGGTTTCAGGCAAGATTCCGGCGAGATAAATGGTCAGGATCTAAGCTCAGTGCTCTGATACCAAATAATGCAAACCGGAATATTCCATTGAGATTTTAGTGAGAGAAACTCCCAAAATGGGATACAAAGAGTTAAAACTCTTGATAATTATATTCTCAAAATGATAAAAGCCCCCAAATGAAAGACACCCTTATTTATAGACTCAAGACCCTACTAACCCTAAATACACTATAAATGACAATAGTACCCCTTAATTGAACTGCATCATCATCTATCTGACAAGGTGATGGAGAGAGCATGAGGCCCCAAATCACCCACACATACCTGAGGCGTGGAGAAAAGACTTAATATGTATTGGTTTTTGCTTTATTTTATTTTAGAGATCGAATCTATTAATTTAGAAAGCTATTGTTTTTATTTTGGAAACATGTTTATTTAAAGTTTGGAAGCAATGTGGCTAGCCTATAAGTACTAGGCTTGTTACCTTCATTAGGTACCATTGATATTGACAATAAAGATTTAGTTGAGTATTAAGGGTTTCTGTTATTGCTTCCCTATTTTCTTTCTTGTTTGCTTTCTTTCGCTGGCCGTCCGGCATCACAAGGGTTACTAAACACATTTAGAACTATCCATGTTACATGGGTCATACCTTCCAAAGGGAGAAAATGATTCCTTTGCGTGAGTGAATTTTAGGATCCAATGAACATTGGCGATCAGTTTTCAAATATTTTTGTTTTGTCTCAATTTAATGCATCATTTTGATTCCCTAGGTCTGGGAAGTATTCATGTTACGGGGATAACAAGGAGGCAACTTGGGACTTTTGATAGCAGTTTAATAACAGGACAATGGCTTGTTAGTTTTCAGAAAAATGTCTCTAGATAGAATTGGAATGTGAAAAAGTCTTAGCTGACCCATGTAACTTGAAAGTAAGGCCTTGTTGAGCTTGAACTTTCTTGCTATGAGTTTGAATTCTCTGCTCGTTTATATGGTCCAGCCATTACGCAGCTCCTGTCCCATAAGTTGACATCCATGGTCTTACAGAGAAGTGGTTTTATTAAACATACATCCTGTTGTAGCAGTGCATTTTTCTGCAGTTGAGCTTTGGTTTTGCATTTGGTGCATCTTCATGCCTTTAAATATATTTGTCCGATGAATATGACTTCTAGTATCTTGGTACTTGTTTCTAAGGCACTCAGCTCTTGCCAATCAACCTCCAGAAGCGTCATATGTCTCATTCCAGCTTGCTGAGCGAGAAACCTATTTGACCTCTCCAATCTGTGTCTCGATTGTAGAAGCTAGATCACTTGCTTGGAGAACACGGATAATGTCAGAACAAGGTATGTCCAGTGCCTGTCCTCCCTACATATTGATTAAAATAAATAACTCCTGTGCTTAAGTATGAATTGTATGGATGCTGTTCATCACATGATAGGTCGTTTTCGAAGCAGAAATATATTTATAAAACAGGGAATTCACAATTATCCCAAAGAATAGTAGTTAAGTCCGAGATTGTCCACGAGGGAGTAAAAAGCTAAGTTACTGTATCTTCAATCAATTTCTAATTCAATTCGGAGAACAAAAGGAAGTTTGGGTTTTGATTGTTTAAACTAAATTAAGTAGCAAGAAGGTAAAGGTTTTGAAATCAAGTGAGAGAAGGGACTAGGGCTTTGATTCAGCCTCCCTTGTACAATTATTGTCATGAGACCTACGGTTCACATTCAACATATAACCAGACCACCGGTAGGGTAGCAATTCCTATCGATAATCCCCAAAAATATTCTCAAGACTCGTACTCCATATAGGCTATCTTAACATAGCACAGATTGTCTCACTGGATTAACTGCATGACCCCGTTTTACGTCGTATATTCTATCTCAAAGACTATTCTGAAGCATTGAAAACGGTTGTACAATAGTGTTTGGTACCATGGATACAAACATGACATGAAGACAAAACAATTGAAACTTTCATTGAAAACAATGAATCATCCAAAGTTGCACAACTTATGTCAAATGAAATGTCCTAAATTGCTACATATATTACTTGGAGAGGCATCCTCGGTACCCTAGCCAGAGAGTTTAGCCACGCATGGTGGCGGTGGTCTTCACTTAAGCGTGGGATTTCCTGTGATGTGTATTGCCTTTAACCCTTGACTTACCTCCAAATGACATGCAATGGTTTTTCAAGTCCTGAAATGAGATAATGAGTATCAAACTCCAAATAATATGATAAATGGACGTAACAAGTATAAATTAGGGGATGTTAATGGGCACATTTACGCCCCGATCATCATGCAAAGGTAGTAGGATGGCCATCAGGGCATTTCACACCAGGGGCTGGCCTATGTACTTGTCAAGAATAATAACTGAGAAATTAGTTTTAATTCTGAAATGGATAGCTAATTAGGTCAAATATTTTGATTTTGTTCAGATTAAGATCCAAACATCAAAATCTAAGGTTCTCAATAATGGTTTGAGGTTACCAAAGTACAATGTCATGGAAAGTCCATGTCAATAAACATGTTTTCTGGCATGGTAATACTTGTATATCTCAAATGAGACAAATCCTCATGACAATGAGGGTTTTGTTAGTTCATCTCCAAAATTTATTTCAATACTTGATTGAAGGGAATGGGATATTCTATTTATTTATTTTTTTGGTTGGACACTCAGAAAGCATATTTAGTGTTCAAGTATACTGCAAACATACACAACACTTGTAATATGCATGAAATTTTTTGTGACGCCTTGTAATACAATTTACCTTATAAATTAATCTACAAACATCGAATTTTTTGCGGTGTTCAGGTCCTTGGTATTAGAATTATATGAGTTTAACACCTAGACACACAATGGTATCCAAGGGATAGATAGGGTTAGAAGGGGTTTGTTTGATTTTTTTAGAAATGCGGGATTAGCTTATACTTGGTTTGTTTGGTAGTTGATATGGGTGGATAATGATATAATGAAGCAAATTACTTTGTTCCCTTCATGCAATTATTAGTACCCATATTTCTTCTTTATTATCTTTTCCGATTTATTTATTGCATATATGTTTTCAAAATGTGGATTATTAATAAATTTATCTTTTCTTAATATTCTTAATATCCTAAGTTTGAAACATTTTTTTGGCTCATACTTTGTCCCAGTTTAGCGATATATAGAGACCATTTCTCATTACCGTGTCATAGGCAAATGCACTTCCCACACCACTATGCCATTGGTTTTTGACTCGGGGCAAAACATCACAAAAATGGATTCTTCTGGAACAAATTTGGACATTGTTCCAGTACCATTGAGGGAAAAAGAAAGAATGTAATTGATTATGCATAAACATTTGAATTTGCTTGTGAATTCCGACCAATTTGGAATCATCCACCGGCGAAGAAATGAAGGATGAAAAGAAGACAACCAAAACCAAAATTGAAACTGGAAACGAAATGAAAGTCACTGAATTGTTAAGGAAGATATTGAGCTATATCATTTCCAGATTCACCAAATGTGATATCAAGACAACCAAAAAAAAAAAAACATATACTACTAAGATATCAACAAGAAGAACAATCTAATATGTCCAGCGCCAAAAAAACTTTAAATCAATGTCCATATTACTACTAACACTTGATACTTCCCACATTCCATTAAAACAGTGTACTGGGTAATCTTTGTCCACCATATACTTACACATGTAATACAAGCAAAAGGAGTGTGGGCAGTATCAAACTTCTTCCAATACTTACATTTAGTACGGCCAACAAAAATAACATATGAAGTGGCCATTTGGAAAGGCTATGCCCATACTTCCAAAAAAAAGAACAAGTATCCCATGCCCATATGCGACACAAAAAAACATTCTACCAGCATACAAAAGAGATTCTTTTAAGATACCCATAGTGTACGTTCTGTTCATGGTCAATGATCTCAGATGGCACCAAAAATTTGCAAAAAGCCATTCTGCAAGATTAGAAAGTAAAATTAATCAAAATCTGTGCAGGGAAAACTAGTGAAGACCTAGGCCGTACATTATTTATTGACACAATTAATCAACTAAACTACTACTGAGGGGTTTACCATTTATGTATTGCAAATTATTGTTGCATATGAAAGTTGACCTTTGCAACTTCTAGTCAACGGGTAGATTTCTCCGTCCAAAAGTGCATGAACCCACTCCTCCTCGGCGGGTTTAACAACAAGGAGGTTTTCCGCCCGTTCTTGCGCAGCCATGATGAGTGCAGCAGCCTTGAACCTTTGCCTCGTTATGTCAATATTTTCTAGCTCTTCGTACACCTTTTGACGACAAGTGGAGAGTTCCTTGGAGTACCCCATTGAGTTTGCCATATTTGACATAATTTCCTTTGAGTCGTTCAACCAGCTCCCAGAAGCTTGAGTCATGGAACTCTCTTCTTACCTTTCTTTGGCCCGGCATTACTCGTAGGTGTCGATCCATCATCACTTCCCGAGAAACCCTCACGGAAACTCCTATCATTCATGATGGGACTGTAGCATTATCTACCTCTTCCCTACACCTTTGAAGATTAGCCTTGGCTTCCCCGGTATCCTCGGCAAATTCTCCAGTTGCCCTATCTTTGCCGAAGAGAATTAGCCAATTCTCATAGTATGGGAAAGACTTGCCGTTAAACCCTTTTACCTTTGGATTGGCCTACACAAATTTATAGTTTACTTTTAGTAAGAGTAACTACGGGGATAAGCAAGGAGATGAGAAAGACTTGTCGTTACCTTCTCGTATTCCTCCCAGACAGATGGCTCATCAACGATGATGGAATGATTGACATTGTTCCACCAAAATCCACTTACTCGGAGAAGGTCACAAATCAGATTGCATTTGATTTTTTCATGAACTGGATTTTGGACTGAATTTGGGGTTTTGCTCTAATATTGGTCCCGGTCAAAGGCTTTAGGATCTCTCTCTCTCTCTCTCTCCTGCCGCATAGAAACCTGGCTTAAACCCATTATCTGATTTCCAGTTATCACCATAGACTTCCCTCAAACATTTGATGAGGACACCTCTTCCTTTTGCTTCCAATTTCTTTGTACACCTTTTGCTTTAGCAGACGATGAAGCTTGTTCAGAATCAGCCATTGGTACCCTATTTGGAATTGACTATGGTAGCAACCACAAAGTATTGTATGCTATATAAGCTAGGAAGCACGAGTATTGTTACGGGGTATGGCAACAACCCAAAAAGTTGGGTACGGGGACGGCGGGGGTAGTGTGATTTTTTTTTTATATATCTTTTTACAATTTTGGCATGATTTATTAAATATAACAAGAATAACATATTTTATAGATAGAAGCAAAATAACAAAGATAATATCACTTTAAACTTGAACCCATACTGTTTGACGAACTCATCTTCCTATGAAATAAAGTGCAATAGCCTAATTTTTGTGCATGCAACTATCATAGGTTTTAAGATGGAGAGCAAAAGATATTATGTCACATAAGAAACCATAACTACTTTCAGTAAAAATAATTCAATAACAAATTAAATAGATTAGTAAGGTTTGAAAGCATGACGATGGTGTCCATTGACTTGAAATTACAACAATTGAAACCATTACAACATAGGCAGCATTACAACAACATCAATAATACATAAGGCTCAAAATTAATGAACGATTGCAAAATGGATTCTAATGCCCTCCCCCACGATGGGCTAACCAATTTTTGTACATTTGGGTGGCCGTGGCATCCCTCCACTGGTTAGATGGTCAATGCCGGCAATATACTCCTCATTGGAGACTTCACGTAGGTGGTCTGCTGTTACACGGTTTTGGGTAGAACTCAACCCCAAAAGCTAGCTCATGAAGTGAGGTGCCCTCACGCTTGTATATTTCATATTACTTTGGTAACCAGGCATGTGGGACTTCGCTTCACACCCTCCCTCACGCGTAATGTGCTCGCTCAGCAGCATTCGACACGTGCAGGCCATGGACACGCACACCCTATCCATCTCTGGTACCCAGCTCTGATACCATATTACACGGTTTTGGGTAGAACTCAACCCCAAAAGCTAGCTCATGAAGTGAGGTGCCCTCATGCTTATATATTTCATATTACTTTGGTAACCAGGCGATGTGGGACTTCGCTTCACATCTGCTTCCCAATTGACGTACTCATTCTCAACAGGATCCTCAGGCATTTCTCATTTAATGAAGTTGTGGAGCTGTTACAATGTGACATTGAGTCCTTGTGGGATAGTACGAATGAGACCTCAAAATTGCCCACCTCATCTTCAAAATACCGAAAACCCTCTCAATCACATTTCGAGTGGAGGAGTGCTTCATGTTAAAGTACTCCTCTCGACTAGCCGGCATATGCCCTTGTCTCCAAATATTTGTGGTACTGTTGACCCCTGTATGGTGCTAGAAAACCCTCGCCATTTGTGTAACCATCATCGACGAGGTAATATTGACTTGAAAATGTACAATGCCTCAGAAGGCTTATCCAAGGCATTTTGAAGGAAGAGAATGAACTTGGATTTAGCTATATATCATTGGGGACTCTCAACCCAGTAGGCCTAGTCAAGGCATTTCGCAGGATTCTAGAGTGAGTTGCAGACACTTCCCAACTGGACAACACGTAAATGAATTCTTCATCTCGGTTACAAATACCTAACACATTTGTTGCGATTTCACCCTTCCTTAACCTATACTGTGCTTTGTGGGCTGCCGGAGGGAGGACCGGCACATATGTCCATCTAAAGCCCCGAGACAATTCTAAGAATTTTTTTCAAAGAAGTGTCATCAGTAATAATTAAGGATAGGCCTAACCCATAGTTGTCAAAGGGGAAAGGCGCACCAAGGCGCAAAATCCTGTGGGGACTAAGGCGAGAGGCGAGAGGCGAGGCGCGTGCCTTTTTGAAGCGAGGCGCACCTATGTAAAAAAAATTAGAAAAAATAGGATATAGCAATACTTTAACTAATAACACTAAGTCAATGAGTTTTAGATAGCATACCATTCAAAAGAAACATTGATTATACTTTGTAAAAAATATATATATATATATATAAACATTGACTATACTTTGTAAAAAAAAAAAAAAACATATAAACTGATTGTAATTTACATTGACTATACTTCCAGCAAACATATACTCGGTTTTAGATTTTTTTTTTTAAAAAAATTAGAATTTAGAGACAGTTTATTATTAAAAAGATTTTGGATTCTAATTTTTAAATAAGAAGATAAATGCAGACTGTTTTTTTCTTTTTTTCATAAGGTGAACAAGATTTGTTTGCTTTTAAACAGAAGTCCTATACATAAATTAAACTATTAAACAAATAGTTAGAATTTTATATTAAATAATTGAATTTATATGTAAAATAATTAATTTTTTATTTAAATAATTAATCTCGTATGTAGTTAGGCCCGTGTGAACTTTGAATTTTTTATTTAAGGAATAAAGTATTAAGGTTGAAAAGCTTAACGTTAACCAGATTATAAAAAACCAAAAGCTTAAGAATAAAATATTAAAATGGTCTTAGTGGAGGAGAATAAGTCCAAGAAGTGGAGTAAAGCCTTACTACTGTGAGACTTCTAGTGGAGGAAATAAATAACTCTGTAAAACTTCGATATTATCGAGAATGAAGAACCAAGACCAAACTTCGATATTATCGCAGTAGGCAACAGCAACTGCATCGGAAGCAGCCATCGCAGCAGTAACTCTCTCTCTCTCTCCACCAGAAACAGCCATGGCGAGAACAGATCTCGAAGCAGCCATAGCATCCCTTTGTTTGCTCTGATGATCTACTTCGGCAGCTGCGACCTGCTCCGATGATCTACTCTAGCAGCTGCTACTACTTAGGTCACTGATATAGGCATACAGTTTACAGATCAACAATTTAGGTTAGTCTGTTACCCCTAAAATTAGACAAAGCCCCTCTGAAATTGGCAAATTTCTGTCATCACCCCGACTATTACCCCTAAAATTAGACAAAGCCCCATTGAAATTGAAAGAAGTGCGCTTTTTTACCGCCTCTCGCCTTTGCGCCTTTTCGCGCCTTTGCGTCGCCTCTTTCTAGTCGCCTCGCCTGGGTGTGCCCCAAGCGCAGAAGGTGCGCCTCACTGTGCCTCTCGCCTAGGCGCGCCTTTGACAACTATGGCCTAACCCAAGTAATGTACAAATGTGTAAATTAACCTTGAAAATGTAAATTTACCTGAAACCAATTCCACATGTCTTCATTGTTATCACTAGGTATAGGTTCAGAACATTGTGGAGGCGAAACACTGCTTTAAGTACAACTTTGAAATGTTTGCTAATTGTTTGAGGTGCAAATTTGTTTACCCTCACCTAATGAGGGTGAACAAAATCCTCACTCTGATTGGTGGAAAAGGTGTGGGGTCCACAGAATCACATCACTTTTTGGTAAGCATGACATCACATCACTTTTTGGTGGACCCCACACCTTTTCCACCAATCAGAGTGAGGGTTTTGTTTACCCTCACTAGGTGAGGGTGAACAAATTTGCACTCCTAATTGTTTGCCTTGATCTCCGAAAGCTAAGGAGGTGTTTGGGAGCCAACTTTTCAACTTTTCATTTTTGGCTTTTGTGGATTATGGCTAGAATGAGTTTTGAATCTGGGAAGAGTGTATGGGAGAAATGTGCAGAATGCATTTTGCAAAAGTAGTAGTGTTTGGGAGAAAAATAATGAAAATGATTTTTGGTTTGAATTTTACCAATTTACCCTTAAAACCATGTCAACGGGGCAAACTACCCATAAACCATGCCATTGGAACTAGAAATTTTCACACAAACTGGGAACATGCATCTTTGGGAAAATCATTGGCCACAACAAGATTTGTAATTTTTTTTCTTCAAATTACGGTTGGGAATATTTTTGTTACAGAAAACCTTGACATTTGAGGCTTTTTTAGTATGGAAAATATTATTAGATGGTCCTTTTTGCTTTTTTTTTTTTTTTTACACAAATTGTTCTCCCATAATAAGAATTACGGAATATATAGAAGTAACTGCGAAAAAAATGGAAAAAATTGGTCCAACAAAAACATAATTATAAACATTACACAATTTATAAAAACATACATAACCATATTATACATAATAAAAACAGCCACAATAACCGAAAACAACAAACAAACCATCCAAATTGATACATGAAAAACAAACCATCCAAATTGATACATGAAAAACACCATAGGCATCTAACGTATACGATTGACTACAATATGATCCCGAATTTGAGTCCTCACATGGTCCATTTCACCATCATCGTGTTGGCACGTCTCTCCATGTGCCCCATTAGCAGTCGTTGTTTCCACTCCACGTTCGTAAGGCATGAATTCTGGACGTGTATCGTAGAAGCCAAAGGGAATAATGCATGTTACTCCTTCGTATGAAATTGTGAATGGCCATTGTTGCAGTTACAAGACCTTTCTGTGTTTCCATTGAGTACCCATCAGGCATGTCACATATAAGGGGCCAACGTGCTTTCCATACTCCGAAAGTCCTTTCTATTGTGCACCTAAGGGATGAGTGTATTTTGTTGAAACATTCGAAGTTATTCCTTGGTTGTCGACCTCTGCGCCAGTCTGGAACATGACACGTACAACCTTTGTATGGTGCTAGAAAACCCCGAATGTTTGGGTACCCAACATCTACCAAATAATACTCACCTGCGGTATTATACATTTTTAGTACAAAAAGTTTTGTGGACATATGTATGAAATTCACTGTTATTGGGCAGAAAGATAAATGTTGGACTAACCTTGTTGTGGGTGGGGAAAATTATTGGTCGCGTCCCTTATACAATCATAGAAAATTCTAGTTTCGTGTGCACTTCCCTCCCATCCTGATAACACAAAAGCAAAGCACATATCAAAGTCACATGCAGCCATAATATTTTGTGTCGGATACCCCTTCCGACCAATCCATTTGGCAATGTCATTGGGATTTGGGTGGGCCTTGATGTGTGAGTGCCATCAATTGCACCAATTGCACCCTACGGGAAAGAAAATATTTGTTAAAGTCAGAAGGAAGACAACATTGTTAAAGTTATCCGAATGGTCCCGTATTTCAGTACTTAATTTCAGAAAATTTGGCATCCCTTGAATGGCAAGATTCTCAGCCTTTGCCATTTTAATTTTAGATTTGTTAGGCAAAATAGGTGCCTAACCCGTACACCATTTTTTTGACCAAGAAAAATGCCAAAAATTAACACATGGAAGAAATTAATTATCCGGTTTGGAAAATAAATACCTCAAAATGTGGAAAATATCTTTTACTTTCTCTTATTTTCTTGTGCACTTCTTCGCGAGGCCATGGCCATGGCCATGGTCTAAGCCATTCGGTTGAGGGCATCAAGTACATGATGGAAACGCCTTGAAATCGTCTCCCCCAAACGTTGGAAACGCTCTTGTGCACTTCTATTGTTAGCTCGTTGGCCAACAATCCATAGAAATATAGCCACTTGCTCTTGCATGGAGATTCTTTCCGCCTCTCGCAACCCATATCTACTCTCGAGCAATTGACAAAGGGCCAAAAAATTGCTCTTGCTCATACGAAATGCTTGATACATACGCTTTGGGTGACTCACGTTCAACTCAGCGATCCACTTTGCACCCGTGAAAGCAGAGGTACGACAAGGCTGCTTGCCCATGTAAGTTTGGTTGTGGATATGTAAAATAGCTTCCGCAGCTGGTCTTCTCCAACCGGAGTTGTGACGAGGTATGGGGTCACTCGACCCTTCTCCGTATTCGTTTACATTGAATGGTTCACCGTACTCATCGTCATTGTACGGGTCTTCATCATAAATATCATAGTCGTAGTAGTCCGCCGGATCAACATAATCGCTCATTTTAGTGAACTTCCAAAGATTTTATCTATTGCAAAAAATTTTAGATGACTTCTCAATACAATCTGGGGGTAATACGGTTGGCCATGCATGTGTGCTTTTAAACAAATGCTTGCAAGGCACTTGCCAATGTGTAGTAAATACACTCTAATCGTTTTCCATATATAGGTGCAACCACTCTCTGATAGCCTTTACAATACACAACCACTTTCTCATATAGGCAATAGATAGTACCAAAAAATGTGTAAATAGATGGAGACCTAACACTTGAAAAGGACTACACACACCTTCTACTTGGCACTTGCGAGCTTGACAGAGTGCAATTTATATCACTTGTGGTTATAAAAGTCTTGTGTGGTTATAAGCAATTGTGGTTATTGTTACACGGTCTTGGGTAGAACTCAACTCCAAAAGCTAGCTTATGAAGTGAGGGTGCCCTCACGCTTATATACTTCATATTACTTTGGTAACCAGGCGATGTGGGACTTCGCTTCACACCCTCCCTCACGCGCAGCGTGCTCACTCGGCAGCACCCGCCCCGTGCAGGCCAGGGACACGCACCCTACCCATCTCTGGTACCCAGCTCTGATACCATGTTACACGGTCTTGGGTAGAACTCAACTCCAAAAGCTAGCTTATGAAGTGAGGGTGCCCTCACGCTTATATACTTCATATTACTTTGGTAACCAGGCGATGTGGGACTTCGCTTCACAGTTATAAGTCTTATAGCACTTGACAGAGTGCAATTTATAGCAAAAGAGGAGAAAAGAAAAGGCAAAAGAGCCAAAAAAGAAAAGACTTTTAAATGAGACAATGCATAAGGGCCAAGTCCAAGAATCGAACCCGATGAATCGTGGAGAGCAAACGCACCAACCAATGGGATCAACCTTTTTAAGACTGGTTCTCTCCTCCTTTACTGAATGGGCATGAACATTGGTCCATGTGGTTTGCTATGCATGTTCTCTTTACAGGACCAACCTCATTCAAAGGGACTTTGGTTTACAACTTTTACAAGCTTTGACCTTCAAAATTACATCTACCATTCTTAAAATTTTTGACAGCATTCCGTTTGAAAATTGGTAGCCCAGGCGTGAAGCCTTGCACACAGCAGTTCCACAAATCTGAATACAAGAAGAGTATAACATAGCAAGAAATGCAGTTCTAGTCAAACAAAATAAGGGACAACATGAATGAATGGATCAACAAAAGCATTGCCAAGGACTGTCCAGAAATGCAACAACACTGTCCAACTAGCAGTAACAAACAGCATAACAAAAAGCCCCCATGCAGTTTGTACAACAGTATCAATCAAGATCCAGGCATTTGACTACAGTAACAAACTAGACAACAGTAGCAAATAGCATAACAACCCTGTCTATAAGAGCAATCTGGACAACATGAATGAATGGAGCAACAAAAGCATTGTCAAACACTGCCCAGAAATGCCAAGCATTACATTTTCCAAATTTAAGTGAGGCATAAGCAATGTAAAATTGGAGAAATCATAAGAAACAGAAAGCTGAATCAGAACCACCTCCTAACCACAAATTTTAACAACACAAATGTGACTTGCTAAAGCTCCTAACCACAGACTTTAAAAACACCAATGAAGTTCAACACACAAAGTTTGCCAACATAGCCTAAATGAAGAAATAAGTTCTGCAGACAAGTTTTCAAACAAACAACACCATAAAAGTTGAAAATACAACCAGACGATTGCAATTACGATTTAAAGATCCCCATGATTTCCGGAAGGTGGTGCAGACCAGTTGGAGTTACCGAGCTCAGCTTTTTGCACCCTACTCATTTCGTGGGTGATCCAGTAGTACCTCTTCATCCCATCGGGACAACCATGAACAAAGCTCGCTGTCTAGGACCTCCTAATATGTTAAAGGCTCGTGCCCATAAGTCTGAATCATCTTTAAACTCAGGGAGCTCATTTAAAGCATCTGCGGCTTCCTTCAATGTGGGAATGTCAACTGAACGGTGGATGGAGGGGGAACTAGCACTGTTGGTTGAGTCTACAATTTGTTGAAGACAAGCTTCAAGCCTTGATGTAGCAGACCCTGTCATTTGGTGACAAAAAGTTCCTGCTTTCAGAACTTCATAACCAAAAAATGGTGACATGTTATGCTTACATTTGGTGAAAAATAAAGACAAGCAAATAAAATTCCTTGATGTATAAAGAAATGCAGCCTGCTATATTGGTCATTGAAGAATATCCTTTGTGAAGCACTTATAGATTCCTTTGTGAAACGCTTATAGATCAGAATATCCTTAATTAAATCCATTATGCAGATTACTGAAGAACTTGTAGATGAGAAGAAAAAACAGAGTCTAAGTGTGGTATAGGTAATCCTAGTGTAATTAATTTATAGAGTCTAAGTGTGGTATAGATGTAATCCTAGTGTAAACAGAGTGTAAGTGTGGTATAGAGTCTAAGTGTGGTACAGAGTGTAACTTATATTGATTACCAAAGAACTTGTAGATGAGAAGAAACTAGTTAGTGTTTCTCCCTTCCTAGCAAGTACCAATACAGATGTTAACCAGTCCCATATGTGTAAGGGATCTGGAAAAGGGTCAGAAACAACTTCAGACATTGTTTGTGACAAGAAAAACCAGAGACTAATAAATTGCATAAGCTGGCAGTTTGTGACAATAAAAAACAGAGACTACATTTGCATAAAATATATTGCAAAGATTGGAACAAAGCAAGAAAGATCATTGATGTATCTTTAACCAAGATACATCATTGATATATTACATAAATTATGAAGCTTTCATAAGTCATAACCAGGTTTGATCATCTATGAATTAGCATATCATAACTATGGAAGGGCTACTCTAGCTTCATTGCTAGGTGATAAGATCATTGATGAAGTTAGAGCATGTCTTTGCTCTTGGCGTGGTGTCAAGTCCACTGATGAGAATAGGTACAAATGCTAGAGTTAAAATCTGTCCAACAATAGCTCCAAGTAACCCATCTGTTTAATCGATGTATGTGCTCTAAAGTTTAATCCATTATGAGGCAAATAAAGCATATAGAACCAGATTAGAAGCTGGCATGTGTAGGTCTTGACATTTGCATTTAACCCAAACTTTCTATGTCATTATGTGGGAGAACTTAAAAACTTGGTGTGCACCTTGCACTTTTTATTCTAGCATTTCAGCCAAGTGAACTGATACAGTGTGCACCTTGCAATATGCTATATGTCGCAAACACAAACACAGCAGTAGCAACAAATATGCAACTCAGTCTCAAACACAGCAGCAGCAAAATAGCAACAACATAGCAACCAAATAGCAGCAGCAACATAGCAGGATCAACAAAATATGTTATGTTTCTAAACAGTCAACAAAATAAGAAATGAAAAAAGAACTGAGTAAAAGTTGCTCACCCATCTTCCCTTTGGGTATGGTTTTCTTTGCAACAGAGCTGTTCGCACGCCTCTTTTTCAGCGATTCTGTCGGGTGCACTAGCTCCTGGATTTCATCATCGTCCTCCAATAATGCGTCAATGTTTTCAGGATCAACATTTGGTGTGATCTGAACACCAGGGGCAGCAGGAAGAAATCCTGAACTTGGTGTATACTTATGCTCCCCCATAGCTGTGTTGCTTCCAAACAGAATACGCATTTCATCCTCCAACGGCAAGGACTTGTCACGAAACTTGGCACAATCAGGATGACGCAACAAGTAAACCATAAAAGTGGTTCATATATCAAGTACTTAGAACTTTAAACAAAGATTAAGTCTAACAATGAAAAAGTTTTCGAGGATAGATTACCATAAGCTTTAGGCCCCACCAGTCGTCCGATGCTGCAATTGCACCCGTCTCGAGATCCCTACCCAATCCAGTTTCACCTAACACCAAGTTTTGCCACAGCTGCCAATCCTTTTTCAACGGCCCCCATTGATTTTTTAGTTGAACTTTTCACAACATTGACCCACCCAACCTTGGTTAATACGGTTCCAGTTTTGTAGGAAGCACCTCCCAACTCTTCAACACAGGCGTGGATCAAGCACTCCTTTGACAGTTGATCCCATTGAGCTTTCATACCTACACTTGATGCATTCTTACCCTTGGATGTGGCTGTTTGGGATGAAGACATGTCTCCACTATAACATAAACAAATGTCACTAACAAATATTGGCACCATATGAACAAGAAAAACACATAACAATTTTCGAATATAATAGGAAACGAATAATCCCAACTATTTCGTGACATAAAAGATCATTAAGTCTTGTACAAATACATCCCTTACTACCATAATTTGCCAAAAAGTGGGAACATAATACATTTTCATTGACAACTACACATCCGTTAAGCATTGCATTACTAGGAACAAATACGACAAAGATTTCATTTTCATTTGAACATGATGACAAGCATTGCGAGAATGAGGCACACCAACAACCCCTTCGTCAACAGCTTGGAGTACTCCAATTGTCGGCGAAGATTCATAAGCTCTCTCTGAAGTGGTCCAGCATCATCACTGATATTGGAAGCACTTACATTGTAAGCTATGCTAGCTTATCAAGCGCCAAGTTTGCCCCACCCCTCAGGGAGACACCAGTTAAAGAACCTACACCTCTCTCTATGCGGCTTAGGACATCTAAAATACAATTCTCCCTTCGTCGCCTTCTCTGATTCAACAATCTTAATTTCAGCCCCCAATCCACATCGGCAAACTCTTGGTTTATACACGAGTTTGGGGGTGCTGGTAATCCCTTTGTCGGCCTCATTCTCGGCTTGGTAATAATAACTATTCCTTGACGGCATTTCCTTCATGAAAATATGTGTGCATCAGCGATATGTATAACTTGTTTTAGTCAAACTACATTTATCTAGAGAATTAATCTTCAAATCTGATGTAAAAAATTAGGGGGCCCATATATATAGGGAGCCAGTGACAGGGAGATGGTTTTTGGGTTATCTTCTAATAAATACCTTGATCTTCAAATACCTTGACAGGGAGGGGGTATTTTGGTTATTTGTTAGAAACTATTACCATATTTATATAGGGAGCCAATGACAGGTTTTCTTTGGTAAGCAAAATTTAGGACAAAAATGCAAAAAGTTTTGGATCTAATAATGTCTGAAAAGCTGGAATACGGTTTCGATCTATAGGCATTGTCTCCATATTGTTGATTCTAACAGGCCCTGGGTTCCTTTTCCTTACCATCCATGGTATAGATAATGGCAATACAAAACTTTTATACAGTGTATCTTTCTCACAAATAACTCAGACTATTTTTTTTTATGTTTATTGAACATTTTTTCGTCATTCCTGTTGTCGATCTGAAAATTTACACTAGGGTTTTCATGCAAGAAGATGAGGAATAAAAAAAAAAAACAACAATGCTGACGATTTGAGAAATGGAAAAGGAGCTTCAAGATTTTTACCTCATCAATGGAGTAACGAGCTAGATCTGAAGAAGAAGAACAGAGAAGCAACGAGCCTTCTCTCTCTAATCGTGCGACTCCTTCTTCCCTTCTCTCTGTGGTTCTTGGTGGTTCTCGAATGTGGAAGAGGATAAAGGGTAGATAAGGTAGATAAGGGAGAAATAAATGATAGGAAAATCGAAAACGAGAATGGGAAATGGAAAAGGAGCCCCGCCCCAGTTTTTCAGTTTCTCGCTCTAACGTGAAAATGGCAAACGTATTCTGGGAGAATGGGTTCTGCAAATCAGAGCCCAAACAGCAAAAACGGGAAAATGAGAATGGGAAAATGGGAAAAGAGGGTGCCCAAACAGGCCCTAAATTTAGTACGCCTATTCTTGGTATGGTGCGAAAGGATCCATAGAAAGATGGCCACTCTCTCAAGAAACATTCCTAGAGTCCCCTAGGCCTACCCCCAAATTAAAAAGAACCTCATAAATGTACGCCTATCTACCCTCAACTGGTTGTGGCAATATTCATCACTCTGTCATACAAGCCTATTAAGAAAGTCTATTTGGTGTTGGTAAACGTTTGGATTCCTAGGAATACGTTGCGGACGTCGAACTCCAGCACGTAAGTCACTCACGATCATGAGGTAAAATCGAAATGCACAACTGACTACAAGGACAAAAGTCTGTACTGCTACAAATGCCTCGGCCTCTTCATTCTTTCTCACTTGGTGTTTGTTTAATCTTGCCATCCTAACGTCATAAAAGTGAAAAGTTACGGGGAATATACGTAGTTTCTTTAAAGAAACATCATTATGCAAGTACTAAAGCGAAAGCAGCTAGTCAGCAATTACAGCATATGAAATGCGATTCAGCAGCTAGTCATCTAATTTCAAGTTGACGATCCCATCCAATGGCCTAGTGTACTTCGTGCTGTGAAAGTTCTGAAGAATTCGCTTGTATTCATTTAAGCTGCTTCTTGATTTCAATAGTCAGTTTTACCTCCATGAGGAGGGGGCATAGATTGCATGTATGACCAAGGATGGAGCCAGGGGATGGCTAGTAGGGGCAGTTGCCCCTACTACAATTTGAAAAAACCTTACTATTGTTTGAAAATATATATATATCATCAAATTATATAACCTCGTCCCCCCCCCCCCCCCCCACGTACATAGCCCGTCCCCCCTCCGCAAAAATCCTGGCTCCGTCCTTAAATTGTATCTTGCTTGGGTCAGTGGTTCCCTGCTTGAACTTTATTTAGCAATAAAAATGTTAAATCTTTGAGGTTTCTCTATTATGGGAATGGAGGACACAACTCTTGATTTGATCCACATTTGCGTCTTAATCTGTAGTGATAAAAGTAAAGAATGACAGAAAAAATCTGTTGTCATGCTTTTCCTTTTCTAAACATGAAAGTGCTTCATAATACCAACAAAGCAAGCTAACTACATGAGTTCTTACCAAGGAATCTTTCTATCAAAGAAGATTGTTATATGAATCTGGATTTGAGACTCCATTGGAGGTTTTCCTCCAAATTGAAGAACCCTTTTTTTTTGGAATTCAACGGAATTAACAAGTGACGTTTGGAATTTTCTGACCCTCTCTCTCCCCCAATTGCTCAACATCAGTTGTTTCCCCATTTTAAACGAAAAAATACCCACCTCCAAAATCCAAAACCACAAAAAATCCACTCCCCAAAACATCAAAAAAAAAAAAGGCCACAATCGGTGTGTCCTTATGAATCGAGAGAAAAATAGAGTGTCTGCGCATGCCCGCGAGAGAGAGAGAGAGAGAGAGAGAGAGAGAGAGAGAGAGAATCATCCTCAACGATTGATCTGCCTTCCAGCTTCTGATCTATCAAGTTCTCTAGGTTCGTAATCGATTTATCGATTTGGAGCAGAGGAAAGAGCTTATATAGGCTAAATTACACTTTTACCCAAACTTTTGAGTAATTTTAATTTTACCCCAAAACTATTTTAAAATTTTAAAATTAACCCCCACCATGTCCCCAGCCGGGTCCCCTACCTTCCTCCACTTGTCCCCGTTGTCCCCTACCAAAGAATTCAAAAAAAATTGGGACACACCATGTGGCGTGTCCCATACGTATTTGCTCGTGTCCCTGCTGTGGCCCCGTGTCCCATAGGGCAATATGGCGCCTTCTAGAGGTGTCGGTGCTTCATAGCACTCAGGTTTTTATGCTAGGGAGATGTGGCCCAACTCCGTATCCTAAATTCGTAATAAAAGGATAGGCCCAACAAACCCAACAACATTATTCAACCCTAGATCTCTCTTCTTTTTTTTTTTTTGATCGACAAGAGAGATTTTATTAAAGAAACTCGATAAGGGTACATCAAGGGGGGAGGGAGCATCCAACCAAGGTTGAATGAAAGAAAAAGAGAGGAAAAAGAAACATCCAAAACAAACTACTACAAAATAGCAGCCAAACAAAAACACCCAAATGAGTCGTATCCAAAATAACCACCACAAACTCCTGAAAAGCAAAGCCACATGAAGATCGACCCTTGTAAACCTACTGACATCTACAATGCAGCCTTAGCCGATACAGCCCAAACAAAAACCGTTTCCAAACATGTAACATCACCCGAACGAAACTGATACAACCCTTGCCAAAGTTATCCGACCTCAACTTTTGCCACGGCAAGTCACCATCGCAATTCTCCACCAATATTCAAAAGGATCCTTTACCTTATCAGAGAATCAACAAATTTCCTTCCATTTCTCAGTCATTTGAGAGTATGCTTTGAATTCATCTTCAATCATTTCCTTTAAGATTATTTCATCCTCTAGAAGAAGGTTTATAGCGAGATTTTTTCCGGTGGTTTTTGTTGCTTTAGTTTCTTCCTCCAACCTTTTCTTTATGCTACTAACTTCCTCTTGAGTTGATTGCATGGACCCAGACTCAAAATGCCGAATGTCCCCCAAAGAGAATGAACCATAGCTCAAAAGAGACTTGTCATTTCTTCTTACTTTCTTCGAATCCAACTTTAACCTTTTCGAATTGTTCTCTTTTTGGTCCAAGCTATACACCCTAGAAAAAAGAGCTCCTTTCAAAGGATTATGTCTCCATAAGGAGATAGAATTCCTTCGTCTTCCTTTTTTGGTCCGGTTTTTCTTCTTATGACGCTTGAATTTCACATAATTAATTAGAGGATCTTCAGAGACGAGATCTAAAGATGGGCAGTCATCATCAATTGGTGATTGAAGTTCTTGTTCCTGTTTAGCCTTGCTCAAAAGAATTGTGTTCTGAATAGAATCACATCCTCCAGAGCTAATGCAAGCCCCATATGATTGTATGTGCTCATTAACTGCAAGTGGAGTCAGATTCTGTTCAACAATACATTGGGCCTTGTCCCCTATGTCTTGGCCTTGAAAGGATGGGCCAGATGACTCCAATACCAAAGAGTCTAATCCAATAAGAGAATTTGAATTTACCTCATTAGTTCCCTCATCAGTCTCCAAAGCCACCTTTGGAACGTGGGAGTGTTGATCTTCTTTTTCACGCTCGTTTCCTGCCTCCAGATCATCACTATCTCCCTCAATGTCAACATATTTCCAGTCCAAATCTTCATCCATCTTCTCTGCTTCCATCTCAAAAACAGTGGAGGGGCTACTTGATGCAATTTTTCGGAAAGTTCCTTCTTCTTCTACTCTGATGTTATATTTTTTCCCATCTACTATGAGCTCAATCTTCCCTTCCACCTTTTGTATACACTCAATAGCAATCAGTATTTTTCCTTTCTCAAATGATTTTCCTCTCAGAGTATTATCATCTACCTTAAGGACATGGCCCCATTTACCTCCAATTTCTTGGAATGTTTGCATGGACCAAGCGTTGAGAGGCATGCCAAAGCAGGCTAGCCGCACAAAGCGTTCATCTTTGGCTTGCTCACCATCCCATGGTTTGATTTCTTCGAACCAGTCCATCACCCATCTCTCCTTGATAGTTGCATTCCTAGACTCCTCATTTGGGAAAGTTATAATGACAAATCTTCCCCCAATGGCTCTGATTTGGACATCTCGAACTTGTTCCAATCTAAATTCCTTCTCCAATTCTTCTGTTGAGAGTAGTTTACGTATCTTGGCAATGGCACTCCTTAAAAGCCATCCATTTCCAATCGGTTGGATTTGAATGGATGCTATACTATTCAACCTGCCATGAGTTTCCTCTCCTATAACAGCCTGTGCAAATGACTTTCCTTCCACAACTCTGAACCCGAAATTTTCCTGCCTTCTATCATTTCCTTGCTTGCTTGACTCCGGTACACCTATGGGTTTCCATGTTATCCTATTGTTCTTCCTTTCCTCTGATTTCCTGAATGAAGCAAATTTAACAAAGAGTTTCTTATCACCAACCTTTAAACCATGGACTTCTTGAATAGCTACGCCAGCAGAAACATGGCAATCATAGCGAATAAAACCAAATTTGCATCCTGTGGCTTTACTCCGCTTGACGGGAATGAAAACGTCCTTGACCACACCATAATTGTTAAACAACTTCCATAGCCAGGGCTGGCTAGTATGATCTGGTAAGTTGTCCACAAATAGGGTGAAGAGCTCTTGCCCACCAGAACTAGAACCCATTACATGGATCTTGCCGTAAAACTGAAAGTAAGCCGCGCCGCGATAAATGTAACAGAGAGCACAACAGGGAATAGGGGGATTTCAGATGGGAGTGAATACGAAAATAGTGCAGCAAAAAAGAAAAGGAGGAGGAAGAGAGAGGGTAGATCAACAATCGGGAGAGGGAAGAAAATGAGGAAAGGGAAGAAAAGGAAACGGAGAAGCGCCAGCGACGGCAAAGGGGAACAGAGAAGAAACGAAGGGAGAAGAAGAGGAGACACGGGGAAAGATATGAGGATCTGAGAGAAAGGAAAGGGGAGAGAGACCTGAGGGCGGGGATGGATGAGATGGCCGGCGATGGCTGCCGATGGAAGGGGCAACGCGAAGAAGGCGGCTAGGGTTTACATCGAGGGAGACGGCATAAGTTACATATACACACGTTTGCACGCACCAATGTGGCAATGTCTGTGCTTATATTTCCTCTAGATCTCTCTTCTTCTTTGTCTTCTGTCTGTCGCAGCAGCTGCTGCTCCTACCTAAGATCTGCTCTGATGATGATCTCCTGCTGCTGCATCTGTTCTAATGATCGTATCCTGCTCTTCTTCTTCTCCGTTAGTCCGACTGCTCTCTTACACTCTCGCTGCAAACCGTAAGCTCCCATCTCCCTTAGGAGCATGATCCCGTCTCAATGGGAACATAAAAGTTTCCTAAATCAAGTTATTACTGAAATATTGTTTTCCATAAATAAAACCCTTAATATCTTGTCCTACATCATTCTGGGTCCAAGTCTCTCTATATGCATTTTGTTCCCTGTTTGCATTATGTTTCTCCCTTTTGCATTCTTTTGAAGTACGCATGAATATTTGCATCTCCACGTGTAAGACAGGGTTGCACATGAAGGATAGTGTTAGATAGCTTAATATATATTGTTGGGCCCATTTTCTAACATCTTAAGCTTATGGGACTATTGGTAACTTAACAGGGGCATGTGCCCATGGGGTAATAACATTTTTAGTTTTCGTTCTCTGATTCTGTTGTTTTATAGGTAATTATGGAGACTTGTTGAGTTTCTTTATTTGGAGAATGTATCGTTAGCCATTGGGACCATAGGGACCAATTTATTACCTCGTTTGACCTTTTCCCTTTTCATTCTTGAACAGATTCCAAAACATATCCAGGTCCATTCATAGTGGTTGACATCTTAAGCAAAAATGAGGTATGCTCTCATAATATTTTCTAAATTTCAATTGTATCAATAGGAACTCTGCTTATCTGATTTGCCATGTTCCTTTTGTTGATATTTTTAGGATGGTTTTTCGATTGCGGTTTCTCCTTTATTGAGAATACACAACGAAACTAAATTCTCAATGGAGCTGTGTTTTCGACGGCCTGAGCAAAATGAAGCTCAGTCTGCTTCTGTGGTGCTCAAGACAGGGGATACAGTTGATGATTCCCTGGCAGCTTTTGATGCTATAAATTTGTCTGGTGGATTAAAGAAGGCATTGACATCTTTAAGTGTTGGTAAGAGTTAAATAATCAGGCTGAATTGTTTTTAAGAAAAATTCTGTCTGGATGTCCCATTTAATGCACGTTGCACGAGACCAATTTTTTCCTTAGCACAAGGACATGCTCTTATATTGCTGTGTATTCATAATAAACTTATTGGTGCATGGATACATTTTCTCCATTCTTTAGGGGATGGTTACCGCCAGGACATTAATAATATCGAAATGGATTTGCAGGTAACTTCTTATTATCTTTTAGACCAGAAATTACAGAGTACTTGGCCAATGCTAAGAAATTACTATCGGTGGAGTGGTCAGATGATGTTAAAGGCGGAAAGGCTGTCCGGCTCTCTGGAATATTTGATAAATTAAGTTACAAAATTCGGAAGGCTTTCCTTGTTGAACCTGCAAGATATTCCTTCAGTACAGTGTGTTGCTCCCTCAGATATGAAGCTGGAGAAGTTGCTGATTTATTTTTCCTTGTTCAGAGTGTTGTAAGGAACATACCTGTTTTACAACCAAGTAACCATGGATATGCCCCAGGAAATTGGGATTCGCCAGTAGCATTACAGGAGCAGAAGGAAATCTTTCTTCTTCCTACTGTTAGGGTCTTCAATATGTTGCAGGAAGAGATTCATGTGCTTTTAACTGATATGGGTAATAGCAGGAACTGGTTGGTATAGAAATTTTAAATTGTCGTTTTGCTTTTAATATTAACATCATCTTGCTGCAGATCCATGTGCTGCTATGGGTCGTGGAAACATAGGGAACCAGGCAACTATTCCTCGTGGGTCGTCTGCTGATTTCTTTGCTAACCCTGTCACGATATACTTCATTGTTACTTTGACTGCATTTAATTCAAGCTGCAAGCCGGTTAATAGTGGTGACTGGGTTAAGAAGTTACAGAAGGGAAAAGATGATGTCCGTTATCTGGATACTAATATTGATTTTTGCGATGGCAAATATTTAGCATCATTAAGATTGTCTCGTGGGCATAAGGGAGTGCTGGAGGTGATTACTTACGACCCATGTGTAGTTCTTACTTCTTAGAAAATCTATTTCTCGTCACATAAAATTACTTAATCTACAAGTTTGGGCTTAACCATTTGCAATGTCACTCTGAGTACTGCACTTTTAACTACAAATATTTCAGCTTACTTAGTTCTCCTTGTTTGAAATCCGTGGGAAAGCTGAACTTTGTGTGGCTGCAGGTGGCTATCTTTACCTTGTACACATTGGAAAATGACACCGATATTCCTTTTTTCTGCTGCGCACCCTATCAGAAGCCTTTTTCTAGGTAGTCATTGATCTGATTATATTTGGGTGGATTGTGCTGCTCATTATCAGTACTTGTTTCTTGTCACACTCATTAACATGTAGTATTTGCAGGGATGAAGCTGAAAAGCTTGGTTTCATGATTCCTCCGGAGCTTGGATCTTTTTTGCCTCCAAAGTCCACTAAATCATGGTTCATGAAGTAAAATGATTTGCTTAACTTTCTTTTTCGCATTTCTCCTCAAGTGCCAATGCATTGCTTGACAATATCGATCCCTATCTAATAACAGCTAACTTATCTATCTTCTGTTCCCAGAAAGAACAAGGTGTGCCTGAGATCGTTGGAAGAGAAAGTATCTGTCGTGATATTGGACTTGGATGCTTTGTCGGGCCTTACAGAGATAAGCCTGGAAGTAGAGGACGCTTCCGGATTGAAGTACCTTTCGAAATTGGGGGTTTCTTTAGGGCCATTTACAAGTGAACTTAATGTCCCATCACAGTTAGTATCCATAGTCCCACGATATATTGTATCCAATGAATCAGAGGAAGCTATCATTGTCCGCCAATGTTATTTGGAGGTTTGTATCAATTATGAAGGTGATTTTGTTTGGATGTGTCATAAAGTTTCTTGAATTGAATTCTTGTCTTTTCACTTTGGTAAGGATGACATGGAAGGGATGATTCCTATCAACAGCAAACAGAAAATAGCCTTGAAGTTGCGGAGTAGACCTAGCAAGAGAGAAACTAGAGGTTTTGAGAAATTTGTCCGAAAGCACAGGAATACTCATGATGATTCCTTGGCATTCATCCAGTTTCGACCGGATAAGGCTGGATTGGGCTGGTCAGGGCCAGTATGTGTTGCTTCACTGGGGCGTTTTTTCCTGAAATTTAAAAGACCATCAGATTTTCTTGGAGAAGAATCTAGCCAAGTAACTGCACATGGAAACATTTCAGCTGAATTTGCAGCTGTTCATGTTGTTGAAAGAAGTTCTACTCTTGTTTTGCATTTCCACAAACCACCGGATGTCAATCTGCCATATCGCATCGAGAATAGCTTGCACCAAGCATTCATCACCTATTATCAAAAGGTTGTGTCATTGACCCAACCCCCTTGTGAATTTAAGGGATGCAAAATTCGGATTGTGTTATATATGTTTATGCGATACCATAGTTACCTTCTGCATTATGATTGGCCAATTTCCAGGATTCAGTGGAGCCAGAGAATCTAGGTTCTGGAAAGAGTGTAGATTATGTCTGGGATGACTCGACTCTTCCACGTAGGCTAGTCGTCCAAATTAATGGTAATTACTTCGCTTCAAAATGTTTGTGATTATGGTGATAATAATTTAATCCAATTATGTTTCAGTGCTGTTTGTACATGACTGTCATTCCTGTCAATTAAATATGAGCAGCACAAAGTTTGAAGCCGTCTGCTTTTTCCAACATCCCACGTCTTATCTAAATCTTGTTTGTCTGGTGATCATTTAGATGATAATACATGCTATAGAGATTTTTTTTTTTTTTTAAGATTATCTTTTCGTACTGCATGCATATGGTATTGCTCGTCACACATGATGCTTGTGCTTTTTGAAGGAGTTTTGGAAGTTTGCCTGCCTACGTAGGCTGTAGGGTGGGTGCTTACGTATATTTGGTTTACAAGATCTATAGTATTTTGCAAGTACTTTCTTGCAAACAGAACTCTATTAGACTCTGAATTGCATGTAATCCCCTTTTCTTTTGTACAACTGGAGAGGAGATTGTCAGAAGTTGGAAGTGTGTTTGCATGAGTTTAATTAACCCTGGTAAGAAAAAAAACCATCTTTTGTTTTACCAGTTCTCTTCGTCTCCCGACTCTCCCCATATAGTCGTCATGTCTATTAGACTCTGAATTGCATGTAATCCCCTTTTCTTTTGTACAACTGGAGAGGAGATTGTCAGAAGTTGGAAGTGTGTTTGCATGAGTTTGCTTAACCCTGGAAAAAATAAAAACCATCTTTTGTTTTACCAGTTCTCTGTCTCCCGACTCTCCCCATATAGTTGTCATTCCTTCAATGGCAATGATAGTCATGAAAAAGATCTTGCTTTAACTCTAGAACAGATTCAGTTTTGACGAATCTGCTTCACTCTTTGTGGAAGGAAGTTCTTCTTCTTCCTTTCTCGTTCATTTTCTTCTTCTCTCTCCTTTTATTGTTTCACAATTCACTACCTTACTGTTCACGTCCCCAAAGCACATCTTAGGCCAAGTATACACTCTAGTCAATTAGTTCTTGATAGACCTTAACATCTTCCACACCGTTTAGTTTCAGCATCAAGCCTGTGATAACGCTTAAATCAATTGAGCAGTGGTCTCTATAGTCTCGAGCACAGTTAATACATGATGGAGACCATTTATCCGAGCAGCACACACTTGGGAGAGTTGAGACTACTTGAGGACATAAATTTCTTGATTTGTGGTTATGCAGTGTCTCGTTCATTTTTTTATAGACTTAATGTCCACAAGGTCTGAGTCTTTCAAGCTGGGACAGAGCCATAAAATTTCTTTAGGAGGGCCCAGGTGAGTATAGCAGAAAATAGAGTTAGCTTTTGCAGAATGATAATTTTATACTTATGGAACATTAGTACGAAGAATCAACTAATTTGTATGACTTGTTTACTAATAATTATCTCAAGTACGACCTCGCTGTAAATTTTATGGGGCCTGTCACTTAAGGAATTATGTGAATAAAAGTTTACATTTATGACTTTGACATATTAAAATTAGCAGCTTTTTTAAGAAACTATGCCTAAAATATTGGTCTTCTCAAATAACTATGCTTAAAATAAGCAGGTTTGTTAACAAACCAGTCCTTTTTTTATCTGGCAAGAGCATCAGTAGGGGTTCAAACCCACATGAGAAGAGCCAGCTTCCGAGGGCCCTACACGGGCTAAGCCCTTTGCTCTTGGGAGCCAGTCTAATAATGAGAGAAGTTGCTCTTTTGTGCGTCCTGTGATTTGATATGCCTATTACTTATCTCCTCATTTGATGCAGATTAGAAATTTTGTGTTAAAACCTTTAGAATAGTAATTTCTTCATTAAGTAAGATTGTATATCGAGACGAGTTTTTCCTCCATTACATTCAATTTTTGTGAACATGTCTCGTAACTCATGGCCAGTATGAAGTTCTCAACAATTGCCATTTTATGAATTCCAGTTGCTTATTTTGGCTAGTGCCTAGGGCAATGCACGAGTTGTGCTTGTGTGCTGCTACTGTGTTCTTTTGTGTGCACGTTTTTGTTTCATCTAGTCATTAAATTGATTCCTAGTACTGCACTTCTTTTTGGATCACCTATAGAGGAGATAATTCATATTCTTATTTCTTATTGTCCATGTTTCTGCTGTGTAATTTTTTCGGTGGATTTGATGATCATTTGTATCTGTTTTGTATAGTATTTCTGAACTACAAGACCTCCAATTGTGTTTGATTCATGTTGTGGACATTTTGTTGCTCTTTAATGCCAATAGTAAGCTAATGGTTCAGTGAACCTTTTTCTTGCAGTGGCTTTACACATATTTCATATCCTCTTGTAGGTATGAATTTGTTACGTGAAATCAACTTGGATAAAGTGCGAGCTTGGAAACCATTTTATAGAGTCAGCCAACGCAGAGGGCTGGGGTTTCATTTGCCATTAGATAAAAAGCCAGGAGAGCGGGCAAAACCTAGTTTTGGCGAATCAATGGGCTTTCAGATGGTAAATGTGGGATATGAAGTATATGCAGATGGCCCCACACGAGTGTTGCGGTTCTGTGAGGTTCGTGAGAGTCACAATCAAGATGTAGTGTTCCACTCAAATACAAAGATACAATTGAGAGTTTCTTCTTTTGCTCTCCACTTAGTTGAACATCCCAATCAGGTTAGTCTCATTTTATATGTCACCTTGAACACTGCTTACTATCTATGAATTGTTGCCTTTTCTTGTCAATCCAATGTTAAATGATTAATCGTCAACTTCGGAATTGTGTTTCTAGAATATTCACTACCATTGGAATATCGGATCATTATGATTTAATTGACTGGAGCTCGTGCAACAATTTATTAAACATCTTTGCTTGCCCAATACTAGTTTTCTGCTTCACTGGTTCTTATCATCTTTTAACTTCCAAAATCTGTGGTTGTTCATGAAAAATGTTTGAGCTTGATGGCAATTGGCAATGCACGTATCCTTCCCATCTTGTGACTTTGGGTAAACCAAACCAAGCCTTATGTCCCAATCAATTGGGGTCGGCTACATGAATCCTTTTTCTCCATTGAGCTCTATCAAGTGTTGCTTCATCGCTAAACCTAGTATACTCAACTCTTTGCGTACTACCGCATCTAATGTCAATTTGGGTCTTCCCCTCCTTTGTGCATTTCTACCCAAAGCTATCCTATCCACTCTCTTAACTACTGCATCCGCTGGTCTACGGTAGACATGCTCAAATCACCTTAGTCTATTTTCCCTTAACTTCTCCTCTATAGGTGCTACACCTACCATCTCGCAAACTGTTTCATTTCTAATCTTATCTCGTCTAGTCTTACCACACATCCACCTCAACATTCTCATTTCTGCTACACTTATCTTGTTCACCTGCTGCTTCTTAATAGGCCAACATTCTGTCCCGTAAAGCATCGTTGGTCTTATGGTAGTTCTATAAAATTTTCCTTTCAATTTTGTGGGTACCCTCTTGTCACATAGTACATCAGTAGCGCTTCTCCACTTGAGCCACCCCACTTGGATCCTATGAGTCACATCATCTGCAATCTCTCCATCTTGACTAATAATAGAGCCTAAATACCTAAAATGGTCCCTCTTTGGTATCTCCTGATCTTGGATCACCACTCTTTCCTCATACGCATTTCTGGTATCACTAAACTTGCAGACCATATACTCAGTTTTACTCCTACTTATCCGAAAGCCCTTAGACTAATGCTTCCCGCCAAATTTCTAATTTAGTATTAACACCACTAGCCGTTTCATCTACAAGGACAATATCATCTGCAAACAACACACACCATGGGATATCCTCCTGAATCTGCCTAGTCAATTCATCCATAACTAACGCGAAAAGGTACGGGTTCAAGGCTGACCCTTGGTGCAATCCTACTGTGATGGGAAATTCACTCGTTTCCCCTGCTGGTGATCTAATGGCAGTGACTGCACCTTCATACATGTCTCTGGTCACTCCCTTTTCTCTCCAGAACCCACCATATAATGTCTCTAGGCACCCTATCATAAACTTTTTCCAGGTCTATGAAAATCATATTGAGATCTTTCTTCGTTGACCTGTGTCTTTCTACCAATCTCCTTAGTAGGTAAATAGCTTCCATAGTCGATCTCCCAGGCATGAACCCAAACTATTTCTCCGACACCGTAGTCACCATCCTCGATCGATGCTCAATAACTCTTTCCCACAACTTCATCGTATGACTCATCAACTTAATACCTCTATAGTTGTTGCAACTTTGAATATCCCCTTTATTCTTGTAGATAGGTACTAAGGTACTCCTCCTCCATTCGTTGGGCATCCTCCTAGATAAAATAATCTTGTTGAACAATTTTGTCAACTAAGTCACCCCCAAGAGTCACCCCCAAGTCACCTAGGCTTCTCCACACTTCAATGGGGATACCATCTGGTCCTAAGGCCTTACCCGGTTTCATCCTCTTCAAATCCTTGGCCACTTCAGACTTTTGTATCCTCCGATAGAACTCGTATTCTATTTTCTCGCTAGGGACATCAACTTCCTCCTCACCAAAGCTTCCTTCATGTTTCTCGTTTAACTTCTCGAAATACATCTTCCATCTATCCTTGATCTCCTCATCTTTCACCAACACCTCTGAATCACTACCTTTTATACACTTAACTTGAGAGAAGTCTCTAGCTTTCATTTCTCTTACCTTGGCGAGTTTATATATATTCTTTTCTCCATCCTTACTATCAAGTCTAGCGTAAAAATCGTCGTAGGCTCTCAACTTAGCCTCACTAACGGCCTTCTTAGCTTCCCTATTAGCCTGCTTGTACCTCTGAAAATTTTCCACATTCCGGTCCTTTTGTCACTTTTTAAAGCAATCCTTCCTGGCTTTTACCATGGTTTGAACCTCGTTGTTCCACCACCATGTCTCTTTAGAGCTTGGACCTTTCCCCTTTTTGACTCCCCAAGAACTTCTTTTGATATTCTTCTAATACCGTCAGCCATTGTATTCCACAAACTATCACTATCACCTTCTCCTCCCCACTCCATCTCTTGGCCCATACGCTCCTTGAACACCTCTAGCTTCTCCCCTCTTAAGAACCACCATCTAGTTCGTGGGCTTCTAATTTCTTTTCTCGGTCTATTATTCCCCTTGAGACCAATATCTAACACCAAAAGTCTATGTTGTGCCACTAGACACTCTCTGGGAATGACCTTACAATCCTTACATAACAAGCGATCTGCGCCTCTAGCAAGGAAGTAGTCGACCTGGCTTCTATTGGCTCCACTCTTAAAGGTAATTAAATATTCATCACGCTTTTTATAGAGAGTATTCCCAACTATAAGGTCACCAGCTACCGCAAAATCCAAAATCCTCCTACCACCTTCATTTTGGTCACCAAATTCAAATCCACCATGTACCTTCTCATACCCTTGCTTCTGCACTCCCACGTGACCATTGAAATCTCCTCCTATAAAAAGCTTCTCTCCACAAGGTATCCCTTGAACCACATCATCCATCTGTTCCCAAAATTATTCTTTAGTGAGATCATCCAAGCCTACTTGGGGCGCGTAAGCACTAATAATATTCACTATGCTCTCTCCAATCACAAGCTTTACTAAAATAATCCGATCTCCTTTCCTCGTAACTGTGACTACCGAGTCCTTAAGGTGCTTATCTACTATGATGCCTACCCCATTTCTATGCCTATCCTTACCTGTATAATAAAGCTTATACCCTGTGTCTTCTATCTCTCTAGCCTTCTCCCCTACCCACTTAAGTCTCCTGAAGGCAAGCTATACTAATTCTCTTCTTAATCATGGTATCATCTAGCTCCCTAGTCTTACCCGTTAAAGTCCCTATATTCCAAGTTGCTAAGCGGATCCTATAATCATGGGCTAGCTTCTTTACCCGCTCGTCCAGTCACGCGCGGGAACCCTTGCTCACTTATCACCACACCCGGGCGCCGATGTGGCGCCCCTTGCCCATTTTTCGAAGCACCCGAAGGCAGGCACAACGCGTCGCTTAAAGGGAACGCCCTAGCATGTCTCGTTGTATGATTTGATTAAGGTTCATGTCATAAGGTTCTGACGGGTCTTTTTATGTGTTGGTTGTCAGCTACCTAACGCACAACCCTCCTCCTTTATCCGGGCTTGGGACCGGCTGAGATCTAGAGATAAGGCTTTAAGAACGTCACAAGCGGAGTTTGTGACTTTGGGTAGAAGTATGAAATCGTCTTTTGTTGCTGATAAAGAAACTGAAAATTCAGCCAATCTCAAGCTTCTTTTTAAGGCCTGTTATACTATGAGCCATGGCTGTGAAGGCCGAGGTTCCGTTTGGAAAGGAGCTTTACCAGATTGTTCATTAGCCAAATTATAATTGAATGGCATGAATTACGTCTTATGTTAACTTTCAGATCAGTGAGATCATCATGCCTTCACTGGTGGTATTTAGTTCCTGTATTTGTTGATATTGTTTAGCTTAAGATTTGTGAACCAATTAGATATTTACATTTTGTTTCAGATGAGGACTAGATCTTGCCTTTTAGTATAAAGTTGCAGTTTTTTACATCGACTGACAGAAACCCTTGCCGCTCATCAGTTGGCCACAAGTGAGATAAGACTGGAATATCTTTGGTCCTAAGGTTCTTTTGCAGTCCAAAGCTAATACTTCCATTTTTAACTCATGACTCTGTAATTGCATTCATGTCTGCAAGTTATAGACTCTATTCATGGAAGCATGAAATGGATTATGCCTTATTATCTTTTAGCTCGGTTCGGTATGGAATTATGAAATCGCTTCCCTCCATTCACAAGTCATGGGAGAAGTTCGTCCCGCGCCTGGGGATTCTGCGCTTGAAAAAAAAAACCTGGAGCATATTGTTCAAATCATTGGTCCGGTCCTAGATGTAGCCTTTCCACCGGACAAGATGCCTTATATTTATAACGCTCTGTAGTTCAAGGTCGAGATACTGTCGCTCAACCAATTAATGTGACTTGTGAGGTACAGCAATTAGTAGGAAACAATCGAGTTAGAGTTGTAGCTATGAGTGCTATAGACGGTCTAACGAGAGATTCAAATGACCTTTTAACTGCTGAGTCGAAACATTCTTATATTCTTGGAGTTCTCAGTATCTATCAGATCTCTTCCTATCTAACGAAAGGAAATCAAGTTTTAGTTTGTGCACCTCAAAGATCATGTTCGGTTTGGGTTTTGGATTTTGGACTTGGGTTCTAAGTGGAGAGAGAAATGAGACTAATAATTGAAAAATAGGGGTAATGATTAGAGAGAGAGAGAGAGAGAGAGAGAGAAAAAAAAATGAGAATAATAATTGAAAATAGGGGTAATGATTGGACGGAAATAGAGATAATGATTGAGTAATAAACTAATAATTTAGAATCTGGATCTTGAAACCCAAACCGAACAAGGCCAAAAAATCAACAAAATTCCAGAATGGATTTATGATTGTACGCCCAGTTTAGCACCCACAAATAAGGTGTCTGGGAGGGTGTACAAAGAGAGCGTTTGGCAGTAAATGCACAAGTGGTTTTCGTCAAGTCAAACCCTCAACCTCGATATAAATGAACGGGATGGAAAAAACATGAGAACTGTACGGTGCAATAAGCAAAAAGAGTTAAGAATGGCAGATGGTTGTATATGAAAAGTTTTAGGTTTTTCAAATTGAAATTGCAAAATTGCAGTTGTTTTTCTCTTAGTTGCAGGATCCTTCTAAAATGGGTGCGCTCCCTAGACGGGAGCTCAATTCCGCGCTCCCAAGATGGGAGCTCGCTCCCATCCAGATGGGAATCCGCTCCTAAATAGAATGGGAGCTTCCACACTAATTTTAAGGACGAAATTCACACTTCTCTTTTCAAATATATGCAAGGAAGAAGAAAAAGAAAAAAGAAGTAAGAGAGATTTAGGACTCTCTTTTCATCTTGTATTCTACTACTTATCTACGTATTTAGTCCATATATCTGGCATAAAAAATTCTATTAGGTTGTCATTTCTCACTCATTTATATATATAAGAAGTTTCCTATGAGGGCTCCCTCACAAAAAAAGTGCGGAAAAACAGTTGTGGGCCGTTGGATCCTATGCCCTTCACGCGATCCAATGGCTCACAACTGTTTTCCCGCACATTTTTTTGTGAGGGAGCCCTCATAGGAAACTTCTTCATATATATATATGCACACTCCTTTTGCAACTATAAAACATATGTACAGTACATATAAATATATATAAATTTATCCATAGAGGAACTCTCTAGTCCGGGACCCTTCGGTCCGGAACTCATAGTTCCGGATCAAATTTTCATGATCCGAACCGTCCAATGTGTTCAAAAGGTGTTTTCCAAGGCCAACGCGAGAAATCTTCAAAAAAAAATACCGGGAAGGGCTTGATCCACGCAATTTTGTAAATATGCAGTTTTTGCGAAAAATTGCGTGGATCAAGCCCTTCCCGGTATTTTTTTTTTAAGATTTCCCGCGTGGGCCTTGGAAAACACCTTTTGAACACATTGGACGGCTCGGATCATGCCAAAACATCTTCTAAATGCTTCAAAACGCTTCAATCCGGGACTTCCGGGATCCTTGACAGGATCTCCGGCGTTTATCCATATATTATATTTATTTATTTATTCATTAAGTATTACCTCGCCGCTCCCAACCTAGGGAGCTTCTACATACCCCCACTCCCACGCACCTGCTCCTGCCCCCGTCCCCGCACCCGCTCCTGCTCTTTGCAACTTAGGTTTTTCTTCAACAAGTGTGTTATCACAATGGGTACCTCCAAATGACTCATAGGCACATAAACTTGTCCAAAAAGATAGTTACCGACTTCCTTGTTTGGTGTTTTTTTGTTCGGGATACAGTGGGTGCTCTCTTAATCGGTAAAGGATGCTTTATGCTACTGGAGGGGAGCCAAAGTAAGTAAAAGGAGGAAGAACGCTTGGTACCTGGCACCCTTGGCAGTGATGTGGATTGCTTGGAGAGTGCGTAATAGAAGAACTTTGAAGGGATAGAGATGCCTAATTTCAGACTCAACGAACTATATGCTTTCCCATTCTTACCGTTTGTTCTCTGGTTTGATTGATCCATCTTTAAACCAATTTTTGGATTTTGTTGAAGCTCTAAAGAGAATTTTATTTTGCTTTGCTCTTCATGTAAATCAGATTCTTTTGTATATGGGTTGCACCCCCTTGGTGGTCTTGCACTTGCTTGCTTATCAATAAAAAATATATATATTTGGTTTTTTGTCTGATGAAGGACATTAGTAGTTGCAAAGATGAGTATCATTTCTTCCAGTGTACGTCATAGGATTCAACAGTCTTTTTTACTGAAACCATAAAATGGAGCCCAAGGTTGATAGTTGTCTTGCCTTTTATTGTAAGTTAACTTCTGGCAAATGCAATGCAGCTGTTTCTTTTCATGGAACAACTTCCACTAACAATTTGTGTCTTTTTTAACTTTGAAAGGAGAGAGATAATGATGCATCAAGTTGCGGAGCTATAGTAGTTCTGAGGCTTGAAAACGTCAATCTGGATTCTATGCTTACTGATAAGCACAAGTACAACGAATTCCGGGTGCAGGTAATCTTTTCCATGTGCTGGTGCATGTTATAGTAGTTCCATATCTCTTGGATCTGTGCCTTCAATTTGCTTCTCTTGGAATAGTTTAAATGTTGGAATCCTTTCCCAGGTTTAATTCACATTGTACATCCTTATCCAATGCAGTTACTCAGTGTGGATCAAAAATGGGTTGGAGCTCCTTACGCGGCAATGCTTCGCAGGCACCAATCGGGCTACAGTTACACGAATGACGATATTCTACGTGTTGTTGTTGTCCTACTTCCGTCCAGTTCCAATGTCAAACAAGTCAAGTACTCATCGGTGGTTCTGCAGGTAAGAGAAGAAGCAGAATTATAACATTTTTGTACACATTCTCCTGGGCTAATGTATATATTTTTGTTTGCTTTTCCAAATGTCTTATGACAACTGATGATATGACTTACTGATAGTAATCAACCATATTCACAGCCACTTGATTTGAATCTTGATGAGGAGACACTAATGAGACTTGTTCCATTTTGGAGAACATCCCTCAGCGAATCAAATGCTCGAAGTCAACAGTATTACTTCGACCATTTTGAGATACACCCAATAAAGGTTAATGCCTCAATTGTGTACGTGTCTTTAGGATCTTAGCGATTCTCTTCAGTAACCGTGGCAAACTTATGTGTATTGTGTTTGTTTGAAGATCATAGCAAGCTTTCTTCCGGGGGACTCATACTCCAGTTATAGCTCATCACAGGAGATGTTGAGGTCTTTGCTGCATAGTGTGATAAAGGTCTGACAAGAAGATCTTCGCTTTTTTCTGGATTTTTTTTTTTTTATGCCCATCTACAGAAAATTTGTTTTTGTTTTGACTTCTTGGCATTATTAGATTCATTGCTCCCTATTTGTTTTCTTCCGTTCTCTTTCCTTCATGAATTTTCAGGCCCCGTCGCTTTGTTTTCTAGGTCCCTGTCATAAAAAGTGCAACCGTAGAGCTCAATGGTGTCTTGGTTACTCACGCTTTGATTAACATACGGGAGTTGTTTATCAAATGTGCGCAGCACTATTCATGGTGAGTTTGTTGTTCAACTACTGTACTTTTGGTTTTTTGGATATTTGCAGCGGTTTACCAGCTATAAAAAGTTATGTCTTTCTAGGTATGCCATGAGGGCAATCTATATTGCCAAGGGGAGCTCATTGCTTCCACCCGCTTTTGCTTCTATTTTTGATGACTCAGCATCATCCTCTCTTGATGCCTTTTTTGACCCTTCCAGTGGCCAAATTCATCTTCCTGGTTTGACGATAGGTACTCTCTCTCTCTCTCTCTCTCTCTCTCTCTCTCCGCACGAATATTTTAGGTTTCTATTGTTGTTTTTCTTTGGATTGAGTGAAAGAATCATACAAGCCCTTCAATCATACCTACTTCAGTGAGACACTTTTTTAGATCACATATGGTCCCAGAAACTTGAGCTGTTAGGATATGGCCAACAATGAGTTTCAAGCTATCCAACACCATCACAAGTACAAACCCGTTTTGCATGTCGAGGAGAACATATGTACTATTCAGAATAATGCAAATGCAAAATAACAATATACACGGGAATGAATGCACACGAAGAGACTTGAACCAAAAGCATCTCAGACTCCTCTCACTTGGTGTCTTTAAAGTTGAAGGCTTGAAGCTTTTAGGAAATGGGCCCAACATGTCAAGCTATCCAAATGACTAGACTGTTGTTCTCAGTCACATTTCGCAGAGTTCTAAAAGTCAAGCTAGTCGGTGCCTCCCTGAGGTGATTAGGGGGTAGTCGGTTGCAGTGGCGGAGGTAAGCTATGGCCACGTGCCCACCCTGCCATTTTTAAAATCGTGAGCTTTTCTTTTTTTACAGTCAGAGATCCAGGCCAGTTTACGTGTATCTCGATTTCCCTTTCCAGTCTAGTCAAAGGCAACCCATCCACGTTTGGATTGGCGATTCACAAGAGATTTCTCTTTTGAAGCCTAACCCCAAGCGGTTGCAAAGTTTTGATCTCAGGATGTTTCGGTATTTTCGTAAGTTGTAGCTCTTACTAGAACAAGCAAGTAATATTACTTATACAATTCTTAACTCATAGAACCATATACCCAATGATATTTTCCTCGCTCGCTCAACAAAATGATGAACATTACCTAATTTATGAAGGATTCCTATTAACCGTCTGCTATATAGGAGTAAATCTTAATCTGGAGGAAATCATTTGCATATTTGTAACTGTTTGATCGGAGGATACAATATTTACGTCTGAAATTTGAACCCAAATTATAAAGTAAGATACATTTCGGTCCAATACATAGCGATAGGGATCAACTAATTATTTTTTTCCTTGGATTGTTCACAAATCAAAGTAATAACTCAGGGTGGACAACAGAAATTTGGGGAATGTTCATCTATATTTTAGGTTGGTGAACTAAATAACACTCCACACAAACCTAAAACTCTCATTTATTTCTCACACCGCAAGACACAAGCGACAATCGTATTGTCAACAACCACCAACTCGTGGGAGTATGAGTTGTTGGCGGAACTCTTGTTTCATAGTGCCCTCACTCATACGGAATCCTGGCTACGCCACTGGTCAGTTGGCTAGTCGTTCTGGGAAAAAGTCGGTTTCTGGTCAAGTCGCCGAGTCGTAGTCGTTGTCAAGTCAAAAAAAGGTCGACAAGTTGGAAAAGTCTGATCAAGTCGGATCAAGTCGGGGTTAACACAAAATTTGTGAGTTTTAGGGGTGCCATAGTGTAATTTTGTGATAGGAAAATACTGACCTAAATCCCATTTCTTCGATTGCCTCTTCTCACTGTCTCAGGTTAGCTACTTGTATCTCTCTTCTTTGTCTGTCTCTCTCTCATCATATATGTAGGAGACCAGGAGTATTACTGTGTTTTTAACTTTGTATCTGGTTTTTTTTTTTTTTTTTGAATTGATATATTTGCTTGCTGTAGGTTGTTTGTTTCACAAAAAAGAGGGCAACATGGTAGGATGCTAACAAAAAAGTGTAGAAAAAAATTACAGTGTAAAAAAAATCCTCAACTATTTGGTTTTACTTAGTTTCCATGTTTTTTTCTTACAATTTGTGCTACTTATGTTATTCTACTTGCTCAAAACTTGGGAAGGAGGGAGGAGAATAGATATTTTTTATTTAAAAAAAAAAGGAAAATCCAACTAGCCGATTAATCCCCTGGTCGCTAGTCGGTACCTGACCGATCTGGGACCGAGTAGTGTCTTTTAGAACATTAACAATCAGTGAAATTGGTTGGTATTGAGATGGCTTGAGAGGATGCATAAAAAGGTTATAGACTGACCCACTTGCAGCCTTGGTGGTGTTCAATGTTGGCCTTTTCATGGACAAGTAACAATGTGAATGGGATGGTAAACTGTTTGGTGCATGCTGCTTGTGTAAAGTGGCATTTGGAGGTAATTTGAAGCAAATGTTTTCGTCTCTAACTTATTTTCCTATTTATTTGGTACTGAGCCTCCGTACAGGATAGTACATATTTTAGAATTTTGGAATGGAGGATTACAGATTGTGAATTCCTGTCCTAGATGGCTTCTGATTCCGAAACATTCAATATTCAGCTATTGTTTTCTGGTGAAACGCAAATAGATAGTGAACTGGAAAGATCACAACAATGCAGCTGTTGGCCTTCCTTGCTTTTACAGTTTGTCTACTGCTATCCATGTCATAGATCAAAATTCTCTTTATCCCACTTTCTTTCACGCATTGCAAATTGCTAATGCCTTCACATTGTAATCCATTGTCAATGCTGAACTGTCAAGGACAGGTACGTTCAAACTCATCAGCAAATGTATAGATGGTAAAGGATTTTCTGGAACAAAACGCTATCTTGGTGATCTGGGGAAAACTGTAAGTGTTCACATTCTTTCAATTCCAGATCTGATTCTATAGTTGCCTTCAACTTTGTACCTTGTTTGTTGTGCAGGTGAAAATGGCTGGGTCAAACGTACTATTTGCTGCGGTAACTGAAATATCCGATTCAGTGCTGAAGGGCGCAGAAGCAAATGGTTTGAATGGAGTGGTAAGAATCTTTTCAATCTTTTCCTATACATACCCCCATGTGTTCCATGGCTTCTGTATGCTACCTGCCATTACATTAATGGATGTACAGGAAACTTTTCAACAATTTAGAAAGTCCTCAACTGAATTAATTCAAACTTTTTTGGTTCATGGTTTTCTTTAGATTAGTGGTTTCCAGTATGGAATTTTGAAGTTGGCTATGGAACCATCAGTACTGGGTGCTGCTTTTGTGGAAGGTGGCCCAGATCGAAAAATTGAGCTTGATCGAAGTCCGGGAATTGATGAGGTATTTGACATTTCTGCGAGTGTGACTTTGTGCATTAGTTTTGTAGTAGAATTGGTTTGGAAAGATTTTGGGGGTTATGAGCTGAAACGTTGGTCACATGTGCATGGCATTAGAGTCCGTAGTTTGTTATGCCTCTTCCAATGTTACCATGCCATTTCCTTTATAGCTGGTTCTCATATAGTAATTTGTCTATTTGGGAAAATGCAGTTATATATTGAAGGGTACTTGCAAGCTATGTTAGATACAGTGTACAAACAAGAATATCTCAGAGTCCGGGTTATTGACAATCAGGTGATTTGGTTTCTTTTCAATTATCATTTTTGCTATTATGTCCCCATGTCGTGATGGCAGTCCAAAGCATGAGGGAAATCCATTGTGGCCTTAGAAATTCTTGCTAGGGTGGTCATTGAGAAACTTGGCTTTTATGAATTACGAGCTCAATTGAGAAAAAATATCGCAGTTAATATCATAGATCTAAACAAAATCTACTGGCTCCAGGAAATACATCTAGTCAATATCTCAGATCAATTTGAAGTTTAATGATGAATCAATGCTTTATTTGTCTTATGAAATTTCAATTAGAACAGTTTAAAGCCAGATTGTAATTCGTTAATACCATCATGCATCTTATTCAAACTACTCTCTCCGTCCCAAAATTGGTCCATCTTTCCTTTTTTGGATGTCCCATAAACCTCGTCTATTTTGACTAGTCAAACGAGAAAAAATTGAACCATTGACTTTTTACCCTTCATCCTCGTATTCAATTCAGAACCAAAAGTGGAGGAGAAAATGCTCTAGTGCCTAAGAAGTATATATTGCATTTTAAAAAGGAGGGTAATTTTTTAAATTTGCTTGTTTTGAAGAGTAATAGTTGTGTTCCCTTACAAAGTTGGATTTCCAAAAAGGGACCAAAATTTTGGGATGGAGGGGGTACATCACATGTCAAATTTTATGACCCGGCAGAAAGATATATTACCACTGATATGATGGAACGCTAAAAAACTAATTAGATGTTATGCAGTTGTTGCGCTTTGTGCCTTTTGGCATTGGTGTAGAAATTATAGTCAGTCCCAGTTCATGCGAGATTCACCTGCAAAATTATCTTTTCAGTAGATCTTACCAAATTAGGTTCACCTGCAAAATTATTGGTGGTTTTTATGATTTTCCTCCCATTACCATTCTCTACAGGTGTTCCTCAAGAACCTTCCCCCAAACAGTTCCCTTATAGAGGAGATCATTGACCGTGTGAAGGGCTTCCTTGTAAGCAAGGCATTGTTAAAAGGAGATTCTTCAATAACTTCACAACCTTTACGCCACCGTCGTGGTGATAGTGTATGTTTGTGCACTACGCTTTTGTTTAAATTCGATTTCTTTCCTTTCATGTATTTGCTATGCAGTATTCAACATACTAGATTGATCACCTACTCAATTTTGGTTTCCCAATTCTTATCACTTCTGGTAGTTAGATCCTCTTCCTTTTTGTTCTCATGCATTCTAATTTGGTGCCAACTTGCATAATTTTTTTAGGAAACTAAAGATTAAGTGCGATTTTGTTTCGGGTGGTTAAGTGGTTTCTAAATTTCCCAAACTTAGGATTTGTTTGATCTATTACAAATACTTGCCCTATCTTACTGCCTTTTTTTATGTATGATGACCTGGTTTTTGCAATGTAAAATATCTAGACATTACTATATCTCTCGTTTTAAGGTAAAATTAAGTCCATAGTTTCTTTTCCCCAAAAAAAAAAAGATTACTTGCACTATTTGACCCTGTATGTGTTGCAGGAGTGGAAAATTGGGCCAACAGTATTGACTTTATGCGAACACCTCTTGGTGAGCTTTGCTATTCGTATACTGAGAAAGCAATCCGGTAAGCTTATTGCCGGAATGAAGTTGAAGGAAAAATCCATGGGTGATGATCAGAAAGCCATTATCCCAGCACCCGCCAAACAAGGACAGAAGATGAAACTTTTCTGGAAGTGGGGAATTGGCAAGTTTGTGGTGTCCTGTATATTTGCTTACATTGATGGACGATTATGCCGCAGCATTCCCCATCCTGTAGCAAGGAGGATTGTGAGTGGCTTTCTGCTAAGTTTTATCGACAAAAATGAGGATGAATGAGCTTACTATATGATAATTTTGATCTTTGATTCGGGTTTATAGGGGCTACAAGCTGTGATCCTTTTGTAGTGTACATTTTTTTCCACCCAAATGTATATATCAGTGATTTGCAATTCAGTCTGGGGACTGGAGCTCCAAAGGCTTTAATGTACCTCCAAATTGTACAGCATTTTTTGAAAGGTTTATGCTCTCTACCTCTCTGGAAGTTTGGAAGACCATATATTTCATGTACAGGATCTGATAAAAGCGTGCATAATGGTTTTGCATGTCAACTAGCTTGTTTCTACCTCGGTTACTAGTTTGGGTAGTTTTTTTGGTGACTACCCATCCATGCCCTTTTCAGTGTTCAATTTCGTAATTTCAACTTACACATTTTACAGCAATTTTTACTTTAATTTTTAAAAATTATCTTCCACTTTTATCCATTAAGTCTTCACTATTAAGTATTAACTTTCAAAATGATAAAATAATAATTATACAAAATAGAATAATCGACTGTAAAAAAAAAAGAAACGGAGGGAGAGTATTATTTATACACAGTGTATTTACTAAAAATAGATACAAGTGTTTTCCTCGACTCTCACCTATGTGACGTTTTAGCCGTTTTATTTGAAGACCCTACTTAAGTTCTCATCCTAGTAGATTTGAATTATTATGTTTTCATCCTGAAATATGAAAAACCCAACAATACCCCCGTTTATACAAAAAACACATTTTCTAAGTATAACCTAATTACTTGCAAACCCTAAACCCTCTCTCTCTCTCTCTCTCTCAACCTAGGCATAGCCACCCACCCCCAAATCGATCCAAATATGATTTTCGGCCGCCGTTCTTCACCCCAACGCTAGTGACCCTCATCCACAACACCATATCTCTCCAGATTGGCCGCTATTTTCTGTCATCACGGGCCGCCATCCCTTCAGCACATCGACCACTGCTTCTTTGATCCACTGCAACCACTTTATTGCCTTCTCGACCGACCCAACGCAAGCAGAACATGTCCTTCCGATCACCCAAAACACAACCTTCGACTAAGATCATTCAGTGTTCTCCTCTTTCAAAGAAAAAATGTGAGACCCGAATCATACATCATCACGTATATTATCGAGAGGGAATAAAAAAAAAAAATGTGTACTTATTTAAGACGACAAAGGTGCTCTATCAGAGGCCGATAAGTATCAACCTTGGTATAGTGTCCATTTTGGTGCACACTAAATGCACACCGTGTTGAGTGGGACTCATTTTGGAATTCCACACAAAAATGATCGAAGTCGCTCAACTTATTCAAAATATGTTTTTAGGAGCCTTGCAAAAAAAAAAAAATCAGCTCAGTTTTCGGTAAGAGCTTGATCGAGTTTTCGCTCAATTTCCTATCAAAAATTGAGACAACTGATCAAGTTTCTATCGATATCCGATCAAGCTGATTTTTTTACAGTGATACTTAAAAAAACATTTTAAATAAATTGAGCGGCTTCGATCATTTGTGTGGAATTCCGAGATGGAGTCCACACAACTCAGTATGCATTTGGAGTACACCAAATAGTGTATCTTTACCGGTTCATTAAATCCCCATGAGCTAATGCATATAAATCATCTTTTAGCAGTTTAGTACAGATTTCAACACTTAAAGAGTATAATACACTATAATAATCCATTCATTCCCTTTTTAAGTGTGTTGCTTCATAAATTCAACTTATTAAGAAATTTCATCATTTCATTTTTCATATTAACTTTTATCTTCACTTTACACTTTTCAGATCAACTTTTACATTCACTTTCCAAAATTATTTTCCACTTTTACCCATTAATTCTTTACCTACTAACTTTTCAAAATGGCAAAATGGTTATCCATTAACTTTTCAAAACACGCACTTATTAGGAGACATGCCAAAATAGAAATGTCGACACTAAAAAAGGGATGGAGTGAGTATGTATTTAGGGAAATGATAGTGCCAAAACTATTTTTGTCAATGCCAAACTCTAGTGCATAAAAGACTTATGTCATGTGCATAGTACAAACTTTTTATGCATTGGAATTTTAGCACTAACAAAAACTGTTTTGACATTATCACCTCCTGCAGCACAATTGCCAACTAATTTCCGCTTCTAATCGTAACCTTTAGCGGCGTAACAATTGCCAACTAATTTCCACTTCTAATCGTAACCTTTAGCAACGTAACACACTATTTTCAATACATCAATAAGACAATAACAAGTTCAGCACTTCAGAATAAAGAGTACATCACAAAACTTCAGCTTTCGGCCTCCAATTACAATTTCCAGCACATTTTCTCAAATCCCAGCTTTCGGTAATACAATATCAGAGATTAGGAAATTAATTCCAACATTTACCGCCCAATTCCATATTTTCTTGTCAATAACAATATCGATAACACTACCCCATTTAACCCCCAATCGTTAGTGGTATGAGCAGGGAAAAAGTGGAGACATACCCAACGTTTAACATCATATGAACTAGAAATCGAAAAACATATGGGAAGTATAACTATGACAACTTTAAAGTATGACGCGAGTTTTAAAAATCATGTAGGGAGGGAAGGAAAAACGTGGTTTGCTAGATTCTTTCGAAAGGTACAAGTAAATTTTCTTGCGATTTTCAAAGTCAATATTGGTGAGATAAGGACAATATTGGTGAGATAAGGACAATATATTAAGGGAAATGATAATGCCAAAACCCTTTTTGTTTGTACCAAAACTGTAATGCATAAACAATAGTGGTTTTGGCACAAACAAAAACGGTTTTGGCATTAACACTGCCCCATATGAATTGACAATAGTGGGTTTTTTTTTTTCACTAAAAAAAAAAAAAGAATAGACAATTTTTTCTTTCCACATCAAATTTGGCAAAAACAAATAGCGGATAATGGGAATCCGATTGTGTTTTGGAGAACATTGGTGAGATAAGGACAATAAACGAATTGAAATGAAACCAATGTGCATGGTGTAGTGCACCCCTCGGCCGTCTGACTCTGTTTTGGACGGTTTGGATGTACTTTGATTTTTTACCTGTAAAAATAAATCAAAATTTTATAAAAATTGATGTACGCATCCGGACTGTCCAAAACACGATCGGACGACCGAGGAGGGTGTTGCACCATGCAACCGGGGTCAGGATAGTGGCTTTGCATTTTCATCATACACCAACACCATACAGTCTACCAAAAAAAGGATTGTACGTATATATACACAGCAGTGATTGATTCTATACAAGAGAGTCCATACATCCAACCAAAAGTTAACAGGGGAAGTCAAGCTATCCAATCCGTTCGCCTATAATGAGGATCCCTCGTTCCAAGGACTAAAATGACTGCACCCAGATGATCAGTTTGAAATTGGAAACACCAAATTTCACTCTGCCAACACTCTTCTTCCACAAAAGAGAAATTCAAAACAAGGAAAGAAGAGAATCCCAGATTGATTGTACTTGTTCTTTACATTTCCAGCAACTTACCCAACAATTCAAGTCCACCGTCGTCTTCGTCCCTTTCGCACCACAACATCGATCACGTCTCCAGCACTTTTCACGAGCTTGAACGAACAGGAATCCCCATCTGCTATCTTGTTCTCTTTGCGGAAGGCAGACCACCCACCACATAAATCCATCCTTGTAGATGTTTGATAGGTCCTCACACTTACATCAGCTTCCCACTGTTTTCCTTCTTCATTTCTCAGCAGCACCTTCTTCTTCCTCATTCCTATCTTTCTTGCAAAAGCAATTGGAAGTGTCTGAAATACGAGAAAGTGAGAGAGATAAGAGAGTTGGTTTACCTAGCATGACATCGCACCAAGAGATTTTGAGGAACGGTGACACTACGTGGCATGTATGATATCACCGACCCATTCATGTTTTGCCTGTCCTGAGGTGGGACCTGAGGCCGAACTGGTAGACCACTCGGCATTGCCAGCTCGGCCTAAAGGCCGAATACGAACTGATTGGTGACAAAATGTCGGTGCCGTACATAAAGGGCTCCACTCTTTTAAATTCAAATTCGCCTCGTGGCCACCATGCCACATGGTGTAATCTCATAAATACTTTCTCCATGGGGTATGAATAACCACAAGAAATAAAAGGAATGAAAAAATGAGAAGCCAAAAGGTGTAAAGATAGATTCACCAAGCGTGATCTACAGTGCTTCTTCATAACAACGGGAAAACTAGGATCCTCTGTTTGTTTATCTGCAGATTACATATCACGACACGTAAAACAATGAACACTTAGCCAAATAATTCAAAAAACATCTTGATTTACTGCAACTGTAGAGCCAGTTCGGCATCATCTTAATTACCTGTTGGTGGCTTTGAAGGTGATAGATCATCTGAAACCTTGTCAAGTGAGCGATACTGCAATTTCACACTCTCTGCATTGTCGATCGTCTTCACCACGTACCATCCGTTCAAGCATTGTGCTGTTACTATAGCCTTGCGTCCTACGAAACGCGGTTGTGTCCTCCTGTTACCCTTGATAATAACCCGGTCAGTGACAGCAATAGGGAACCGACCGCCTCTGCCTCTTGGATGATCGGTGGGCAATGAATCGTCAGAACTTATTGCACCTGGGGTTGCATCAAAAGTTGTGAGGAGTGTTTTCGTGAAACCCTAAACCTAAAGAGATGAAGGCTATGTTTGGAAGTTGAGAAAAGAAGAAAAAATTTTAAAAAAATTCATCTCATTTGTTTGGTTTTCAAATAGAATGAGAAAGGGAAGAAAGGAAAAAAAAGAGAAAATTAACTACTTTTTTTTTCTCTTCTTCTCTCTCCCCATGAGTGCAAATTTTCCACTAATCTTTCACAAACCAAACAAAAGAAAATAAGAAGTTTTTTCCTCATTTCTTTCCCATTTCCCCTTCTTTATTTTCTCCTCTTCCACAATTTCCAAACACAACCTAAAGTAAATAATCAATTGGTTAGAAGACAGAGATAATAAAGTAGGGAGTCTGCTGGATAGGGAGCAGGAGGGACACTGACGAGTGAGTGTCACCACAACAACACTTTTTTATCTGCAATTATCTGCAATCTGAGAAAGCAATTTGAGAGAGGAGATTGCAAAGTTGAATTTTTGCAAAAATTTTAAAGGTAGACCAGAAAGAAGTTCAGTGCGCTCATCTTTTGGCCAAGCATGTGTTGAGACATTTTGTTCCTCACCCGGACACCGATGATAGAATCTACTTCTAGTGTTTTTTGATTGTTTAGTTTGTTTTTTTTATGTTGTTTGTCTCAGGTTTTGTTTATTAATGAAACTTCTATTTACCTAAACATAAAGGAAAAACAAAAAATTATTGTACAACAAAAATACATAATAGGTCCACATCATTTTTGCTAAATCATCATTTCTTCTTAATTACCAAAAAAAAAACTGTCAAAATAGTTGGACAATAATATTTGACAATATGACTTTAAAAAAATGCAAAAAAACATATTCACACACATGAAAATACAATAGTAATAAAGAACTAACGGCAAGATGGTTAAAAAGCTAACCATAATTTCGATTATTTATCTCTCAAGCACTACTATTGTTGAAAAATGGATTTTACAAATTTCTCCCAAACACTATCAAATTTCACAATACCATAATTTAAAAAGCTAAAATGTCAAAAATTCAAAAATAAAAAGTAAAAAAATAAGGCTCTCAAACACATCCATTAATTTCGTCGAATTAGACAGTGGCAAATAGGGATGGCAATTCTGGCCGATCCGTCCCCGCCCCGTTCGGATTGGAGTTTCGGGGATTTTTTTGGGATCGGGTCGGATTTGGATAAAAAATAAAAATAAAATTGGGGATCATGTTGGAGGCGGTTCTACATATCCCTATCCGTTCCCCGACCCGTCCCCGACCCATTTTTTTTAATTACACATCCAATATATTATTCACATTTAGAATCCTTGAATTATTGTTAATTACTGTATTAGGGTTTCCTCAATATATATTAGTTTATACATAAATACATTTCATTCTTCACATTCTCAAACATAATTAGTTGGTAATTCAAGCCTTCAAGGATAGAATCCTTAACTATTATGTAATTTTATTTGGTTGGATGGAATTTTTGGTGAAAAATTATAAATTGTTGCCATGTTTTTCATTATTTGGTGGTTTAAATATCAAATATGTTGGTAACTTTCGGATCAGGGCGGGGATCACTGTTCCCCGTTAGGAGTGGGGATGAAAAGTGGAGATGATTCCCAATTCGGAGATCGGGGCGGGGACGGAGATAGATCCGAGGTTTAGGGATTGAAGGCGGGGACGGTCAAATCCGTCCCCGATCCTCCCGTTGCCATCCCTAGTGGCAAACCAAACCAGACCAAGTTCTTGATTTCTCAAATCTCAAATGGGACCAAACCGGTTATCTCGAAATACAGATCAAACCACCGATTTGGTCCAGTTTTAAACACTAACGGAGAGGGAGGGAGAGAGATTACGAGGCGGTGCCTCCTCGGACTTTAGCGACAGAGCACTACGGCCTTTGGCTGGGGTTTCTTCGATTTGCTCAGAAACACAGGTTTCACGCTTAATAACAGGATTAGTAATCAGCTCCTTCACACACCCATTCAATCCAAATCTGACGATTTGGAACACCGAATTGGATACAAGCTTGAAAACCAAGAACTCCCCAGCTTTCAATCCGCAATCCTCCACAAACTTCCTCCACCCGTGGCCCGTAAAGCTGTAGTTGTACTTCTCCCCCGTTTTTTTAACAACTTTCACGGTCCACGACTTCTTCGAATCGTCGTTTTGAGCTTTTATCACCGCCTTTCCTGGTACTTCTCCTTCCAAATCTCTCAACACAAAAGCTGGAGGTATCCGCTGCCAGAAATGAACAATTATCAAACAAAGGAGTAACTATTTAGCAAGTGCATTGCAGAGAAATAGAGACGCATGAGATCAACATTTTGGAGAGAGAGAGAGAGAGGGCTCACAAGTTTGTCAGCAAATCTATCATCAACCAAGACTTTAAAGAAAGAAGGGCAATGTTTTGGCTTCCTCCCCATTTGGTCTCCCTCTCAATTTGGAAAGTAAGATATGTACAAACGTGGTAAGAAGTGCATATATATGAGAGTAATGTAGTACTGCTCTGCATGCTTCTTTTGATAAAGAAAGCAGGGAAGTGACTGTATCAGTCTTGATTGCTTCCACCACCGAATCTTTTGATTGAAGCTCGCTTGACTTGTCTTTTCGGATGCATCAAGCCAGGAAACCCAAACAGCCGAAAACTGCCGGCTGCAAATGATGATTACTTAAGGTAAGGACCCAGGGAGGTGCTGCAGACCTGTGCTTTGCACATCCGAATCGTGTTGTTTGAATGGGCGGACCGAATTTCAATGATTCAGATATAGAGGAGCCGAGATGAAATCTTGACTATCCATCCAAGCAATGAATGACCCGGATGCACACAGCACCCTCTCCCAATGGCCTCATATCCAGTCCAGTTTCTACCGTGCATTCCAGCCACCCAAAAATGTGTTAGACGGCCCAAATTTGTTTGGATATGTTTTGAGTACTTTAGAATAAAAGTTTATCTGAATAAAAACATTTTTGGACAGTTGGGAAGCAAAAACTGGACAAATTGGACGGGATCTCCTCCCTCCCCCAATTCGATTACTACTTCACATCCCGATATGTGTTATGTTCCGTCCATAAAACAAGAATTTAAAACTGGTACTAATAAATTTCTTTTAAAGAGAATTCAAACTTTTTCTACAAAATAAAAGAATCTATTGATAATTTCATGTCGACGGTGTAAGAAATTTATTCTCTCATGTCACTAGTTTAAAAAAAATTATGTGAAAACAACTTTTCTTGGGTCATTCAATAGCTGATTTTTCTTTTGACGATATTGATTTTTCTTGACCCCGTTTGATAACCTCTTCCTTGAGGGGTGCTTCGGCAAAAAATCGCAGAACTAGTTTTTTGGTTTTTTTGTTCTTTATTCAAAAAAATTTGCATTTGTTAGTTTTGCATCATGTTTTTGTGGTTTATGGATTCGTCTCGACGAGACGAATCCAAAAAGTATAAAATTATGGTCAAAACTATTTTTTTTTAATAAAGCCAAAAATAAACCAAAATAAACTAGTTTATTGGTTTAATTTTGGCTTTATTAAAAAACAAATTAGTTTCAACTATAATTTTATACTTTTTTGATTCGTCTCGACATAAACCACGAAAACTCGACTCTAAACTAATAAATGCAAAAATAATAATAATAATAATAAAGACAAAACGAAAAATAAAAAAAAACAAAAAAAACATTTTTTTCTTTTTGTCAAACCACCCCTCATGAGTCTTATAGGATTGGATTTTCAATCCAAGGGCTTCCCAATTCCTTGATAACCCAAAATAGGTCCGGACTACTAGTCCCATAGGATTGGCAGTGAGGCCCCTAGGGAGTTATTTGTACTACCCCTGGGACTTTGGTATTTGTAATTCAATTTCAAGAGGGCTAAGTCAAAAAGACTGGGACTGTGTTCTAAATAAAGTGTTGGAGGTTGGGCCCTGGTTTTTTGGAGGAAGGATGTTGGTGTTGAAATAATGGAGGCCATGTATGGATTTAGTTAAGGATCAGTTGCAGTCTGTTCCTATTTGGGTGCAATTCTATAATGTTCCTTTGGAGTATTAGACAGCTGGCGATTTGAGTTTTGTTGCTAGCTTTGTTGGTAAGCCTTTGTATGCAGATGAGCTCACTGAGAAGTGCAAAGGTTTAACTATGCTAGGGTCTGTGTTGAGGTAGATCTTAATTCTACTTTTCCGGACTCTTTCGACCTTAATTGTCCTAATGGTGATGTGATTGTTGTGGAAGTTAAGTACCCGTGGTTCCCCTTGAAATGTTCAAGCTGCAAGGTGTTTGGTCACTCAGAAGACCATTGTCCTAGGATGAGGCCAGTGGAGGCTGTGAGCCCTAAACCTTCAGCTGCTATGTGTGGAGGGGGTAATGTGTCGGCTAGTAATGCTGGTATTTACACTAGGACGGTCGCTAGGGACTTTGCAGGTGCTGGTCCTAGAAAGTTTTTGGGTGTTGGTAGTTCTGAGGATGGTGTAGGGTCCCCAAGGAGGATTGGCTCTCCAAAGTCTTCCCATTCCCCTTCTGCAATTCAAATTTGCGATGTGGCTGCTATAGAAAGAATTTTGGATCAGTATTCTGCACGTGCAGCAGTGGTGGAGGCTTCTAATAACCTAGGCAAGAAGGTTGACTCTCAGCTTCCTTCAGGGGATGAGTTAGGGGATGCTGGTTTCATATCTAGCCCTCTTCGTGTTGGTACTGTTGAATTGTCTGGTAATAAGTTCTCCCCTCTATCTGACCATGATGTTGTTCTGGTTGTAGAAGAGGACCTTTTGGTTGGTGATGTTTCCCCTTCTATGGACCATGATGTTGTTCTGGCTGTAGATGAGGACATTCCTCTTTTAGTTGGTGATGTTTCCTTTTCTGCGGGAGTTCAAGTTGCTCAGCTTGCTCCTAAGAAAGGAAGGGGTAGGGAAAAGGGCAAAGGTGGGGGTAAGTAACACTTTTTGTTTTATATGACTAAGATTGGTTGTTGGAATATTAGGGGTCTAAATGACTCTTTGAAACAAAAAGAGGTTTATTCTTTTGTCAAAATGAATAAACTCTCCTTTTTTGGTGTGATTGAGACTAAAGTTCGGATGGATAATTTGGTTGGCTCTACATCTAGGAGTGTTCCTTTTGGTTGGCAATATATTCATAATTTGGGTAGCATGCCTACTGCAAGGATTATAGTAGGTTGGGATCCCCAATTAATGTATGTCTCTTTGGTTTTATGCTCCCCTCAGTTGGTGACTGTTTCAGTTGAAGATTTGGATGAGCATAAGACTTTTTTTGTTTCCATAGTGTATGGAATGAACCAAGCTAGGGATAGGGCCAGCTTGTGGAGGGATATGAGATTGTTGTTTCTTCAACTGGGTACTACTGCGTGGGCTATTTTGGGTGATTTCGTGGTTAGGAGTCCAAATGAACGTTTGGAGGATTTTGATGGCAATGCTTCTGCTGAGTTTAATCAGTGTATTGAGGATATCAATATGCAAAAAAATGATTACTAAAGGATTTTGGTATACTAAGAGGGGAGGTAATGGGGCCAATAAAAGTAGGTTGGATAGAGTTCTTATAATTGATACTTGGCTGGACCTTTTCAGGGACTCTGAAGTTGTGGGGTATGCCCCTGGCATTTCTGATCACTGTGCTTTGGTCTTGACTGTTCTTCCAAATAAACATAAGGCTTGTCCCTTTAGATTCTACAATTTCTGGATGCTTGATGTCAGTTTCAAGGATATTTTGGTGAATTCTTGGGAGAGCCTATTCAAGGTAATTCTATGACTACACTCAGCTCTAAACTCAAAAGGCTTAAGCCCTTGCTTAAGGCATTTCATAGGCAGAACTTCAATAATCTTAGTGGTAAAGTGGCTCTGGCTAAGGTTAACCTCTCCAAGATTCAGGAGTTATGTTTCAGGTTTCCCCAGGATCATTATTTGTCTGATCTTGAGAAGGATTTAGTTCAGCAATATTGTGCCTTGTCATCTGCTGAGGAATCTTATAAAAAATAAAAATCCAGAGTTTCTTGGTCAGCTTTGGGAGATAAGAATACTCGTTTTTTTTCATCAGAAAATGAATGCTCACAGAGCTAGAAACACTATTCTTAGTTTGGCTAATGATCAAGGGGTAGGGGTTTGGTTGGAGGATCCTATTGCTATTGAGGCTAAGATTCTTGGCTACTACCAAAGGTTGTTAGGGACTAGTTTTGCACAGAAATGGGACCCTAATGCTGCCTTGTCTGCTGCTATTTCTCATAAGGTTACTCATGTCTTGCGTGAAGGTCTCACCGCTCCTGTGACAGATCTTGAGATTTGGGAGCTCTCAAGTCCATTAAAAAGGATAAGGCCCCTGGGCCAGATGGTTTTAACTCGGCCTTTTTCATTGATAATTGGGACGTGGTGAGGGAGGATTTTGTAGCTGGTATAAAATGTTTCTTTGAGAATGGTTTTGTTCCTCGAAATTAGATTGCTACTGCTATCACTTTGATGCCTAAGTTTGCTGCTCCAAGTACTATTAGGGATTATAGACCCATAGCGTGTTGTAATATCATTTATAAATGTATTACCAAGCTCTTGGCAAATAGAATTCAGCTAGTTCTTCCTAGGGTTATTAGCGCTTCTCAGTCTGCCTTTATCAAAGGCAAGTCAATCTTTGACAACATTTTGTTGATGCAAGAGATTGTTAGGGGTTATCACTGAGATCAGGGGGTCCCTAGATGTGCCCTAAAACTGGATATTATGAAGGCTTATGACAGTTCAGATTGGGATTTTGTGCTTGATATCATGAGGCATATGGAATTTCCAGATTTATATATTCAATGGGTCAAGGCACATCCCCCAAACCACACAAAGAATCTGGTTAGCAACAGACCTAGGCCTTTTCCGCCAAGAACAAGCACAAGCTCTCACCTCCTTTCAAATTCTTCGAGTCACAGTATGTGAATCCACACTTTTCTGTTGAAAGATACGAGAATTTCTTTCCTTCCAAAGAAAGTAAACAGTAGCAGCTAAACTAAGTTTGTACATACTAATCTTCATTGAGAAAAGACCCTAGGGTATTCTTCTTCTTTTCTTCTGAGGGGTTTTCCCTGGCAAGAGAGGCCTAAGGCAAGGGGACCCTATTTCTCCATACCTTTTTCTTCTAGTTATGGAAGCTTTTTTCTGGCCTTTTGAATCTCAGAATCAGTCAAGGGGGTTTCACCTATCACCTAGATGTTCAGGCATAGGCTTATCTCATCTGATTTTCGCCGATGACATGTTCATTCTATGTGGAGCTGATGTTCAATCTTTTGGGGCTATTAAGGATGTTTTAAAGGACTTTCATCATTTCTCTGGTTTGGAACCTAACCTTAGGAAGAGTGAATGTTTTTTTGCTGGTGTTTCTCTGGACTGTAAGCAGGTTTTGAAGTATATTTTGGATGTTTCAGAGGCTAGCCTTCCAGTCAGGTACCTTGGAGTCCCTTTGATCTCTACTAAGCTATGGTATTCTGATCGTTTGGCCCTTAAGGACAGGATGTTGAAGAGAGTTCATTCCTGGTCTAATAAGTTGTTGTCCTATGGAGGTAGAAGCCAGCTGATTAGTTCAGTCCTTTTTAGTATTCAAGTTTATTGGTCCTCTATTTTCATCATTCCCCATAAAATGATGATGGAAAAAGAAGGCATCCTCAATGCTTTCCTTTGGAATGGGGTGAAGCTAAAAACAGTCGGGGTTAAAGTTTCTTGGCAAGCAGTTTGTGTCCCTAAATCTAAGGGTGGTCTGGGCTTTAAAAGGCTCAAAGAATGGAACACAGCTTCTATGTTAAGACATTTATGGGCCTTGTGTAAAAAGGAGGACATTCTTTGGGTGAAGTGGGTTCATTCTTATGTGATCAAAAACGAATTTATTTGGCACATGCGCCTGCCTTTTGACTCTTCATGGACTTTGAGGAAAAAATTTAGCCTTTGGTTGCAAGGGCAACGTTTCATTAAATCTGTCATTTGCAATGGCAAAAATACGTTTTTATGGTTGGATAATTGGCACACTCTAGGGCCATTGTTTCATAAATTCGGCGATAGAGTGGTTTTCAACCTTGGTAGGTCTCTTTGCGCTAAGGTTAGTTCCATTATTGTTAACAGTAGATGGAGATGGCCAAGGGGCAGAAATGCTACTATCAATGAGATTATTGCTGCCACTGCTGGTGATCTATTACCACAGGTTGATCAAGAGGATAGGGTGGTTTGGACTTTTGACTCCTGCTGGAAATTATAGTGCCAAGTCCGCTTGGTTGGCGCTTCGATCTAGCAGTTTAGAGGTGGAATGGCATGCTTTGGTTTGGCATAAGAGGTATGTTCCTCGGTGGTCTTTCATTCTTTGGGTTGCTATTCTGAGGAGGTTATCCACTAAAGATAGGTTGTTATCTTGGGGTATTGCTACTGATTCTGATTGTGTTCTGTGCCATGGGGGAATTGAGTCCCATAATCATTTATTTTTCGGTTGCTCCTTTCTACGCTGGTTTGGAGTGAAGTGAAAACTCTTTGTGGCTATGGGTCTATTTCTAGGACTCTTGGGTCTGAAATTCAGTGGGGTGTCCACCTGGGTAATGGTAACTCAATGAAGATTAGTGTGTATAAACTTAGTTTAGCTGCTACTGTTTACTTTCTTTGGAAGGAAAGAAATTCTCGTATCTTTCAACAGAAAAGTGTGGATTCACATACTGTGACTCGGAGAATTTGGGAGGAGGTGAGAGCTTGTGCTTGTTCTTGGCGGAAAATGCCTAGGTCTGTTGCTAACCAGATTCTTTGTGCGGCTTGGGGGATTCCTCTGTATGTGTTACTACAAGATCAGTCAAGTTTTTCATAGTTTTGAGTATATAGCTTTTTTGTAGTTGATAGGAGCTTGTATGTCGTTTGTTTTGTTTGTTGTTTGAGTAGGTTCTAGGCTTTGGTTTTTTTTGCCTTGCTATTTGTTTGGCTTGTTCTTTTGATTGTTGTTTTTTTAAAGGTTTTTTCCCTTGATTCGTTGGGCTTGTTCCTTAATAAAAGAACTTGTTCAAAAAAAAAAGTTCAAAAAGACAAAGTCACCCTCAATTGAATAATGTAATGAACAAATTACCCTCTGGAATTTGTTAGTAATGAAAATACCTATATTATTTTTCATTTATTCATCCTGACTATGCTTAAGTTTTATTTTAAATAATGTTAAAAATGATATCATTTGTATAGATGGACAATAATGAGGTAGATGTACACACTAAAATTGCCTAGTTTGGCTTTAAAATCCACTTGCGTTTTTTTTTTTCCTTTAATGCATTTGTTAGTTTTATTCTTTTTATGAAAAAAGGGGGAAAAATCTAGAAAATCAGTCTTTATTTATTTATTTTTATCTTGATTAAACAAAATTGATTTTTGATCCTAAATTTTAACTTTTTCGATTCTTCTCATGGAGAAAAGTCAATTATCAACCAAAAAAATGACGCAAAATTAGCAAATGTGATTTTTGTTAACGAAGACAAAAAAAAAAAAAAAAATTTAGCCACCTGACTTATTAAGCCAAACCGAACCTAAATTCGACAACTTGTGAAACTATAACCACATTATTTGGAGCCCAACATACATTTGAGCAAACACAATGGGCAAGATAATGGATTGACTAGATTAAAAAAAAAGAAGGTTATTTTCCTTTTGTCATTGTATTTTAAGTAAATTATGTTGTTTGTTTTACTAATCAACATCTAACTAATTTAATGTCCGTATCCATCTAGACCAGGGTTAAATATGCGTAGATAAGGGTACTTGAGTGGGGAAAAAATTTAAGCATGGTCACTAAGTACTGGTTTTGTTTACAAAGCAATTTGTTGATTTGGCGTCAATTTCCCCTTAATTATTGGTTCATCTACAAAATGAATCTAACGCAAAAATATAACGCAAAATCTAAGAAATGAAAAAAATAATAATAATAAATAATAAAGACAAACAAATAATCCATACAGCTTATGAAGCCAAAACTAGCCTTATTGACTTGTAAAAGTCATACACAACAAGCAAACAGTCAAGGGCAAAATTGACAATTTTGTTTTTTAATCTCGTCCTCCCATTTGCAAACAAACATGATGTCAGGACTAGTAATCCAATCCCTAGGTCTAATACCGTTGAAAACAAACGTAGTTTTACGGTTAGAGGGGACATTGTCAACCATTTGCTATTGTGAATCATATCCTAATGGGTGTTTCACTAACAAAAAACTGTTTTTTTCAAATACCGAGACAGGTCATTCTCTCATAACACATCACATAAAAAACCGTGAAAAATCAATTTTTTCAAAAAACTGGGTTAGTGGAACACCCCCTAATTCTACCACCTTTACGAATTTCTATCGTTCTTAATCGGATTATCAAACGGGGATATCTGGTCCCATAAACCTAATTTTAAATTTTTTTTGGAGTAGTTTAGGTGGGTTGACAAGTGGGGCGGTGGTGGCACAGTCACCAGGGAGACGTGGAATCAGCACCCTCTGTTTTGGTCAGTTTTTTCTTGTGGGCTGCTGTTAGTTGCAGCCGCTTGCAGCTATTAAATGTTAAGGAAAATAAAATCCCACTTTGTTTGGGTGTGGAAAGGGTGATCACTTTATAACATTTGAGACTTATTCACTCATTACCAATTACGTAATTTTGAGATTTATATAAAGTTTTCACATGGTATGAGAGCGGGGCTCATTCCATCCCACATTTTAAGATTTTACAATCCACACCCCATGAAGACAGACGAGCAAAAAGAGGAAGATAGATCTAAAAAGAGATAACACGAAACAGACTTCAAATACGGCTGCACGTAAGAGGGATGTTAAGAAAATAGAGTCCCACATTACTTGGGAGTAGAATGGGTAATCAATTAATCACTCACTAACATTTGAGAATTCTCTACTCACTGTCAATTAATTTTGAAATGAGCATAACATTTCTACGCTAAGAGTTGGTGAGGAATCCGGGGGAGATGTTGTGCTGTACATGTTGTGCGCCGTGTTGTGCGGCAAAACGACGTAGCTTTGTTCATTTTCTTGGTACACTTCAATAGGCCGTGTTTGGAGAGTTAATTTTGAGGTTCAATTTTAGAGGATTTAGGCTCTTTGGGGGTTGAATATAGTGGTTTTAGGCACTTTGATTTAGACACTTTGGGTTTAAGCGCTTTGGGTTTAGGGTTTAGGCACTTTGTAGTGGTTTTTTCCTTCTTCCAAACAAGATCTTTGGAAGTTTCAGAGGTGTGCCAAAAACTACGTCGTTTTACCGCACAACACCCACCCTGAGTTGGCGTGTGAATGAATTTTGTATGTGCTCCTCCCAAGCTCCCCACATGGTATTCGCTTTGGTTTTGAAAATCAGCATTTTCTCACACAGTTCACTTTTTACTTTCATTTCTCTATCTGACTATCTCCACTTATTAGCAAAAAAACCTCCCTCAGAAACCATATCAAACAATCCAGGGTGTTCGAACTTTGAACACTTTTGACAACATATAACAGATGAGAAACCAATATTGAGTTGTTTTTTCGTTCTCTTTGATCATTTGAGTTTCAATTTTTCTAAACACTTGTTTGTGTTTGTGATCGTTTGTCGTGAATATTACGAAAAGATAGTTTATATTAGAAACCGGTTTACCATGCATGAAAGAAATTTGCTAACTAAGGTTTGCGGGGTTTGGTATTTTCAAATGATACATTTTTTTTAAGAAAAAAGTTCAAACTTTTTTCATGACTTAAAAGAGGTTTTTTGCAAACTGCAAACAAAAATTTGAGCTATTTTGGAAAAAAATGTATTATTTTAATTTATCGTTTTGCTAACTGGACTATTATTTTAAATACCTTGTTGAGCACTATGTATTAGGCATGTCTCTATTATGTTTCGGGTTATGGTTATTGATGAAATTTCCCTCTCAAAAAAAAAATCCATTTTCGGCCAATAAATCGATGCAAAGGGTAGAACAATCCATGGTGGAGGACGACTTGGGGCACAGAGCCTGACAAAGACGGCAGTTGATGGGAAAGGGAGCCCTGAACCGTCTTTTTCACACTATTCATGTAAGCAATTTCTTCCCATCAGTCCATAATCCAAATCCAAGCATAATCCAAGAGGAACTTTCCCCAAAAAAAATTCAAACATTAACACCTCCTTTGGATGGAGGGGTTTGGAGAGATAAGAAAGAGTTCCGCTAGAAAACAGTTTTTCACCCTTGTTTGGATAACCCCAGCAGCGAGAGAAGGGAGGAGAGGGTAAGAGTCTGAACCCCTTCAAATCCCCATTTTGTTTCTCACCATAGTTAGCGCGATTCCATGAGAAAGGGGAGACGTCGTCGACTTCCGGCAGCCGTGCAGTCCACCCTCTCCTCGGATCGTCGTCGTTCTTGCACATTTGTTTTCGTCTCTTCTCGGCGAATCTAGATCTGTCATCGAAACTGAGTTTTGAAGCCGCCGGAGAGTCGCCAAAGAGAGTTAGGTCACCGGAATAGGAGGGAGAGAGTTTGATTTCTCAGGTTTGTTTGGATGAGAGGGTGAGAAATCACTCCCCTTTCTTCTCTTTTCTCACTAATAAAGGAGATCCCTCTCTTTTCTTCTCCTTGCTCCTCTCACCAGCCAAAGGAGCTGTAAGTTCAATTTGTTTTTTCTTCAAAACCGTAATCAAGCTGTAAAAAGTTCAAATTCCATCAGCCCATAATGATCTCAGCAGCATTCATGGAGGTCGTTTCTTCTCAGACTTTGAGAGATGATATTGGCTAACCATACTTGAAACAAAACCATTGAGAAAAGAAAAATGTGGCATCTGTTGTTGGTGAAACATGGAAACTGTGCCATCAAAACACAGCCAAATAAAAAAAGAAAACGTGCTGAAACTTTTACTCCAAGGTTCAAAACCTTACAATAATGTTATAGCAGTTTTACATGTTTATGTCTAGATGCTCAGAAATTGGCACTTCATGAAGATTTACTCTAAAGGGACACGAAGTTGCCCAACCCAAGACTTCTAGTCATTTACCATAACCACAGATTTTGCTTGCTATATACTATAGAACTAACCGCAAATCACCAGGATTTTCTACTTTCGAAATATGGTGACATTCATCGTGGGTTCAATGCCGTTGCTCATCAACTCAAAGACGCAAACATCACCAACTATCAAATTATTGGCTCGCACAAATGGGCCCCAACCAAGACTTCGTTTGCCATTAACTGTACTTTGAGCATAGCACCTAACCGACCATGTCGTTCCGTCAGAAATCTGTAAATTGATATTCTTCTGATTGTCCTGTAAATATTTCTTCACAAAGCCTAGTGGCACATTCTGCAAGAAGTAGAAAACAATAGAGTTTTTGTCACACTCGAGAATGATTTGACCAAAACTGAACAGATAAAATCTCAAATCACACTCATACATGGAAGCATCATTTTTCAACAAGCGTCGTAACAAGTAAATCACCTAGTCCAGTGGATTAATTTAAAAGCTTACCATATAACAAACACGAGTGACATAGGACGGTTGCATTTGAACCACAAAGAAAGGTTTTTTGGATTTAAAAGTTTGGGCTCTTTCGAGGGCTGTTGAGTTCACATTGGCCGTTGCTGATAGCATTTTGACAGGTATTTGAGATCGATGCCGTCTCTTCTCAATGGGTGTCCCTCTAGGGTATTCTTCTGCTGAAAAATCAAGGGCAAAACTAATATTTGATGTGGAACTGATCAAGTGGCAAAGAAAAGAACCTCTTTTCTCAATTCATTCTAAATAAAATTCCAAGCAACACAAACAAATGACCAAAATAAAAAAGAGAGAGTTTCTTACTTTCAGTTTCTATCATCACATTCTCTGTTTGATTCGGAAGCTTCAGTCCTTTAGATTGAATATCTGGAGGTAATTCCCACCTATTAGAATTGTTCTCCATTCTAGACTTCTTATTGGCTCTCTCCCTATCAAAAACCGGAAAATCTGGTACAAGTGAATCATCCAAGATTTCGACCGAAGTATCTTTCTCATTTTCATCCCTTCTGTAGATTTCTTCCTTTATTGTGTTGTATGTTGCACATGAGCTACAACCTAATATTTCAACAGAGTCATCACTTTCAATATCTTCCGTTTTAGGGATTTTTGAGTTCCCGTTACCATTTATGTTGGTTGGTTCACCATGGTTTGCAGTAACCGGGTATTCAATCTCTGAAGCTGATGTATCAAATATAAGGACAAGGAAATTGTAGCTTCCATCATATCGAAATACCAATAAATGCCCGAAACCTAAGGAGTAATACTTTGCGAACTCTTTCCAACCGTTGCACATCCAAACAACATCATTAGATGTTTCCAATTCTACCTTCCATACAGCACCACTTGGGACTTTTAGAAAGACATGGTTCCCCATATTCTTCCCGTATTGAATTATAAATTTTTTGGGAATCCTCTGCCAGGAACATTAGAGTACATAAATTGTGATCAAATAACACTTCAAGTATGCACGAAACAAGATAAGATACGGTAAGCAGAAGAATCAAACAAAAGAGATGCTTTTGCTGAAAAATATTGTTGTGTTATGAGTTTTCTAATGCACTTAACGTTAATGTATAGTAGAAGAAGCTTCTCTTTGTCAAAAAAATGTATAATTTCTCATTCTCTTTCATCTTTGAACTTCTTAAGATTTCCAAGAAAGGGATTCATTATAAATGATTAAGAAGATTTACACCAATACAAGATCTTAACTCACACACATCTACGTATAGGCAAATTGGTAATGATCAAAGAAGATAAATAGGCTAAAGCGCCCTTTCTACTTTCAAGAAATGTTATGCTTTGAAGCCGTAGCTTGCTAGGTTTTCTTTAAGAAAACTAAAAAGTGGTGGGCCTACAAAACACAAGATAGAGAGAGGACTTTAAAAACAATGGTATATGCCTTACTGTGTACAAGAGTAACAATGCAAAGGTATATTGTGGTGTATTATTAGCAAAAGAGACATGCCTAATACATAGTGCTCAACAAAGTATCTAAAATGATAGTCCAGTTAGCAACACGATAAATTAAATATTGCATTTTTTCAAGAATAGTTCAAATTATTGTTAGCAGTTTACGAAAAACCTCTTTTAATTCATGAAAAAAGTTTGAACTTTTTTCTTGAAAAAATGTATCATTCAAAAATACAAAAACCCGCAAACTTTAGTTAGCAAAGTTCTTTAATGTATGATAAACCGTTTTCTAATATAAAACTACCTTTTCATAATATTCACGACAAACGATCACAAACACAAACAAGTGTTATAGGGAGGGGGATAAAGTTGTATGGATGATTCCTTACCAGCTTCTGATTGGGAACATCTGCAGAGTGAATTATCTTGAAGAAGTGAGGTGCTGCCTTCACCTGAGAACTCGACCGATTCGACCCGTCAACATCGCTTCGCCATCGGCGACTATTACTAGCCATGTTTACTGGTGAATCTTTGGGAGGGAGAGCAACTAAATGAATCAGTGCGCAGAGTCTTAATTTTCGCTAGCTACCACTAAATAAATAGCATAAGCCAACCAGTTTAGCTTCTCTATGAGTAATAAAGTTAAAAGTATATTTAAAACCTGTTTAATTTCAAGGTTTCGTATTAATTTAGTTTGATCGATGGCTATATTGGGTTGTTGAAGCATTTATGGATTTGATTATGTTCAATTCACCTTGCCTTGTACCAACCACCACAGCGTTGAATCAGTGGGAGCTGCTAAATAGGAAATAGTATTCGCTATATCCAAGGCATACCATCCCTTTTTAGCCACGAGGTTTTATGGTCAGACAACCTATTTTATTAATATATATAATAGACTAATCTCAAGGTTTATGTACGCCCCTGTTGAAGAGCAAAATTTTCACATTAATTTGATTGTGCCAAGACAATCACCTTAGTGATGATTTTAAAAGGCCAAGTTCCAATGCAGTACTCTTGTGTGCATCCAAAAGAAAGTCCACTAATATTTAGGGGTTCTTAAGTTACAGTTACCTTTTATGTTGGTTTGTTCAGTATGGGTTGCACTGGCCGGGTATTCAATCTCTGAAGCTGATGTATCAAATATAATGACATGGAAATTGGAGCTTCCGTCGTATCGAAATACCAACAAATGCCTGAAGCTTATGGAGTAATACTTTGCAAACTCTTTCCAACCGTTGCACATCCAAACAGCATCACTAGATTTTACCAGTTCTACATTCCATACAGCACCACTTGGAACTTTGAGAAATATATGGTTCCCCATATCCTTCCCATATCGAATAATAAATTTCTTGGGAATCCTCTGCGAGGAACATTAGAGTACATAAATTGTCACATAACTCTTCAAGTAGGCCCATAAAAGGTTACTAGAAAAACAAAACAAGTATGCAAAAGGATTAGCAGAAGAGATGCTTTTGCTGAAAAATATTGTGTTATGAGACTTCAAATTGCACTTTATGTAAATGTATGTGGTGTATTACGATTCATGTGAGCAAAAGAGACATGCCTAACGCATTGCTCAAAAAAGCTCATAGAAACAACAACTATGCAGCGCAAACATTGACTTTAATTGCAGGTGTCATCAGGGTCTGGTCCCCACCCATTTTTTAATAAATAAGTATTAAATATTATTCTGAGTATAATTATAATGTTAAATGCTAATGTATTCACTTAATGATTTAATTGAGGTTAATTTAAATAATTTTACAAAAATTTGCATTGAGATGGAATTGGAATTCTTATGACAGCAACGTAAAGGCCCACATGGAAACCCAAGCCTGTGCTAATTCAATTCCTAATGAACCACCTTAGTCTTGAGATGACATTCCCGAGTTGCTGAGTTTTGCCTTTTCGTATTTGGGATGCTTATATTGTGTGCCACCTTAGTTCTTCACGTTGGGTGTTACCTTTGTTTTGTTTCAGTCTACCCAATTGGTGCCTTTTCCTCTTATTTGCAAGGGAGTATTTGATACATCATTTCAGGATGGTGGTCATGGAAGTCTTCAAAACATAAAATTAACTTACCAAAAACATAATACTTGTTAGCCCAAACGTTTCTATAGAACCTTAGTGATTTTGATGATAACAAAATATATTTTATTAAATGAGAAATATAATTGATATTGTGATATGTGGTACTCATTTGAATTAATTGTGTATTTTGTAGGATTTGATTGAAGTACACAAAGAATTATTCTACATCAAATCCTATCTCCAATAGCCAAGATTTAAATTTAAAAGGGAGAAGATTAAACACAAATCTTATTCCTTAATGGGGAGAAGATTAAACACAAATCTTATTCCTATATTTATTTTGGAAAGATCTCTCTCAATTCAAATGGCTAGAGCACAAGGGAAGTCGGAAAATTCAAAGTATTTCACTACCTTAATAGTATCCTATTGGTTCAACGGCTAGTGCATCAAATAGGAATGATTTGGCATGGCTGCTAGTGCATCAAATAGAAATGATTTGGCATGGCTTAATTTTGGTTCAATTAATCCCAAAATGCATTGGGTACCTTATTTCAAAAGGTGACGATCTTCTAACGTGCATAATTTTGAAGAATAAAAAGGAGGAGTTGTTGTAACAAACAAAGGGAGAGAATTGGAGAAAAAAAAAAAGAAGGCATTATTGAGCTCAAAGTTTATTGTTTTATTGAAAAAAAAAATACAGCTTCATATTGTTTTTATCTACACTTTTGAGAGTGTTTAATTTGTGAGATTTTACTGTAAAAGGGAGTGTGACCCCTTGTGTATCTATTGTGAGAGGTTATCTTTTGTGAGGGATTTTTGCGTGAGAAAAAATTACTTGGGTAGGTGTGACTAGCACCGGAGTCAAAAGTAGTTGGAGCAATTGGGGATAGATTGTCCGTTGAGGTTTCTCTAGCACCCGTGAAGCTAGAAAGTGTTACTATTGGAGATAGTGCAGCAAATCCCGAGTTGGACACTTGGGGAGTGGACTAGGCCGTGGAGTTGCGGACCGAACCACTATAAATCCTTGCGTTCGATTTCTCTCTCCCCTTACTCTTTATTTACTGTCATATATTATTGCATGTGTGCTTGAATCAATTTAATTTTATTATTGGGTGTTGCATTTAGTTTTTTTTTCTTAATTCCGGATCATATTTGAGACACACAATTCACCCCCTCTTGTGTTGCTATCTGGGCCTACAATACTGATTACTACAAAATCGGAAATCAAAATCCTTCTGCATGAGTAATTCTGCTACGACGATCATCCGTAGCTAACAGCCAAACCAATATCATAATGAAATGCAAGCTTCTGCTCAAAGTATCTAACCCTCATGGATTACCTCTGTTCAAATAAACAAACAAATAAATAAAATACTAAAAAAGTGAGGGCAACTATATACTGTTTCCTAAGAATATGTACCACAACAGAGGAAACAATTATTACAGAGAAGGAGAGGGGTTGTATGGATGATTAATTCCTTACCAGTTTCTGATAGGGAACTTCTGAAGTGTGAATTATCTTGAAAAAGTGAGAACTCGGCCGATCTGACCCGGCATCGCTTCGCCGTCCGCGAGTATTATCAGCCATGTTTATTGGTGAATCTTTCGAACGGAGGGCAATTAAATGATTCAGCTTCTCTGGGAACTGCTGGGGTTTCACTCAAGTGTATTGGACCTCAATTGGGTATTGTAGAAGGTAAAATCAGAAGCAGCAATTAAGAGCGGCAACAGCGGGATTCATCAGTGTATTGAAGCTATGCCTTGAATTTTGGGCCTTTTTCGGCCGGCCGTTTGAAGCCTCGCGAAGTCAGAGGCTCTGAGTGTAAAAATTAAAAAAAGTGTTTTTGTTGGGATTTCTCGTTTTGCTTATACAATGTCACTCTCTGCAATTAGGCATGTCAAAAAATCTCGTGAACCGTGAATTTGAACCTGACCGAACTAAGCCGTAGGTTTTGGATTCTGTCAGTGGATTAACGGTCCCGATACAAATTGAAAAATTAAAAAACCGTGACTCTCGGTTCGGTCCATGGATTTCCTTTAAAAACCGTGGATAAACCGAACCGAACCGTGATAATTTTACAAATAAAAATAAAATAAATTTATTTATGTGTGTAATATTGAGTAAATAATCATAATTTACGTATTATTCTAAATTATTTTTAATTTTCTACCTGAATGGCTAAAATGGCTAAATGCAATATAAATAAATCTTCAGAGTGTTAACTGTAATTTTAATTTTCAAACATTATATACTCATGCATATGGATCGGCAGTAATGCTATGTCATGGTATGTAGAGGTAGTAATGTCTGGATGGTGGTATTGCAACATTTTTCAATCTGCTATATAGTGGTATGTAATGACAATAATGGTACTCGTGGAAATGTATTGCAACTTTGGATCTGGAAATGTAATTGTTGGTTCAAATTTGTTTGGAATGTACTAACCTGTGGATAAATCCATGAACCAAATCGTGAGTTATGAATTGGTTCAGAACCGAACCATGGACTTTTGGTCCAGACACGGATTGCCCCTCTTTGGAACCATGACTCGAGGTTCGATCCTCGGATTCATACCAATCCGGACCATTGACAACACTCTCTACAACTGCTCTAAAAATAGATGTGCCAATGCGATGTCAACTGCCATATAAAAAAGTTTATTACTATCCTCCCAAACACACATTCGTTTTAGCAAAGAGGGTGGAAAACGGTCTGACAGGTGGTATCTGAGCAAGAAGGGTCATAGGTTCGAGTCGCGGGACCGTCATTGTGAGAAAGGGATCTTAGCCCCAGAGTGCCTCCACTTTTTTGGAAAAAAAAAAAAACAAAAATTCCACTTTCTGTCTATCGATATTGGAGAAGCTAATTTTTTAACAGGTGCTTCAATCATTTATGTGGAATTTCGAACTGAGCTCTACACAATGCGGTGTGCATTTGGTGTACCTAGTGGGCTTACAATAAGTATAGAAATGGACAAAAAAAAACACACACTGCAGTGGACATTTTACACTTCTCAATACATTTGCATTTACTTTATATACTTTTCACACATGTCAATACACTTTTTAAACTTTAACATAAGCTAAGTGGACTGTTTTTTTTAGCATTTTCCTTGTTTTGAAAAAGAAATATGCTTTGATATTGTGTTAAAAAATGATTAAACAAGACATTGTTTTGAAAAATGCTTATCTATGTCATATTGTTTTTAGAACTACTTACAATCAACCAATCAAAACAGACTAGTTCTTTCGATAAGAGCTTGATCGATTTTTCCCTTAATTTTCTGTCAGAAAATTTAGCAAAGAACTGTTCAAGCCTCTATTGATATCCAGTCGAGTTAATTTTTTACAGGGATCCTTAAAAAAATTTAAAATAAATTGAATTTGTATGGAATTTGGAAATGGGTTCCACACAACGCACTGTGCATTTGGTGTACTCAGTGTCCATTTTACACTTTTTAATACATTTATACCCACTTTTATATATTTTTCACATATTTCACCACACTTTTTAAATCTTAAGATCAGTGGACTGTTTTTTAGTATTCCTTGTTTTGAAACAGAAATATATTCCCTCTGTTTCAAAAAATATAGATATAGTCCCTTTTGGAGTAGATTTAATTGAGATCTATTAAACAAGATCCATAATGCATATGAAATGTATTATCGATTGAAATATATAATTGATTTTCTATCCTGTTAGAGCATCTCCACTCCTTACTCAAATTTACAGTCAAACTCAAATTTGAGTAAAAATCACCCAAAAACACCACTCCACTCCTTACTCAAACCCATTGCCAATTTGAGTTTACTGAAAATTTTCACCAAATTTGGTTTGAATCAAATCTTTACTCAAATTCATAAGGCCATTTTCTCCCTCTGGTAGGAGTGACCTAGCCGCCTCTCGCCTTACTGAAGCTTACTCTCTCTAAAACCTATACCTAGCCGCCTCCTTCCCCTCCCCCCCCCCCGTTCTGTGATGGCAAGAGGGGGGGGGGGGGGGATATATTCCCCTCCTTCTCCCTTCCTCTCTCCCTCTCTCTCTCTTTTTTGTTTCTTTATTTTTTTTTATAGGTTTCTTGCTGCAATGGTGCGTGGCGGTTCTGGGTTTGGGTTAGGCGGTGAAGGTTCAACATCGGCGTTATGGTCCTCGACTTCTGGGTATTCTTGGGTCGCTTTACCAATTGATAGGCGCCCCTGCGTGGGATTCTCAGTTGGCGACGAGGGCGGCTCTCAGTGGAGTTTTTTCTTCATGTCTCTCTAGCTTTGGGGTTGTTTGGTTCTTGGGTTCTCCGCAGACTAGTTTCAGGTCAGTTTTGGGTGCGCGTTTTTTTTTTTTTTTTGGGGGGGGGGGGGGGGGGGGGGGGGGTTGTTGTATTCCTCTCACCCAGGGATTCCTTTAGGCATCAACTTAGCGATTGTATATGGTGAACATCAGCGAGGGGGATTAGGGAAGCAGTGGTGTGGTGCTCAGAGCGGTAGTTGTGAAGGGTGATTGAGAAGGCATCGGTTGCTAAGGAGTGGATAAGACGGCGACAAAGAGGGCGGCAGAAGGTGATTTTTTGAGGGATTTGCACAAAGGTTTTGTGGCCAACAATTAGAGATGTTTGATTGAGAGGTTGTGGAGCAGAGAGGTGTGGGGATCGAGTTTGAGGTTTTTTCGGGGGGATGATCAGGCTAGCAGCAACGACTTTGAACCAGCTATTTTTTTTGGCCGATGGGTGTTTTCCAGTGAAGTGTGGTGACACGCGTGGGGGCTGTGCGTTGATATTGGGAAGGAGGCTTTCAATATTCAAGTGGAGATTTGAAACTTTTGGGATAAAGGAATAACCATAAAGAATCGTGAGGAGAGGGAGCTGCTTTTAGGGTGTCTTGGGAGATCGACTAGCAGAGGTGTTGGGTGATGGAGTCGTGTGACATAAGGAGGTGCTTTCATTCTTTTTCAAAGTCTACTGTAAGGGTTTTAATTTGGGCTTATTATTGTATTGGGTGTGCCCTTTTTGGGCTTAGGTCTATAGATGTTTGGCTTTGCCCCCGGGTAGTTTTGGGCTGTGTCCCAACAGGTGTTTTGAGCTCTCCAACATAGGTTGGAGTCCTCTCTTTTCTCTCTTCAACTTGATGTACCCTTAGTCAAGTTTTTAATAAAACTTCTTTTACCGATAAAAAAAAAAAAGAAGCCATTTTCTCCCTCTCAAATTTACAATTATGCCATTAGTGAAGCATTTGCTCAAATTTATGCCTACATTTGCTTTTGTCCATTGGAGTGTTCCATATCAAATCAAGTTTTTACTTAAAAATATACTCAAATTTGAGTAAAAAATTGAGTAATGGGTGGAGATGCTCTTAGGCCTAGTCATGATTTTAGCAAATGAGTTCACCATTTGCTACTCATTTGCTAAAATTATGGTATTTCAAATAAAAAAATTAAGTGTTTCCGTGTATTTTTTTTTTTGAAATTTTCACACCGAATTAAAGTACACGAGGAATACTTTAATTTGGTGCGAAAATAATCGAAAAACGATACACGGAACCATTTCATTTTTTGATTTCAAAACCATGATTTTAGCACTTGTTAAACTCATTTGCTAAAATCATGGTTGATTTTAGCAATTAGATTACTAATTTTTTTTGGAAAACTAGGCCTTACAGAATGGAACGGGGACTATATTTTTGGAGCGGAGGGAGTACTTGATATTGTGTTAAAAAATGATTAAACAAGACCATGTATTTGATATTGTTTGGAAAAATGCTTATCTATGTGATATTGTTTTTATCAAGATAGCCGTCCTGTAAATGGTAGTTTTTGCTATACTATCCGATGATTTGAAATTTCCGATTATGCGCAGCAGCAAGAATCAACGAAGTAAAACCCTAGCCGCTGGTCTAAATCTTCGATACACGTACACGGAGAGGGACGGCTATTTGTAGGGGGGGAGAGAGAGAGAACGAAGATCTGCGAAGAAGACAGGCGAACGAAGATCAGCATCTTCAGCTATCATCGTCGATATAGTCACTATTTTCGCAGACCCATCTTCGGTCTAGGACCATCGATTCAGGTAAATACATGAACAGAACCTTGATTTTCGCCGTACTCATGGTTTTCCGGACGCCGTACCCTAATATTGCATCGTACCCGTACGTTTTCTTCGTACCGGGTACGTATTTTGCCGTACCGGGCGATACCCTTTTCAGTTCCGGTACCCAGTACACATACGGCGACTTTTCTGGCTTCATAGCACTGAAAATCACCATATGGAAAACTTGGTGCCATGGACCAAGTGATTTTCAGCGGCAGGATGATCTCAGGTGCGGCTGAAAATCACTTTGTAGGTACACCAAGTTTTCGGTGAGCTCGCTTCATAGTTTCCACCAAATGCCCTAGTTTTCTACACATAATTCCATATTCATTGCAAATGTGGTTCTGATTGAGCTTTTCAATTCTAGACTATATGGAAGAATCAGAGAAGAGGAGGGAGAGGTTGAAAGCTATGCGCCTGGAAGCGTCACAACCTGGCGTTGATAATGTAGTTGGGGATCCTGCAGTGCCTCATCACCTCTCAAATCCATTAGTCGAAACCTCTCCGATTCCAGCATTGCAGAATAACTCATCTGCACCACCAAGGTTTGATTATTACACAGACCCTATGGCTGCATTTTCCGCTGACAAGAGGAGGAGCAAGGTCAGCAATCAGAGTTCACGAGACTACTTCACACCTCCAAGTAATGATACATTCATTTGGCAATGCTGTTTGGTTTTTAACTTGTTAGTATCTTTGTCATTGCATATCTTTTGCTTTTTTGTTCATGCTATGGAGTTTTACTACCTAGCAGCTTGTAAAGCTGTAATTTTGATATGAGCGATGATAGTGAGTAGGCTATGAGCGATGAATAGTGAGTAGGTTTTGTTGTTTTTCTTATCTCATTGGTTTTAATAACAAGGACCCCTAGGTGTTCTATTAATGGCTTGGTCAACTCTGGATGCGGGTGCATTACCCTAAGAGATTAGGGATTGTTGGTCACCAGCATGACTTCGACTGCAAAAATATGGGTGGTGCATGAGAGATTTGTTGGACAGACGCAGCTGAGGAATTTCCTCCCCCTTCTATTTGGTAGCGCCATGCCCCCTATCTCTTTTTTAATGAAAAATACGGGCTTTCTGTTCAAATTTGACATAGGTCCGTAGGGCAGAATTCGACTTTAAGCAAAAAACACAGGGTTTCTTAAAAAGGTGCGTTTTCTTTCTCCAAGAAATGGGTAAAAAAAAAGGAAAGATTGGAACATGGGAATAGATCTTATACCAATGTGGACTATCTATTTCAATTGTTGTGCTTTCTGAAATTGCATTCCTATACAAGGGTTCAAGTTTCGATCGATATTTGCGGAGTTGATCGTCCCTCTCCAAAACGCTCGAAGTATCACTACAGAACTGAGTGTACTGGGTTTCCATGGGTCCTCCCCTTTTCTTTCTTCTTATTTAAAAAGGGAGTGTCTTGATTCCTGCTGCTTAGCGTCTCGTAACGTAAGAAGTTAGTCCACTTGTGGCAGGATTGATTGATTCCCCTTTCAACAGTCAAGTCAATATCTCAAGCAAGAGGCACACAAAGGGGGAAGCTGTAGAATTAACTATCGGAAACATGAAAAAAGGGTGTGTGTGTGTGTGTGAGAGAGAGAGAGAGAGGATTGATTCCCCTTTCAACAGTCAAGTCAATATCTCAAGCAAGAGGCACACAAAGGGGGAAGCTGTAGGATTAACTATCGGAAACATGAAAAAAAGGTGTGTGTGTGTGTGTGTGTGTGAGAGAGAGAGAGAGAGAGAGAGCACGGAATAATCTCTGCTGATTAGTACGCATAAACGTCTCACTTTAGGTAGTGAGATATAAATTACAGGAAGTTAACCTAATCAGTTGGTTATTTGGCTTTTGGCTTTATGTTAATTAAATTAGCTACAAAATGCGTCTTTCAAGCTAATATTTCCTTACAATAGAAATTGAATTCAACAAAGATTGAAGGGGTTATTGTTGTTAGTTATTACCCTGATGATGGTTGCTTCATATTACAGGATATAGAAGTGAACCCAACATATCTTTTAGTTTAGAGCTCTAGTTAATGATATATAGATTTTAGGAAATTTGGTTATTTGGTAAACTACAATCAAACTCCCAGGCTTACAGGGCTTGGAGCATTTAAGAAAATTATGTTCCAAGTTGGTTGGTTGAACCTTGAGATACTGCGAAGATTATGTGTGTAATTTTGCGTTGAAATTTTATGGAGAAGGTTTGGGTTTTCATGTCATGCTTTATTTTGGATTATCATTAGCAAATTCTGGCAGGGAATTTGCCTTCTTTTTTATTTTTTCCCCCTGAAATGCTTATGATTTTTTCAGAAAATTATATTTCTGAAAGAATAGTGATAGTGACACAAACTTTGTGCCACAACCAACCACAACCCCACTCACATGGGGTGTGGGACCCTCAGGTGGGGTCCATGTGAGCCCCACACCCCATGTGAGTGGGATTGTGGTTGGTTGTGGCACAAAGTTTGTGTCACAATCATTTTTGTTTCTGAAACTGTCTTGATGTGGGTTGTTAATTAATGTGAAAATAATTGGCAAAAACTACTACTACTAACTCTATCAAATATTTTATACCAAAGTACCAATGTGAAGTCTCAGGCTCATGTTGCTCCAAATAGATTGGTCCAGGTGTCTAGCGTTAACACAGGCACTTGGTTTATTTTGAAGAGCGCATGTGACACAGCTGAAAGTTACTGTAGTTACTAGTTATGGAATAGTTGGGAGGCATCTGTCTTTAATAAGTTTTGTGGAAATCCTAGCTATGCCAATTGTAAAAAGTAATAAAACAATCTTCAATTTTCTAGTTAGTTGAAGTCTCCGTTTGTGTTTTTGGGGGTAAATTTCTCTGAATACCCTGAGGTTTATGAAAAGTCGCTTGGACTCCCATGAGGCTTTAGATACTAACACTAGTAGATAGTCTGAGAACAGGCATGAACGCAGGCCTTTAACACATGGCGTTGGCAAAATGCTACTATTTAAAATGCCTGTATTTACACAAGATTTTCGTTTGAAATTCAAAAGAAAACTCAGCAAAATTACATTGCTTTGTTCATGTCTCAAGATTCTCAACCAGTATTGAATCCAATGTTCAATTGGATTGATTAACTTTACGCGTGACAAAGGGTGTTGATATTATTTTTAGTCTGCTGGTGTCTTTGCTATTGTTAGAAAATTACAGCTGGGGGGTCCATGCGGCTATAGGGTCCACAAGTTTCATCCACCAACCTTCCCCCACAATTCCAAGTAATGCAACAAGAAAGTTGAGCCTCTTACTTTTCGGCTTGACTCGGTCGACCCAAGAACCACTTTGAGTCCCTAGGTCAGATGAGAAGACTAATCATCTTTGATTTCAACTCGTCTGTACAATGTTTTGGACAATAAATGATCCTAATTAGGGACCTGAAACCTCTGCTTTTTGTGTATATGTCAAATAGTGCATTCTACTCTCATGATTTGATTTTCCCAATTTCTGTGATCTTGATGTTTATTTTCTGTTGGTTTGACAGGACCAATGAACCCTGAAATAACTCCCTCGCCAGTACATCAAGTCCAACCTAATTATTCCCCTGATCAGAGAATGTACCAACCTCGAGGCCCTTATCACAGCTCAGGACCAATGACTCCTCCAGCCCATCAGGGCCAAGGCAATTATTCCTCAGATCAAAGAATGTACCAAGCTCGAGGCCCTTATCACAGCTCAGGACCATTGACTCCCTCTCCAGCTCATCAACTTCAAACTAATTATTCCCCAGATCCGAGAATGTACCAAACTCGAGGACCTTATCACAGCTCAGGACCAATGACTCCCTCTCCCACCCATCAGTCCCAAACCAATTATTCCCCTGATCAAAGAATGTACCGAGCTCAAGGCCCTTATCAGAGCACCAGGCCATATGGAAGCCCAATAGGGATGGTCAGTCCTTCGGGCTCGCATCAGGGATCTAGTGGTACATCAAGCTACTATCATCCACCTAATTCATCTGAAGGGGGTAATTTCTCCAGTCCTAGATTTGGAGGTGGCCCTAGATTTAGAGGTCCCACCTCTGGTTTGGGATTTGGAGGTAGCCCCAGTTCCTATTCGGGAAGGGGTCGCTCATCGGGACGTGGGAGAGGATTCGGTTCTCATGGGAGTGTGTCAGCAGAACTTAGACCAGATCTGTACTACAACAAGTCAATGGTTGAGGACCCGTGGAAGCTTTTGAAACCTGTTATTTGGAAGAAAGAGATTATTTCTGCTACAAGTGAAAAAATTTCAATGGTTGACTACGCTAAATCCTCGTTTCCAAAATCTGATGGTATAAAAAAGCCCAGAATTTCAGGAGGCTTAAATGAGTCCAGTTCAAGTTCCCAGCCAAGCCTAGCTGAATACTTGGCTGCTGCATTTAATGAAGCTGCCGACGATGGAGCCAGCAAATAATGAAGGACTGGGTGTGTGAGTCTTCCACTCTGCTTTTGTACAGTACAACCAAAGAGGTGGCTGTTGGGATTGCCAGACTCTTTTGAGTGGCAAGAGATATGTCATAAAAAAAGCCCAGCATTTCAGGAGGCTTAAATGAGTCCAGTTCGAGTTCCCAGCCAAGCCTAGCTGAAAACTTAGCTGCTGCATTTAATGAAGCTACCGATGATGGAGCCAGCAATAATAACAAACCGGGTGTGTGAGTCTGCCACTCTGCTTTTGTACAGTACAACCGTAGAGGTGGCTGTTGGGATTGCCTGACTCTTTAGAGTGGCAAGAGGTCCATAAATGCTCTTTCGCTTTACAGTGTCGACTTTCCCTGTTCCCCCTCGCAACATAAGTTGTTTCGCAAGAGAGAGAGAGAGAAGTTTGTCGGGGGGAATCTAATTTTTCCGGAGGTTGCCTGCATTCAATACGAATACTTCGTACGATGGCAGGGCAAGACAATTTTAATTTGATATGTTTGTAATTTACCTTTGGCAAGGCTTGATTTTTCCGTTGCTGTTCTTGAATTTCCTTTTGTGAGATTACTCCTTTTTTTTTTTGTTTCATTACCAATAGCACTCGTGTAATTCCTTCTTAATTGCAGCTGCTGCCAGCCAGGTTAAACAATTACTTCTATTTTTCAATGTCCAGATTAATTCTATTTTTACTTTTGGATTAATTCAATAATCTTCTATTGAAATCATTTATTTTGAAATTTTAATAAGTCAAACATTTCCTTTTGTTACGAATTGAGTCAGCAATCAAAGATTCTCATGGGATGGCAGGAATCACGTACTTAGTTTGAGAATGTGATTCACATTCCTATTCCCATCAATTTCAAATATAGGAAACAGGGAAATATATTTCATTTTCGTTCTCCCTCAAAATTAGTGTCATTTTAACTGAGACTACAAAATGTGTATTGCAGATTATGCTATCATTCAGCTCAAGTGAGAGCAGTGGACAAAACTACCAGTTCAAAAAGGAAAAGTTGCAAATAAATGTTGGTCTTCTTCGGCTCTAACTATATCTTCCTTTTAAGAAACAACTAGGGTAAGGCTACATGCTTCGCACGTAACCGCGTGCTCATTGTTTTTTTTGTTGTGGAGGTTTTCCACAGAACAATAAGAGGTTTCATAGTATAGTAAGCATGTGTTGTTCTTTGTACCCCCAAGTGGTCTACAGAATGTTTAGATGGTTGTATATTAATAATTTTTTAGATGTAATTAGAAACCATAAATTTACCCACATTTTTGCAAGTGAATACAACCTTAATTTCAAAGATCAAGTACTCATAAGTATTTCTTCGTTGATTTTGTCTATGATTCACAATGTCATGAGCTTGCAGTGAAAATCACCATGTAGGAGCATTCTTATTAGACATAGAACTATGCACACGTTTGCCAATTGCAATCCTAATATGTTACCCGCAAGCTAAATAAGAATCGTTTTTCCATCTTTCAATTATCACATTTACATTCGAGTGTGACTTAAGTTTCTCATACATGACCGTAAGCCTCTTTATATATAACAATGCTCATTAGTTTCTTTTTTTCAAGAGTTCACGACTTCACAATTTTGCTGACCAAGTTTTTAAAACTTTTTTCCTTGTTAGATGTGTTAATATTATGAGTTTTTGTAGATTAGTTAAGTGTAAATTCAGGGCTGGTAGATTAGTTAAGCCTAAATTCAGGGCCGACCTTGATATTTCGTATGCTTAAAGCGAATTTAAATATGAGCCCTAAGTTTTGTAAAAATAAATTCAATATACGTGGCTAATATAAAATAAAATTACTAAATATGGTATTTTAAAGTTCTTAATTTCACTAAAATAAATATTAATTTGAACCTTAGGAGTTAAATAACATCTTCAACCACTACAACATAAATAATTTTTAATACATCTATGGAAGAATTTTAATTTATCTACACTATATCAAACAAATAATACATGGTAAATAGGACCCTACATACTGGGAATTGAACCAAGAACATCAAGTTCTCGTGTACACACACACTCCACTGATTCTAGCTCTCAACTTGTGCTGAAACAAAGAATAGATTATATATAACATATATTCGCCTTCTATGGTCAATTGGTTACTAATTTTTACTTAAATTTTTGGGCCTATTAGGCCAAGGCCGACCTTGCGTAAATTGTTTCCTTATATGCAATACCTTTATTAAAAATAAAAAAAAACATGATCAACCGATAGGATGCTATTCACGAAAACAGTGACGAAGAGAATATATGGTGTAATTTCTATTCTCAAAGATAATGTGGCAAGGGCTCATGGTAATTGCAATACAAATTGGAAGTTTCTTTTCCCTTAAAAGCAATTTACATTGCACCTCTTACGTTGTCTTCATTTGTTCTCTAGCATTTGAGACAACGAACAAACCATCTTAAAACCGTCCCAAACAAACAACAAAGCATTGCCAAATAAGAGACAAAAGCATCATGTACCAAACATGGTGTAGCCAAATGTGTATTTATATATACCTTCATAAATTTGTTTTCAAAAAAAGAACCAACAATTACTCCTCTTGTTCTCTAAATATGAAAGACCATATGCAATAAACAACCAAAATATGACTACCAAAATCAGAGGAGTTCATTGATCGTTGTGAAGCCTCACATTTTCACCCAAAACATATTAGAGGGAAAAAATAAAAGCAGAAAATCTCACTTTTTATTCTTGAACAGTGGAATATATCTAATCCTGAGGTGAGAAGGTTTAGTTGGAGCCTAAGAGGAGGATTAGGAACCTAAAAAAAACAATACCACAAAAAGGAGTGGTAACAATCAATAATCTCTATAAAGTAAGTAGAATCAAAGTAAAAAAGAAATAAATGAAAACTCATCTTTCTCCACGAGAAAGTTGGTGTAGGACTTTGGTCAAAGCTTGACAACAGAGAAAACCCAAAACCAAATCATCAAATTTAGAATCTTGAAAAGGAAAATGGAATTTTCATATCAATTCCCAATTCAAAATCTTGAAAAGTGGCCAACTATTCTCATTCGCATAAAAAAGCACAGATACCCATTTGGGAAAATCAACTATGGAACAAACCCAATTGGAGTAAGACATATAAAGGCAAAGAGCTTACCCAAAACCGGAGGGCTAAACAAGATAGTTGCAGAATAACCTATACAAGCTTTTGACAATATGTATAGCTGGTTAGGAGAAATAAAGAGTAGGCAAAAAAAGGAGAGTGCTAGCAAGCTTCCCAACCGACTTACCTGAATAGTTAAAGGTAGAATTTCCTGTTTATATGAAAAAGCTGAGGTAATTTCTTCCAAAGGCTAGCAGAGATGTACAAGAAGGGGGGAAAAAAGCTGAAGAAAGGACTCCAAAAAGTTAAAATAAAGCCACAAAATGTGGACAATCCTTAGATTGGTCAAAAGAAAGCCACAAAAACTGGATGCATGCCCAAGTGGCAATCTAAATAGTACTATCACTCCCACACCTTACCATACCTAGTGTAGAAGTCAGGCTTCCTCCCCCAAATCAGCAAAAGACAGTACTTTCATATTTAGTTCTCACATGTCTTGCTACTTGTTAGACATTGCAATCGCACAGAAGATGATATGAAATTCCAAAACTATCCTAAGAAAGCAATGAAATTACAAAAACACCCTATGTTGGCAAGTGACCACACTTGTCTTTCTTTATATACAAGTGTGTTGAAAACAGGGGCTCTTTTTATTTTTTTCCAATTTTGTTTTTAGTTAAAAGGATCATTTCATAAAAAGTAAATCAAGTAACATTACAAACTCTAGGATATTTGGTCCCTCTAGCGTCATCGAATATTTGATTTAAAATAACTAGTCCACAATCCCAGGAGCTTCTCCAATTTGCAAGGATGTATGCACCCTGAGTTAGGATAATCTTCCTCATTCAAAGGTCGTTAAGATAGGTTACTCTTGGCATCTTCCTCCCTCATTCGAAACTCGTTAAGACATTGATAAGTATAAAATCAACCACCGACCAGGCCTACTCAGCTCGGTCAATAACCAGCTCGGCTCGATGGATAACTGACCCGAATAACTAATCGACTCGGGCTGAGAGCACTCAGCTACACCGAATTACTATGAATCCCAGGATATACATTCCAATCGGGATTCCTACCCGTTCAAAAAAAAAATCGGGATTCCTACTTCCTAGGTGTGTCATGACGCTCCTACACCACCTCAATCCCTGCGGCACTCCACATGTGCCAAACTAATCCACACCCTTAAGTCCAAGCGACCTAATCCTAATGGATTCTACCTCTTATGCCTATATGAACACATTTCCATTCACCCATTCAGGTAGGATACTTTCTCTATGGAGGAACCCCAGGCTCCTCTTTCCAATTGAATTAATTTCATTACATTGATAATCATCGATCAACCAGTACTTTTATCAAACCTTATCGATATATACTACTCGGACTCCAATTGTGGCCATGGCACTATGACAGATGGAGTGAGGCCAATCGCCGTTAAGATCATAGAGGGAGAGAGACTTTTTTTTTTTTGGAGAGAGGAAAAGAATACGTTCAAAATTTGAAAGGAAAAGGAAACCCAATGAAATCCTGGGTATCCGCGCGCGCGCGCGCGAGAGAGAGAGAGAGAGAGAGAGAGAGGAGGTCGCGTGATTTGTGGAATTCCTTATCAATACACGAGTCTTTTTGTTAAGATAAAAAAACTGAGCTAAGTTATTTTATAGATGTATTAATGGTAGCATCAATTGTAGGTATTTGATACGCACACGTCGTTTCTTGTTCTTCATCGATAAACATCAATTTCAGATGGTTTGATATCTTTTCACATAGGGTTCAGATCATCTCTGGTCCAAATTTGGACCATATATTAAAATAATTAATGGTTCAAATTTGCTCAGAAACTCTTACCGATAAGAATAAGCTTTAAATGAACCCAAACCATTAGTTGCAGTAAATAGATGGTCCAGATTTAGACTGTCCCATCAAGTCCAAATTAAGGACGGGAGAGGATCCAATTCCTTTGACATAAATTAAAAACGCTCAACGGGTACAAAGAAAACCAGTGGGAAACCAACCCACAGGTACAAAAGACTTCCAATCTCCCCCATTTTCATATTACTTCTACACCAGAGCAAGAAAAGAGCCTCTCAGATGGCTGTAGAGCCAAGAGTACTACTGAAGAAGTTACAAGCTGCATCCACTTGAACTCATCATCAGGTCAAGTTTGTCAGCCTCTGGACAAAGAGGTAATACTCCGGCGGATTTGACATCACAAGTACTTAAACAAGATGAGAAATACTTACCAAGCTCTCCTCGGCAGCAGCTCTCCCCCCTTGGAATACAAGTGGATGGAACAAAATGATGCTTTCTCTGCTCCTGAAAACTGCCTTCGCATCCATGGCTGCTGCCAGTGGTGAACCACTTCATTTGCCACTAGCGCCGGAGTGTCTAAAGTCATGTAAACACGTATCAATGTCCACTATTCGGCTAGCTTCTTCTAGCAAATTTTCCTAATGGCTAAAGTCCTGCTATGTTTGCATTATATCGCTTCAAACAGATTTAAATAACTGTTCTAAGGTTTTTTCATATGACAGACCAAAGCCAGCTAAATTATAACTTGATCCAAAGTGTTCCTTAGGTTGGCTTTTGGTGGTGGTGGTGCTGCTTATCGTCATGGTTTTCCAAGTTCTTAGAAAATTACAGGATTTAGTGAAGGCAATGGCCCTAATGATGAGATAAAGTGGAATAGTAGCATAGATGACGCCATAAGTGGGACTTCCCATGACATCTCTTTAAGGTCTTTTGAGCCTTTGAGACTGATTTCTCTCTCTTTTCCAGAAGTAACTGGTTGACAAGTGGGAGATATCAGCAAACAATTAACTAAACCAATCAGTGAAAGGACAAGGCATCTTCCCACTATAGTTATTGAGAATGTATGTTGTGGACATATAATAGGATCAGAACTAAGCCGTATAAGTTGAATACGATTGGAATTTATTCTCTCACAAACGAGAAAGAAAACCAGATTTGATCAGCCTATAGCCTATAGGCTGAAGAAACTAAGAACATCAGCCAATTACCGCAAAAACCTGCAAAGAACATCCAGTGATCTTGTTCGTGGATTAGACAAATAATTAAGCTTCCCCGCAGAGTAGGGCATAAGATAGAGGTAACTCCAGGATCGAAGTTCAAGACAATGTCTGCAGTAACAGACAGTAGAAATGGGAAGATTGACAAATGTAGTTGATTAATAGTATGATTTAACAATCAGCCATACCAACTTGAAGTGTTGATCATTCACAACCTTGTCCTACTGTGAGCTGAAAGTTACAAAAATGCACCACTGACAGTTCCAGAACGAGTCTAAACATTCAGTTCATCACTTCACTTCTCTCCAAATTATTTCATACTTAACAAGCCAGATTTAGAAAGCAGGCGTAGTGCTTGATTGGAGTTGTTCAACACAGAGGAAGATCTCGCAACCTGCATTTTCCTTTTCTTCAAAAACTCCAAGGAATTCTGCAAGCATTGAGGAGGTGGTATATCCTTCAAAATAACGGGTTCAAGCCTGCGAAGGAATCATTTATAGAGTAAATTTCACTGACAAGCTATCTACCTAAAGTATTTTATTTAATCCCCCATAAATATAAGGGAAAATTGCTTAAAAATGGCACTAGGGGCAAATAATTGCCAACACATGGTGTACTTTTCCCAAAGAACACCCCATGTGAGTGAGGGTGTGGTGGGGAGTGGCACAAAGGGTGTGTACCTATCATTTTTGTTTCCGAAATTAGAGATACATGGTGAGAAGAAAAACAATTGCAAAGACATGGCATGGGGGACAAAATTATCCTCACGAGCTTCATGGCGTGATCGGCGAAGGGGAACCGGTTGCGGTGCGGGTTGAGGAGGAGGGCGAGGTGGTGGTAGTGGGTGGCGATGAGGTCGGGGTCATCAGTGTGACGGGCGACCTGAAGGACGGAGTAGTAGTCGAACGTCTGAGTTTGGTTGTTCAACCACTGGAAAACCCATTTGTACAAGACTTTTGCAACTCTATATACTATTGATCAAAAAGACATTGCGCTTGCTGACTACTTTAACTTAGCTTGACCAAGAACAGTTCTAACAGAACAAGGTAAATAAGATTGCATTGATCTCAAGGGTGAATCTTTGGCAGGGCAGATCCTCTTGGTGTTTGGTTATCACAATACAAATGAAACTTATCACGCACACAAGGTGTTTAGTTAAATGTCTCAACGAAGATGCATTTTCTTTTCATTCTCAGGGACCAACTCGGGTGCAATTAATTTTTTGAAGAGTGCAACAACATTCCATGAATGGTGCAACACAGACGTAGGAACAGTGCAAAGAGAAGAATATATTTCCAGAAAGTGTGACCTAACAACACACTGCAACCCCATTTGGACCAAATCGTGTGCAATTAATTTTTTGAAGAGTGCAACCACATTCCATGAATGGTAAAACACAGACGTAGGAACGGTGCAAGGAGAAGAATATATTTCCAGAAAGTGTGACCTGACAACACACTGCAACCACGTTTGGACCAACTCGGGTGCAATTAATTTTTTGAAGAGTGCAACCACATTCCATGAATGGTGCAACACAGACGTGAGAAGAATATATTTTCAGAAAGAGTGACCTGACAACACACTGCAGTTGCAATTAATTTTTTGAAGAGTGCAACCACATTCCATGAATGGTGCAACACTGGCGTAGGAGGGGGGAGAGTGAGGGGGTTGGTTTAGGGGTTTTTTTTAGACAAGGGTATTTCGGTCCACACAATTGGTACTATGTACGTGCAATTAAAATTTCCTTTTCATGTTGGGAGCAATTTCCAAAAAATGTTCCATGTATTGGCAATTATTGCCCCTAGTGCAATTTTTAAGCAATTTTCCCTAAATATAATAGGAATTAGTCCTTACCCAGAGCTTTTGGACCTTTTCTTTTTGGAGGTTTGCTTTTTTGTGGTTGTCTCTTCTTTCTCTCCTTCTGAGTCTGATTCGAAAACTTTCCTGCAGATGCAACGTCACATAAAAGTTACATATACTGGGGAGAGAGAGAGAGAGAGAGAGAGAGAGAGAGAGAGAGAGAGAGAGAGAGAGAGAGAGAGAGAGAGAGAGCATACTTTTCACGAGCAGCAAGCATTTTGACTATGTCATTTGGTAGCATTCCTCCATTATTATGGGACTCCTTGGTTGTTTCAGGTTCTATTACATCTTGGATGTATTCATTCCTAGGTTTACTGGGTGTTTTCTTCTGAGCCCATTGCCTGCGACGGTCTTTTCCTTCACGAGCAATCCTACAAAGAGGACAAGTTTTGTTGATGTTATCTGCAGAGGGTATTCTCTACCCAGAATAGCATATTATTAAGAGCTAAAGGACATAACACAAATTAAGGTAACCAAACTTATTTCTAGAAAGACAGTTATGTTTCATGCACAACATCTGTCAAAGTTTTGCATTTGACTTCAGTTATTATGGAGGTTAGCTTCAGGACACAGAAAACAGTTGACAGTCAGGCCAACGAGAAGAAAGTTAGGCCATTAACATTATATATGTTACAGCTAGGAAGTTGGTTTCTGTCTACGACTATCTTGCAATGCATTAAGGTGACCTCGGCTAATTTGTAAAGAGAGAGATATTCAAAATATGTCAGTGTTTAAGCAATTGAATAGCAAAGGAAACCTATGACATTATATGACTATATGCTCATTATGCTTTCATCTAAAAGCAATGACAGTATGCACCTGTTATAACTCCTTTCTATGTTCAGGAGAAAGCATATTAGGAATTCCAAAGTGTAATCAACTCCAAGTGCTAGAAACTAGAAAGGACTTCTTCACCTTTTTGGGGATGGAAATCAGCTATTAGAAAGAGTCAGAGCGGAGGGGTCCTCCTCCTAGATTTAGTGCTGATTAAGAAGCACAGATACAGACACAATGACACACGGACACATGGGCACATTTTTTTCAAAGAAATACAAGGGCATGGAGATGTAGGGACACGTATGAAATAAATTATAGTACTGCAAAATCCAAATAAAACTCAACACATTATTTCAATCAAATTAGCATAGAAAACATGAGTAACGACCATTACGAATTAGAAACAACAATAACGATTAAGTATTCATGAACTGTGCACTCAAGGAAATTTTGACCCTCGCTCAATTTCTTTAAAATAGTATTATGACCTCCTATTGTCCCAGCGTGTATGTCCAATAAAAGTACACGTTAGGTGTGTCTAACAAGTGTCTGGAGCAAGTCATGTTCATGTAAGGAAATCAGACGACGTGCCTTTGCTTCTTGATCCCTGCCATTAGAGGTACCCTTGCAAGAAAGAACGGACAGCACAAAAATAACACTGATTCTAGAAAACATCCAATAAGAGATGAACGGTTGTTTGAAACAAATCAATTTTCTGCAATTGGGATGCATTTGCTAATGACAACCAGTTATGTCCCTGAATCAAGTTCCAATTGCCACCTAAATTGGTCAACCATTTACCTCAAAATTCCATCTGAACATCACGACAAGTCTCTCACTGTTGAACAAAACCCAACCACTAAGAAAATGTCAAACTTGTCTCTTGCACCACTAACACAGATGCATATGCCTTGCAGACTCTAGTAGCTACATTAAGAGAAAAGGGTAAAAGAAACACACCACAACTCTTCACAAGCTGAAAGCACCACTTTTAAATGTACCATCCCAAGAAAGGAGTAAAGAGAAGTTGGTATAACAAACAAAAGTTCACTTCGCCAAATTTTAGCCACAAAATAGTTAAGATTCAACTTCACAAGTAATAAGGGGCGACTCGTAAGGTGTTTGCAAATTGGAGGTTTTGAACACAAGGGCAAAACAGCCTGTCCATGGACTGAATTCCACTGATGGGTTCCTGATAGGCATGACTTTTGGAGTTGGGAACTTAATGCATATCCTAAAATGAAGAGGGTTTATTTTTCTGAAAGATGGAGATAAATCTCTTCCAAATGCAACCATCACCTACCTGCACATTTGGCAATATGTTCCTCAAGCAGAAGTCAAACTTCATGCAATGAAACCTTTGATCCGCAAAAAGGCTTTCTATGCTTGTGGTCCACGTACAACCAAAGGAGTAATATTTGGTGTAGACTCTGGCAACTCCACATACGGCTAGTTGAAAGATTCACAACTTTAATAACAATGTGACACTGTCAAAATATGGTCTCTGCTATGTGCACGTCAAGAATTGATGAGTATAAAGCTTGCTCAGACATTTACATCTGTCAATCACCAATGACAAGTGAAGTTACTACTTGGCCTTCCGAAGATTGTGGTTCAAGTCCTACCACAATTAAAGCAAGCAAACTTATGCAAGCCCAGGTTCCATAACCTAAATTCTCTTATTTTCTCAGACAACTGATTATCAAGATTAGCCACCCTATATGAGGAACCACATTCTTAATACTCAACAGGTTTTCAATGCTGTTCTAGGGGCAAGTGCTACCCTGAAGGTCCTAGCAAGGGAAGTGTATATCACGTCTGTAGTCCACACTGAAAGGAAAGGAAAAACAACGGCAGAAGGAAAAAAATTTTAACTGTTAAAATGATGTTTGAAGATGAAAGTCTCTAGAAATATTCTCTGCTTAAACATTGTATATATCGGAGTAAATCAATGTGACATCTGCACGTAAGGTAAAAGGTTAGACGGGGTTTACTACAAGGTTGCATCGATATGGACTTCATAGGTAAATTTAAATTTCCCTCCTCTTTTTTTCTTTTACTGAGAAACCATTTGCAGCTTGAAAGAAACAGTAAAAGGATGCTAGGGAAGGTTAGCAGGACTCAGTAGGGGTGCAAACGAGCCGAGCCGAGCCGAGCTTTGTAGTGTTCGAGCTCGACTCGTTAAGTAAACGAGCTGAAAAATCAAGCTCGAGCTCGGCTCGGTCGTAAACGAGCCGAGCCCTTATCGAGCCGAGCCAGAGTAATTTACTTAACGAGCCTTTTTAAACGAGCCGAGCCTATGTAATCGAGCCGAGCTTTTTCGAGCCGAGCCGAGCTTTAGCAAGCTCGTTAACTAAACGAGCCTGAAAATCGAGCTCGAGCTCGGCTCGTTTACTTATTGAACCGAGCCGAGCCGAGCCTTAACGAGCCGAGCCACGAGCTGCTCACGAGCAGCTCGGTTCGTTTGCAGCCCTAAGCAGGAGAACTAGGTTTTACAATTTATGTTCCATCGGAAATGGAGTAAATTGATGAAGACTTCCAGGAAATTTGAGATGGAAACAAATCAACCGTCTATACGTACATAGGCAGCTAAAAACATGAATCGGGAGAGAGATGGCGATGGGGAATATACCTGGCCTTATTTTCTTCTTGAACTTGTCTTATCTCTTCGTCTTTGTGTACTCCCTTCACCGAAAAATATCGAATCAAGTAGGTTCTATGCAAATCTGCTTCAAATATGAAAAATTTGAGGCAGAAGAGAGTGGAAGAAAACCTGTTCGGATGTAAATTCTTCGGGAGCGTCCGAGTCAATATCTTCTTCTCTGTCGGACATTTTTCGCTTCACTCTCTCTTTCACCCTTTCCGAGTTTACAGGTTTTTAGGGTTAGGGTTTTGCAGTCTTTGCCAAAAACAGAGGTTTAGCGTAGCACCTGATCTCTCTCCAGCCCGACTACGAGAGTACGATTATCGATAATTCTAAGGGCCCGATTGGCTGCAGCATTAGAGGGGTATTAAGTTATACCCCTCCTCTTATTCCGGTCCTACGCTTATATGCATGGTTTCGCAAAAAAAGAAAAAGCCACCCGGATAAGTTAATACCCCTACCCAATTTATACCCCTTTGTATCCCTTCCCCTTACTAATTAATAACACCCCCCTTACTAATTTATACTCCCTAATACCCCTACCAAATTACGCCCATACCCCCACTTATCCCCCTTCGCTTTTTGTTTTCTAGAAAACCGAATTGCATTTAAATATTTTACGAACTCTTGCGGTTTCTTTCGGATAAAAAAATGAAGTACTTTTGCGCATAATTTTTTTAATTTTTTTTGCACCAAATTAAACTACTAATCGAGATCTTTAATTCGGTACAAAAAAGTTTGAAAATTTTTATACTTTAGAATTTGACATTGTTGGCTTGCTTTGCAATATCTTTCGGATAAAAAAAAAAGTATTTTTACTTTAAGTTTTTTACTTTTTTTTCACCAAATTAAACTACAAATTGAGATCTTTAATTCGATACAAAAAAAATTTAAAATTTTTTATACTTTAGAATTTGACATTGCTGGGGAATAACATAAAATTATTAATTAGTTATTATTAAAACTGAATAATTAGAAAGAAAAAAAAAGCAAAAAATTAGGTGGTACGAAATATTATTAAAATGAATAATAAAAAATAATAACTAAATATTTTTTAAGACAATTTTAATTTGCCATCCTATTACAATATTATCTTTAGGATGCTACCCTATGAGATTTGAATCTTTATGATTCCATCCTGTAAATGTAAACTGGACCTTTATGCCCTTTATTAAGTCCATTATTAGTAATATATAAAGGATCGTTAACTTCCTAAAAGATAATTAAATTTTCCTTAATTATATCATTATCTACATGGACGTTACAGATTCCCGAGATTGAATCCATTCAAAGAAAAGCCATCTATGGACGGTGAGATCCACGCGGCTTGCTCGAAGGTTCGGATATGAAAAACAAAAAAAATGTGAGTCGCCACCCGGGTTTTAAAATTTGGAAAATGTTTGGTACCCGAGAAACCGTTTTAAGAATAATTATTGACTCTCATGCCGTTTTGGAAAGGATTTGATCTGCGAAAAGATTATTTTGGATTCGGAAGCCAGGTTACGCGCGGGGAAGGTTTTATTAAAAAATGCACCCCGTTCGCCCGGGAAATTCCCGGTCTCTACTAAATAATTTGTGGGATTTTTGTAGAAAATATTTTATTGAAAACCTTGACAATTAAACAAGCAAATAAAGAGATAAATTAAAACCATAACAGAAATAAAATTTAGACAAAGAGGACTAAATAATAATAATAAGAAAATAAAAGAGGAAAAGTGTAATAAACAAAAAAGTTGCAGAAAGAGAATAGAGATACAGGGTACGAATAGAGAAAAACAGAGTAAAATTTTTGGTTTTAAATGGGAGCCGCGCGGCTCCTACACAGGGGCCGTGCGGTCTGCACTACAAGCCGCGCGGCTTGTGTACAACCCTATTTTCAAAAATTTTGTTTAAGGACCAGTGAGTCCAAAACCCGTTCAAAACTTGATTTTTTTTTTAATCTACTCCAAATAAGTTGTTTTTGTTTGTAAACAAGTTATTGAAATGAAACTTATTTCCGGTACGAATCGTACCGTGCGTTTATCAAGAAAAATCGCCCGGTACGGCTCCGGAAAGCCGGTTTTTGTTTCGAAAAAAGGTTTACCGAGTTAAGGTACGGTTGTTGAAACCGTTATTAACTCAGGGATGCCCTCGGAGAGCCGCGATTGAAAATCGAAGTTCGAAAACGATTTGTACTTTTCTGGAACTCGAAACAGAGGTTGAAAACTTCGGATTCTTCGGGTTAGGACTTGTGAGATCAATATTCGGTATGAATGGGAATGGTATAGAGGAATCGAAAGAGAATGGAAGGTGCGAAGTTTCGGGAATTTTACTGGCGGTTTTGAACGAGAATTTCGTCGGAAAATCGAACGGAAATTCTCTCTGGGAATGGTTTTTCGGTCTCTGTCCGTTGAGAGGAAGAGGATGCCTCTATTTATAACCGAATTTGAGGGAATAAAATGATGATATTCGGCGGTGGAGTGATGATGATATTCCTGAACGTCTGGTTTGTCAGGAATTTTCAGAAGATGACAACACCAGCCGTGCGGCTTGTAGGGAGGAGCCACGCGGTTTGTAAAGGACAAAGGGGACCGCACGGCTTGAGACAGGAGCCGTGCGGTTTGTGTGGCTAGGTTCCCAACTTTCTGGACAAGTTCCAAGGTAATTTGATCGTTCATTCGTCATTGGGCATGCACGGGTATCCAAAATTGGGGTGTCTACAATTGCCCCTCTTAGGCGAGACTTGGTCACGATTCTGAGATGCAAGTCACGTCAAAGATATAGACGTCCCAATTTTGAACGCCCTCGTGCGAGAAAGAAACAAATGATTCAAAAACATGGTCGAGCAAAGAGCTTCCTATGTACCCTGTTTGTAGGGATCAGACCGATCGTAGTTCAGGGCTAACAAATTTAACAAATACCACAGAGGGATTTTTGAAAAAACTTGGATTGCCATTTGGAGGCTCCAAAATGATTTCTGAGTAATAAACAATGCCGTGACGGACTGTGGAAAAGTTTTAATCTGGTGCCATTGAGGACTTAAAAATGATTTTTAGAAAATCAGCATAGTACCTGATGGATTTTAAAATGATTTTTAGAAAATCAATTAGTACCTGACGGATTTTTAAAATGATTTTTAGAAAATCAATTAGTACCTGACGGATTTTTAAAATGATTTTTAGAAAATCAATTAGTACCTGATGGATTTTAAAATGATTTTTAGAAAATCAATTAGTACCTGACGGATTTTTAAAATGATTTTTAGAAAATCAATTAGAACAGTACCTGACGGATTTTTAAAATGATTTTTAGAAAATTAGAACAGTACCTGACAGATTTTAAAATGATTTTTAGAAAATCAATTAGTACCTGACGGATTTTAAAATGATTTTTAGAAAATCAGAACAGTACCTGACGGATTTTAAAATGATTTTTAGAAAATCAATTAGTACTTGACGGATTTTAAAATGATTTTTAGAAAATCAAAACAGTACCTGACGGATTTTTAAAATGATTTTTAGAAAATCAATTAGTACCTGACGGATTTTTTAAAAATGATTTTTAGAAAATCAATTAGTACATGACGGATTTTTAAAATGATTTTTAGAAAATCAATTAGTACCTGACGGATTTTAAAATTATTTTTAGAAAATCAATTAGTACCTGACGGATTTTTAAAATGATTTTTAGAAAATCAATTAGAACAGTACCTGACGGATTTTTAAAATGATTTTTAGAAAATTAGAATAGTACCTGACGGATTTTAAAATGATTTTTAGAAAATCAATTAGTAACTGACGGATTTTAAAATGATTTTTAGAAAATCAGAACAGTACCTGACGGATTTTAAAACTATTTTTAGAAAATTAGAACAGTACCTGACGGATTTTTAAAATGATTTTTAGAAAATCAATTGGTGCCTGACGGACTTTAAAAAAATGATTTTCAGAAAATTAATTGATGAAATGCCGTTGAGGGCTTAAAATGATTTTCGAAGAATTGATTGATGCCATAGAGGGCTTTAAAAATCATTAACCGGTGCCATAGAGGACTTAAAACATAATTGGTGGATGCCATCGAGGAAAACATGACAGATGAAAACAATTTTGGTTTTAATGCCTCGAAAGGACTTACATAACAAAAGGAAAGGAGGGTACCATGTTTATGATGATGTTCTGCTCGGAGTCATGAGAGTGCTTATGACTGGTTTGGAGCGATCCGTTCAGAGCGAATGACCGCCCGGACCCATGTGAGTGATCGTGATCTATTCGAAGCGATCCGTTTAGAGCGAGTGACCGCCCGGACCTATATGAGTGCTTGTGAATGACTGTGTTAATATAACTAGAAGACAGTTGATTGAAAAACTATCTCGAAGGACGATTGTTTTTGGAAAACATGTCTCGAAGGACGGTTGATTAAAAAATATGTCCCGAAGGATGATTGATTGATTGATTGAAAAGATGATCATTTCTGGTTTTGAAATTGAATTTTGAAGGTGACCATTTCTGGTCTTGAAAATGATTTGATTGAAACCATGTCCCGAAGGACGATTGATTGAAAAACATGTCCCGAAGGACAATTGTCTGAGACTCAGGTTTTGACACTTGACGACACAATGACAACATTCATTTCCTTAAAAAGTAAGGTGACGCAACGGGGTGCTCATTTTGCTTTACTGTCTTTCCTTTTTGGCCAAGGTTGAGGTTGTATCAGGATCTTGAGCTTTTGGGTTTTCTGAGCTTTCGGCTTTCCGTGGTCAAGGCTTGAGCCTTTTGCACTGGAAATGTGCTTGTCCCAGTAGAAGGCATTGGGCTGACGTGCCCCAGTCCGGGACAAATGTGACCTTCGATTATGAATCTGTTGGTGGTTTTAGCCACCCATTGACTTGTGTATCCAAACATAGGCCCTTCCATGCATTGAAATCGTCTTCCACGAGTCTAAGGATATTTGACTGGACAATAGACCTTGTGTGAATTTGGGCAAGGCCTTGGAGTGACTTTACAATGATGCCCCTGATTTGGGCGGAGATTGACTGCTCGATTGACTTTTTGACAAAAGGAGTGAATTTTGACAAGACTAGGTTGACTTAAAGGATTTTGGCAAGACCATATGGACTCGATGGGAAAGTGACCTCCCCAAGGGTGCCCCTGACTGGGCGGAGATTGACTATTAGCAGACATGGATTGTTTTTGACTTGACAAGAAAGTGGACTTTGACAAGATTATGTCAACTTGAAGGGTAGAAAAGACCATTGAGCAACAATAAATTCAAGGATTCAGAAAATGGCAAAACGTGCCCCACAATTGAAATTGTCATAAACTTGAGTCTTTTGATTTTGAAATTGTTTCACTCCATCAAATGATGTTCATTCAAAACACAAGATTTCTTATAGTGAACCCATGCCCCTGGGTTGCTGATTTACTGATTTTTCATTGAGGTGCTTAGTTTGGAGGGCTGCTGATGAAGACCGATTGATGTGCCTTGTTTGAATTTTTGCTTCGAGTGATGCACAATGCTTTGACTTTTAAGGCCCCATTTTCAATGTTTGCACAATGCTTTGACTTTTAAGGGAGATTAGACTGTTCCCTTTTTTACTTAGATTCTCACTATCAAGTTGCGCTTTCCAATCTGAAAGGACTTTGTTCAAGTTATGACGGGGTCAAGGTTTGGGCTTGACAGAGAAAGGATAAAAGGCTCAAAAAAAATTTCAATTTTGTTCCGGGTTTAGAGCTAGCAGCTATCTTGGGCTTTTTTTTTTTTATAATTTTTTTATGCCCCTTTTGCTTTTTGATGGGCATTTTCTCTCATTTGATTTTCTCTTTGTCTTCAATGCTTCGCGTTTTGTTGTGTGCCTTTATGCTTGTCACTTTCATTCTTTTGAAATCTTGACGTGCCACTGGCAACCATGCGCTTGGCGCCTTTTGAAATTTTGATGTACCTCTAGCAGTTGTGTGCTCATATCTCCTATTTCACCTCAATGTGGGGGATAGCTGCTTAGCTGGGTTCTTATCCGAAGAAATTGATTTAGGCTAAAAAAGGGCTATCAAGGGATATATTTATCTGGGAAATAAAAGCAAAGAATGCCTTCCTTCATTTTGAATAGCGCAACTTGATAGAGAGAATCTGTGCATGCTCTAACTTTTGCCTAGACCATATTTTGTAGTTTCGATCTAGCGAGCTTTTTGCCTTCGCTTTTTCCTAGGCCGCCCTTGCGGGTTTTCGACCTAGCAGGCTTTTTCTATGTCAAAGCATTGCTTCATGATGGCATCGAGAAATGGCACCTGGAATTCTTTCTTCTTGTAAGAGCTGAGGGTTCAATCAAAAATCATCCCGTGTTTTGAAGTGGTTATCATGAATCTCAAATGATGGTGGAAAATAATTCTAATTTTGAGAGTTTATTTCAAAAACCCAAGTTTATTATGACAATTTCAACACAAAGGCGCGACATTGATTTTCGAAAGTTACAACCGAACCACTGAGGGTTGCCTACGTATCCCTTTGCAAGGAATCAAGTCATGCGAAGTTCTGGACTACAAAGCTGACTCTATTTTTGTTTTTGTTTTTCTTGACAACAACAAGACATTACAGACTCGAATTTGAAGACGGACACAAACTTGAAAGCAAAAGCATGAAATACTCGAAGTATAAACTAACACAACAAAGACTTGACTCGACTCGAAGACTTCGCTTGACTTGAACACTTCCAAGACTCGTGGGAGATTGACAGTTGTTTCTCCAATGCTAACCCTGATTTTGGTCGAATCAGCAATTCCCCATAAGCTTCGTGTTGATTAGAGCAGAGTGTCTGGTTCCAATGGTGGAGGAAGAATGGTCCCGTTGTCAATGAGATCCTGAATCTTGTAGCGGAGACAGTAACATTCATCGGTAGCATGACCAGGCATTTGATGGAAGGCACAGAAAGCATTTGGGTTGTGGTAAGATGAAGCTTCTGAGGTAGAGGAGTTGGAGGGAGTGGTTTGATATGGCCAGTTTTGAGGAGTTCTTCATAAATCGAGGACAGAGGTGTGGAGAATTGGGAGAGGGTTCTTTTTGGTTTTTGAGAATGGTTGGCTTGAACTTCGTTGACAAGTATGGCTTGATTGAAACTTTGGTTTGTGGAGCTGGAAGAGGCTTGGGTATAATCATTTCCGTTGAACAATGTATCGCTGTTGTCAGAGTACACATTTTTGGTTTCGGGAACAGGTCCACTTTTCTTAAAAATTCCAGACTGGATTGCCTCTTCAACGGCAAGGCCTGCCTCATAAAAGGTTTTGAAGTCTGTAGTAACTTGCAATACCACCAGGTGTTCAGCAAAATCCGGTGACAAGTTGCGAGTAATGATTCTCATTTGTTCCTTTTCAGAAGGTCGGTCAATCATTTGAGAGGCTTTTCCTCTCCACCTTTTCATAAAATCCGCAAAAGACTCATTTGGCTCCATTCTTGTAGACTCCAATTCACGTAGAGTCATTTCAAGCTCGATGTTGTAGTTGTATTGAGCCACAAAGGCTGCCCCAATGTCATCCCAAGTTCTTTTCTTTGAAATGTCTAAATTCAAAAACCAATGCAGTGCTGGTCCTGTGAGTGTCTATTGGAACATTTGCCCCATTGCATCTTTCCCCACATGATACATGGATATCAGCACCGATTGTGGCTATCTTCTCCTGTTTCTGAACAGACTCTTCCAGTTTGGTGATTTTAGCCAATACCGACTCCATATTTTGATTGCTCGAGTGCCCTGCCGGTGATGGGAGTTGAGAAGTTAGCTTCTGAATCATGAGCATCATCTGGGCCATCTGTTTTGCACTGTTGGCCTTTTGCTCTTCCAAAGCTTCTCTGAGAATTTGGACTTCGGTTTTCTCTACTACCTCGGCAGCTTTCGACATTGCTGGTGAACCTGTTGAACTTGACTGCTCTGCTTCTGACTCAATTCGAATTATCCGCTGTTTAGGAGGTCAGGCCTAACCGGGTATGGTGTTTTTCTTGCTTTGACCAATGACTTTGAATTGACAGCAAAGCAAATTTTGAACTCAGAAGTGCCCTTGTTTGTTTAAAAGGGAATGTCATTTTTGTGTCGTCATGCATGTCACCCTAAGTCTCAGAAAGTTTCCAACAAGATAAAAATGCTTTTGAGGGTAGACCAAATGAAATAGAGCTGCTCAAGCACAGTTGACACTGGAGATTTTTTTTGTTTTTTTTTTTAGAAAAAAAACTAGATTTAAGGGAAATGACCTTAAAAAGATTGCCCTGATCCTCAGCGTTTCTTTTGAAAATGTATCCTTTGAATTGAAAAATAAGATTTCGAAAAAATCTAAAAATGGACTAACTTCTTTAATAATCTCTCATCAGAATACTCAGATAAACATCCTCATAAATGGGGTTGATTATTCTTGGGCTCAGTTAAGATCACTGATGAGAGTTTATTGAAGATTTTTTACCATCTTAATTATTCCTAGCCTTATTTTCCTAAGGACTAAGCAATTTGAACCACGTGCATTGGAATGCACGACTCTTCATCGGGCAGGGCAACCTTTCAAGACCGCGGGAAAGGTGGCAATCTAGGGTAAATTATACTACTAATGCGAATGTGAGCATGATGACAGGATATGCAGAAAACAACTAACAGATAAACAGGATATGCAGAAAACAGATAAACATGATATGTTAGAAGCAGTAAACACATAACAGGATATAACAGATAATCCTATCCTGCAGGCCTCGTCGTAGGTTGGAAAGTGCTATGGTTTACTATATGCAAAATGCTGGGTTTTGGTTAAAAGGGGTTCCCTAGACTAGAGCCAATATTTGCCTCCCAGTGCCAAGTGTACTGCATGGCAAAGGTCGAACGACAGGCTGACTCATCATCGTCCAGGGTTTCCCGAGAACCTTGGGATGTCCTAACACCAGCAAGCCGGGTAGGGTAACCAAGACGCAGCGGCGGGGCTTATCCAACATCGATGCACGTGCAATGCAAAAAGTTCCGCAATAAAATATTTTCAAAAATCCCACAAATGTTTTCAAGTTTGGCTCACCTATAAATTAATTTTTATTTTGAAATTTTACTCAAGCAAACAACCGGGAAAACTCCAGTCCGGATTGGTCGGGCGTAGCCCTGTTACTGCACCATTCCTTTCTCGATCACGCGGGGCGTGTTCGTTTTTGTCAATCTTTCGGGGGTCGTTTTACAAGTGTAAAATACCAAAATAAAAATTAATTTAAAAATCCCCAGCAGAGTCGCCATTTTGTGGACGGTGAGATCCATGCGGCTTGCTCGAAGGTTCGGATATGAAAAACAAAAAAAATGTGAGTCGCCACTCGGGTTTTAAAATTTGGAAAATGTTTGGTACCCGAGAAACCGTTTTAAGAATAATTATTGACTCTCATGCCGTTTTGGAAAGGATTTGATCTGCGAAAAGATTCTTTTGGATTCGGAAGCCAGGTTACGCGCGGGGAAGGTTTTATTAAAAAATGCACCCCGTTCGCCCGGGAAATTCCCGGTCTCTACTAAATAATTTGTGGGATTTTTGTAGAAAATATTTTTTTGAAAACCTTGACAATTAAACAAGCAAATAAAGAGATAAATTAAAACCATAACAGAAATAAAATTTAGACAAAGAGGACTAAATAATAATAATAAGAAAATAAAATAGGAAAAGTGTAATAAACAAAAAAGTTGCAGAAAGAGAATAGAGAAACAGGGTACGAATAGAGAAAAACAGAGTAAAATTTTTGGTTTTAAATGGGAGCCGCGCGGCTCCTACACAGGGGCCGTGCGGTCTGCACTACAAGCCGCGCGGCTTGCACTACAAGCCGCGCGGCTTGTGTACAACCCTATTTTCAAAAATTTTGTTTAAGGACCAGTGAGTCCAAAACCCGTTCAAAACTTGATTTTTTTTTTAATCTACTCCAAATAAGTTGTTTTTGTTTGTAAACAAGTTATTGAAATGAAACTTATTTCCGGTACGAATCGTACCGTGCGTTTATCAAGAAAAATCGCCCGGTACGGCTCCGGAAAGCCGGTTTTTGTTTCGAAAAAAGGTTTACCGAGTTAAGGTACGGTTGTTGAAACCGTTATTAACTCAGGGATGCCCTCGGAGAGCCGCGATTGAAAATCGAAGTTCGAAAACGATTTGTACCTTTCTGGAACTCGAAACAGAGGTTGAAAACTTCGGATTCTTCGGGTTAGGACTTGTGAGATCAATATTCGGTATGAATGGGAATGGTATAGAGGAATCGAAAGGGAACGGAAGGTGCGAAGTTTCGGGAATTTTACTGGCGGTTTTGAACGAGAATTTCGTCGGAAAATCGAACGGAAATTCTCTCTGGGAATGGTTTTTCGGTCTCTGTCCGTTGAGAGGAAGAGGATGCCTCTATTTATAACCGAATTTGAGGGAATAAAATGATGATATTCGGCGGTGGAGTGATGATGATATTCCTGTTTGTCAGGAATTTTCAGAAGATGACAACACCAGTCGTGCGGCTCCCAGGGGGAGCCGTGCGGCTTGTAGGGAGGAGCCGCGCGGCTTGTAAAGGACAAAGGGGACCGCACGGCTTGAGACAGGAGCCGTGCGGTTTGTGTGGCTAGGTTCCCAACTTTCTGGACAAGTTCCAAGGTAATTTGATCGTTCATTCGTCATCGGGCATGCACGGGTATCCAAAATTGGGGTGTCTACACCATCCTAATCCATACTTCCCTTCTTCCCTTCCATCCTAATCCATTATTCCCTTCTTTTTTTCCGTACTTCTCCCGAGATTGAATCCATCTCCCCATTACGCCACCTCCAAATTGAAGGCATCCCATTATCCTTCTTTTTCAGGGAAAAAAAATACAGAGAAATGAAAATGTCAAAATGGGAAGCGGTTAAGAGTCGGAGAATGACAACGGCGAGGCGAAGGTGTAGGAAAGTAGAGAACAAGTCGAAGTCCTCAATGGCGACGAACTCACTAGTGCAAAACCTCCACCCGCACGAAATCCCCAGACATCCTAAACCCAAACCATATTACTTTTATTCGCAAAACCCTTACCAATGCACGAGATTGCCGATTCAGAAGTAGCTCGATTTCGTCAGTTGCTATTTCATATCCTTCTTCGTTTTTGTGTTCTGTATATTTGATTCACCATGATTTCATCCATGTGGTGGTGGTTGTTTTGTTTTGTATGGTAGTGGTTTGTTTCAGATCTTGGGTTCTGGAATTTGTTAATGGCTATGCTATTATTTTTCGATTCGATGGTGATTTTTTTTTCCGATTCAAGGCTAGCGTTTTTCTTCGATATAATAAAAATGGTAAATTAATAAACCATATTCACATGCCCTATAAATGATGGTTTTTATTGATTTACTATTTTGGTGATTTACTACAGTAAAAGTGGTAAATCAGTAAACCATGTTCACTGTATAAAATAAACGACACGTGAACATGGTTTAATGATTTTTCATATTGGGTGTATTGATACAATAAAATATGGTTTATTGGTTTACCACTTCCGCACTTCGGCGATTCGTCATAGTAAACATGATAAATCAACACATTATTCAACCATGTTTTTTTATGGTTTTGGCTTGGGTTGTGGTTTTATAGTGCATTAATCTACCATATGTTTCATGGTTTTTCTATGATTATTTTGTGGTGCATTAATCTACCATGTTTGTGGATTACTACGAAAAGTGCATGAAATCAATTTCTTATGACTCGTGTTTTTAGGTCAAAATGTTATGATTATTTTTTTCAATTTTGTTTTGAGATTTTAGGTGTGATAAGATTACGAGAGAGAATTATAAGATTAAGAAAGAAAGAGTTTTTTCAAGAGAGAGAGAGAGAGAGAGAGAGAGAGAGAGAGAGAAATTAGGAAAGATTAGGAGAGAGAAATATTAGGAAAATTAGGAGAGAGAAATATTAGGAAAATCAGGAGAGAAATATTAGGAAAAATAGGAGAGAGGAAGGGTATTTTGGGGTTTATTTGAAGTTCAGGATGGAATCATAAGTATTCAAATCTCATAGGATGAAATCATAATGATCTTTTTTGTATAGGATGTTAAATTAACTCTCCCAAATAAAAAAGAGAAAAAAAATTCTCAATGAGGACAAAATAATCTGGCACAATTAATATTATTTTTGACGGCCTTTGCCATGGTCCCTTCTATTGCGGGCTATGAACTACTGCTGTTGATATGTTAGATGTTTGTTTCTTGTGTTGCTTTCATTACCAATACCTAAGTGGATGCATGTTTGTCTATTATACAAGCTTTTGTGTGCTTCAAAATTGACCTCTGGACTGAGTTCAGCTCTGATACTTAATTATAGAGATGAAATGCAGTGTCTTTTACGTGAATGAGTTTGGGCAGTATGAAGAAAGCTGATCTTAATTCTATTATCCAACTATCTGCTACACTTAAAAAAATTGTCTAATTTTTTGTTTCCATGTATAGATTCCTCCTATGGTATTATTGGATGTCTGGTAAATTTTTTTGGATATTTTATCCTGTTTCCATCCCCAGTTCTTTTCTTTATAGGAAGAAAAACAACTACTAGCTACTAAATTCATTTGTTCTCTATTTTTTTTTAATCACACAGGTAATCTAAGATCCCAACCGAAAGAAAGACAATAGTTGGTAAGAAGCAACAAAACAAGATTAACCTATGAAGGTTCACAACACTGACTATGACTATTGAGAGGTTTGTTGACACAAATAAATTGATTCGAACAAGTATTCTTAATAAGATCTTAGGCTCCAACCTTAAGAGCTTGATGAAACACAAAGGATGGGCAAATGATATGGTCTACGTACAGTTCTACCACAGAATTATTAGACCATATCATACAAATCAATCACAAGATGAAGTTTGTTGTGAGGGGGTGAAGGTGGAGTTTTCGGCAGATTATAATGCAGAGTTTTTAGAGCTTGAACATCCTAACTGTATGATGAAAAGCAATGTCCCTTCTTGCATGGCATTGATCTAGCAGATAAGGTTGAAATTGCGAAGGCATTGAACGTCAATGGGATTAAAGCAACAGATGATCATTTTCGCAAACCAGATATATTGGTGCTTCACGTCATGGTGTGGTTCAATTTGGATCCCATGCAAAGCATGCAACCGCTGCACTACCTTTCGGTGTACTAAAAACCAATATTTTGCTTGACAAGTGTAAGCTTCAAAGGCCGAGTTCCCTTTTGGTTGGCACATTCATGGCCAAAACACACATTTACATGTATTTCCCATTGTGAAGTTGTAGAGCGTATGTGCTAGGTTGTGCAAATGAATTCCATATGTTATTTTTTAGCTTTTGAGTGAGTGCGGTACTTGTTAGTCAAGTCTTTTAAAGGTGAAAATTTTTGCTCAAGCAAAGGATTGCTTTATCTCTTGATTGTGGGCCGTGTTTGGTTTTCTCTGAATGCTAACCAGAGAGAAATATGCTCCAGTGGGTCCTATACCCAACAAAGAAGAGTGGGTCCCTTTCTCTACCACCTTTCCTTTATCTAAAACGGCAATCATATCGCAGTTTTGTATTGTACTCAACCTGTGGGCCACCACCACGCTAGTCCTCCCCACCATCACTTGTTCGAGCGCATCTTGTACCACTTTCTCTGATTGGCTATCAAGTGCACTTGTGGCCTCGTCCAATAACAGAATTGCTGGGTTTTTCAGTATTGCACGGGCTATCGCAATACGCTGCTTTTGACCACCTGAAAGCTGCAATCCCCTATCCCCGCACAATGTATCGTACCCGTCCTTTAGGCTTGCAATGAAATCGTGAGCGTTGGCCGCCTTAGCTACCTCAATGACCTCCGACTCGTCAATCTTATCGGATGCACCATAAACGATGTTATCTCGAATAGACCCCGCAAATAAAGTTGGCTCTTGACTAACAAGTGCAATGTGGTTCCTTAGTGACCTCAGATGGTATGACCTTATATCGCGACCGTCAATCTTCACTATGCCTTTAAGTGGGTCGTAGAATCTCTCGATCAATCCAATGATGGTAGATTTTCCAGACCCACTTTGTCCTACCAACGCCGTAGATTTTCCCGCTTCAATGTTAAGTGAAAAGCCATTGAAGACCACAACGTCAGGCCTAGCAGGGTATGCAAATTGGACGTCGCGCAGCTCCACATGACCCGTTATTTTGTCGGGATTGTAGCCTTCTGGTTCGTCGGGTTCAATACCTGTATACCGATCCAGTACAGTAAAAACTGACCCAACTGCATTAGAGCCTTTCGCAAGGTCATTAGTCATGGTCCCAGCATCAGCAATAACTCGGCCTGTGCTTAGTAAGATCATGAAGGTCTCAAACAGGGCTTTGGACCCAATGTAGCCTTGGGAGATGAGCTTTCCACCATACCAGAAGTTGAAAGCCCTACTGAATGCCATCAGGCTTTGTGAGGTACTAAGCCCAATACCTGCGAACCATGATTGTCGGATGCTTTCTCGTTGTGGGCCTTCTTGGGCCGTTTCGAGCATTTGGAGGACTCGAGCTTGGGAAGAGAAGGCGGTGACGGTACGGAGGTTGGAGACTGCTTCCGCAGCCAGCATGCTGCTTTCTTCTTGGGCCTTCAGGGCCTTCTGGGTCACATTCTTGAGAAGGACGCGCTTGAAGTAGAAGCAGACGATGAGGAGGGGTTGAATTGCTATCATGACTAATGCGAGCCTCCATGCGATGACTAGACCCATGGTGCAAGCTATGGTTACCGCCGAGAAAGTTTGGATAAGGAGTGCCATCCGATCGCCCACGAGTGATCTCACCTGCAAAATTGTGAAGATAAAAGTGGAATTAGATTTCATAACAATAATGTATTCATTGCGGGGCCAGTTTTGGTGGTTTGTATTTTTACTATACAAAATAGGACTTTGAGCAAAATGTTCGCAGAGAAAGCTGTATGGGCCTCGTGCAGTTAATTTCATTCAAACCAAAACACTCCACATTAAGCAGGATGCTAATTCTCAACTATCACTTCGCTAATTCTCCTGTGAGTTCAATGTACCCATCGAGTTCTGAGCTCTCACTTAGTTAATTTATATACACAATTTCCTATATGAAACCTTCCACCATTCAGAAAAAGTAACTACCAATAATTAACCATGTTCCGTCTTTTGAGTCATTTTAACAAACGTGTTATAGGCAATCAGGCCAATAAAAGTCATGCAAAACCAACACCCATGATTAAATGGCTTGAGTTAAAAGTTTTACGAATTGATTATTTGTGGAGAAATCATGCCAATGCATTTGACCAATTGAGTATGAGAGAGAGAGAGAGAGAGAGAGAGAGAGAGAGAGAGAGAGAGAGAGAGAGAGAGAGCATACCACATTAGCATCATTGGCAAGCCGAGAGCAAATAGCACCACTAGCATTTTCATCCCGATCAAACCACCCAACTTCAAACGTCAATATCTTGGACAACATCCTCTCTCTAATCCTCTTCGTCAAATGTTCCCCCATATACGCAAAATTATAATGCTGAATAATATTAATCAACAGCGACGAAATTGCCAACCCAATGAAACAGAAGACATAAATCCTCGTCTTATACTTGATCTCATTATGATCGTTCAAAAAGTAAACTGAAATCATCGATCCCATTGCAAAAGCATAAGCCGGTTGAATTGCACCGAATAGGACCGCACTTATGCACCCCATTATTGCTTGCCTCCACTCGGGTAAATTCATCGCCAAAAGTCTTCGGAATGAGGGAACTGGAAAATCTTGGTTTGCTCCAACTGTAGATGAATTGTCGAGTCTCTTGCTATGAGCGAGTTCGTCCGCTGAACTGGATCGACTTAGAATAGACAATCTTCGACTATTGTTGTTTGAATCCATTTTTTGGTTATTTGAAGAAGTTGAGGCTCCATTTGATGTAATTGCTTCTCTGCTATTCTCTATTTGTTGGAGGTGGACGAGGGATGCGTAAGCGCCATTTTCGTAGTGGATTAGTTCGTCATGTGAGCCGGTTTCCATTACCTGTTTGCAATTTTCTATTACTGTACTTGTATAAATATCATGCTGGACGCAAAATTACACATACGATTCGGAGATTTGAACTTTCCATTTGCAAGTATTCATTTAAAAAGGTAATTTATTGGACATTTGTATTGATTTGGCTCTACAATTTTTCTTCTAAGAGTAATGAAGGTGGGAGTCTTATCATTCATTATGTTAAAGCAAAGTTATCAATCTCGTACCAGACAGCGATAAGGTTTTTTCCTATTGGTGTATTTCAGCATGCCATTTCGGATTTATCGTAACTAATGTATAGGCCCCAGCTATAGGAATGAGATATTTACATCAATTTTTATTTAAGTTTTATCAATTTTGTTTTTCATAACCAACGACGGTTTTCTCTCCGGTATGTACATCTCAGCCGGTACGGTACGATTTTGATAACTTTGCTCTAAAGGCAAATGCTATTAGACCAAGTATAAATATTGATATCTTTTTCTTTTTCCTGTTTATATCGATATCCAATTAGAAATTTTACATGTTTTACACCTCAACACTAGCAAAATTAACGGCTCTGATTGTTAGAATGCGATTGCATCACCTGATAATCACACGGGCATTCATCCCATAAGAAGATTTTTTCATCATACCATCCAATGTAACTTTTAGTTACTGATCTGAAAATTATTTTGGGTCTTAGTGTTGGCTTTAAAGTTAATGAGTACCTGGCCATTTTGAACGACAACAATGACATTGGCGTTTCGAATGGTGGAAAGGCGATGAGCAATGACGATAGTGGTGCGGCCAACAGCGGCAGTGTCGAGTGCTTCTTGCACAACTCGTTCTGATTCTGAGTCCAATGCGCTTGTGGCCTCGTCAAGTAGAAGGATGCGTGGTGCCTTGATTATAGCACGAGCAATTGCTATTCGCTGCTTCTGTCCCCCGGACATTTGAACTCCTCTCTCACCCACCTAAATGACAGCATAATTACAATTTTGCAAGTGATAGATAAATTGCGTGTCAGATCTGTAAACAATTTGTTTTTCATAATCATAATACATAATAGGGGTATACAAGAAAACCAATATACTAACCGCAAAACCAATTTGATTCTCAATTTAAGAACTACGATGAAAACCGAGCAGAACCATATAATATTAGTGTGTGTGTGTGTACATAATTATGTATCTTGATTTGATAAGTTAATATTATTTTTTCCCCAATAAGGTATTCTTTTATGTCTATTTAGAGTAGAAATCTATTTTGTTAGGAAGTCTTTAATATATTACTACAACTATTTGACCCTACTAATAACCTATTTTCAATTTTAATTCCCTACTAAGACATGCAGCTGATTTTATTTTTTCGTTTCTAAACTATCCCATTATTTGTTTAAGCTACTTTTATTGGTTGTTTTCATCGATTTTAGGAGTTGTTTTATTGCTGGTAGATTAGCAAGTGGAGTACTTTGTATATCATGTGGACCCTATTTGGTTTCGAATCTTATAAAATCCTTTAAATATTTTATGAGTTGTTTGGTGCTCCAAATTCTAAATGATCTTTTGAATTCATGTGTTGTGTAAAAATGTTCCAATGTTAATCAGGTAGAACCGGAACTGAACCAAACCGGTCTGGTCTTGCAGTTTGGATCGATATAGACAGTAGGGATGGAAACGGGTAGGGTATGGATCGGGGGACCCTATTATACCCCCGATCTCCAATTGGGAATTTCATCCCCATCCCCACCTCCATAACCAAAAGGGATAGTGGACAATCCACCATACCCACCTCCCATCGAGGATCAGGTATATTCGAGTAATCCATATCTAAACTTGTTGAAAAAAAAAAAGAAAGATAAGATCTAATTATGTGCCCTATAATAACAAAAACAACCATTTAAAACAAAAAATAGAATAGAATGTTACAAAGAAATAAAAATCTACCAAGATATATAAATTTTTAACAACTACCATCATTAAACTTTTTTTTAACACTCAGATATATAGTTTTAATTCGGAACAATATACACAAATTATACATATATGCATACTTATATATACACGCATGCATATACATTTATATACTACTATATGCCCTCATATATACATATATTCATAAATATATATATATATACAACTGGAAACGGGGGCGGGTACGGGTATTCGGAGGTGGGTATCACAAAATTATACTCGCCCCGTTTTCAACTGGGGATTCTTCAAGTTCTACCATACCCGCTCCTATTGGATGAAAAATCGAGTAATATCCGCCTCCAAATAGGCGGAGCGGGGCGGGTATCCATCGGGTTTGGGGGAATTGCCATCCCTAATAGACAGGTTCTACACGTATATTGATTAGATTTTAGTTCATAATTTTCTAGAACCGATTGGAATGGTTCGGCTACTAAAGTTTCAGAGAACCAGTCTCATCCGAACCGTGTGCATCCCTAATGCATATTGCATAATGGTTGCTAGCAGTTTGCAGCTTCTTCATTTCGAGTTAAAAAGTAGCTAGCCAGTTTGAATTTTCTTATCACAAGTTTTAAATTTGGAAATAGTGAATGGAAATACGCGCCATCATTGTTGTTCTTTTGTCATTTCTTTAAAACAAATGTAACGACTATTTCTGATAAATACAGATTGATCAAATGTCAAGTTTAATCTCCCAGTCATTTAGAGATTCTTTTTTGTAATTAATGATGGTCTTTCACACTTACTGATTTCTTATGCATTTAACAACTATTTTGTGATAAATTTATCTTACATCATACAAAATGTAACAACTATTTTGTATGATGGTGTATTGAGTGGTGATGCACGTCATGACCAATCCTATCTTAACCTCATCTCTTCTGTGACGGTAATGCAAGTACCTTATCTTAATTCGAGTGAATTTACCTTACGTCATACAAAATAATACAAATTCATTTTGTCTTCCATTCAAATGAATTTATCTTACATCATATAAAATAAAACATTTATTTTGTCTTCCAATCAAATGGATTTAATTTAAATGTATCTTAATTGATTCATGATATGTAATACGGTAAATACAATAATTTAAATTTACTAGTTATTATACAAACGTATATAATAACTACATCTAAGGTATCACATATGTGTTATGGAAGTATAAAACGGAGCGGAAAATGTCTAAGTACACAAACAAAGCATGGCCGTTCGATCATATTTCATGTTAAGGTTTTAGCCGTCAGATAATTTTTTAGCTCTTAAAAATGCATACGTAAGCTTCAAATTTATTGAGGTTATTAAAACAACGTACTTATACTGAAGTTATGAGGCCAAGCTCATCTTACCCGTTCATTGTAAAATAGATGAAGTATCAATTAATTCTTCAATTAAATGGTTTAGAGTTCACTATTCCACCTGTAGAACGGAGAGGATGCGAATCCTCACATAAGCTAATAAAGAATACTCCTACATATGCTTATGCACTAGTTATTATACAAATAAATATAATAGCATCCATATAAGAAGCACCAAAATTTTCACCAAATTTAACTTTAAAAACACATTTTATACTTTAGCAAGTCACTTTTTCAAAATTTTATAAAATCTAACTCTCTATTCTACTGATCCTATTTTTCTATTCAAATACCACCCACCATTTATTTTTTCAATCACAAATTTTAAGGGTTTTGTGCTTTGTTAAGTGAATAGTGCCTCCTCTTCTTTGTTAAGTCACAGCAGCAAAAACAAATTGTTAAATTGGAGTAACAAGACTGACGTGGGAGAGCTTTTGAACATTTGCTCTCTACTTTAACTAAAAATGGGATTTGTTAAACCATATGAGGACGCTATCACATTAGTAAAAAGAGAGGTAAAGAACAAGCAGTGAACAAACCTGGGTATCGTAACCCTGAGGCAACTGAGAAATGAAGTTATGAGCATTAGAAGCTTTAGCAGCAGCGATAACCTCTTCCATATCAGCATCTTCCTTCCCAAAAAGTATGTTCTCTTTAATACTAGTTGCAAAAAGTGCAGGCTCTTGACTCACCAACCCCATCTGAGATCTCAACCACTTCAACTGAAGCTTATCAATGGCAACTCCGTCGACACAAATCTCTCCCTCCTGTGGATCGTAAAATCTCTGCAAAAGCGCCACCACTGTCGATTTTCCAGACCCACTTCCTCCCACTAATGCCACTGTTAATCCCGACGGGACTTTTAGGCTGAAGTTTCGGAAAACGGGGGTTTCAGGCCGTGATGGGTATGCGAACTTTACGTTTTTGAATTCGACTTCACCCGAGACGTTTTCGAGAATTCGGCCGTCCATGTTTTCGGAATCAATTTTGGGTACTCTTTTTATTACTTCCGTTATTCTTTCTCCTGCTGCAGATGCTTCAGAGAAGTACTTCAGGTTGGATAAACTGGAACCAAATGCTCTGATCAAGAAAATCAAGAGAATTTTTAGGAATTAATCCATTAATTACAGTATAGAGATCACAGGATATCTGGGGTTCTGTTGAGATGTATTTTGCCAAAGTCACTCACCAAATTGGCTTTACAATAAACTAGGGACAATAAAGAAATAGAATAAAAAGTGAAGATAATTAGATGTTAATTAAAAAGTGCTTGAAAATCAGATTGGCTAAAAGGTAAGCAGTAGGGTATCCTATGCTGCCCTAATTTATTGGAATCAGAAAACAAACACACACAACTTTAAAAATAAACGAGGGATAATATAGAAATTTAGAATATGGATCTTCTCCCATAACTGTTCCAAACAGTTGCTGAAGCGGTCTCGCAAGTGTGCTCCCGTAAAAGTATCTTTCCGAGAACATATTCTTACAGGGGGAGAAGATATTGGATTATCCGGGACAGTTACTGGAGTGGAGAGGATCCTTCTTGTTATCGTTTGTTTGTGGTGAATATAAACGTAAGATAATGATGGCTTCTGTAAAACTATTGAAACTCCTTACCAAAAACAAAGATTTTAAGCCAAAGACAAGGAAAATTATTATGACATCATGCAAAAAAGAATTCTAAAAATAAATTTGCAATGAGAGAATTTAAGAAGGTAGGAAAACATACAATCCACCGGTGCAGATGGCGGCCCCAACCGCGAAAACTGTGCCGCCTTCAGCGTTGTGGTACATGACCAATCTGCTACCATAATAAGCCATGAAAGACCAAATTGCAAATGTTATGCTATTGCTGCCGATGGCTAACCCTTTGGCCAATCCCTGTCTGAGTCCCAGATTGACAGTCCCTTGAAGGGCAACAGAGTAATTAGCAATCGTCTTGCTCTCTCCAACAAAGGCATAAACAGTTCTAATAGAAGAGAGTGCTTGCTCGGCTATTGCCCCGGCCTTGTTGTATTCCACCCTCATTTTTCTGGCTATTCCCATTAGTGCCCTTCCGTACATCAAACCAGGGATTAGCAGAAATATCGCAAAGGGGAAGGCCACAATTGCAAGCCTCCATAGGATTGCAAATGCCAATACGTAGGCCCCAATGAATGTGAAAAAGTTCATCAAGAACATCGGGAGCTGTATTGATGATATTGAAACCAATTAGGCATTCCAATGAGCTGTATTGTGTACATTTGTTTTCTATCAATTAGGTTCTTATGATTGAGAAAGGAAAAAGAAATAAGAAAAAAAAAATGGTTGTAATTTGTTTGCCTCACGTTGAGAAAATAGGTAAATTCTGAGTGGATGAAAATATATTATCTATCTCGTGCCGTCGTGCGCCGCCACAATGAACCAAATGCCCAATTCTGGAATTAAGCTAATGTCAGATTCTATAAGCACCGATGGCAAGAGCACATGGCCGACTCTGAGTTTTATGAGTCTTAAAGCGAATCTTTTTAAATAGGCCATCAATTTACTTTGCATAATTAAAATAATTTGAGGAAAAAAAAAGTTTTTCATAATCATTTGAGAGTATAGGTTCGCAAAATCGATAACCATTATTCGGCGAAGTATTGATTGGTGGGTCGTGGGTGGGTTAAGAAGGTTGTACAGTTTTTTCACTAAAAGGTAGAAGAGTTGCTGCAACGAGGACAAAAATAAAACAAAAGAAGAAGAAGACCAGTAGTCAGTACGTCGAAGATATTCTTGAATATAAGAAAGTACTCAGTCGGCGATTATCTTTTAATTTCTTTTTTAACACTTAGGCCCCCTTAGTTTTTCATAATAGTAACAAAATATGGGTCAAATTATATCATGTTTGAGCTCTTTCACTTAGGGCTTATTTTAAATTTGACCTTAAAATCATTAAACAAATTAACTTTAATTTTCATGTAGGCCTAATTACTATATCGACCGTATATAACTAGGGGTCCTCAAAATTAGTCAAAATTTAAGGGATTAAAGCGGTGATTTTACGAGTTTTAGCCCAAAACCGACTTTGCAGCGAATTTACTTTAAGGACACAAAGTGTGATACACTTGCCTTTATCTGTTCAAATTCCCTTTGTCGGCATTCGAATGAACATTAGAAGTTATTACTTTTTCTTTTATCTCTTCAGCTCCTTTTGAATCGAAATTCTGTCCCTTCATTACATAAAATTATAAACTATGACCCTGAATTTTCTACTCGCATCCATGCACAGAGATTCGATTAGTGCGACTTGAAACATCAATTTTCTAAGCATACTTTTATGTTTAGTGTATTTTTTAACTGTCGCAAATAATTTGCTTTCTAAATTTGTCTTTATTAGAAGTTAGAAAGCATGGAAAACAAAATACATTGATTTTTACTAAGGACGAAAGAAATTCAAAAAATTAAATTTCTACGAGGAGTCGTAAATTTTGAAAACTTGTCTTGTACAGTGTTCATAAGTTAATTTTCTACCAACCTTTTCACTAATGACATCTTGAATAACAAGAGTGTCACTAGAGACACTTGTAATAACTTCGGCAGTGCTCGTGACATGCAAATCAAAGTAACCCACATCTTGCCTTAGCACTGCCTTCAAATATCTTGATCTCATTCTTGATGCTTGTCTTGCACCTGTTCTTGTCCAACAATACCCCTCTACAAAATAACCCAATAACATAAACAAAGCAGTAAGGCCAAAAAAAAAAAAAAAGACATCATGCCCTAGATTAATCTCCACTTGGGAAACACAAAAGGAAATAAAGAGAAAACAAAAACGAAATCAAATGTATTTGGACTAAAACCCACCAAGGAAACAAGCCACCCCTTGCATAATCGCCAAGAAGCATAGAATCTCTGCATTCTGCAATTCAATCAACATAAAAACCAGTTTATTGATGGCTACGTAAAACAAGTATAAATTTATCTGTATACGTGAATATATAATGGCGATATGGACATCTATTTATTTTTTTGGTACATGGACATTTACCAATCTAGACCAAAGGGAGTGTTTTTGGAGGGCGATTCTGACAGGTTAAAAATTATGTCATTTTGTTTCACCCATTTTTTATTTCTAATTTTTTGAGGCAAAAATTATAATTAAACCAAGTTACATACTGGGGAAAGCGTGATTTTTGTTAATAAAATATCTTAGTTTCAAGAATCAGCTTTAATATTAGAAGTTAAAGTTTTGATAATTTTGTTAGAATTTGAACTCCCTAAACCAATACCTTATTATAAAATACTCTCATTGGACACAGACCAAGCACCTATCAAAACTTTCACTCACACTTGACTTAAGACCCTTTACTCTCATAGTCTCCTACACTAACTCACTTTACCCTAGAGTCTCTAACTCTTACTTTCCCCTAATGAGCTCTCATCTTCTATTTATAGGAAGCAAAGGACGTTTCTTTATAATTACAAATCCATCATATTCCATAAGTTTCTGAAAGAACAATCCGGCAAAGTCTAGAACATCTAGAAGAGTATGCAGAGCCGGCTCTGACTTTTTGGAGGCTTAAAGCGAAAACCAAAAGAGGCCTATTTCAAAATCTTAATGAACAAAATATAAGTAGGTAAATTACACTTCAAAAACAAATACTACTATTCATTAATAAGAAATAACCCTAAAACAATAACCAAACATTCTAAGATTTCAAACTTGTCACTTAAATACGATGTAACAAAAGATACCTAGGGGTACCTAATGGTAATAAAATATGGGGCCCTTGAAATTTGTAGTTTTTTGGGGCCTAATCGGCCGCAACGCTCGCTTTATCTCAGAGCCGGCTCTGAGAGTATGGAGTATTCCAAAAGAGTATGGAAGATTATGATGGAGTCTAAAACATTGCGGAAATATCCAAAAGACTTTCGGAGGGTCGGTGATGACTCCCAACAAATGAGTACCCAAAACATCCCTTAATATAACTGAAATATAAAGATCAGTATCATTAATTAATATGAATACTATCTATCCCTTGTATGTCTTGAAAGGTATTCATATTAAACCAAAAAATCTGTAAAGATACACATGCATACACATATGCCTATATGTAGGACCTGTACGAGTTTACTGTTTATTGCACCCGTAATTAAATTATTGAAGTAGACAAATACGGAAGAAAGTTCATTCCCTATATGCATTAGAAAGAGAGAACCTTGTTGATGCTACGAGAGAAGTTATCGATGGTGAAAGCACCGCCGATATTGTTCATAATCTTGCTGGAGAAGAGCAACATGACGGGCAGAGAAAGCCCATCGCCGAGACACCCGATGAATCCGAGGCCCATTAGCAGCTTATCAAAGCCATCCGAATGCATGAAAATGGGTCCAAATGACCCACAGCTCTTCTTTAGGATCCCCATGCATTTCTCCCTCATTTTAACGGTGGTCGAGGGTGTGGGATGGGAGCAGAGGTGACTGCGGTTGCTTCAAAAAGCGGCTGTCATTTATATATATAGAGGCTTACAGGTAGGGAATCGATAGAGTACAAGTCCTTAACCAGAGAGAGAGGATTAAGATTTGACTTTACTATTTTTATCATGTGTCGTCATTAATGACGATGTTTTGCATAGGGACTACCTTAATTGGCATTTCCCGGTGGCCTGTCTTAACATCAAACAGAGATTTAAAAAAACAAAACAAAAACAAACAAAAAAGTCTTCACAGAAAAAAATACATCACCTCCTTGTGCGGATAGGGGTTTGTATGGATCTCACTTTTATGGTGTGGAGTTCAGGTACGTGAAGACATTTGTATTTGCATGTGTTCATTTGGTCTGTATCCCGACATGCAAATTAGTCATGCAAAAATTAAATTGATCAGATATTCGTAGAAATTTGAAAATTTTCACCCACTTGTTGATCGATCGACCTAATTATTTGCATGAATGATTTACCTCTCGGGCCATAAAAGTAGACGGGATCCAATAATCCAAATAGAATTATGGGATCCCACACTATTGGGTGGTTCATTTTGAGATTTGCGTTTGAAATTGTGTGCACTGTGCATCTAGCAGACTCAAACTCCAAAGTCCAAAACAACAATGGGGGGAAGCAAGAATGGAATTGAAAGGCAAAAGAAATGTTATTTGGGAGAGCATTCTTTACACTGGCGGTGTAAACTAAAATTTTTAAAATCTATTACATTGCTCCATGTGTCCAAACAGTGGTCCCAAAGGTAGAACATGGACACATGGCGCAATGCAATCGATTTAGAGAAAACTTTGGTTTACACCGCCGGTGTTGTCACGCCCTCGATTTTATAAACATAATTACCAAAAATATCCACGTAGGATAGTCAACAAGTCAAACATAAACCGATGAAAAAGTCAAAGTCTTCATAAGAAAGTCATGGTTTAATACAATCAACCGATCCAAATCTAGCGATACCTCGTACCCGTACCCAAATACATAACCTAGTAGTTTAGAAATGTTGTTACAAGTTCTACAGTCAAAAGATTGAATGAACTAAGAGTTACAATGCCATCTCGGCCAAAAAATACTACTATGTCAAGATGAAAGTATAACTCCATCAATAAGTTTTCAAAAGTCATGCATGCACGCATCCCAATGCAACCACGTCATGCTCCTCAATGGGTACCTGGAAATGAAAGGGTGAGCTACAAGCCCAGTAGGAAAGCTCAATCTCCAGCTACTATGATCATGTGAATGATAGATGCACCATGAGAGGAAAGAAGTGCACGAAAAGTGACTAAGGCATGAGACGAGAACATCCACGTGTTAAGGTGTCCACCAAGTATCCAACTACGTGTCATCGTATCCACAAGTGTCCCGTTATGTTTCTTAAGCGTCCATTGTGCCCCAGTGTCATTCCAAAATTCCATCTCACACATTAAAGTCTTAGAAAGTTCATTTGAAGTCCAACATGTTTAAACCAACTCACACACATCCACCTGATTTACTATATCACGGGAATTACGGGGCCCGACTCCCATAGCTTCTTATCATCGGGAATTACGGGGCCCGGCTCCCATAGCTTCTTAACTCGAGTAATGGCCGGATTTCTTGGGCTCCGCGCACCCATGACCAAGAGAAAACCGTAAGGTGGCCTTGGGATATAACCAATATCATACTATAAGTCACTTGTACCATCCAAACTCATAACACACACCATTAAGTTCAACAAAATCCAATAGTTCCATTTTGTGGCTGATAATGGTGTTTTTAACACAAGTATGCACTCCAAACTCACACCGTGTCCCAACATAAGCGTTGATGTCAAATGGAAGTCAAACAATCGGTATTAAGCTCAATTATGAGTGTACAAGGTGTTGGAGGAAGGCCCAAGGTACCCCAAGATCAAAGGAAGTTCAAACAAGAAAACAAAAAAAAAATTGGGACAGAGGCATCTGGTATCAATACCCGGATGCAGGGGTATAGGTACAAATCAGCTTCGGACAGATTTTCAATTCAAGGCCAAACTCATCAATCTTTGATCCAATCTCAATGTTTATGCAAGAATTGGTCCAATACAAGTAAGGGAGGTTAAATCTAACGTAAGTTTACATTGGGGCTCATCAATTTACAAGATTTGATCAAGAATTAATCAAGAACACATGCCCAAAAAAATGGGTTTTTCAACGAATGACCAATAATCATGAAATTGAACACATGAATGGCATAAATATCATACAAATGAGGATAGGAGGTGGAGATTAGGTTCCCTACCTCAAGGGTTGAGCTTCAAACTTGAGAAAATTGAATTCTTAGATCCCCAAATTGGAAAATCCCGTTTTTGAGCTTCAAGGTGCAAAAAGAGTAAGTTCCGGGCTTCAAATCACGCGTAGAACAATATTCCAAGGTCCATTTGTGAAGGGGTTTGATGGAGAGGGAGATTTGTGAGCTTGGAGTGGCTTTAATGGAGGAGAGGAGAGAGAATGGGGCAGCTGAAATTTTCAAGAGGGGAAAGGGACTGATTTTTGTGCTCTTTCTCTTTCTCACTTAAACACAAGAATAGCTAATTACACCCACACCCCATGCATTGACTTATGTATAGCAAATCTCGCCCACGTGTCTTATTTTCGCGCGTTGACCCAAGGTTCTTTATGAAATTCAATTCCTCACATTTTCCCAATATTATTTACGGAAATTCATTTAAAAATTTGGGTCCTTACAGGTGTCAAGATTGTTTTTTCATGTTATCTTACCCTCTCTTTTTTTAACTGCCGGTGAACTCCTCCAATCAAGGCTATGTGGGTACTACATGTATGACTTTTGTGCAAAGGTTAAGATGCTTTAAGTGACAGCCCATGACCCACTTGGATGTAACAGAGTTCTGTTAGGTCTGGTGAGACCAAAATGGCGATAATCTCCCTGAAAACGGCACCTAGCAGCCTCAGCAAAAAACCTACTGTTATAGTACCTCGCCATAGCAGGCGAGGTCTGGCGAGATCACCAACCCTCTCTCTCTCTCTCTCTCTCTCTCTCTCTCTCTCTCTCTCTCTCTCTCTCTCTCTCTCTCTCTCTCTCTCTCTCCGGAAAAATATATGGGTTGTCAGAATAATCACGCTAAAATCGTTTGAGACACCCACAATGTAGCCCTCGTCGAGACGACTCGATTGGTGCAAGATCCGTCCCCGATGGAGCTCCGGTGACATCGCACGCACCGGTAAAAAGTGGCGCGTGCCGGAGAGTTAGATATACTCTCGCGCGTGTTGCATCTGCCAAGTGGAAGACGATTCTAGGGTTTTTTTTTTTTTGAGCATTTTGGATAGGCTGTTGGGTGTTGCATCTTTTGGGTGGCTTGCCAAAATAGTTTTTGGCACTTTTTTTTTGCCAATATGGCGAAAAATTTGGTTACGCTATTAGAGATGCTCTAAGGTCTTTTAAAGCCATGTGGGCGTCAAAGCTCATTGGAGCTTTGCAGTTAAGCGTACTCGCCTGGGAGCAATCCTGGGATGGATGACCCTACTGGGCCTTGGAGTTTTGGCAACCAAAACGGACAATATTGTGCGAGGCGGGGGCGGGTCGTTACACTTTATGTCACTACGTCACTACTTTGGTATCACCTGTGAAGCCCTTCCGTTTGGTAATAATGCAGGAGCATTGGCCACACGAAGAGACCGTGTAACAAACAAAAAGCAAATAAGGGGTTTACAAAATACTCCATTTGTCATTGATCTAACTTGGTTTGAATAGAAGCAATTTTAGGGAACAAAGCCTTGACAATTTTCTCGAACTAAGTTTATTTGTTCATCTTTAGTGTTTCATTTTGATCCCTTTTCCATCTTCTATGTTTAAGAAGATGCTACCGGTACTTGGTTTCAAGAAAGTCTTGATCTTCTTTTGTTTCAAGAAATGTGTGGGGCTCACAAAATCAATACAACTTTTAATAATATGGGATAATACAAAAAATTGGTTTAAAGGACAAATTTGGGGTTTTAAATGGTGTTTAGTCCAGCTTAACTTATTTTAAGGCATCTAATACATTGATAGGAAATTTTTCATGTCTCAAAGACAACACTAGACAAAAATACCCTTAATGAACCACACCACTCACGCTCACCATGCGGAGGAATTTCCCGCGGACAAAAGCAATTGCCCCACTCACGCTCACATCACTGACGATTGTGATGTGACCCGTCACATCAATTGCCCCACGCCGTCTCTCTCTCTCTCTCTCTCTCTCTCTCTCTCTCTCTCTCTCTCTCATGCGTGGGTTTTGGGTGGGTGGGACAAAATTAATTTCTCTCTCTTCAATTTTGGGGGTGGGTTCAATTTTAGGGAGTTTAGGCTCTTTGGGGTAGGGTATAGTGGGTTTAGGCATTTTGGGTTTAGGCACTTAGGGTGCACTTTCCAATTATAGGGTTTTAGCTGTTTAGGCACTTTCATAGGGTACCCTAGTATTTTAGGCACTTTCATAGGGTACCCTAGGGTTTAGGTTTAGGGTGCTCTTTTCAATTCTAGGGTTTTAGTAGTTTAGGCACTTTCATAGGGTACCCTAGGGTTTTAGGCACTTTCATAGGGTACCCTGGAGTTTAGGTTTAGGCACTTTCATTAGGTTTGGGGGTTTAGGCACTTTCATTAGGTTTGGGGGTTTAGGCACTTTCATTGGCTAGTGGGGGCATTTTTGGAATGTATAGGTGATTTGTCCTTTTGGCATTAAAAAAAAAATTGATGTCCTTATTGAAGTAAAGACCCCTTTACCATGTCCTCCCAAAAAACGGACCCTATTAGTTTGTAGTGGACCCTATATATTTTTGCTTGCGACCTTGGATTGTGTCGTAGATGGTGTCGCCCCAAGCGTAGGGCTAGGTATCGCATAGCATGATAACCGGTAAGACCGGGTCGAATCCACAGGGACCGAACGCACCCAGCGTGAGAGTTGACTTGCGAATGAAGTTTTTAGCCTTAAAGCGGCAAACTTGGCTTTTGTGATTTGTTGGTGGATTCACTTAACTTCGTGAATGACACGGAATACGAAAAGACTAAATTAACAAAGGGAAAGCCTAGGGGTTCATAACGATCACAACCAAAGCTAACCAAATCCTCACGCTCGGTAACCGACTCGAGCCACCGTTAGGTGCACCCGAGCAAATGGTTTAGAAACTAAACCATCGCCTAGAAAAATGCGCTCCACAAAGAATAGGATTCTTGTGCCATTTAGACAAACATTTGAGTCGCCCTATCCCTAAGCATCGGACGTACCAAGTAGTCAAGCCCCGGGCGACGTGCGATCAAAGGGGTTTACAGACCCTAATTTTGATTCGTAAAAGTGAATCCCAATTCATTGCTCGACAAAAGTTGAAAGCCTTTTTTAAATTGCGCGAGGAACTGGATTAACCTTGGTCATGGGGAGTCAATCACCCCATGACCCTACCTAATTGACTACTCACTCATTAGGCAAAGACTAATTAATTTAATTAAGGAAGTTATAAACATGACCAATAACTTTGAAAAGTGATTTTTAACGATGATAACAAACTTGCCAACAACTTTAAACCTTAGAGAAATAACAAACAACCAATAAAAACTAGAGTTTACGAAGGATTTAGCTAGGAAATGAAGAACAAGATTTAACCGATAAAAACACAAATAAACTAGATTTATATAGAGAGAATGATTGTAGCTACAACAATAAACCTTGACAAATTAACTAGAAATGAAAACTTACTTGAGAAATCTAGAGAGAGAAAGCTTCAAAATCCTCCAATGGAGGAGCTAAACTAAAACTAAAAATGAAAGAGTAAGTAGTAGAGGGAGAGGAGAGAGCCTATATTCTTTCAATTTCTCTCTCTCAAAATATCCTAAAAAATCCCAAAAAGCTAGAATTTCCATAAGTGGAAAGTCCAAAAAGCAAGTTCAAAAAATCAGAATTTTGGCTTGGTATGGATACCTCTCAACAGAGGTATGGATACCAGTGATTTTGCTTGTCTGCGGCTAGAGGTATGGATACCACCCATCAGAGGTATCCATACCAATCTGTCTGTTCGTCTGGGTGCAATCTGTATGGATACCCTTCATCAGAGGTATCCATACCAATCTGTTTTTTCTTGTTTTCATGCCTTGGTCAAATGTAATGCTTCCGGACTTCTTCCAAAGCACTTCTAATCAATTTGCGGCCTTCGGGAGGGACGGTACTTGGTTTTGTGGATGCTTGATTACTCCTGGATTCACCGGGAGTCTTTGTGAGCTCGAGACATGGCTTGGCCCACCGGCTTGAGTTGTGTCTTTTTTATTTCCCGGGCCTTAGCCGAGTCTTCATTTCGTGGCTCTTGAGGCCCGGTGTTGGCATGCCATGGGGCAAGTGGCCCTCGGTAGCTTGGGACGGTTCCCAATGTGCTCCAAAATGCGCTTATTTAGCGTGTTAAACCTGTAACTATCAAAAACAACACTACGCGCATATCAAACATATAAGGCGCGAAATCGCGCGTGTGTGTGGACTAAATGAGTTAGATAAGCCCCGGATATCTACAATATTGGGAGCTTATCAATTTTCTACCAATCAAGGTGAAGTTAATGTTTAGCATCATTTAGTCAAGTTGAACAAAATCACACTCTATTATGTAGGCTACAAAATTTGATGACCAAGAACAAAATCACACTCTTTTATATAGGCTAACAAAGGAAATTAATACGCAGAACAAGGAAACATAGACTAATTAGGAAGCATGAATAATGTTAGGAATTTAGCGGAAGCAAACCAAAGCCGAGATTCGAAAAGAAAATAATTCACCCCGACAACAAATAAATGACAATGAAAAAGAACTCGAAAGAAGAACACAAAGAATTTACGTGGTTTAGCCAAAAACAACCTATGTCCACGGGAGAGATCCGTCTTTACTATATGAGAATAATCAGTACAAAATGTCCCGGGCTAAATAACATAACCCACTTTTGTACACCTACTCTCACTACCCAAAGAACATATTACAATAGGATAAAAAAACATCCTATTAACTCTCTCCACAAGCATGCAAAGCTTGTATTTTTTTCTCACTTGTCTGACTACTACAAGCTTACAAAGGAATATTATATAGGGAGAAAAACACTATTTTGGATCAGTGCTCATTAACTTCTCCGATGATGAAGTCAACAAAGATGGCTTTGAGCTATCTTCAATTAGAGCCAATTCCAAAATGATTTCTTCAGCCACCAAACATGTAAAACATGTGTAGCTAACAAATAATAGCCTAGTCTAAACAGGAAGGAAACGCACGATAATAAAGCCTAAAATAACATGATAACATTATATTTCCTAATATTATTTGTAAATTTTAGACAATTTGTTGAGAGGTAAAAAGTAGGGTTCTCTTCTCATTACTTTGTACTTATACAAGAGAGGAAATAGAAAAAATACATAATGACCTTAAGCTATCAATCTAATTACATGAGAGAACTAATACCCTAATTACACAATACACCCATAACTTAACACTCCCCCTCAAGTTGGTACGAAGATATCAATCAAGCCCAACTTGAACACAATGGGGTGGAAACTCTTGCTGCCAAGCCCTTTGGTGAAAATGTCAGCTAATTGATTTTCGGATCGCACAAAAGGCATACATATCAATCCCATGCTCAACTTCTCTTTGATGAAGTGTCTGTCAATCTCTATATGCTTCGCACAAAAGAATACCATGTTCATCCAGGAATGCCCTAAAACTCCTATCAATATATTCAGTACCATTGTCACTACTGAGAATTTTCACCTGCTTATTAAACTGATTGCGTACCATTGCATGAAAAGACCGAAAATAAGAAAAAACTTCACTTTTTGATTTAAGCAAATACACCCAAGTGACACGAGAATAACAATCAATAAAAGTGACAAACCATCGATAACCTTTAAAAGCAGTAACAGGGGAAGGACCCCAAACATCAGAATGGATAACCATAAATGGAGAATCACTCCTTTTATTAATAGGTGCATAAAAAGAACGTTTATGTTTCCCAAACTCACAAGCTTCACACAAAAAAACCGACTCTAATAACTATGTTTAGTTAAATGAGGAAAAAGTTTTCTAAAATCCCGAAAGATGGATGGCCTAATCTACGATGCCACTGATGTAACATAGAAAGAGCTGAAGTCATATCTGCTTGCAGAGCTAGACCACATGACAGAGATGAATGAGGTTGGGGAGGTGCAGATTCTAGAAAATAGAGGTCACCATGTGCTTTACCACTGCCAATCACCTTCCCCGTGCCCAGTTCCTGAAAAACACAATGAGTGGGAAAAAAGGTTACAGAACAATTTGCAGAACGAGTAAGACTACTAACAGATAGGAGATTAGTGGCAAAATTTGGAATATGTAGAACTAAAGAAAGAGAAATAGAGGGAGAATAGTGAACGGAACCTTTCCCTGAAATAGCAGAGAACGACCCGTCTGCTATTCTAACCTTATCCTTACCAGAACAAGTAGAGTAATAATCAAATACGGAGGAACAGCCTGTCATATGATCTGAAGCACCAGAATCTATAATCCAAGGGATAGCAGAAGAAGCAGTGAACGCATTTGATGGGATACCTGAGTGAGCAAAATAGGATGAAGTGGGAGCTGCTGTGGAAGAGGAAGCTGTGGTAGATGAAGAATCAGCTCGAGCCATAAGGCACCTGAGAGCTTGCATCTCCCCCTGAGAAAAACCACCAGTATGATCTGAAGTCACCTGAGCCCCGATACTAAATCCAGAGTCAGACGAGGTAGCAACCGCAGACTCTGAGACATGAGTTTGGGCCTAAGAACGTACTGTACCATGACCACGACCATCGCATCCACCCCCTCGCCCACGAGGGGGGCGGCCATGTAACTTCAAGCAAAAGTCCCTAGTATGACCGGTGTTGTGGCAATAATTACACTGAAGTGACTCACGATCAGTAGACCCACTGCTAGCACCAGACTGTGACTTACCACTCTGTGAAGTAGGAGTAAATCCTCTGCTAGACCCAAACTGACCCCGAGGACTGGCAACCAAGGCAGAGCGATCAGAAATAGGAGTAGGCACCATAGCTCCCCTCCTACACTCCTCCTGCTGAACAATAGCATAAGCTTCACCCAAAGACGAAAACGGAACACGCCCGACCACCTGCACTCAAATTGGATCATACTCCATGTCAAGGCCAGCAAGAAAGTCATAAATACGCTCTTTCTCTAACCTCTTCAACCAATTAGTAGCATCCTCAGTACAAACAGCCTGAAATCCCTAATAAAAATTGAATTCCTGCCATAGTCCACTCAACTCTGCAAAATACTCAGCTACAGACCGATGGTGTTGATCTAAATTATGGAGTCGCTTTCTCAACTCAAAACACTGTGCATCATTACCTTGCTGAGAATAGGTTTGAGTTGCAGTAGTCCAAATCTTGTGTGGAGTATCAAGGAGCAGAAAGTTATGACGAATTTCAGCTTTCATAGAGTTAAACAACCAGGTCATGACCAAAGATCTTTGAGACTTAAATTTCTTAAGGGCAACAGCCTCTGTAGGTTGAGTGATAGGACCCTCTATGAATTCTGACATCTCTCTGGCTTCAATAGCCAAAGTGAAGGTGCGAGACCAAAGCAAATTATTTGTCCCATCCAATTTTATAGGACAAATATCCAAAGGAACATTCTCCAATTTTCTTTCAAATTGGCCTGACATATCCTTAGTACCAGAAGTTTCAGTCTCAGTACTCTTTGAATAAGAAGACATAGTGAAATCAATTGGAAAACAGTAAAAGTTGCTAGAAATAACTTAAACAGCAACCAAACAGTGACAAAAAAAGGTTTTGAGATTACCCAATAATGCTAAACCCAGACCAGAGAGTGTTGAACAGTATTAGACTTCAGAGGCCTACCCAGTCAATTCCAAGTAAACGAAGAACACTTTCCAAACAAAACGATAACACCCAGATACTGTTGAAGCCTATATGTCACAAACCGAGACTGAATAATGGTCATATGAGAGGTTCGACTGGAGAGTCCTGTAGGTTTCGATCGTGAACAGAGAGAGACAGTGGTCGTACGGTAGTCGATGATGACTGAATAGTGATCGATGTGGGCTGGTTCTGGCTGAACAGTGGTCAATTGCTGAATAATGGCTTCGAGCAAGACTGTCGGTTCAAAAACCAGTCGACTGTGGGTTTCGATTAGGGTTTGTGATGAGTTTGTGATGGGTTTAAGGTTTTGACAGCAGCAAACGCAGATTAAAGGTTGATGGTGATGGTCGATTGAGAAAACTCAATCAAGGGTTGACGTGAGATATAAACTCAGCCGTCGTGGAAGAGGAAAAGGTAATGGATCTCAGCTCTGATACCATGTAAATTTTAGACAATTTGTTGAGAGGTAAAAAGTAGGGTTCTCTTCTCATTACTTTGTACTTATACAAGAGAGGAAATAGAAAAAATACATAATGACCCTAAACTATCAATCTAATTACATGAGAGAACTAATACCCTAATTACACAAATTACACAATACACCCGTAACTTAACATTATTTGAACAAAAGATAAAGATAACAACGAAGATGGAGATGAAGAAATGGATAGAAATGGTACTTGAACATCTAGTTAGTTAGTTTTTTTTTTTTATAATATTTTGGCAACCTTTTTTGAATGGGGTTAGTGAAGTTGCAGCTGTTACTGTTATGTTTATATTTGTCTTATAATTATGTTTTGGTTTTTGTTTTGGTTGTGCTGCCAAGGACAATTAAAAAAATTTTGCAATGTGGTTATTGAGCAGCTTGTGTGCACAATAGAAGTTTGATTTGGTAGGTGTTTGGTGCTTTGCAGGTTATTGGAAGATAGCTAATGTTAGCTAGTGAAGTTATATGAAGTTTGAGGAAGTTTTGGTTGTTAATCTCTGAAAATGTTTAATGTGAAGCAATGCTGGGTGTCTTCACCTGTGGGGGGGTGTCTTCACCTGGGGGTTTGTGTCTCTGTTGGGAACTTGGGTGTGTTTGGGTTTTGCAGGGTGTTTATATTTTAAGTGAGAGGTTTGTGTTTTTTCTATGCTACTGAGTTGTTTGTAGGTTGAGGGTTGGAGTGCGTGATCGGGTTTCTCCTAACAAACGGGTGTGCCTTATGTGTGGGTGAGTGTCGTTACGGGGTTACAAACAACTCAGCTTTCCGGCCTTCGCCTACCAACTTTTTTGGGCAAAATAGCGATGCTTTTGAAATCATGACTTTTAATTGCGACAATTATAAATATTGAGTTTTGCAACTGTTATTCGGACTGTTTGAAAAATATAGAGTCGCCATTTAACATTCGAGTTCGAGAGGTAAGTGCCAGAATGCAAAGGGGTTGAGGAAGTTAAATGTCTGAGTTCAGAGCTCAAGGGGGTAACTCGGAAACTAGTCATAGTTTGAGGGGGTTTAAAGTAATTTACCTTTTTCCCTTTCATGTTTTTTGGGTTTTTTCCGTATCTTCAGAGTTAGAGAGAGCTTTTTTTTTTTTTTTTTTTTTGTCATTCGATATATATCAGTGAGTTATAGGGAGAGTTAGTGAGTTAGTCCAAAGGAAGTCTAGAAGTCCATAGCCCTAAATCCCAAACACCGCTTCCAGGCTGGAAGCAGAGGGCCTATGGTGACTTAGTCACCACAGGCTGTGTAGTGGGCACCAAACGGCAACGTTTTGTGTGGGACTCTAAGCCTTTGCAAAATGTAATTTTGTGGGGCCCACTTTTGGGTCCCACACAAACGATCCGAACCGTTAAATAATTTTAAAATAATTATTAAGGTGATCTCGGAGAAAATTAGGCCCATTGGATATTTTTACGTTACTCATCCATTCTTTGATTTTCATTCAGAATTCGGGACCCTACCAGTTTGAAATAATTTTCAGAAAAAGTTATAAAATTGTGGGATTAGAAAATCATTGATCTGAACCATAAAAGTCGTAGGGCTCATTGAGAAGAGCATCCAGTAAAAAAATAATTTTGTTCGGACATCAATAGGTATCAAAACACTAAAAATATGAGTTTTTTTTTATACCTATCGATGTCCGAACAAGATTATTACATTTTGCAAAGGCTTAGAGTCCCACACAAAACATTCCCGTTTGGTACTTTGGTGCCACTACACAGCTTCCAGGCTACGGTTCAGTTAGAGAGAGCTTGAGGGGGTTTTTTCCTTTTCTGTTTTTCTCTTGGGATCTGAAATGTTTCATAGCCACCGAAGAAGTAAAAAGACAATGACTCAATATAGCACACATCATTATGAAATTATTCAATAGTCCGGAAGCACCACCACATGGTGTTCCGGACCACTTCACAACTACATATTCTTACGAAATCAACGATTAAGTGTATCAACCCCACATAAATATATATTCTTAAGTGGACTGAAATACCACGTGGCGGTGCTCCCGGACTGCTGAATAATTACTGTCAACATCATCATGCATATATTTACGTTTTTCCCCCTTCTTTAATTTTTTTGTTCTTTCTATCAGCACCTAGAACCCGAAGTCAATCCTCCAGGTGCATCCATCTGCGCTACCACATGCATTTTTATCTTAGGCTAGGACCAATTGGATAAGTGAATTGATGTGAAGAGAAACTACATAGGAGTAATAATCAAATATTTGGACACTGCCATTTGCAGATTGCGCATGATTAGGTGCGGTCATCGGCTGCCTTTGCCGATGCTATGTCAATGTGCCATTGACTAATTTTTAACGGTGTCCAATCGGTAACCTAACACAGTTAAAAAAATAAATCGCGACGCGGGGAGAAATACACTAATGTCTGCATCGTTCATATTTACTCTTAAATTGGACTTGAGAGTAGTGAGGCAAAATTGGTCACCGTGGGAGTACATATATGTAGGGTAGGGGTGTGTATTTTAGGTTTGGGAGTTTGAGCATCCAGTGCTATGGTTGGGCTGCGTTTGCATATTTAGTCTGATTTTGCTAGTAAACTTGTTCTTTAACATCTAATCTAAAAAGACAAAAACTTTCCCCTTTCTCCCCTTTCCCCTTTCCCCTTTCCGCCGGTGTGTCCTCCACCCCATCGGCTCCTTTTCTTCGCGTCTTCGGCTTTGGGACTTAGATCCCCTTTGACGGTTTCCGGCAGTGGTGTTGATCCGGCTTCGAGGCTTCCGACCAGTAGGGTGAAGGAGCGTGGTGGTCCGGTGTTAGGCGGCTGTCGGTGTAGCAAATAATGGGTGAGGAGGTTTTTGTTTCTCTTTTGTTTTTGCTCCGGTTGGATTTTCCTAGTCCGGCTGCTATGGTCCCAGTCTGGCTTCTAGATCCGGTGGGTATGGGGGTGGGAATAAATGTTTATTTATGTTTCTGTTTGTTTGTCCGCCATGAGTGGTGGTCTTTCATCGCTGCGGCTATTTTTCCGGCGATATTGGCCTGGTTTCGTCTGGTCGGGAATGTAATGACTCAATTTCTGCTGGCACCATGCCCGTTTCGGATCAGGATATTGTCCGGTTTGATGGCAGCTTGCTTTGCCTTTGTCTTGTTCTCATGTATCTATACTTGATCCTTATGGATCTTTCTTTTAATGACAATGGCAGCGATTTCCTCTTAAAAATCTAAAAAGACAAAAAAAGTCCAGGATTGTTTAACTTTTTCTCAAATTTTATCTTAAAACATTTGGGTTTTGATTATAATTATTTAATGTCATCGACATGAATCAATAACCCATAAAAATTTCACGCAAAACTAACAAATGCGATTTTTTAATAAAGATAATTTTAAAAAAATATGCCAAAAAGTCAAGTGACTTTTCAAGGAACTTTTTAGGGAAGTGGGCCTTGGTGAAAACCAATGTTCTGTGCAATTCACACTTATAATGATAATCCTCGAATTGGGCACGTCACAAAGATATTAAGCTAGCAACTGCATTATCAAGCAAGCTCAAAATTCGACAATGGAAGAAATTTCGTTCCATTAAGACCTTTAATCCACTCCGGCTATTTGATCTTGTGAAAGGTCATTAGTGTCCTTAAAGAGGGCCCAAAGAAACAGTACTTGTACAACTAAAAACTTGGGGGAGAAAAAAAAAACAAAAAAAACGTAACTACGAGAACGTTTAGTTGCATACGGGGATACTTCATCAGTTTTCCAGTATACACTGGCAAAAGGCCCCTCAGAATCCTCCTCCATGCTTTTTTGTGCTGATTCACGCCAAAATATTTATATAAACTGGAGTATAAAAAAAAATGTACCGTACCAACACCACAAAGAAGTTCAATCAAGAAAGCCATGTTGCTAAATGCAGACACAACGAGCACTGCCTACAGCGTCGATTAAAACAAAAAAGCAAGAATGTACCCAAAAAAAAACCAAAAAAGCAAGGCACGGTCAAAGCCATCGAAGGAAGGTCTGTAAAAGACATTCAGTGTCTCTTCTTTCCAGTTGCTTCTTCCCAAGCCTGTAAGACGTGGTTGACAATTTCCCCCACACCCTTGCCATGCTTCACCTGCATTTGTTTAGTGCCACTTATTATTAACAGGAAGCTTTCAAAACATTCTCAAGAAGAAGATAATCAAGATTCAAAGGGTCATAGAATGAAAGGTAAATGTCATGCTCTAGAGATATGGCATGAATAATCAGACGGAGAAACAAGAATCATATAATTAAGTTTCCTATTACTTGGGTAATGGCATATTTTGCACTTAGCCCTCACTATCTACTTATAGTCATGGCATAGTTTGCACTTAACCCTCACTATCTACTTATACATTGTTTAACTTTTGGGTTGGGGAGAGTACCTCTAGTCCACATCATGAGCTGTTGGGTTAAGCAGCATGCTTGGATGACCATAAAAATTATGTTACCCTCTATTAAGGAAATTGTTCCGAGTCTATTTTGTGACCATTTGGCGGAAGAAAATGATTTGATCTCTTCAATGTGCCTTCTAATGCAATAGACTACATGTTATATGGATGGAGAAAGCAAAAGGTCAAATCCTATCAATAGTCTCTATATGGTTTCAAATTTCTTTTCTTCTTTTCTTCTAAAGGTTTAAAAGTTTTTTTTTTCTTTTTTTTTTTTTTGATAATAAATGTCATTTGTGTATCCCCGTTCCTCTAGTAAGTATGTGGCTATCAACCCAAAATCAGAGGGAGAAAAGAAAAACAAAATGAACAGTTATTACCACGTCATAATGAATCAATGCAAATTCTTAATATAAGTTTATTAAAACAACATGGATTGAATAATCTGATTAGGAAATACACCTGAGCAAAAACAAGCGGTCCACCATCCCGCATCCGTAGCGCATCACGCTCCATCACCGCCAGATCAGCTCCAACCGCTGGTGCAAGGTCAGTCTTATTTATCACCTATAATTAAAGAAGTCATTATTGTGCAAGACTGTTCATATTATAATTCCTCAAGACAACTATCATAGGTGCCAAAACATAAACAGAAGATATGAGGACAAAAACACATACGAGAAGGTCAGCTTGTGTGATGCCTGGCCCTCCTTTTCGAGGTATTTTATCACCAGCAGACACATCAATTATGTAGATGATATAGTCGGCAAGTTCTCTGCTGAAGTTGGCAGCCAAATTATCTGAAACCGGAAACTCAAATAAGTCAGATCGTTCTCAATCAATACCGTGTTTAGGTGGAGTCCCTTGGCTAAGTGGAACTAAGGGCAATCATCTTGGCTGGTATGTGGAGTGGCCTATCTACATATCCATTTCATACACGCAAATACTAGTTCAGCACTTGAGGTGATGAACCTAAGCCATACCATAGAGCCCAACTTCCTATCCTGCAACTTCAATGGAAACTTATTCAATTGTAATGATGCGTTTTTTGCAAAATTTACATTTAACTTAACCGGGACCCATCTTATTCCAACATGCATTGTTTCTCTCCACCCTCAAAGTCTAGATTGACAATGACATCCAACACTCCGAGGAGGTCGCCGTATTGTTGTTGGGACACAACCAAATACGTATGGACAAGCCATGCGGTGTGTCCCTTAAATTTAATTGAATTTTGGAGGGGTGGCATGCCGGCTACATGGCATAGACACATGGGGGACACGGCGGGGGCAGATGTGTGAATTTTTTAATTTTTTTTCAGGGTTAAACATGTTACTTCAAAAATTTTGGGTTTTGGTGTAATTAAAAGTTAAAAACTATATAACCTATTCTGAACACATCAATAACAGCGTAGAAGCCAAAAAAGAGGAAGAACAAGCAGGAAACCCTACGTCAGCTGTATATCTTAGTTTGTGTGTGTGTGTGTGTGCGCGCGTGCGTGCGTGTGTGTGTTGCCGTGTCTCCAGCCGTGTCTGTGTCCCCATTTTTCTAGGACTCCAGTGTCCCTGATCGTGTCCATACCCGTGCTATATAGATTGATATGACCTGAAGTAAACCACTGCAGCAATTTTCCATCGACTCTGGGATTTCCATTTTTTCAATCCATATCCTATATTATATCTGAACAAGTACTTGATGTAAGAGTCTCATGACAGGGATATGGTATCATTGCCATTTCCCTGAACCGATACCAGTGATGATTTAATTTGGGTAATTCCATAGCACATTGGCTCATAGGACCATAGCACTAACTTTTCAAATTCTGGACTCTGCAGTCTCATAAAAAGTGAAAAAAAGTATCATCATGTTTCTGGATTACCTCCCCCAGATTCACAGAGAAGGATATCTGCTTCGTACAAGTTAGAGAGTTCTTCAAGCGGACCAAGATTGATGCTGATGTCTTCACGAATAGCAGCATGTGGGCAGCCACCAGTTTCCACAGCTCGTATCCGTTCCTCAGGAAGTGCTCCATGCTTCACCAAGAATTCACCATCCTCTTTTGTAAATATATCATTCGTCACCTGGAACAATGATGTCCTCAGTTACTGCCTTTTGGTTTATACACAGAAAAGTCAAATAGCAAGACTGCAAGCACATGTGTTTAATCCCAATATTGGAGGCACAATCATAATCATCAACAAAATTCAGTAGTTTTGAGTGTTGGTGATCAAACAATGAAGATAGCTGTAAGAAAGTAGACAGCATACGTAAAAGTGTTACCAATATTCAACCAAATAATGCTGGAAGAAGAGCTCATAGGCTTTTCAAAGCCCACAGTAAAAGTGTTTCAAAAATCCATGATGGCTAACGCCAACGGTAAGGTTATGTAAATTTTCGAATCCTTAAGTCCCGCACCTGGTGCTCTAGCCTAAGACTATACACTAAGGAAAAAGCAGTCTCCAAACTGGCTGATCGAGGAGCCCTGACTGAGTAGATAGAAGCTCCTGCTAGGTGCGTTATACTTCTAGCTCCAAAGGACATAGAGGGAACCCCTTCGCTAGGTCGAGAAGTTCACCACCCAAGTGTCCCCCCTAACTCTCTCCCTCTCTCTCTTTAGAAGAAGACAATAGGGACGTCGACAATACATCTCATACTATTCAACTCCCGAAGATTACCATAGCTAGACACTACCACCCCACATATCAGAGCAAACGGTGCCTACAGAAATACCAAAGGGATCAGCCGCCAGTTGTGGAGCATGGGATACTGAACAAGGGTGACTAGCTCCTATGGCTTGGCCTTCAAAAAAAAAGGGGCATGGACACGGCAGGGGACACAACAAAAATAAATAAGAACTTAATTTTATACCAATGGAAAACATAGTTATATGTATAAGCATGAAGCTTCAATGTATATATGTATATAAACAAGCATCATATATACCTCATATCACACTTTTAACCCAAAATATTTGAAGTAATACACATTTTACCCCCAAATTTTTTTAAAAAATGCATATTTAACCCCTGTCGTGTCCCTCCCGTGTCCCCCTAGTATTGGGGCATAGCCGTATGAGTTGATCTGCTATGGGGCCACCTAAATGTCAAATCAAATTGGGGAGTGATTTTAAAACCAAATTGTGGGTGGTTGTGGCTTGTAGACTGTAGTCAATGTTCTAAAAGTAGGCCGCCTGCCTTGGCGCTAGGCGGGGTGCCGACGCCTATATTAAAATAGGCCTAGGCGACCGACTCGGCTGCAAGGTGCTAGACGCCTGACTAGTCGGCCCCTATGCGCCCCTCCTCCACCTGACTTATTCCTAGCAACTTCTAGAACACTGCTCATAGTGGTATTTGGTCATGATTCACAGAGTTACAGTGGCATTGGTTATGAGTCTTATGACCCAGAGTGGTATTTAGCTATGAGTTTTGGTTCACGACCTTGGTGAACCCATAGTGGTGGTTTCGTTATGACCAATCTAGTTTTGGCTGGACCAAATGGTGTTTGTTAGAACCAAATCAACAGCTCCAATTCCTTTTTTTTGCCCCTTGGATCAACTTGCTGAAAGTGGAAGGTGCAAATGTTAGGCACCTTTTTGTGATTGTGTAGTCAGACCCTTTTGTAGATACCTTGAAAGGATAAATTCAAATATGTCTGTAGACAAATGGAAACTGCTAAAAACAGTGTTAAAACATAAGAACTAGCTATTGAAGTTGCTAAATACGCCAGAGGGAGCATTATATCAGTTATCGTTCTTTGCATGAAAGAAGTACAGTGGCTTAAAGCCAACCATCAGCTGCTTCTGTATTTGCAGCAAGGAGCAAAAGAATCAAGGGATGTAAATAGTCCCGTAAAAGGTTCACCGTGACTCGGCCTGGACCTAAATACAAATAGACACCTCATTTGTAAGTTGGGGTTAATCGTCGTTTTCAACAACCGCATAGAGCATATTCTTTTCCTTAAACTGATTACACTTTCTACAAGGTGTAGCAACCAAGTGGACAGTCGATTATGGGTCCATGGAACTTCTGGCCCTCAGTGCGCAATCCAGCTTGTTCAGATGATAACATTTCTTACCAGTCAGACTTTTGATATTTGAGGATCCAATTACCAAGCTCTTCATTACAAGATTTGTTCTGTCGATACATGATACGACTGTTAAGGATCAGGTTCTAACATTATTATCCACTTTGATATACAAAAAAAATCGAAGCTCTTGATTGTTGTGTAATGTTTTGAAGACATAGAAAATAGAAGATTGTATTGCAGAAAAATGAGAAATTGACCAATAGTTTCTTAAATTCCACAATCCTAACTTCATTTGATGTATTGGGAAATCATAACCACAACATTCATGCAGAACAAAGAAAACCACAGAAACGTTTAGTAGATCTTACGTACAGCGGCAAGACTGTACTTGTCCCGCAAGAATTGACACAAAGCCAACATCAAAGCTGTTTTCCTGTGCACCAGAATACAAATTTTTCAGTGTAATTTCAAATTAATCAAGGAATTTATAATGCAAGATACATTAATCCGCCAATATATGATAAGGGAAACTAGCATGAGAGTAGTGGTAACAGAAGTAGTAGGCATTTCTATGCTTCTCCTCTTTATTCCCATATTCTCAACTAGTTTAAAAGTGACATTTCCATAAACCAAAAAAGAAACTAGATATAAAGACATAAATAGGTCAAAAGACTCGAAACACACCAAGGAAAAGCATGTTATTTCAGAAGCTTATAAAATGACTTGAAGCAAAGTGAAATATAAACGGTAACAAGCCCTTTGGATTGAGAGAAAAAAAGGAGTGTGATATCTCACCAGTCAAAAAGAACAATAGACCAATGAAAACAACTATTTTTCTTTCATATTTTCTAACTTTTTTAGTTATCCAAACAAGCGACTTTGTTCTCCTTTCTTTTCTTTTCCCACCATTACTCACAACCCAAAGGGGCTATCACCAACCTTTGTTGTACGATATTCTTGCAAACTGGAATAGTGAGTCAAGGGAACAAATTACTACCACTTGATCAACTGAGGGCCTGAGGCAGAGGCACAAAACAATCTAAACCTTTTTCACTGTAAAAATCCAGTCCAAATAACATCAAATTCCCGATGCAAACATGTAGATTTTCCAGTCTATACATAAATGTACAATTACCCAAGTACACATACATAAATGAATATACAAGGTAGTGAATCTAGAGAGAATAGCAATTTGTAGTGGGAAACTGCGAGGAAATAAAAAAGAGAGAGATACCCAGTACCGACAGGGCCACCAATACCAATAGTGAAAGCTCTTTCATTGAAGTCCCTAGTGACAATCGGAGGTGCTCTTGTGCTGAAGTAGCCAGGTGAGTAAATGGGTTCGTGTGAATGGGGTGCAAGTCCATCGTGGCTATGGTACACCTTCCCGTCTGGACCCACCCACGATGATGGTGTTGCTTTTGAATCACCATGAGAGGCAGAGTGGCTGCTATATGAATTCGATAAGAAAAAACTGATGAGCATGTAATTGAGAGGTTTAAAATGAAATCAAAGGGAGACAGGTACATATGAAAAGTTACAAAGGAAGATTACTCGTGGCTGTGGTGATGATGGTGGTGATGATCATCGTGTTCATGGTCATGATGATGGTCGTGCACGTGGTGGTCTTGTGACGCCATTGTTTCTAGCTTGCTAGGTTTTACAGTGAAGTCCGATAAGGAGCAGAGAGAGAGAGAAGAGGCGACCAGTTTCGACTTTCGAGGGCAGTGGGGGTCCTGGGCAACTATTGTATTCTAGTATTGGTTTGTGAGTTTCCCCCGGAACGGGTTCAATTTTAAACAAAAATGCTAGAGCCACACACACTCAACAACACATTTTCTTACATGTGATGGGTCCTACCTGGTGGGTCCCACACGGTAGGACCCGCCACAAGAAGATAAGTTGGTGAGTTTGCTTCCATGTAAGAGCATCCTTATCTCACATACAAAAAAAACACCAAATTTAATTTCAAGAACACTTTTTATAATTTAATAAGGCACTTTTCAAAAAATTCACAAAATCAGACCCTTTATTCAAATTTTAGCAAGTTACTTTATAAAAAAACTCACAAATTCAGACTCTCTATTCAAACTTTTACTCTTCCCTCCCTCTCATCTTTTTTTTTTAGATCAATTCTCTCTCATCTTTTGGTGCATGAACAATGCCTCCCTAAATTTGGGGATTACTTTAGCAAAGTTACAAAATGTAGCAAATTAGGGAGGTATTTGAGGAGCCTGATTTTTAAGGTTTTTAGAAAGTTAAAGTAGAGAGCCACATAAGGATGCTCCGGATTGGGTCCGATTCTAGGAGTCAAGTCACAATAAGATACTCCATCCGTTCCAAAAAGTTTGGCCTACTTTCATTTTTTTACTGTTCCAAAATATAGGATCAATTTAAAATTTTCGACAAAGGAAAGTCGGTAAATTCCATTTCTTCCCTTGAGATGCTTTTAACAATCAAAACAATGAGACCAAAAGAAGAATAATTAAGAATTTAAAGTTTAAAGTGCGTTTTAAAATTTTGAAAAACTTGTCTGAATACATTGGAGGCAAGATTTTTAGCTTTCCGGAAAACAATTTAAATTCAAAACTTGATCAACTCCTATTTTATTAGAGTCAACTAATGAATGACAAATTTGAAAAGTTAACAAGTTTTGGGTAATATTGTGTATTGTGCATAAAATTTTGAAATTTATAAGTAGGCCAAATATTTTGGGACAGAGGGAGTAATTTTTTGTGAACTCTGTTGTCTGGCGAAGATGGTTTGTCTTTCACCAAACCAAGTAAAAATTAGCCGAAGTGCTTGTAAGCTGACCGGACACCTGTTCAAACTGTCCACCCCTTTCACTTTATACCCCTCTGTCTCTGTTATTCAGCAAAGAGAAATGCTACTTGCATAGAATTTGTACACATAGATTGCACAAAGATCTCTTTGTGGGCCCACTTCAACCTTGTTCATTATGGATTTTGAGACCGATTTTCTCAATCATTATTCACATTTTTGTTCAATTATTACCCCCATTTTCAAATATTATTTTCATTTCTCTCTCTCTATCTCTCTCTAATCATTACCTACTATTTTTAATCATTTTTTTCACTTCTCCCTCAAATCATTACCCAAAAACCAAAACCAAACAAGATCTTCAAGTCCCACACAAATGATCTAGTCATTTATTAATTTCAAAATATGTTTTGGGGTGGATCCGCAGAAAACCGGATTGGGGGGCTCAATTTAATCTTACAATTTTTTAATTCAGTGTCTAGAATTTTTTAAAATTAGATCAAGCACGTATGGGGTGTTTGGATGCCGGAGATGCCAAGCGCCTTGATTTGTAATCTAATCCCTCCTCAAATCAGGTCTTTGGGTGACATTTTCTCTACCCGGATTTAATTATTGTTTGGATTATAAATCCACCACAAGGTGGATTTGCCAAGCCCTCCCCCAACCCACCGTTTGGCAAATCAGGGCTGTTTTGGGTCGAGAATACCCCTCCAAATTCACCTCCTCTCTCTCTGGTGTTACCCTATTTGACTGGTGTAGGGAAGGAGAAGAGAGAGGAGGAAGAGGTCTACCAGAAAACACACACCAAGCCCAATTGATTATAACCAGACAACACGCCAGAAGTTACCTAATTTTCGCCACATCAAAAGTTGTCATCTCCTCCAGCTATTTTGCCACCAACGATGTTGACCAAAGCCTGGTGGGGATGGGTCTTAGAGATGGAGTGGGTGGGTGAGAGAGAGAGACCTGGGTTTCGGCTAGGGTTTTTTTTCCTTCCTTTTTTGGCATCTACAGAGTGAGTCAATGGATTGGTTTAGTAATTTGTAGCTTTAATTGCACTTTTAATCGACCTATTTGAAGTAATAACACATTGACCCCAAAAATTGAAACAGTTATATATAAATATGTATTTATTTTTATTATAACGAATTTACCCATTTTATCCATAAAAATAATAAATCGGGGCAATGAAGTCATTTTTCTTCTTATCTTATCATATCCACCCTCCAAATCCCTCCTCTCAAAACTTCATACAAACACCCAATATACAAATCTACCCTTATTAGGAGGTGGGCCCGCCCTTATTACAAATCCATCCTCATTACAAATCCACCTAAATCAAATCCGTCGTCCAAATGCCCTGTTGAGGGTTCAATTTCAAACCTCTCCAATATTGATCGACATACGTGAAATTCGGGACTCACGAGGGACACCAGGAACTTGCCAATGTTTATGGCTGACGATTATGTTAGACATTTTAGAAATATGTGTCTTAAAGTTTCTCTAAAGGTGTGTTATTTTCACGTACTATTGCCATGTTCAAAAACAGGGCTCCAATAGTATGTTATTAATGTGTTATATATAGCTTGCCGTGATATGTGATAAATTTTTTTTTTATCATAATTTATGTTCTAAAAGGATATTATATTGACCATGTTTTTTGACTATTTATAACATGTTTCTCATTAAATTTTACCATGTTTCTTTTTTTTTTTTACCATGTTTGTTTTTTGTTTTTATCAGAATCTTATGTAATGATTTTTTTACCATACCTTCTATAAGATGCTGTAGTGCATACTCCTTATAATATGCTAGAATTTTAGGATTCGGGGATCCTGTAGTGCAGAGCTGCACTACAACTCTATATTGTGGCATCGAGCCGTTGATCTCGGTAATCAATGACTCGGATTTCATCTTGGTAATGGATGGCTGGGATCATGCAAGTGCGAGATGAAATCAGGACCATTGCTCTACAACCCTATAGTACGGCTCCGCACTACAGGATCCCCAATCCCAAATTTGTTTTCACAAACATTAAGTAAGGCTTCCTTATTTACCATGGTTTTCAACATTTTTTTTACCATGATTCAATATATTAATTCAATAATTATTATCATGTTTACAGGTTATCAAGTGTTTTTTTTTTAAACCATAAAATTGGGATTTGTTTTGATTTTTTTATCATGATTTTCTATCTTCTTCTTTTTTTTTACCATGAAATGTCGATTATGTAGTTGATATGTTTAACATAATTCAAGTTCTTAATTTGAAAATTATAAAGAAACTGTATTGTATTGTGTTACCTGATGGAATTTAACATGGAAAATGGTTTCTTTCATTTTTACCACGATTTATAGAGACATTCATATTTTTCATTTTTACCATGTTACTGTCCTTCATGTGAGCTGACGGATTTGGTTACAAAATTCATGATTTTCGGTACTCCTCTTTATCTGAGTTATATTTGGCAATAAAATCATTCCACTAAATTTTGAATCCCCTCATCATCATTTCAAAAATTCCTTTATTTTAGGTAACAATTATCTCCAATCATTTTGAAACCCCAAACAATCTCAATTAATCCATGATTTTCGGAAGTGCCGATATAGAATCCCTACAATTCGGAAATGATTATGTTATGTTATGGAGTTATATATAAATATCTATATATATATCACAATGAAAGGGTAAAAAAAAGTTAAATCACATTAAAAGAGGATGAAAACAACCCTGAAAAATGGGCCGGAGGAAAACTTGTGTGATCTCCGAAAAAATGATGATTATTTAATTACCTCTATATATAATCAATTAAATTTTTATGATAATCCCTCACTTTGTCGTCGCTACCACCACCACTATCTACCGCCGGTATGTTTCCACCATACGTTTCCACTAGTACCACCTCTTTATCAGAACCACCACCATCTTTGAAACTCTTTAATACCTACTACCAATACGATCATCTCACCGCTTTCCCATTATGACCAAACCACTCATCACAATCATCACCGACACCACCCCCACCCCTCCACCACCACCCTTCCACCTCCACTCGGTCGGACCAAGCCCCCAGGCTAGGGCAAAAAAAAAAAAAATCAACCCAAGTTATATATAAATAAAACAAAATTTCTGAATAGAATGCGAATGATGGACCTAGTGTGGTGGTCTTCGAGTGCAAGTAAATTCCTTCGTGGTTCGTGGTTCGTGGTTCGTGGTTCATGTTCGAATCCCAGAGGCAACCCCCTTGTTTTGACTTCTTTTTTTTTTTTTTTGTACTTCGGAAAGGTAAATAAAGTTAGAGATGATTAGTCCACATCAACAGTGCAGGAGACCAAATAAATAGCAAACTAAACAGCAAGGAAAGGAGACTAGTCTAGTATTTGGCGGATGTTGAGGCGGTCCCTGTTCATGAACTCCCTTATGCCCAGGGGGGATTGACTGTCACCACTAGCTCTTCATCTTGTTCAGCTCCTAAGCAGGCAAGGAAATCGGCACATTGGTTAGCTTCACGGTAGGTATGTTTGAGGGTGCATCTTGTCCGACCAAGGAGGTACTTCCCATCATGAAGAATGTTGCTTTGTGGATGATTTGGGCCAAGACCATCATTGAATAATATCACAGCTGTTTGGGAATCAGTTTCAATGTTCATGTTGACCCATCCTTTTTCCAGGATGATGGTTAACCCTCTATAGATACTCCAAATCTCAGTTTCCAAACTTGAATTGGTTGTCATTTTGCCGTAGTAACCCAGCTCACAGCCACCTTGTTCGTTTCTGAAGATCCCTCCGAATCCAGCTTTCCTATTGCTATCATACCAACTTCCATCTGTATTGAGCTTGAGAGAACCTGTGTGCTGAGGAGACCAATGTATTAGTCTGTGAATAGATGAGTCGATAATAAGAGGAGATTTAAAAGCAGCAACGATCTCAGACGCATAGGAACGTAGAATCTTGGAACTAACTTCAGGCACCACATCCAGATTATCAAAACTTTTCCTATTTCTATCTTTCCAAATTTGGCATAATGTGGTGCAAAAAAGTATGTTCCAAGGAGCTTCCATTCCTATATCTAAGATTTTTCCCTTTTTCAAATTCCAGGTGAGCCAATCAGAGAAGGTTGCTGCCAATCTCTCTCTCATTATTTGACCCGAGGGTATAATGTCCCAAATGGCAGAGGCTTTGAGACATTCTCTAAACAAATGATTGAGAGATCCAGGAGAGCTATTACATCTCGGGCAAGAATCCAAAGTAGTAATACCTCTCCTAGTGCGAAGAACATTTGTGGGTAATTTATTATGAAAAATAAGCCAAAGGAAAGTTTTCAATTTTTGAGGCACTTTGAATTTCCAAAATCATTTCCAGCCTTTCAGCTCATTATCTTCCTTATTAAGGAAGATATAAGCAGAGGAAGCAGAACAAACTCCATTGGGAGCTTCCTTCCAAGTAGGTTGGTCCTTACTAGTACCATAAGCAGGAAGTATAATACTCAAAATTTCATTTTTCGTATTATCATCCACCACATGCTCAATGGAACTCAAGTTCCAACTGCCATTCTCAATGATCTCCTCCACTTTAAAGTTATTCTGAGTGTGATCGCCTGGGTGTTGAATGGCCAAAGGGCCATTCCCATTCCCACACCACCAATCACTCCATAGATCAACTTTTTTACCATCCCCAATGATCCATTTTGTGTCATTCTTGAGAATGTCTCTAGTATGCATAATACTCCTCCAAGTGTGTGACACATTTCTGTTTCTCAGCCAGGATTGAAAGGAGTGTTTCTTCAAATATTTATCACGAAGGATTTTGGCCCACAAACAATCATCATTAGTGAGGAAATTCCATCCAAGTTTGGTGAGTAGAGCAAGGTTTTGAGTTTTGGTCTTTCTCAAACCCAAACCCCCATTGTCCTTGCTTTTACACACCGTGTGCCAATTAACTAAATGGATTTTCCTCTTATCTGGAGTGTCTCCCCAAAGAAAATTTCTATTGATGCGATCAAGATTGTCACAAACACTTGTAGTAAGATTCATGGTTTGCATAGTGTAACTAGGAATAGTGGATGAAGAGGCCTGAACAAGTGTAGCTCTACCAGCAAGGGCAAGAGTGTTCGCCTTCCAACCAGCAAGTCGATTTTGCACTTTTTCAATGATTTGCCTAAAATGATCTCTGTTAACTCTTTTATGTAATAGAGGAACGCCAAGATATTTTCCAAGATCATTGGTAAGAGCTATACCACAATAGTTACTCAACCTACGGGCTTTGGTCCTAGAGATGTTGGGGGATACAAAGAGCTTGGACTTGTTTAAATTAACAGATTGTCTGGATAAGTTGCAAAAGTCATTTAGCACTTCCATAATAGCTTTGCAATTATTACGGTTAGATTCACCAAATAAAATGAGATCATCCGCAAAGAAAAGGTGGGTAAGAGCATTGGAATCCCTAGAAGCTTTAGCCCTTTCCAATTACCCGCCTCGCATTTGTTCTCAATCAGGATGGAAAGACGTTTCATGCAATGACAAAAAGATAGGGAGATAGGGGATCACCCTGTCTAAGACCACGTCCCGGAGAAAATTCATCCTGGACTTCACCATTCCACAAAATGGCAGTTCTAACATTGGTCACACAGCTCATAATCAAGGCAGTCCAAGAAGGGTTGAGGTTAAAAAAGATGAGTGTGTCAAGAAGGAACTTCCAGGATATTTTGTCATAGGCTTTTTCCAAGTCTATTTTCAGAAGGATACCACCCTTTTTTTCCTTTTTTAGAACGAAGAGTATGGAGAATCTCCTGAGTGATAATGATGTTATCATTAGTGGATCTTCCGGGAATGAAACTGTTTTGAAAGGGACTAATGATTTTACTCAATAGGGGGCGAAGTCTAGCAACAATGATTTTCGTAATGATCTTATAGGAAACGTTGCATAGACTTATAGGTCTAAACATCTTAATGCTATCAGGATTATCCGATTTAGGAATAAGAGCAATAAGAGTTCTATTGATACCATCAGGAATGTTATTGTTAGAGAAGCAATGTTTAACAAATTGGCAAATGTCCTCTCCAATAATATTCCAATACTTATGATAATAGACAGCTTGAAGCCCATCGGGTCCAAGGACTTTATAGGTTGGTATGTTCTTAACCATAGACCAAATTTCAGCATTGGTGATAGGAAGGTGCAGACCTTCATTATCCTCAGTAGAAAAGGTCTTATGATTATTAATAATAAAACAGGTTCCAGAGTTATTGTATTGATTACGAAAAAGGTCCTTGAAGTAATTTTGAACAATATCTTTGATCAAGATAGGGTCCTCAACCCAGGTATTGCTATTATCTTTAAGCATGCTAATTTTAAATTTACGCCTCCTAATGATGGTAGAAAGATGAAAATACCTAGTATATCTTTCCCCCATGACGATCCATTTGGATCTAGATTTTTTGAACCAGTGAATTTCTTCCTGAGCAAGAACGCTGTTGTACTCAATAATGAGATCTTTTTCAAGAGTAAGAAGGTTATGGGAAAAATTAGAGCTTTGGGATTTTTGAACCCCATTGATTCTGGCGAGAATCCACCTCTTCTTTCTAAAAATATTACCAAAAATATCTTTATTGCAATTAGAGGCAGCTTGGGAAAAATTAAGCATTTTGTCCTGGATTTTTTCTCCATTCCAATTATTAGCAACCACATTAACAAAATCAGGGTCTAAAATCCAAGCGGCTTAAAATCTAAAAGGTCTAATAATAGTAGTATTAGAATGTATGCCATGTAAATGCATAAGGAGGGGGGAATGATCTGAATAAGTGCGAGGGAGGTTTTGAATAATACCTTCTGGGAAGATAGAACACCATTCCTCATTGCATAAGCCCCTGTCTAGCCTCTTTTGTACATTCGCGGTGCCTTGACAACCATTAAACCAAGTAAATTTGGGTCCGATTGACCCAATATCCACCAAGTTGTAGGAGTTTATATTTTCCAAGAATTTCCTTCTTTGAGAGTGACCCATATCAGCAGTAGAGCTACGGATTTCTCCTACATTTGCAATATCATTGTAGTCACCCACTACTCCCCATGGGAGGTGATTATTATCTGCAAATTCTTCAAGGCCTTCCCATAAAATTTTCCGGAGTCTAGGATTGGGGCTGGCATATAATGCGGAGAGCACCCATTCCTCATACCCATTCCTCTTGATCTTAGTATGTATAACCTGCTTGTTGATTGAGATCGTATATACAGAGACTTTGGTAGAATCTCAAAGAAACCATATTCCACTCGATCTCCCATTAGGGTCCGAGAAGACATCCCTAGTATATCCCAAATTTTTAAAGAAAAGTCCCATGGTTTGTAGACTGACTTTGGTTTCCAACAAAGCCACAATATCTGGTTTGTGGTTTCAGACCATATCCCCAAAGTTCTGTTTGAACCTATCATTTCGTGCATCCCTACAATTCCATACAATGATTTCGAAGCTGTCCATTAAGAAATTATGATCAATAGGAGGTAAACCTGGTGGATTTAACTCATTCCTCAAGTCAACCAATGTTGGTTTTCTCTTCTTGTGCGGCTTCAATGATACCTGATGTTGCGTCAAGAACCCGCCGTATTAGTTCTTGTTTTTTATCTTCCAGGTGACTTCCTCTGGCCACCAGTTGATTCCGATCCGGTGACACGCTTCTACTCTTTTGTCTAGCCATATCCTCCTTTTGTGATAACTGATCGTTGATGTTTCCACATCTGGCATACTCATGGTATGTCTGTGTTGGTAGGAGTTCTATATCTGGAGGAACTTTGGGAGTGGGGTTGTCTGAAGAAGACGCCTTGTTCTTAGATCCAAGAGGGGTGGGGGCGGGATGAGTAGAGATATCCAAAGTCTTTTTAGGGTTAAGTTCTATTACTATAGAGTTAGTCGGCTTGAAAGTGGGTTGGGTATGTTGGGCTTGGTTATTTTGTTTCAGGAGGGGATTAAACTCAAATTTGTAATCAGATTGGGTCATAGTGCCTTTCCTCTTATGGGGTACCGTAGTAGTGCTTCTTGTCCTGACTCCATTGGGTCTAGCGTTCACCTTTCCTTGGGTTGTAGTACCTCTATTTTTTCCTCCATCAGAATTGCTTGGTCCAACTTCTTTATCCTTAGAAACAGAAGATGGACTCTCTCTTTGCAAATTTTGATTTCTATTTCTATTCTCTTTTTGCATTCCTGGTTGAGCTAGAGCAATGGGCCTTGGCATGTTTTGATTTCTCTTAGTGACAGTCATCCACTCCCCATAACCCAACTCAATGGGTTCAGCCGTAATAATCTTCCCATTGAAATTTACAGTCTTTGCATCAGAACTTGCAGTGGTTTCAACGGTCACTGTTGCTGTCTCAGGTTTTTCCGGCACCGGCGTTAGGCTGCAATTTTCCTTCCAATGGTCGACCTTGCCACAAGAAAAGCAAATAAGGTGGATGTGTTCGTATTCTATTAGATAGTCATATTTACCTACGGCCACAGAGATTTCCAGCGGTTGGCTGAGATCGAGTTCCATGCAAACACGGGCGTAATTGTCTCTTATGCCATCAATGGTGTTGATGTCCACTTTAAGAGGTTTTCCAAGTTCGGCCGCAATGATCAGTAAACTCTCTTCATCGTAATACTCATAAGGGAGATATTTGAACCTCATCCAAACCGCAGTTCGAATGGCCGGAGCCATGTCTGCCTTAAATTGTGGTTGCCATTTGTGAACTGTTAGATAATGATCTTGGATTATCCATGGGCCTCCCGTGTAAACCTTGTTGTAGTCCGCTCTCGATTCAAACCTTATGAGATAGAATCCCAAACCTAAATCTACCAGGGTGAAAATCTCTTCTAGATCCCAAAGGTTTGACATTCTATCCATCAAAGGCTTGAACCCCATGTTTCTGCCCAGTAATTTTACGATGAGACATCCTTTGTGATTTTGCCTAATTCTTTTCAGATGTTTGGAGACTGTTTTGGTGTTATCAGTCTCCCATTCTTCATCTTCACTCTCATCCTCGAAGTCTGAGGTCTTTTGCTTTTCACATTCCATGGTTGGGCTATGGGCATTAAGCAGAGCCACCTAGAAAGATCTTGCTTTCTCCGTTGGTTTTCCTTTGAATGTGAAGACCTTATCATTTGTCTTGGGGTCCTCCTCCACCTGGGCATTTTCCATTTGAATCTTTGAAGTATTTATCTATTGGAGAGTGCTCTGATCGGCTTCCATGGGGTTGGATTCCTCTGATTTGATTGTTCCAAGAGAGAGCTCTTGATTTTCTTTGTACTTCTTTCTAAATGATCTTTCTCTTCTTTAGATTTTGGATCGGATTGAGTGGTTGGGAAGTTTCAGGAGGCATGCTCTAGAGAGAGAATTTTTCTACCAAGAATCTGTTACATTCCAAAACCTAAGCGATTCAACTTGTGCATGAGTTGTGATCACTGATGCTTGCAAAGTGGAAATGATTGGAACGTATTTCATAATGAGTGTTCTATTGTTTTGAAAAAATGATGATTATTTAATTACCTCTATATATAATCAATTAAATTTCTATGATAATCCCTCACTCTGTCGTCGCTACCACCACCACTCTCTTCCGCTGGTATGTTTCCACCATACGTTTCCTCCAGTTCCACCTCTTCATCACAACCACCACCATCTTTGCAACTCTGTAATACCTACTACCAATACGATCATCTCACCGCTTTCCCATTATGACCAAACCACTCATCACAATCATCACCGACACCACCCCCACCCCTCCACCGCCACCCTTCCACCTCCACTAGGCCGGCCTAAGCCCCCAGGCTAGGGCAAAAAAAAAATTAAAAAAAAACAACCTAAGTTATATATAAATAAAACAAAATTTTCCGAATAGAATGCGAATGATGGACCTAGTGTGGTGGTCTTCGAGTGCAAGTAAATTCCTTCGTGGTTCGTGTTCGAATCCCAGAGGCAACCCACTTGTTTTGACTTTTGAGGCTTCTTTTGCACCTCTTTCTTTTACTCCATTTTTAGAACCACACTCAAAATACACATCTACATATATAAACACTCTCATAAATATATGGGACCACACAAACTGGTGGTGTTGTGTGTATGAGTTCCACAAATTTATGTGTGTATTTGTGGAAATGTGTGTTTATTCTGAGTATGGTTCAAAAAATTTTATTTTTCCCCTTCCAATGCACAATATTATGAAAATTATATATTTTGCGTTTATCTGTTATACCTGTATCCTTTTAATTCAAATTTTTATAAATTTGTAATTTTTTTATGTGGGGAGCCCAATAGTGTGATTTTGCTTTGGGTCCCTAAAATAACTCTTGAATTTTTGAAAACTTTTGTACTTGTGTGTGTGTGTGTATATATATTTTAAATTTTTAATGACTTAATATTATGTGAATAACCAAGTCCGATGTTGGACTTGGACAATCCAAACCTCAGAACCGGCCCTACACCTCTGCAGTATTATTGCCACCACAAACACCGGCTGGCCATTAGTAAAATTGAAATAGAATTCATTTATATTGGTTATTAAATCATTTATTTTAAGGGCGGTGATAATGCCAAAACTGGATTCGGGGGGCCTGTGGTGACCAACCACAGGCTGTGTAGTGACCATAAAACGGCGTAGTTTGATACATTTTACTCTTACAAAATTTACCCACAAAACGACGTCGTTTTGATAAATGAAACTCCTATAAAACTACGTCGTTTTGCTAAATGAGCTGCATCCCTATTTGCCCATTAAACTACGTCGTTTTGTTATGTCTTCCACAAAATACAGCAAACCAACAGATTGGTATAGCCTTCTGGGCATCAAGCACCATTCCATCAACAGCAAAAGCATCGCGGGTTTGGGCATAAAAAATTCATCCTAATTATAGTATGCTAATGCCTGGGTATCAAAAAATACAGCAAACCAACAAAAATTTCTCCATGACTCATTCCATAGGCATCAAAAAATTTGTCAATGGTTCATATCTTGGGCATAATGAGGCTGTTCATACTGATTGTCAAAACATAATCCCAATTCTAAAATTAAACAAATCAAATCTGCAATGGTGCTGTTCATAATGATTGTCAAAATATAATCATCCACAAATCGTGCACAATTCCATAATGATTGTCAAAAATCTCTCAAATTAAAAGCTCTGAAATTAGGATGCCGCTCATAATACTTCAACTTTGTTGCGAATATCGAGGATCCTCCAACAAATTAAAAAAGGCATCATCTGACAAGAACTCGGTTTCGGTCACCTGAAAAAAAAAAAAAAAAAAGAAGGTAAAAATAAGATAGGCAGTAAATAATGTATATTCATATAATATATGGACAAAATGTTCTATAAATTCAACTACATTACATACGTCGGATGACAAAGGTGTTGATTGAGAAGTAGACCCACAATTGAACATTTCCGGTATGTACGGAGTTGGAATATCCTAACCACACACACACAAAAAGAAGAAGATATTTTTACACAGTTATAGTGAAAACATAAGAATTTGAATCAAGCAATTACGTAATTTCAATGCAATTTCAATACCTGACTAAGGCGAGTAGGTTGTGCCGCAACTCTTCTTCTCTTTCCATTATTCTCATGCCAAGGTTTCATCCTAACTCTACTTTTGCGTAAGGGGATTTTTTTTTTCAAACCTTTCGCTTGTAGCAAGTTGGAAGCAATAGTGTCTACCTCTTTGACTACATCTTCAATTGTGTCTCCCTCCTCAATGAACATTTTGTCTACTTTGGCGCAAATATAGTCCGCTGCGGTCTCCACAAATTCATATGCAACTTTCAATTGACACGCCCGAGCTCCTAATCTTACCATTTTTGGACACAAATTCCTGTAACGTGCAGCTTTTACCAATTTCGGATCATTTTCCTCCACGCAAATGTTGCTCCCCTTAGATGCACAATCCTTTGCATCCAATCTCCACCGACCTAAAATATAACTTTTAGGAATTTCCATAACCCCCATTCTATCAAGTCCTTTAAGTGCATGACCACATAGAATTCCGAAATTCTCAAATTTTCGACAAGCACAACAAACATTCACACAAACATTGTTTCCAAACTCATCGTTCTTCACATTCCCCGATACCCTAAACTCAGTATTCCTTTTATGCAAGCATATCACATATTCGAATTCTCCTTCTAACTCCCGGTGTTGTTTCACTTTACATGCAAGTGAGGTGTCAACCTCATTGTGAAACAAATCAAATAAAGGAGGAGTATACAACTTTGCAACTTGAATCAAAATAGGGGACATTTTCAACCTTTGTTTTGGCAACTTTTCTTTAGAATCATAAATAGAATCCTCTGAGTCAAACTCCATTTCAAGACAAAGAGAATAATCTTCAAGCTTATCATCCATTCTAACATAATATACACACAAAAATAAAATCAAAAATTCAATCCAAATATGCATTCTAACATAATATACTACGTTGTTCATTCTGTTTTCCAGAAAAACATAAATCATGTTTTCCACTAGTATTAGGTTCAAAGAAACCCAACAGGAGACCATTTTGGAGGACAAAACCATATGGACCCATATATATATATATATATATACATATATATATATATATGTATAGAGTCCCGATCTAGTCCGGGAGTCCCGGATCCGGGACTCCACCTTCCCGATATTTTTTTGACGATCCGAACCGTCCAATGTGTTCAAAAGGTGTTTTCCAAGGCCCACGCGGGAAATCTTAAAAAAAAAACACTGGGAAGGGCTTGATCCAAGCGGTTTTCACAAAACTGTAAATATGCAATTTTTGTGAAAAACTGCTTGGATCAAGCCCTTCCCGGTATTTTTTTTTTGAAGATTTCCTGCGTAGGCCTTGGAAAACACCTTTTGAACACATTGGACGGCTCGGATCGTCAAAAAAATATCGGGAAGGGCTTCAAAACGCTTCAATCCGGGATTTCCGGGATCCTTGACTGGATCGTCCGTGTATATGTATATATATATACATATATATATATATATATAAACAATGTTGGTCTACTTTTTATAAACAATTCATAATCAATTAAACAGATTACTCACAACTTGTAGATTAAACAATGTTTAGTGCATTAAACAAATATATACACAGCAACAATGTTCAAAAACTATGTATAAACAATGTTAGGGTTCTTAGATCATGTATTTTGTTTGTAAAAAGGAGAGAGAGAAGCCATTCTTACTTGGGTGGAGATGAAGCCATGGGGAGGGGAAAATCCGGTGGTAATGGATGAGAATCCGACGGTGGATGAGAATCTGACGGTGCTAACGGTGGATGAGAATCCGGTGGTGCTAATGGTGGATGAGAATCCGACAATGGTGCTTCAGAATCCGACGCTAACTGTGATGGCAATCGATCACCGGATGGATGAGAATCCGACGCTAATGGTGATGGCAATCGATCGCCTGATGGATGATACATTTCTGGTGCTTGATCTGCTGTCTCCGCACCAGCTTTGGAAACCATTTCTTCGTTTGTTTTATTTTGCCCTAGGAGGGAGGAAGCAGATCGTGTAAGATGGATTTTTTTTTTTTTTTAAATCCACAAAACGACGTCGTTTTGTGGGTAAATTTTGTAAAGAGTAAAATGTATCAAAACTACGCCGTTTTATGGTCACTACACAGCCTGTGGTGACTTGGTCACCACAGGCCCCCCGAATCTGCCAAAACTGTTTTTGATTGTGTCAAAACTCCAATGCATAAAAAGCTAGTACTTTACACATGAGTACAAGCATTTCATGCACTAGAGTTTTGACACAATAAAAAATAGTTTTGGCATTAACACTACACTATTTTAATTCTACTTTATTTTTTATCTCAACTTAAAAACTTCAATTATTTATTTTTTAAAAGGTAGAAGTTTCCAAATTCAATTCTATCAAACACAAGAACCTCCCTAGTGGACCAATTCCTTCCCACCTTCACCATGATGGATATATAATGATGTTTACGCGTAAAGTATGCTAGTCAAACGATTCACTATCATTTTGCCCTTTTTCTTTTCTTTACCCTTTTTTTCCTAATCAAAATTCGGTTCAAATTAAAACAAAGTCGAGGCCACAAAGGTCATTCCAACTAATGGAAAAAACTACTCCTTCCGTCCCGCAAATTTTGACACTTTCGGGAGTGCGTGCCATTTTTAAATTGCCTATATCTTTTAATTCATAACGTTTTATGTGATTTTCAAAACTTTGTTCAAAAGATCTAATTGAAATCTATCAAACGAGATCCATATTACTTATATAAAACATTACAAATTAAAAAAAATAATTAATTTTTTCATAGGACTAGAATAGTGAAAGTGACAGCGGGACGGAGGGAGTACTAACATTTGACAATTTGACTTGGGCGTTTCGGAGCCGCGAAGTTGCGTGACAAAGGCGAAGCTGAATTCCGTGTATTCTCTCTCTCTCTCTCTCTGTTCATTATCGTGTTTTATCGTTCAGAAAACACCCAAACATTTCCAGAGCCTCCAGGCAGAGACGTTGACGAAGACCTCTGGGGTTCGGTTCAATCTCCCATTCAACTTCGAAAATTGAAATCACAGAGAGCAATATTTACAGTCATTCAAGCCTCGCTCGCAGAAGCAAGCATCACCCACCCCATTAATTCTTCACCAGACAATTTACGTATGGTACTACTCTCTCTCCTCTCTGCCATTTAATGAGAATCACGACCCTCCCTCTCAACTACACCCCTTTATTGTCGCACTAAATATCCAGACCTCAAAAGGCTTGAAGATTTTCACCTAAATCTCGCAAAATCCCACATCCTTCATCTTCTCTGTTCTGAATTTCAATCTCCGTTGATGTGATGATCTGCTTTGTCCGCTTCCAATTCAGTTCAATCCTCGCTTTTGCCGTAGCAGCAATTTTCATTTCTACTTCGATCAAAGCCGTTAAATCATCAGCTCAATGCAACCAGTCATGCAAGGGGAATCCGATTCGGGTCCCGTACCCATTCGGATTCTCCGACGGCTGCAAAATCCCTCTCAACTGCACCGAGAACGGCCGAATCGAAATCGGACCGTTCGAAGTCGAGAACATCACCTCTGACAGCATACTAGTCAACCTCCCACCAGAATGTGACCGCACGGTTCAACAAACCCAACAGCTCTTCGGCCCTAACTACGCGCTGACGTCGCGAAACGGACTCTTACTGAACAACTGTACCACTCGGCTGGACGGCTGCTTAATCCCAACCACCATGGTTGAAGCCCGGCTCTGGTCGTCGTCGGATTGCGGGTCGGGATCCCGTAACTTAAGCTGTTACTCTGGGACGAATAACGGGTCGGGGTTTATTGATTATGACAACTTGACGGGGACGGGTTGTGATTCTTTGTTCAGTTCGATCGCGGCTGTTGACGTGGGCGATGACGGAATAAATTCGACGGTTTCGCTGAGGTTTCAGGCGGTGGAGCTGGGGTGGTGGTTGGACGCGTGTAAGTGTGCGGCGCGGGCGGAGTGTATGAACTTTACGGTGCCGAGCGGTCGTTTCGGGTTTCGGTGCCAGTGTAAGGAAGGGTTAATAGGAGATGGGTTCGCCGGCGGCAGCGGGTGCCGGAAAGGTGAGTCCAAGTCTACGGTTTTTATTTTTTTTTCAAATTTTTTTTTTTTACCCGGTAAATTCACGACAATTACATCAAATACAAACATTTCAAATAAAGAACAATGCTAAAAACAACCCATTAGACTCTTAAGATTCAAAAATTAATTAAAATATGTGAAAAATGCATAAAAATTTATAAAAGTGTATTGAGCTCATCGATAGTCTAGTAGGTTGTTAATATCATAACACTTCAAATAATGTGAAAGTCTAAAAATATCTTCCATGAACACTAATATTTGTCGATGATGTTAAAAATATTTAAAATATATAAAAAATTGTATTGACTTTATCCGCAGTCCAGTAAATTGCTAATAGAATAACCTTTCAAATAAAGTCAAGAAATTAAGAAAAGGGATTTCCCAAGGATCTAAAACCCAAATCCCTTTTGGGGGCCAAATACCTCGGATCTCTACCGTAGGTGTCAGTCGCGTTGCAGAAGATAAATCATAAGTTCGGAACCTAAAACACGTGACTACTGAGGATTTCTACAATTACCTCAAGATGACTTGCAGAAAAAATGTTTTTTCAAGTTTGTCTTTTTTTCCTACGATATATTTTATGAGCACTAATATGAGTCAAACTATTATAAATATAACCCTAAATAAAGAGATAAAGCCTTCATATAGGGGAAAAAAAATGGATCCTTCGTGTAGGAAAGAAAGAATGGATCCTAAACCTCTCTTACCGAGATGTAAGAATTCTGGCCAACACTTAATATTGAGGCGTAAGGACTCTAGCCAACGAGTCTTTTTTTTTTTTTTGGCTAATTTTTATCATGTTCTTGGAGGTATCTTTTTTTTTTTTTTTTTTTTTTTTAAAAGGTATTGTGTTGATTGTTTATATGGAGGGTGGCCTAATTTTGGGTTTGACTGTGGTGGGGGCAAGTGGTTCTAGTTGGGATGATGTGGTCGGTTTTTGTCTGTTGACCAGAGCGGGAGGGGCACGTCGTTTGGTGTGGAGTGGCCAAAATAGCTACTCCACTTTCATGATATTTTAATGGGGCTCGTTTGTACTTTTGGGGGGCAGTGGTCATTTGAGTTTTATGATGTTTTTGTTTTTTTTTTTTTTTTAATTTTATATAACCGGCTGTCCAGGCTTACGGTTTACTCATGTCTCGAGATTCTACAATTAACCACCAGATAAATTTACAACAGTTCTAATAAGACTTTTTCGTCGACGGTGGAAGAATGAAATACAAAAGGCTTTGATTTCTCTCGACAATGAGGGTAAGATATTATTTCTTATTATTACGACTAGGTGTTCAGGCCGAGCCTCCTTGGACGGCCGAGATGAGCGCTCGAGCACCATATCAGCGGTACCCTATTTGCACCCAAGTTTTTCTCCCTGGGATAAAAGGGGAAGAATTATTAGTTGAAAGGTTCCACTATTAAGCACATTTTCTCCTTCCTAGAGTAGAGTATCTTGAAAAGTAAGCAATATTCTTGGTCAAAGTACATTTTTTTTTTCCGGGTAATCCAAAATTTTATTGAAGGCAAAGCCTTTATTAATCTTAATGTCAAACTTGATTGTTTGGAGTACAGCGGGAGGGAGACTTTGGATGCCTTGGAACACTCTACCGTTCTTACTTTTAATGTCACATATTTTTTATCCGCAAATTGATCTTCTAAATTACCATGATAGACCCAAAAAGTGGCTCAAACCAAAATTTTCTCCTACAATCAGATCAACATAGCTAAATACTGTCCTTTCGATCTTGTAGAAAGCCGAAAACTTGCTTGTGGTTTGAGAACTTTTTTGACATGGATCATATGCACCACGTAGAACAACCGGTGCCAGAGACCGGAGAGAATAAAAGAATTTACTTCCTAGCTTTGAGAAACTATTTGAGATGTTCTAAGTGATGCTTCATGGTGCCAAGGTTTCTCTTTAAACTGGACAAAACTCCTTATGAAATTATGAGTCAAAACTCCTTACGACTAGGATGGGTCTCGAATTACTTCCTACATACGTGCAACCTAAGTTCTTTCGTCAAGCAATGCATAATTTGTTACTCTATACCGGTGCAGAATTATGCAGGAGGCTTTTAGTTTTAACGTAAAAGCAAAACGTACGCGCAGGGCATTCATAGAAATTGAAGAGAAGAAAATGTCAAATGGGTGTCTGGATCTTGTTTAAGTTTCAAGCGGTGTAGATAGAATTTTATTGGCATTAAACTCTTAAGAATAGGATTATATAGTATTTAGTGAGAAAGAGGCTAGGGAGGTACGTCCAACTGCTAATATCCTAATCTAACAATTGACTTTGTAAATTCTAACTTCCCCTAAAAATGATCTCCGAAGTCGAAACCTCCTACATTTGACTTTAAAGGTTATGAGACCACATGCTGAATACATGGGTTTTAAAAATTAAAAAAAAAAAAAGGTCAGAGGAAGGAGAAGACATGTTGTAGATCCAGCTGACCTGGAAATGAGTGCTACCATTTCCTGTGTTTTAAGCTTCTGTTTACTCTGAGCTCCAAATCAAACAGAGGATGTGATTATTGAGCTGGGTTGGGGCATGGCGCCCCAACCCTCCCCAACCCTCTAAATCACACAATCTTGTAGGCCCTACATGATTGTATTGTTGTTAAACCTACATGATTATTTGTACTACTGGCTAATTGTGAAATTAAATATTGATGAAAAAAAAGGTTGAATTATGCCAGAATTGTTTCTAATGTGATTCTCCTTCAATCATGCTAGTTGAAGATCATGTAACTTATTTTATTATTTTTAACATCAAGATCATGTAACTCAGTTTACTCTTTTAATCTTCTACAAATCGTTCTCTTTTTTATTTTTTTCATTTGCTGATCTTCCACTCCCCACCCCCAACTGTTGATTGCCAAATCATCAGTACCTAATTGCAGTGCTTCAAAGTACATGTCTGGCGAATGCGAAGGAAAGGCCAGAGTTGGTATTCTTATCGCAGGTACATCTCTCTTTGGTTAATTAGAAAGAATTTAAGTTCTTCTTTTTCAACTCAATCAAACGTATTACTCTCACGACTTGCAATCTCAAAGCCGAATCTTTGTATGCTCAAGCGCCTATCATGGTGACAATCTTCAGTTGTGTGATGAGTTTTGCTGTAATGATTTCTGAGTTTCAGAAGGCATCTAAGTATTTGGCTAGTAAACCTGAGAGATTCTATTAGCTTTTCTGCTGGATACTTGTGGCCTTGAATAGCTATCAAATGTGTTTCCTTTTTCCTACCCTTTTAAATTCTCTATTCTGCTAGACTAAAGCCTAGATTCATTTCCACAATTCTGATGTACAGTGTACATGAACATTACTTTTGTGTGCTTTGTGATGACACTGTTACCAAAAGAAACAATGTTCATTCACTTGGTTAAATAACAAGGTTCATGTGACACACTTCATTGGCCGGCCTTATGTATAACAGTTTTTTGTTGTTGTCGTCGTCTTTGTTTAACCTTTTTCAGGTTTTGTTCAAAATTGTTTACTTGTCCAATTTGTCTCGTTTCGATTCTTTCTTTGTTGTCTTTTCTTAACTTTTTTCTGGTTTTGTTCAAAGTTGTTTACTTTTCCAAATTGGTTTGTTCCGATTCTTTTTATTATTCTTCGCTTAACTTTTTTTCAGGTTTTGGTCAAAATTGTTTACTTTTCCAACTTGTCTCAGTTCCGATTCTTGTTGTTGAAGCAAATCAAAAAAGTAAAAATTAGTTTACAAATTCAGCTTTTTTGGTTTAGTATGTAAAAAAAATTACTACAGACGGAAATAAGTTAAAAAGATGGGTGAAGACAACCTAAACTCTTTGTAGAAAATCTGTTCGCAGTGGCCAATGAGAGGTTCAAATTTTTTTATTTTTTGTAAATTTGACAGCATTGTCCTCTCTCTATTTCTTTAGGGATTATTGCTGGAGCTCTTCTGATGGCTGCTGTATCTGCCACCTGCTACTTCATCAAACGGCGGTCTAGATCTTTAAGAAACTTTTCAAGTACAAAGCGCCTTCTATGTGATGCTGCGGGCAACTCCAGTGTTCCTTTCTATCCTTACAAAGAAATTGAGAGGGCCACTAATAGCTTCTCTGAGAAACAACGGCTGGGAACTGGGGCCTACGGTACAGTTTATGCAGGGAAACTCCACAACACCGAGTGGGTGGCCATTAAAAAGATTAGACACAGAGATGCTGAAGGTTTTGAACAAGTCATGAATGAGATCAAGCTTCTGACCTCTGTGAGTCATCCGAACCTTGTCCGCTTGTTAGGCTGCTGCATAGAGAATGATGAACAAATTCTTGTCTACGAATTCATGCCAAATGGAACTCTATCGCAGCATCTACAAAGAGAAAGGGGTAAGGGCCTTCCATGGACAATACGTCTTACTATTGCCACTGAAACTGCTCAAGCTATTACTTATCTCCATTCTGTCAAGAATCCACCTATATACCACAGAGACATCAAATCTAGTAATATACTCTTGGATTACAGCTTCAATTCCAAGGTAGCTGATTTCGGTCTCTCTAGACTTGGTATGACTGATGATTCCCACATTTCAACAGCCCCGCAGGGGACCCCAGGCTATGTGGATCCTCAGTACCATCAAAATTTCCATCTTTCTGATAAAAGTGATGTTTACAGCTTTGGGGTCGTTCTTGTGGAGATCATAACTGCATTGAAAGTTGTCGATTTCTCTAGGCCCCACAGCGAGGTGAATTTGGCTGCACTTGCTATTGACCGGATTGGAAAGGGTCATCTGGATGAGATTATAGATCCGTTCCTTGAGCCAAATAGAGATGCTTGGACCCTTTCGTCTCTTCACAAAGTGGCCGAATTGGCATTTAGATGTCTTGCTTTCCACCGAGACATGAGGCCCTCTATGATGGAAGTCGCGGATGAGCTAGAACAGATAAGGCAAAGTGGGTGGGCTCCCCTCGACGAGAGTACCTGCATGGCATCGTTGTCAGTGGCATCGTCTTGTTCATCCCCCTACAACGGAAGTGAGAATACGTTTGGTGGAACATCGTTTAAGAAGGCAGGGGTTGACAGTAAGAGATTGTTTGTTCCACAAAGGGCAGTAGCTGACCGCCTTACTTCATTGGAGAAGGTGAAGGATAGCTCTCCTGTTTCTGTACAGGACCCTTGGCTAAGTGGACATAGCTCGCCTTCATCAAACAGCTTGTTGGGTAATGTAGTTCAGTCAGCGACCAATGCTTAAGGCTCCATCTCTTTTTTGTGAATATCAAGGAGGTACTTTTAACAATTTCGTGTGTACCTTAATCCTTGCATATGATGTTATAGATATCCTTTTGTAACCCTCAAACCCTTCTTTTTTCTCAGAATTACTGAGAATGTAGACACTATTCACTAAGCAAATGATGCATATAAGTGGTATACAATTACAATTTACGATGATATTGTCCATTTGTGAAGCAACTGTCAGGTTACTCAGTGGCAGATTAACGGCATCCGTCTGAATTAGTCTCGAAATTTTGGGTCCTGTGACATTGTTCAAGGTCTATTGACTTCCATTAGCTCAAACTATGTTTGCGGGCCCATCCTGAGATTTTCGGGGCCCTAATCAAGGTTTGAAAATGGGGCTTCACATTTTTTTTTCTATATAAATTAGTTGTTCAATATGAAATGCAAGTCCGAGGCATCATCTCAGTGGGGCAACTCAGTTCTTTTAGGCTCATTCCAGTTGGTTTTTTTCCCTGTCTTCTGTTTTATTCCACTTGAATTGTTCTTGTTTTTTAGTTTCCAGGAAGGACTGATTTCATATGGGGTTCATTGTTTTGGAGTGAACCGTTGGTTACTGTTATTTCTTGGGTAGGACCCTATGCATTGACTCTCTTATGGATCTGCGTCTGCTCTGTAGTACGGGTCTTAGAGCCCCAGGCCCGTCGTGGTTTTTTGTGGTGTGCTCTTTTCCGAGTCTTAGTAGTATCGGTTCTTTTCCGTTTATGTATTGAAATCTTGTAAGTGCCATATGGCTTGGCTTTCGGGATTTTTTAATGAAATGACTTCTAGTTCAAAAAAAAAAATGAAATGAAAGTCTGTCTTATAGTTCAGTGGCACACTGCTTATACCATCTGTCTTGTACCCTGGGGTCGCGCGTTCAAGCCTTTGCGCCATTTGTTCGAAACCTTTTGTTGTGCGAGTTCAAAAATAGTTCACATAAAATCTGAAGGAAGCAAGGATCAAACACACAATCTCATGGTTAGATCACTCGTATCCTACCACCGCAACAAACTCATTAGTCACCTATTTGTAAAACCCTTGATACACATATAGGCGGTCGCCTGGTGGACATATATCCAGGGCCAGGCCTGCAGGTTTGTGTGTATGGCCTTTTCATTTACACTAGCTGCTGCAAAGCAGATGATATAGTGCATCCACTGTTTCTAGTTAGCCATCTTATGGTTAATTGTTCAAAGGGTTTTTTCTCAACCAATTAATGGATTTTTCTGTGACTTAAATGGGTTACACTACCTTTCAAGGCATAAACTCCCACTTGCCGATTATGTTCGCAGTGAGCATCCTCTCCCAAATTTCATTGGCAAAATGAGAAAATTCAAGAAGTAAAAAATATCCGAATGTGGAGACACAAGTGAAAAATCCTAGATCGCCTAGGTTTTATAATTTGCTAGATTATTTTATCTCAGTAAAAAAAAATAACATCAATCAATTATGAACCAATCACAAACAAAAAGCAAATAAACTAATCAACACCGGATATACGTGGAAAAACCCTAAATGGGCAAAAACCACGGGAAGGAATCAAACACTATAAAATCATTGTGTAGTTACAAGTAATCTTACCCTACGAATCACTCACAATCGCTCTAAGATGTACTTGTCGAATCCTCGTACACCACACCCAGTATTTGATTGACGCTGCCTCGAATCCTCGAGCCTTCCAAACGTTCTTCCGGAAATCCACCGGAAAACAACTTGAACTTGATCATTGATTGCTGTAGAAACCTCTTGAAGCTTTGATTAAAGTTCCATCGATCTTGTGCTTCAAGATTCACTCTCGATACTCTAGGGTTTGGTGGCTTTGAAAACAAGCGGCTCTAATATTCTTTTTCAGCCGATCCCCTAGATCTAAAACCGCATGATGTTTTTATAGAAGACGCCATTCCGATCAATCGCATCATAAGTCGATTGATCGGACTATTGTAGATCCGATTCTTTTGGAGCTGCCGATTAAAAACCCGATTGATCCATCTATCAATCCACATGCTCTGAAACTGCCTCCACGGCCTGTGCTAAATCAGAGTTTCCCGATTGAGAAACCAATTGATCCCCTAGTTGATCTTTTCGTTCCGAATGCACCATATTGATCAGGCGACAACCGACTAAACTACTAACTCTCAAATTACATTCTAAAGAGATTCCTTCCACTCTAATCCTATACAGACTCGCTACTTAGAAAATTAAGGAAAAATAATAAAATTACAACTCGATAAAAATATGTGTTTTGTCATATGGAATTGCCAAAACAAGACGACTCCAGAATTTGGTCCTTACAACAAGCATCTGAAAGTTGTTTTGTGTTAACTAAAAACTATATTTGTTGCTATCGATGGATGGTGCAGATAACGCTTATTTCACTCGACGTGCTCGCTGAATTGGTTCCAAAAGCTCCGACGAGAATAATATGATGTGAGAAGCAAGGACGGAGCCAGGGGGGCTAGTAGGGGCAGTTGCCCCCCTACGTCTTAAAAAATTCGTACTATTACATTGAAAAAAAAATATTTATCATCAAACTATAAAATCCCGTCCCCCCTCCGTTTTTCGTTAAAAAAATAATTGTAACAGCTTTAATATTTATCAAGCTATGAAACAACTTTGTACTAAAATTGGTTTTAATGAGGTTTATTTACAAATCTTAAAAAACAAAACAACGCCCAAAATTTATAACCCAACTCACTTTAGGGCTGGACTCAAGGCCCCGTTCACTTTTACAGTAAAAACTAAGGCTCACTGAAATTTCGGAAGCCCAACACTCTTTAACGTGGTCTGTGGACATCAAAGTGAAGGCGAAAGAAATTGGGGGCTCCCAAAACAGTCGATTTTCAATTGCAAGAATTGAACACTCGGTTTAAGGAAGATACAATGGAGTTGCTCATTCTCAGCACATCTTTAGATCCTCGCGATGGCTTCTGATCATTCAACATTGAAGATACTTGCAAGCTTGCAAAGAAGTATAATCCAATGGATTTCACTGAGCAAGAAAAGTACCACTTGGGATATAAATTGCAAAATTATAAGCTTGATGTGTCTAGACATCCTGAGTTCTAAAATCTGTAAACGATTTCAAAGTTGAGTGATTGTTGGCAAAGACAAGAGAGTGCACGATATATCATCTTTTCGATAGGTTGATTTAGCTTATATTAACTTTGCATGTTTCAACGGCTACAACCGAACATGCATTTTCTGCTATGAAATGTGTGAAGACAAGACTTCACAATAGGATGGAAGAGAATCATTTAGCAAATTTCTTGATCACTTATATTGAGAAAGATATTACTCGAGGGTTGGACACAGACTCTATCATTGATGCTTTTAATAACAAGAAAGAGTGTTGAGCACAGCTCAAGATGCCTGATTTCAGTAAACACTAGATAGGATTAGATAAATGTTAATACCTATTGCAAACTAAGTTGATATTAGAAACATGTTTAGTTTCATATGTATTGGTGTTATTTTGTGTGTATATATATATAGGTGGATTTTCTAGTCCACACCTCCCGGAAATAAGAAAAACATGGCTTTTTTTGTGTTGCAAATTATTTTTGAAAAATCCGAGCCGTCCAATGTGTTCAGAAGATGTTTTCAAGGGTCCACGCGGGAAATCTTCAAAAAAAAATACCGGGAAGGGCTTGATCCAAGCAGTTTTCGCAAAAATTGTAAATATATATATTTTGCGAAAACTGCTTGGATCAAGCCCTTCCCGGTATATTTTTTTGAAGATTTTCCGCTTGGACCCTTGAAAACACCTTCTGAACACATTGGATGGCTCGGATCGTCAAAAAAATGCTCGGATCATGGAGTCCCGGATCCCGGACTAGAAGTGTTGCCTATATATATATATATATATATATATATAGAATCATGATCTACTAAGGACTCCCTTAGGATAAGAGTTTGCGGACCTCACCATTCCGGATCAAATTTTGACGATCCGAACCGCTCAATGTTTTTAAAATGCATTTTTAAGGGTCCACGCGGAAAATCTTCAAAAAAAAATACCCGGAAGGGCTTGATCGGATCAGTTTTTGTCAAAAACGCTATATATAGCGTTTTTGACAAAAACTGATCCGATCAAGCCCTTCCGGGTATTTTTTTTTGAAGATTTTCCGCGTGGACCTTGGAAAATGCATTTTAAAAACATTGAGCGGTTCGGATCGTCAAAATTTGATCCGGAAAGTCGAAAAATGGTGAGGTCCGCACCAAATTCTTGTTTGAGGGAGTCCTCAATAGATCATGATCCTATATATATATATATATATATATATATTTTTTTTTTTTTTTTTTTTTTTTTTTTGAGTTAGTAAAAATTCATATCGTTGTCTTAATTTTAATTTTTTTTTATTACATATATCCCCCTACGCCAAAATCTTGGCTCCGTCCCTGGTGAGAAGAAAAGGCAGCATAAGAAATACATTTAATTCAGCATTTGCGACGTACAAACTCGGGCATGAATAACATGGTGGCGTAACAAAAACAAAACCCTGTTATGTAGGGTTATGGCTCGTATAATTTACCACCCAGTATTTACCTTCTCTCCTAAGTTGGGAGTTCGTTTACAATGTAAATAAAGCTCACTCTACTACTCATTTAAATCTTATTACGCTAACACAACTGAAAGACTAATACATGCATATAAACAATTAAATGCTTAACAATTAATCTAGCACTTTACTTCCTGCACTTTCGAATAAATTACTTTTTTTCCCGTATAAATTTAATCTTTTATAGAATTTATAATTGGCTGTAGTTGGTTTTCGCTTCTTTAATCATCTCTCATACATCTCATTCATTCACCACATGGAGTATTTTAACAAAAATTTAACTTCAATATGATATAGATTTTTAGCAGTAGTTAATAAAACACATAGGACCAAGATTTAATCATGAATTGTACCCCTATGTGGTCTTAACTACATAAACTCCATTTTTTTTGTGACTTTGTATGATTTTTCCACAAAATTTATCATTAGTTAATGAAGCATAAATTGTAAGTATTCATACTTAATCTAAATTTCACATGCATTAGGCCATCAAAGCAGCCTTGTTAATTCACTTTATTACTAATTTCAACAGTATCCATACCTAAAACTATCGCTCCAACAAGATCAACCATGTGGCATGCTATTTTGGATATGCGCTACCGCCATGTTTTACGAGTCCCTGTTGCCACGCCATGGAAATCAGAATTGGAAGGAGGGCATTTTGGTAACTTTAATAGCCCATTAGAAGGAGTTAAACTCTGTTATCTTACAGGGGTGTCAACGGGATTTTCAGAGAATAATTGGGTGTAAAGTATGATTTTAGTAAAAGCGAGGGGGTGTCTTTGGAATTTACCCCTTATGTAAATCTTTTTTTTTTTGAACAGCGCCTTATGTAAATCTGTGTCTCTATTTTTCCGCCAGTAGCGTTTTTGAAGTGTTTCCGGCATTTTTCCCGGAATATTTTCTGTTTTCATTTTTGTCCCAACAAAAGTCATCAATGGCCGACGACGCTCTGAACCCAGAAACCCCACCACTAAAGGCTGAACAAGCTACGGTGGAAGCAACCGTTGAATCGACCGCTCACGGAGGCGCGGAGTCCTCGTGCAACCATTACAATCTTGAAACTTCTGGTCTTGCGTCTGATGTTGATGGCGACAAATCGTTGGAAGAGGCGGAAGATTTGATGGAGAGGGGTTCCAAGGCTGCCAAGGAGAACGATTACACCGAAGCCACTGAATGCTACAGCCGTGCCCTAGAAATCAGGTTAGGGTTTAGTGCTCCCCTTTTTTTGTGTGTGTGATTTTGCTTTCATTCTCTTATTTCTCTCTGTACGTGCTACAAAATTTGAAGGAGAAGTTACAGAAATAAGGGGTGATTCGCATTTACTAACACCATTGCTTGTCAGTGTACCAGTGTTATTTTATTTATTTATTTTTTCAGTATGAAGCTAGCTTAGGGTTTTGAAAGTTTAGAATATTGAGAGTCTGTGGAAGGGAAATTCGTGAACGAATTTTGAAATGTTTAGAATAAGTTGCTGAATTATTAGGGTATGTCCAACGGTAGTCAGTACAGTGTATTTTGCCTAGTCCAAGTACACAAGAAAGCCGATCTTTACGACCTTGTTTGGTTAGGTTTTTGGGTTTCGTTGGAGGGAGAAATGAGGGTAATGATTGGAACTAGGGGGTAATGAATGGAGAGATATAGAGAGAAATGAGAATAATAATTGAAAATAGGGGTAATAATTTGAGATAAATGTGAGTAATGATTGAGAAACCGGCCTGAAAACCCAAAACGAACAAGGTTGCCTCAAGAAAGTTGATGAAATGGTTGTGACTTGTTATTGCTAGTTTGCACTGGCTTTAGCTAGTTTTCTTTGGTTGTAAACTTTTTTTCAGGGGTATGCCTCGTTGTTCCTATAATGTTTTTTTTCAATGAAAGTAATTTACCAAAAAAAAGTTGATGAAATGGCTGATTATGTGGTATTCTTCCAATTGGATGGCTTAATTTGTTTAGTCTACCCATCATCTAGAGTAAAAGACAAGAGGCACATTGTCTAGCCAGGTAGAACGTCTGCTAGAGTTGGAGAAACGGTCCATGGCTGGTCCGGAATTGAATGGGGTTGTTGCTTGGAGGTATAACTTCATCCGGGAAGGAACATAGATTTTATCCAAGGGAAGGCCAAACTATGGCGACTTAAAAGATATATTGAAATGGTCTTTCCAAGTTATAGAACCCACCAAACAGTTGTGGACTGACTATAAAACCCAGCAAATCAACTTTCATTTCTTTGTAGTGGAAATGGCACGACCTTGTCTTCGTATCCTTGCCAGTCCCAAATGTGTACAGATCTTTGTTTAAAAACAAATTTTGTGCTAGTGATTTTGAGTCACGTGGTGTTGGTGGTTTTCGATAAGATTCTTCTATACAATCAGACATTGTCTCCGTCTCTGCCTTCATCAATGGAGAGACTGATTTTCAAGCAGGCGGACTGGCTCATGTTGCAGGCCTCCTAATGAAGGCGCTTCTTCATGGATGTGGTATTATTTGTCCTCACTCCGTGCGGAATTCATCCACAAAAAGTGGATGTCGTCCTTGGTGTGCATTTTGATAGCACATAAATATTAGGCGTCTGATTTCTCTGTATTCAGGTAAAGTGAAATATGCTTTGCCAATTCTTAAGCATGGCATTTAATTTTTTACTTTGGTTGCTGACATATGATCCAGCACTTGTGGATTTCTGTAAGGAAATACTGTTAGTATAATTTGTTGCCGTATATATTGGCTTCTCATCTCAATGTAAAAACTCTTTATGGAACTTGTGATCTGAAATTTCAGGTTTGTTTAGCATGCAACATTTGCTTCTTGCTGTTTTATATGTTAGATCAATTTCCCTACTATCTCAAATGCCGGAATTTATTGCATAGAAAGAGCTAACATACATTTTATCAATTGTTGGCAATGTTTATTTAAGTATTTATCCAGTTTTTGCCTTTTGGAATCACCAGTTTTGGAAAAAGTACCTTACGAAATGCTTTTGGCCTCTTCTTTCATCGTTTTTCCATCCCCTGACAATTTGTTCGTGTTGTTTATTCAGGGCTGCTCATTATGGTGAACTTGCGCCTGAATGTGTAAACGCATATTACAAGTACGGATGTGCGCTCCTGTACAAAGCTCAAGAAGAGGCTGATCCATTGGGCACTGTGCCAAAGGAAGACGGTGATTCTCAACAAGTCTCTTCTAAAATTGGACCTTTTTCAAAGAATGGTGAACTAGAGGGAAGTTCATATCGTGAAGGTGTACCTGATAATGGTTAGCATACAAATTCATGATATTTTGTGACATATTGGTTTTCTGCTCATGCTTGTAAATGGGCCACCAGGACACTCCTAGCATGAATGGTTAGTGTGTTTCAAATTATGCCTTGTTTATCTATTTTTGGTCATTTGGCTAGTGATGCCTTCTAGATAACTACAGAAATTCCCTTTCAATTGAGATGACTTGGTTACATCAAGTACCTTTTCTCCATTTGTTTCCATCAACTTTTTAAGCTATCGCATTTTGCATTTGGCTGGCTATTTGGATGTTATGATTGCTTTAGTTCTGGTGAACTATTAGGCTTGTATCTACTATTTTATTTCCACTTTTCTTTGATAAAGTTGGTTTTTAATTTGTCTGAAGCGTAATTTCTTAATACCCCACAGTCAATAAATAAATAACAAGAAGAAGGAGAAGCGTAGAAGAGAGTTATAAGGCATCTAAAAAATTTACAAAATGCATTTTGTTCTATAAATAGTGCATAGGTTGTGATATGATCTGTTGACAAGTGCTATCTGTTCTCGTGCTACGGCGAGGATATGAGTGAGGAACTCTGAATAATCAGTCTCTTCACAAAAATAGTGGGGGCGAGGCTGCCGCCTAGTACCTTTTGTAAGAACTTCTGTAAGCGAATTCAAAACAGCGGGATCTTAGTCCTTGGGTACAGTAGAAGTTAGAACATTGGCTATGAGTTGCACATTTCTCAAAACATTAAGTTGGTCCAGAGAAAAGTTCATCCTGTTGGCATTCTGGTCCTTGTTTTTGCATTCGTATTGAAATTTTGCATGAGCTCAGTCATAATTGAACATGTGCTCTCTATGTTATTTGCTCACTCTTTCCCTATTAGCTAAATTTATTGGTTACCTTTATTTAGCGTGAATTTTTCTGCATAATAAACTGGTAGGTTGATGTACTTGAAGAGTATGATTGATCGAAATTTGAAGTTAACGGCGTGCATTTCTCTAATTTTTGGGTATCTATGACTTTTATCGATTTGTATAGTGTATACTATGGACGTCAACTTTTCATAGTATGGACATCAAGCTAAAAGTTGCTTGTTGGTTTCGAATATGCCAGATCTGGATGAACATTCGTAGGTATGAACTATGATGTAAAACTGTGGTTATTGAAAACGCTAACCTTTGCTAGTGTTTGATTGCTGAAATGGGCAATCAATAGTTCAAAGCTATATATTGCTAATTAACTCCAGGCTTTGTATGCCTATCAACTAGAATTTCGATAAATCTACAGTAAGCCACATTATGGGCTTCACTTAAGAGCTAGATGAGTAATAGTAAGTAGTAACTAATAACAAACAAGTAATCAAGTAATCAAACTGCGTTAGGCGATATACGTGGGAAATCCCAAGACTCAGCAAAAATCTCAGGAGAGAGAATCGAGACCTACTAACTTGCACAGTTGCTAGAGATATTACAGATCAGTTTGTGAGTCCACACCTAAGGCCTAAGCTCCTCTTACTGAGCTAGTTAAACCCTGCATGTCTTCGAAACCTTATTCTCCGGTAGTCCAACGAGCCTCCAATCTTCAGCTGTTACTTGGACACCTCCTTGAAGATCCTCGACTTGCCCTTGGTTCTCAACCAAAGGTCTTCAACAAACTGCAAATCAAAACTTCAATCAAATATCCGTGGACATTTTTTAATGATGTGCAAGAAGCTTGGATCTAAGCAACATTTTCATGCACAGGTTTCGCAGCTCTGATGTAGGGTGTGATGCTCAGATTAGTCCAGGAAATGTATAAAGATCTATGTATACAAATTTGTACACTACCGACATTTTGCTTGATCTTATTTATTTTCAGTTCAGCGAGTTCTGTAAATCTGAGACCGACGAAACTGCTGCAACTGCTGGCCGACATTTCACTCAAGATACACCATTTTCATTCTGGCGAACTCCATTTCGCTCCAGAAACTCTGAATCCTATTCCAACTGCTGCAACTGCAGACTGATGCAGGCTTGAGCTGAAACTGCAGAAATGCTAAATCCTGAATGTGCCTTGAAAACTGAGGTCTTAGGGTGCGACTCCACGGATTCAACTCCTAGAAAAACATAAATAGAACTAAAACTCGATCAGGAAAGAAAGTTACAACTCATTAAGTGTCTGTGTACTGGTTTTGCAAACATATATAATGGACTATGAACCTTACAGTCATGATTAAGTCTTGTGATATCTAGTTACTACGTTCTACATCCAATCAAAAGTATCAGTCTAGCTTTCGCTGGCCATCAATGATGCAAACCGGAATATACCATAAATATTCTAGAGAGAGAAACTCCCAAAATGGGATGCAGAGAGTTAAAACTCTTAGATAATATTTCTTAAAATGATAAAAAGCTACCCAAAATGGAAGACCCATACACTACTTATACTACCCCCCTTACATTAAGACACAAAATGACAATTAGACCCTTAAAAACTACTACATCAGGACTCCCCTGATGCAAACCGGAATATACCATTAGATATTCTAGAGAGAGAAAGTCCCAAATGGGATACAAAGAGGTAAAACTCTTGATAATATATTCTTGAAAATGATAAAAGCTCCCAAATGAAAGACTCACAAACCTATTTATAGACCCACTAACACTAAGGACACAAAATGACACTAATACCCTAAAAGTTACTAAATCGGACTCTCCCTTTAAAGAAAACAACTTGTCCTCAAGTTGGACAACAAGACTCAAACAACTAAATAAAGAAAACATGGAACCATAGAAGTATTTATTATGCAACCCCGAAGTAGGCATGTGGCTGCATTTCCTTGATCCACTTCATCCTCGTGCAATAACCCATCTTCAATATGAGCTTCATTTTATGAACATTCACCGCATCCATACTCGTGTGCGAATAGGTCACCCATTTGGCTTGCCCCTTATGAGCCACAATATCCTCGAAGTAGCACTCAACATATATTCCCAAAGCATCCCTCAAACAATTCCTTTTAGAATGTAAAGAAGGCATCTCCACATTATATTCAAAGCTTGCTTGATTGAAGACCATGCCTAAAGGATCAATAAGTTGCGTCAAGTATTCTTTACCCCTCTTTGGCAACTCTTGAACTAGATTGGGTACCAAGGCAATACAAACTTGAACATCTAGGGCAAACTCGGGAGGCAACACTTCCGAACCCTCTTCAACCAACAATTCATCAAGTTGTGCGTCATCTTCAATTTCGAAGTCACACTCATCAATCTTCATGCCATAACTCTCGTCTAAGACTTGCTCACTATCTTCCCAAAAATTGCAAGGCTCATGCATCGAAAGGCTAGGTATTTCTTGTTCTTCATGACTACCACTGATGTCTTCAAGTCCTTCTTCTTCATTGTTATCATCAATGTCCTCATTTGAACACTCATCATAAACGGGAAGGTCTTCATAATCACCTCCAAAAATAGAAAAGTCTTCAAATCCATCTTCAAGCTCCTCTAATCTCTTGGAAACTCATCAAAGATCGGAGCACTATCATACCCATACTCTTCATTGTAACATGATTCTCTTTCTCTTGGAAACTCATCAAAGATCGGAACACTATCATACCCATACTCTTCATTGTAACATGATTCTCTTTCTCTTGGAAACTCATCAAAGATCGGAACACTATCATACCCATACTCTTCATTGTAACATGATTCTCTCACCTCCTCAACAAAGAGGGAATTAAGAACACGCTCACAAGCCTTTTCACCAACTTGCAACTCAAGAATTGGTTCTTCACTCATTGCCATTGTTATCATCAATTTGGTACTACCCCCCTTACATAAGACACAAAATGACAATTAGACCCTTAAAAACTACTACATCAATCAACCTTTGTGGCGACATCCGCAGATACTTATTCAAGAATTGTGGGAAGGAAGTTCTTGCTCATGTTATTGTAGCAGTCAACAAACGAGGGTCTTGTCCCTTGTCTTTTATCCAAACTCGCTTTATACTCCTAGTACTTCGATTTGGGTGGTTTGCCTTGTCTATTCAGGGGATTATGAGCATCTTTGATAATGCTTTGGGAGTTCCGTTTATATGGAAGCCTGTATAGTTCAGAATGCCGTGTTCTTTATTCGATTCTTTTGCCTTGCTGGATTTGAGGAATATAGCAGGAAAACATCGTATACCCATGTCTGATTATGGGTCCAATGATTGAGTAAAATGTTGAAGTAAATTGGTGCCGCAGGCTCCTCTAGTTTTTGTTCTAGTCCTTGAATCTGTAAACAAATCCTCCTAACCAGCCAAAAGCATCGTGTTACTTGTATCCATCAGTGAAAATAATCTGGGTAACTATAACAGTTTTGCGAATTTGGCATCTTTGCATGGACAATGTTAACATGTACACTGAACAGTCATGAATTACTGCAGTTTCAGAAAACATTTGCTTCTGTATGCAAGCACAGATCAGAAATTCCTCACACAGTTGTTTTCTTGTCTCTTGGTAATAGCTTGCAGTGGGAAAAATAAAGAAGACAGTGAGGAGGAAAGTGAGGCTGAGTCGGCTGAAGGAGATGATGATGAGTCTGACCTGGATTTGGCATGGAAAATGCTGGATGTTGCAAGGGCAATTGTTGAAAAACACTCAGGTGATACAGTGGAGAAAGTGGACATATTGTCCGCTTTGGCTGAAGTTGCTCTGGAAAGAGGTTTGCTTTTTGGATTTTAAAAAAAATACTTTAGAACTGATTTTAGCACTTGTGGTTGATGAAGTTTCTTGGGGACATACTCTGCTCATTTTTTAAAGCCTGTTATCCATCTAAAACATCTTTTGCTTTGCTCAATGCAGAGGATATTGAAACTTCCCTCAGTGATTATCTGAAAGCACTGGACATTTTGGAAAGTCTGGTCGAACCAGACAGTCGACGAATAGCTGAACTGTATCCTTTTTCAGGTTGTAAACTAAATCTTGCGATGATTTTTAGCCGTGATTACCTGTGTATTGATAGGCTGGTTCTGAAGTCATAAACAGTTATTGTTTCACCCTTTGTATTTTCTTTATCTTTTCGTTGAGTCACTTCTTTAATTATACAATCCAGAAATTTTAGGATATGTCTGTGTTTGGAGATGGGGTCGAGAGCTCAAGAGGCCATACCATATTGCCAAAAGGCTATATCAATCTGTAAGTCGAGGGTGCAGCGGCTCTCGAGTGATTTGAAATGTTTCCCAGAATCAACTGTGCCAGACCATACATTCCAACTTTCATCAAAGCTTCAGTCCAATGATTCTGTAGCAGAGAAAGAGGCAGAGATTGAAACACTCAATGACCTATCTGGTGAGCTGGAAAAGAAGGCAAGTGTTACTTCTTATCCGAGTTTACACTTCATATGACTAATGGTCAAGGGAGATATAATCCTGTAGGGTTAATAGTGAGGTGATTAGTAATGTATATCCCATGTTTTGTGGGATATCATATCCAATGGTATCTAGTCCTAGTCGCAAAAATTTCAACTTGACGTGGGATATATGGTCCCCATGAATTTATATCTGTTAGAGAAGTTGTCCCACGTTGCTTGGGTATGGAATAGGAGACCATTTAATAACATTTGGGACCGCTCCTACTTTTTTACCAATCGGTTTTGAGTTGGATATAAAGTTTCCACATCATATTAGAGCAGGTCCATTCCATCTCAAAATAAAAATTAAATCAAGCCCAAACCCCACAATGACACCCAGAAAGGTTGCACGATGATATGACCAAAAAAGTGGCCACGCGTGACAGAATTAAAATGCGGATACACGTGAGGGGGGGGGGGGGGGGGGGGGGGTTAGAGAAGTTTTCTCACTCAATAATATTTGGGACCTCTTCACTCATTGCCAATTGGTTTTGAGTTGGATATAAAGTATCCACAATATCGAATCCGATGCTTTAATCCGGACAAACAAACTAGACCTGAATGTCTTCATGTGCTTTTATTAGATAGGTACTTTGTGTTTGCAGCTTGAAGATCTCCAGCTACTTGTCTCGAACCCAACATCAATCCTCTCAGATATCTTGGAGATGATATCTGCCAAGGCAAGAGGCACTGAGAAGAATGCTCCTCCTTCAGTTATGAGCTCTTCACAGCTGGTGGTTCCCAGCAGCAGTGGAAATCTCGACTACCCCACCGTTTCCAGTGCTCAAACGAATGGAGCTGCTGGTGTTACAAATCTAGGGGTGGTGGGAAGAGGAGTCAAGCGAATTATAATGAACTCGATAACGACAGACTCAAGCCCGTTGAAAAAAACAGGATTAGATCCCACAGGAGATAAAGTTGATGGCAAGGGCTCTTAAGGTATTTCATCCTGCAGTTTGTGCATTTTGGGGATAAACTCTTACAAGTTTTTAGGTCATGTTTATTGCTGCGAAACGAGGTTAGCATCTGAATTTCTTTCTTATGGATGGTAACAGATCGTTGCTGGTCCTCATTACACAGTTAACTAGAGTCTTGGAGTCTGAATTAGAGCACCAGATAGTGTTCTATACGGCATGTTTTCCTGTTGCCGATGTATGAGCTTGTAGACTATACTGGCTTTAAATCAAACTGCTGATTTGCTGCTATGATGCTTGCCTGTAATATTGTTCGGTTCAAATATTAGTTCAACAATTACGCTTAAACTTTATCTGCGGTTTTGGCTATCATTCTAAAGTTTCTTTCTCTGTTGTTTTGTCATGTCATCTAATTAGAATACATGACGAATGCTGCTCTACCCATTCTTAATTTTCCTCGACGATTCCTGCTTTTAATTGAAAAGAAAAAAGAAAACTCATCTACATACAAAAGATGTGGGCAAATTACTATTTTATTTAGTACTGTACTAATTAGGTAAGAGTTAAATCCAAATTATGCAACATACAGTTAAGAAAGGGTAGTAAAAGTTGTTGATTGTTAAAGAAAAGAACGAAAAAAAAACCATTCATTCCTCTCCTTTAGGCATATGTAGATATGGATAATACCTAGACGACTAGTAAAGTTGGTTTAAAGTAAAGACAAAGTGAAGATCATGGTCAGAATGAAACTTATCACAACAATCAGTTACTTTCATGAGGAAATAAAGTTTTTGTTGTGTTTTTAGCTAGCAAGGAAAGCTATGTTACCGTACTATATGAGTACATTATACAAGGTATAATGTCTTAAAGATAGTCATTTTCTTTTCTTCTTTTTTTCTTGCATTTTTTTTTATCACCTTCACTATATTGGAACAAACCTTTAGTATATATTTGTCTTCCACACGAATTAATAATTGCAGGCATTCGTCTTTGCCTCTGAGGATCTGTGTCCAGACATCTGTGTCTAAAGCATTTTCGAATTTAGAAACAATGTAACAAGTTGAACCAATGACAAAAATATACGTGTGCTGGGGTGTGTGTGTGTGTGAGAGAGAGAGAGAGAGAGAGAGTGCTGGTGTGTGTGTGTGTGTGTGAGAGAGAGAGAGAGAGAGAGAGAGTGCTGGTGTGTGTGTGTGTGAGAGAGAGAGATAGAGAGAGAGAGAGAGAGAGAGAGAGGGGGATGATTACGGTGATGATAAAGTAACCTATATTTCTAAGGCTAATTAGCTTTTGAACCTATCTGCGAACTGTAAATGGTGTACCTGATTAAGGAGATGATAAGGTTTATAAAGGTGCTAGGTATGAGGCTTCATGGTCTGCATGAAGTTAATGCCCGTTATTGAAGCAACCGAAGTAGATTATGAATAGATTCGTTAAAGTTATAGTTGACTATTAGTAGTAAAATTCTAAAGTATAATTTTTAAAATTTTTTTATCGAATTAAAGATCTCTATTAGTAGTTTAATTTGGTACAAAAATAAATAAAAAATTATATGCGGAAGTACTTTATTTTGTAATGCGAAGGATATTGCAAAACAACTCAACAAGCCAACAATGTAAAATTTTCAAGTACAAAAATTTTCAATTGTTATTGAATTAAAGATATCTATTGGTAGTTTAATTTGGTACAAAAATAAATAAAAAATTATATGCGGAAGTATTTTATTTTCTGATGCGAAGGATATTACAAAGCAAATCAACAAGCCAACAATGTAAAATTTAAAGTACAAAATTTTTCAATTTTTATCGAATTAAATATCTCTATTAGTAGTATAATTTGGTACAAAAATAAATGAAAAATTATATGTGGAAGTACTTTATTTTTTGATCCGATGGATATTGCAAAACAACTCAACAAGCCAACAATATAAAATTCTACGGTGTAAAATTTCCCAATTTTTTGTATCAAATTAAAGATCTCTATCAATGGTATAATTTGGTGCGAACAAAAATTTAAAATTATGCTCGGAAGTACTTTATTTTTTTATCCGAAGGAATTTCTCTATACGTGCAATAAATATAATTCTAAAGCATAAATTTTTCATTTTTTTTTATCGAATTAAAGATCTCTATTAGTAGTTTAATTTGGTAGAAAAATAAATAAATAAATTGTGTACGGAAGTACTTTTTTTTTTATCCGAAGGACAGTGCAAAGTAACTCAACAAGTCAACAATGTAAAATTCTAAAATATTGGAATTTTTAATTTTTTTGTACCGAATTAAAGATCTCTATTAGTAGTATAATTTGGTGCGAACAAAAATTTAAATTTATGCGCGAAATTACTTTATTTTTTGGTCCGAAGGGATTTCTCGGGATGAGAATTGGGACACAATAAAGACAATTGGGGACTAAAGCGTAAAAAAATAAAGCTTGGGAGGTAAATATGGAAAATGGGAAAAATTGCTTTAAAAGACAAGATTGCCCATGGTAAAAACTTAAAATAACTATTATTGGAGGGTAAAATTGGAAAAATTGGCCCAAAATGTGGTAAGCCATGAAATTGATTATTGTTGGTATAATGGCCTTTGGTATGTATATAGGATAGAAAGGGGGCCGGTGGTCAAGGCTTTAGACTTAGAGTTTGCTCCTTGTTATGGTTCGAAGCATTTCAGGTGTTATAAATTCCTTGAGATCAGTCGATATAAAGCTTTGTTTTGCCTTTAAAAGGGACGCCACTAGTAGACGGTGAGATTAGTCTCCCAAAATTAGTTGGGGTGTACGTAAGTTGACCTAAACACCTGCTTATAAAAAAAGAAAAATAGGCTAACTGTGAATCTGTGATCCAATAAAAAAGTCCTCTTTGTTTCTTTTGTCTTCGTTTCATAATCAACATTATAGCTTCTCAGATGGTATTTTCTAGGAATGAGGCAGGTGATCCTTTTGACTTACTGGGAATACTCTTTTGAAAAATTTAACTAATTATGTCATTTACCACCTAAAATTTCTACACTCCAACCAAAATCTCAACACTCTCCTGCTAAAAGTCACAACCTACACTCTCAAAACCTACCAAGTTTTGGTGATTTCATTCCACCCAAAAGAGTGCTATATATATGTTCCATCCAATATTGTTCCGGACCTCACTAACTACAACTAACAAGTACTACTAGTTTTCAATTCTGGACAAAAGTTGATTTTCGCCTTCAGAATTGGAAGATCCGAGTGTCCAAAACTACAACCGAATGCCAAGATGGAGCCACAATGATACCGGCTAGGCTATGAACCCCACGACCTTTTTCAAACCCCGCCTATTCTAATCACAGATTTTAAACAGCGCGTATTCAGTTTCTAGGGATCTCAAAGAGTTCCAAATCTGTTGATAAGGATTTCGATAAATACTCGTGACTGCTTTTGAAGCTAAAATTCAAAAATATACCACTAGAGTTCTTCGTAGACACGCACAAAGATCTAAAGCAACTCTATCAAAGTAAACGAGTTGCCATTTACACGACTGAAAATGGATATAAAGAAGTGAGACACCTCACTCACTTTTGCCACCAGCAAATCTCGAAGTCAATTCCTGTTTGTAAAGAGCAAAAAATTAGGAAACGATGTGTTACGAGGAAGAGTGGAGGCAATGAGGGAAGTATTCATGTGGTGGTGGTGGCAAGCACCCGACCACCCTTCACGGCGGCATTGAGCTGGGGAAGCACTGCATGTGTCGCGCGCTCTTGGTCTAGGGTTGTCATTCTGGCAGCTATCGGTCAAATATTATTTGTAAAAATACAGATAGAAAAGTCAAGTATAAAGTGAGTACAATACTGATCTTTGCTCTTAGTTAAAAAAGAATAAATGTTTGATTCAACTCTCCTATGATCTTTAGAGGAACGCTATTGATATAATTTTTTTTATGATCCGAAGCGTTCATCATCTAAATCAATGTTTTTTCATCAGTTGTATGAAAAATCAAATTGTTCGGGTACCAATAAGTGCCTAATCCAGTAGCATATATTAACACTACTCATAAAACCAGGGGTGCCCCATGCCACTCTCCCTCATTGTAGTTCCGCCCTGATTACCATGCCGATATTTAGAACTCTGCCATGCCACAAAATTAGAACTTATTCAAAAGGTTTCAAGCTGTTTGTTGCAGGCTGTTTAAAGTTATTTTATTTTGTATACCGTGTTTGGACTAGTTTTTGCTTATCATTAGATCTGCTAAATATAAGAACTCTGACATGTTTCTAAAAGCTCGTTAAGTTTTCAAATTACACTAATTGACTGTGCAACTACTCAGCTCGACTACTAATTTCGTTTGAAGTAAGCTACAACAAACAGAATAAGCGACACAGATGCTTACACAAAAGGATTAACTTCATAGTTTTTTGTAAATATGTAATTGTAATACTATTGTGAAATTAATTTAAAATGGCAGCATTTCTAGACTGCTTTGTGTACATCATTTTGTTTCCATTTTTTTATCATTCTAAATCGTCGAAGTATGTGTAAATTGACCCAGATACTTGAGTATAAAAATAAAAATAAAAGATACTAGATTCAAGATATTAAAGATGGGAGCAGACCAAAATCCAAAAGTAGCCGCGTGGGCTTAATTTACTACCAACAAACTAAACAAAAAAAGTATAACGACAATAATGAAATACTATATTTTTTGATTATTTCAAAATGAGAGAGTTCGTGTTTGTCTACTTAGGTTTGTTGGCCTTCATTGGGTGCAGATAGTAATATGGAAGCTTGAAGGTGCTGTGCTTTGGATGCCTGTTAAGAGAGCTATGTTTAGAGTCATATGTAATAAGCTTTGTTCGGTTTGGGTTTTGAGGGAGGGTTTTAGAGGTAATGAGTAAAGAGAGATAGAAATAAAATTTTATTGGGGACCGTGCAGGGTGGGTTTTGAGACCCAAACCGAACAAGATGCATGTTGTATTTGATTTAGAAGTACTAATTAAAAAAGAGTAATGCTAACGGGTGCAACATTGCACCCGTACTTGTACTTTAAAGTACAAATGAGACCCAACAAATATATTTTTTGTATTCTTAACGGGTGTAATGGTGCAACCGTTAGCAAGATCCAATTAGAAAAGATAATGAAGGTTGACTAACTCTGCCTTTTTGAATGCTCCAAGTGTGTGGAATACTCATTAGTTGCGGAAAACTGCAACCCTTTTTCTTCCCTTGTGCAGGGTGCCTGCCCTTATTTCTTTAACTATTTGCATGCATTACCCATGGGTTTTGTGCTCTTTGGGTCATGGTTTTTTGGCTCACTTCTTTTCAACAAAACCTTTTTGAAATGTTCCATTCATCATTAACAATCAATCACACAGATCAACCCATGCAAAGTGTAAAGCAAAGGCCATACAGAGTGCATAATAATAGCAGACTCCAAAAAGGAGAGCAACCTTAAGCTTTATGTGGAAAAAAGGTTGTTTAACTTGAATCTAACACAAACGAGAGATTTGTACATGATGAGGGCTATTACTAGAGGTGGCACAGAGGCGCATTTGAGCCGATTGAAATGGGTCATGGTTGAAAATAGGCAGGTTAAATGTGAGTTAATAGTAGATGGGTTAAGTATAAACAGGTCGAATAGGAGCCAAGTCATACCTATAAAACCCCACCCGACCACCCACAAAATGGAGCAGTGTTCTAAAAAATACATGAAAGCCCAAATCAATTGCACTATCTCTCGGATCCGGATCCTCTGTCCAGAAATTCCCTCTCAAGATCTTAAACCAGAAAGCGCAAACCTATTAAGGAAACAATCGAATGGCTTAAAATGAGCCACACTACCATCCCACCCATTTTACAACCAAACGATGACGTTTCACACAAGTATAACGATTGGGTTCCCTTAATAAGTTACCCTACTTTTTTTAAAAACGGAAATGCTAACAGGTGTCATAGTGCACTCATTAAAAGTACAAAAAATTACATTTTAAAAGTACACTTCTACTTTAACGTATAAGTGTAACAACCCGGATCCACAACACCACGAAATTACAACAATAATCGAAAGACATAAACCACCTACTCAGTCTAAACAACAACAGAAGATTAACAAGAAACCACTCCTCCTTACTTCCATACTTGCAATATTCTCCGAATACATTTCACAGCTCCAACGTAGATAATTACAATCTCTAATTCCCAGAAGCAACACCACCTCCCCCCAACTCCGTTTTGTAGAGAAACCCCGATTCACTCCCCTTTTCTCCTCCATGTCGTCGAGTCACATTTTTTTCCCATTGAAAATATCCACCACCCTTCCTTTTTCCTACACGTACCCCTCTGCTGAAAACGTCAAATCCTGCCAGTTTAGAGAGAGAAAAGACCTTGGATCCAAAAAGCCTCATTTTCCGCTCTCACTGACACACACTCGCCCATTCTCTCTCTCTCTCTAAACTGCTATCCTCTACCCGAAAATTGGATCGATATCTGAAAAAAGTGTATCGATATCTGAAAAAATATATCGACCATAAAATATGATTCATAACATTTTTTATAATTCGTAATATTTTAAGAGGTGTGTATTGTAGCATTTTCCTAATTCAAAATGTATTTAGCAAATTCGAGTTCACTTAGGCCTTGTTTGATAACACAGATTCAGCACTTAAAACTGAATCAATTAAGTAATAAGTCATTAAGTAGGTTTGATAACCACATTTTATGTTACTTAACAGATTAAGTACCACTTAAAATGTAGGCTAAAAAATTGATAAAAATTAAGTAGCTTTGAGCTACTTAATTCTAGCTGAATTCCTATGTGCTTACAATCAACCATCACACCTCCGCCGCCGCTGTCACCACCACCACCATTACACCACCACCATTACAACCACCACCACCACTGCCACGCCGCCGCCACCACCACAACCACCACCATTGCACTGCCGCCACCGCCATGCCGCTACCACCACAACCACCACCATTACACCGCCACTGCCGCCATGTCGCTACCACCACAACTACCACCACCACCATTGCCACACTACCACCACAACCACCACCATTGCACCGATGGCTACCACCACCACCACCACCATTGCACTGCTGCCATGTTGCTACCACCACACCGCCACCACCACCACCACCACTGCCACACCGCCACCGCCACCACCACCACAAGCACCACCACCACCACACCACAACCACCACCGTTGCACCGGTGGCTACCACCACCACCATTGCACTGCCGCCATGCCGCTACCACCACACCACCACCACCACCACCACCACACCACAACCACCACCATTGCACCGGTGGCTATCACCACAACCACCACCACCACCATTGCACTGCCGCCATGCCGCTACCACCACCAATGCCACACCACCACACCACAACCACCACCATTGCACCGGTGGCTTCCACCACAACCACCACCACCACCACCATTGCACTGTCGCCATGCTGCTACCACCACAACTACCACCACCATCACTGCCACACCGCCACCACCACTATCACCGTTACCCATATACCACCACTACTATTGCCATTCCACCGCCATCACTTCACCACCACCACTAGCATTCCACCCTGCCCACCACAACCACTACCACGCCATAACCATCACACTACCACCACTACACCACCAACATTGCACCACTATTACTCTACTGCCACCACAACTCACCATCATTCCACCACCACCATTACTCCACTGCCACCGCCACCACCCTCACCACCTCCTAATCACAACTACCACAAATACATGATGACCATTAATAAAATTAAGAGACAATTAAAACCCAAAAAAAAAAAAATTTAATTCAGTGCTTAATTTGTTTTATCAAACAGCTTTTCAGCTTAAAAAATTAAGCATTCAGTTTTCAGTACTTAATTTTCAGCTTTCAGCTTTCAGTTTTCAGTTTTATCAAACATAGCCTTAGTCTGGGAATTAATTGGAAGGCCTCAATTTAATTAATGATTCACTAAATCGGTTAATTGGCGGTGCCAACATGGTACCCTTTCGATGCATCCGAGCCGTCCAACTAATTGAGATTCATTCTCTCATTTCATACTTCGCGACATAATTCCTTTCTCGATGATTTGCTTAGATTGTGAGTGAATTTACTTTGTTCCTCCCCACTTCTATCAGATCCATCTACCATCCAAAATAATGTTGAATATTGTCGCCAAAAAACTTTATTACAAATCACAACTTAGAAACGTGAGGTACACTGAATAAAACTGAAACCGTTATTTCTATCACACGCTACACACACACACACACACACAAAAGAGTCGGGTTGGGGTCGGGTTGGTTTGGGTTTGGCTTGACCCATATCCAACCCACCCATATGCAACCCATTTACTTTAAACCCATATTCAACCCACCCATACTCAACCCATAACCCATACCAACCCACTCAAACCCAACCCAACCCAACCCAACCCACCCATTTGCCTTCAATATATGTCATTATAGAATTAGTAGACAAGTTAAATATAAATTGTGAGCTTGTACTTGTCATACGGTATGGGGTATTACAATAAGTGTACTTTTTGTACAAGTAAAATCCATAAAGGTGTAATTTTTATACACTCACCCGTTAGTATGAACTTTTTAAAATTGACAAACAAATTAAGACAGAAGAAATAAGTAGACTAGATGAGCCGAACACAAGCATGAACAGCAGCTCAAATTAGCTTTGATTATTTTCTCAACAGTGGACAGAAATCCCTCTGATCACCTTTTTCTAGTATCATCATCAGTCAAACTCGGGCTAAAAGCCTAAAGTTGAACGAGATTAAGGCCATAATTACGGCAGTGGTATTAATCAGTGGGAAGCAACTCCGGCACTATAAAGAGAATATGTGACCCACCTCAAATATTGGCCCAAACCATCTTCCGACCAGTGGAACCCATACAAATTGCATGCCCTTTGTCCAATGATACGTCACTTTTTTGTTTTAAAAGTTAAAGCTGTTATAAGGTTCACTTTTTTGGTTGCAAAGTTGTTCCGAAAACTCTGTCTCAATTCTGTGTCTCATTCATCTGAGCAATCGACGGTTCAAATTCACAGATAACATATTTGGCTTAGATTTTTTTGGGGTATGTTGGAATTGATTCCACATCAGTTAATTATAATCTCGAAAGCTAGTATATGAGCATGGGAGGCCTCTCCACTCATTGCCAATTGGTTTTGAGTTGGATGCTTTAATATGGTATCAGAACTAGGCCTTGGAGGATTTTGGACAAGACTCTCTTGGTTATTGCCCCGTTGTCTGTGTCATAAGTGCACCTTGTTTCGTTGTGATCCCAATGTTGTGGATCCATTGTTTAACTCTCCACGTGCGGGTCAGGGGTCGCACGTGCGGAGGAGTGTTAGAGCTTGTCCCACATTGGTTAATTATAACTTCCGAGTTTAGTATATGAGCCTGCACAGCCTCTCCACTCATTGCCAATTGGTTTTGAGTTGGATGCTTTAACATGGTATCAGAGCTAGGTTTTCAGAGGCTTTTCCCCTTTGTTTGTGCCATAGTTACACTTTGTTTCGTTGTGATCCGTATGTTCCGGATCCTTTGTTGACCTCTCCACGTGTAAGTCAGGAGTCACACGTGCGGGGGAGAGTTGGAATTTATCCCACATCAGTTAACTATAACCTCGAAATCTAGTATATGAGTCTGGGCGGCCTCTCCACTCATTGTCAATTGGTTTTGAGTTGGCTGCTTTAACAGGGTAAGATGGAATCCAAGTCATTGATTGCACGGATGAACAACTCAGATGGACAAAACAAGAAGTTCGGGACAGCGGTTCCGCTTCACACTTTTTTTTCTTTTGAAAGTTAGAGCTGTCCTGGCCAGCTTTTGTGTACCTTGACCAATCTCTATTTCTGATCTGGTTAAAGATAGGCCATCCACGATAGAAATATGAGATTAAAAATAAATTATTTTTCATGGACAAACCACAATAATCAAACCCGGTTTAATTGTTTGAGTAGTAAATCCACGGCTTGGGGGATGGTGCAGTGCATTTTGTGCACTGCACCGTGTAGTGCACCATCCGACCATCCATTTCGACAATGAACGGCTCGGATTTAATCCGAGCAGTGAATTGAATCCGACAGTTGATTGTTTGGATTAAATCCGAGCCGTCCATTGTCGAAATGGACGGCCGGATGATGTGCATTGCACCGTGTAGTGCATTTTGTGCACTACAGGGACCCCTCGGCCGTAAATCCACCAACCAACCGAAGAGGGCTCGAGGTTCTAATAATTCGTCACTACATCACATGAATCAGTACCAAATTTAAGGGTCCTCTTTGAATGGGTTTTCCCCCTTTACATCCATTCATCCACTCAAATTTGCTTTTAACTCCTGCAAGAAGATTCTTTGTACCCCAAATGGGGTTTGTTTGTTTTCCATTGGCACTGTTTCCAACACTGCATTTGATAAGTTACTTTTATTTTTTATTTGCCTTTTTTGAATTTCCCAGAATGCCTTCACATGGAGTAAATGCTTAACATTGACATCACACCTCTCCTGTCACCCCAAATTTAAATTGCAATTTATAGGTACATGGGGTAGATATGCTCGTCATTAATGGCACCCAACGTTCAAGATTTCAAAATTTCTTTTCAAACCCAAAAATTTACGATCATTAGTTTGGTTTTTGGATAATTATTTGAGGGATAAATGTGGCTAATAATTAGAAATACGAGATAATGATTAGAGAGAGATATAGATATAAATAAAAATTAGGATAATAATCCCTCCGTCCCATTTTGTAATCCATGTTCGGTCTCTAATCTAATTTTTAAATTGTTAATATCTTTCAATCTATAATAAATTTTATGTGTGATATGGCTCTCATATGATAGACCAAATTAGACTATCAAAATGGGACGAATGGAGTAATTGGAGAGAAATATGAGTAATGATTAGGGAATAATGAAAAAAACTGATCTTGAAATTCAAAACGAAACATGGACCTCTACAGGAACAATCTTGGGAACCATCAATATGGATGTCATTACTCCTAATTCAATAATTTTGAGTTTCATATCTTCGTTGAATATTAATGAATTTGATTGCGATACTCTGGCCCAGAAAAGGGTACAATGTATTAAATCCATGACAAATAATGTCCGCAATTTTCGTGGCCACAATGTGCAAGCCCACTACAACTTGTGGAAAATGCTAATGTGTACTCAACATGCACACGTTAATGTTGAAAAAGTGTATTGAAATGTGTAAAAGTGTATATAAATATGTAAAAGTGTATTGAAAAGTGTAAAAGATGTATTGGAGTGTGTGTTATTTTTATTTGTTTGTGTGCTTATTTTGTGCCTATTTGGCACACATTAGCAAGACCCTTCGAACAAAAATTAAAACAATTCATGTTGGATGTTATTGCCACAAATTCTTTTTGGCATTAGTGCGTCACTGAACAACTCCAAAGCGCCAGTGGTGGCTAACTCATGCGGTAGAGGACTAGAGATCTTAGATGTCTCATACTATATTCTGGAATCGAATCTCATTGCTCATTTCCCATGTAATAGATTAAGAATGACAAAGAACAAATAAATAAATAAATAACTCGAAAGATGCAGACCCCAGAGGAAAACACTATAAACTTGCACAAAATATGAAAGTTCAGTACTTTATAAAATAATATATCTACCCAACAGCAAAGAAGGGAAGAACATGGAATTGACCTGGAAATGGATTCAAGCTTTGGGAGGCAAATCCGTCCGTTAGCATCAATAGTTTTTTAGTACTCCCCTCCGTCCGTGTTTTGTTAGTCCATTTTTTGGCATTCGTGTCATGTTTAAATTATTTATATCTTTCAACGAGTTTTATAATTTTGAAAATTTCATATGATAAAATTAATTGAGATTTATCAAATAAAATCTATATTACATATTTTTTGAGATTCGTATTGAAAGATACGTAAAAAATTTCAAGTGGTGTGGAAGTATATGGTAAATGACATATGGGGGAAGAATGTAAACACAATTATTTTCGTAACAGAATGAAAATTACGAATTTACCCAAAAAAACAAAAATTACGGGGAGGAGAAAGTTGCTCTCAAAGACTCAAACACACTTTCAAGAGAAAAAGTGATTAATAAAACAAGTAACCAGTGTGTTTCTATCGTGACAGCAAATGCGCATTAATTCAATCATACGTTATGTATGGTTGTCATTTATGTGTCCTTAGGGCTCCTTTGGTAAAAAAAAACCAAAAACGATTTTTTTGGGTTTTTTTATTTTGTCATTATTCAATTTTTTTTTTGCATTTGTTAGTTTTGCGTCAAGATTTTGTGGTTTCTGGATTTATCTCAAGTTCTCAACGGACGAATCTAACAAGTATAAATTTATGGTCAAACCAAATATTTTTTTGAATAAAGCCGAAAATACTTGGATTTATCTCGACGAGACGAATCCATATACTACGAAAACTTGACGCAAAACTAACAAATGCAAAAAAAATAAAAAATAAATAAAGACAACGAAAAAACCACATTTTTCTTTTTTGTCAAATCACCCCTTAGTTTCTAGAGATGAAGTGAGGTGATTCTTTAAAAGCCACATAATACGTGTGTGCATGTGTAAGTCAAAACATGAAAATGCTTTTGAATTACATCTCAAATCACATAAATAAGCAAAAGGGAAGATTGAAAACGCAAGTACATTAAGTATTGAAAGCGCGAACGAAAATAATTTCGAAGGATTCCAGGTGATTCAAAATATCTTAAATGCATCTCTATATCTCTTTTTCCTCGAGCCTCATCTCTTGTTCCACATGTCGAACATTGGTCTGAACATGGCTTGAACCGCTTGGCGGCTCAATCCTCGTCATCTTGTCAAAATGGCAACCCTCTGCTCACACCAGATGCTCATTCCATCAGAAGGTCTTACCCACCGCCTGGGAAGAGGCTGACTCCTTCCTCTTTTTGCATAATCTCGTCTATATTCAATCACGAAATTCTCTCATCCGTTTTACCAAATCTCGTCTTATTTTTGGTATTTTCCTCCTTCTCTTGAGCCTAATGGGCCCCTCTTGTCGACTTCTCATCTTCGGTGTCATGGTAACACATCTCACGTCAATATTCGGATGGAGGAGAGTACTTAATTAAGAGAGAACCCTAAATCTCAAGCTCGAAAGGAGCTACGTTGCCCGTGATGGGGTCTAGGTACCCCCAATAATTTTGGGTCCGTGGTCCCCTTCGGTCCCTGTACCAGCCTCAAGTCAAGTCTTCAACGGAGGACAGTAAATGTTGTCACGTTCGATGAACCAATGTTTCCCTTTTTGGTTTATTAGAAAATATTTCCCAAACTAGGAAGGAGTACAAATACGTGACAAGTAATTAATGAAGGTACACCTTATAACAACATTAATATATAATGATTGTAATAAATTAAGGAAAGATGGTTTCTCGCTCTGTACGAGCGAAGCTCTCTCGATGTTTTGTTTTTAATTTTATTTATTTGATAACCAGATGTTTGGTTCATCTTGTCGCACCTCGACTAATTCCAGGGATTTGGAGGTAACGACCGAGTATAAATCGAACTTGAGACATTCAGTGAGAGCAAACCACCAAGTCCCAAGGCAAGGAGAAAATTTTGGGTGCGTGTTAGGTACCGCTGACGTGGTGCCTAGCGCCACATCCTAGCCGTCCAAAAGTATTTTGGAATGTTCGGATTTATAAAAAAACTCTTTAGTGGAAGAGTTAAATTATTACGTGGGCGAGTTTGTTTAAAATTTGTGCAAAACACTTTTGGACGGCCGGATGCGCGCTAAATACGTACCACCACGTGGTACCCAGGTGTTACCCAGTCGGCACCAAAGCTTTTTCCAAGGCAAAACTACTTTGGCAATCCCTTGGAGATTTTCTTTTATTCATTTTCTTTATTCCTATGATGAATGAAATGTTTCTCTCCCGATGGGGGGAAAAAAAAGAAGAAGAAGAAGAGATGGTTTAAGGTGTCTCTGTAATTGGTAATCCATTTATTACTTACTTAAAATATGTGGGATAGAATTGTGCTATAATTTCATTCTAATCATTTCGCACTAATTGTTAAGTGATTATAATCTTTTATATTTCAAAAAATAAGTGAATTTATTTGAACCCAAAAAAACATAATTAAGTCTACCCGTTAATTACACACATTCAAATAATTTTGATCAAATTTAAAAATACTTCTTAAATGTCATAACTCTGAATTTTGATGACACTAGTGAATGGGTTGCGCGCAAGGCGCGCAAAAAATAGGCCCAATATAATAAAATTTCGTTATTTGAAGTGAAAAATAAAATATATCTAAAATTGAATATCAACATCTCATAAAAGAAATTACATCCCTCATTGAAATATTGTATGAACTACACGTTGTTTGCATCTAACTATGTACGTGCATTTTTATGTAAAGTTGTAACATTATTAACTTCTATAATACCTATCCCTCATTGAAACTATTCTAAATTACTTAATTTGGTTTTCGCTATCATTTATGGCACATAGACCATATATATCAGTGCCAAACTACTTCCATCCTTCCCAATATCCCCACCAAAATTTATATTACATAGTCGAACTTAAAATTTGACTTTGAATACATGGATATGATTTGTTTATTAATTTTAAAATAATTTTTTGAATTGAAACAGCTCCATTGAATGATTGTAATTGGTTGATCCAATTATCTAATTTTTTTCCCCAAAATTTTGGATCCTGAGTAATATATTAGAAAATGCGTGAATTTCAAATAAATGTGTGATTAGAGTCTTGGAAAACTCCTACATAAATACTCCATGTAGTAAAGAAGAGGCATGGAGCACTGAATCATTTTTGCCAAGAACGGTACACTTATACTACAAAACACAATGCCTCATTCAAAAAATTATTTTGTGGGTCTCATTTCTAAGTATGTGAATCTCATACACTTTTGTGAAAGGGAGGAGTAATGCTCCTAAAGATTCAAAATGTGCTTCTGAAGATGACAATTATTTGTTCTTTGAACTTATACCAACTTATCTTAACCGTATGTTCTTTTTTTTATTCCATATATATATATATATTTTTTTACTCTTTCGAGTATTTTTTTTCATGAAGAAACTATAATCCATAGAATGTTCTCTAGAAGTACGTACTAAGGAAACGTACTCAAAACTAAAACATGAAAAATGGAAGAATATAAAATGTGAAATTAACCAAAACTCCTCTTAGTGTAAGTCCGTCTTTTGTCCCCGCAATAAGTCAGTTAATTTTTTATTTCAATTAGATTTATATGGTGTAATTTAATTATATGATGTCATTCAATTAGATTTATATGATTGGCCCCGTAAGGAATCCGTTGCTAACTTTCGCGAGCCTATAGTGCCCACTTTCAGCAGCTTTGATCACCTCGTAGGGGCCGTCCCCGGCAACGGCGCCAAAAATGCTTGACCGACCGAGTGATTTAAAATAAAGACGCGTCCCAAGCGTAGGACTCTCGACCGATGTAGCATAATATCCGGAAGTACCGGAGTCGAACCACAGAGACGGACGAACGTGTGCATGACTCAAAGATGACGAGTTCACAGTTTATCTTGGCTCTTAGGTAGCCACCCCTTGTTTAATGAGGTTGATTTACTAACTCGATTACCAAACTAAATTAACTAAATATGGATTTGAAAAGGAGAGTACAGCCGTGGGAACCCAGCGTCCGCAACTAGCCTAACCAATGTTTACTCGGGCCACAATTATTCAATTTATTGATTTTAGAATAGGAAAAAGGATTCCTAACAAATGCGCACCACCTGTCACCAGTTTCCGTGCGCATTCGAATTCCGGCGATGCCTGGGTTTTGTTTGTTAGAAGAGTTTTCGTCTTCTAAAATTGCTTAAAAATTAAATTAATTCGAACCCGAGGTAAAAACATTAATTAAACTAGCCACGGGACGCTTTCGCCCCGCGGCCGCACTCTACGAAATTACTCACTCATGCAAACAAATCGGACGCAGCAAACATATATTTAGAACTAAACATGATTTTAGCAATTGAAATAAAAATAAAATACGATACCACAGGTTTGCGGAAAGAGAACGGATTCGAACACCAAGGAGGAACATGAATTTAAAGCTGGAAAACCTGAAGAACTTGGATTGAATCTGCAATTTAAAAAACTCAAACACAGCAGCCAAAAGTTAAACAAAAACGTAAGTTATGAATGTGGTCCCCTAATTTCGAGTTCTAAAGGGGTATTTATACATAACCCCCACTAATTACAATTAAAATCCTAAAATAAATCGGAATTGGACCCGCAACGACACAAAACGACACCGTTTCAAAGCCAATTAAGACCCTCGGTAGCGCTACACCAATTTTGGTGTAGCCCTCCCGAACTAATTAGGACCGCTTGACCGGTTGACCTCAGCTTTGACTGTTGACCCTTAAAGCCTCTAGGTAGCGCTACACCAATTTTGCTAAATAATACAAATGTAAGGGTCTGCGCGACTGAGTGTGTATCTGCATCTCTGAACTCTTTCTCACAAATGTGTGTAGGCGCATCCGTGGATAACTGGATACCAGAGGCGGACCAAGAGAATTATAGGCAATCTTCTGCATTAGTTCTTGTACTTCGGAGTTCGGAAAAAGAAATATGCAGCTGAGTGATTAAAACAGTAAAAGGCAACGGGTTACACTTGTCGTGCTACCTGGCAGATCTAAAGAAAGAATGATGTAAGTGATTTATACATACCTGTCGTCAAAAGTTAACGTTCACGACGTTAACGTTAATCTCGTTTCCGCCGTGGCGGCGGAAAGCGCGGCCTCGGTTGTCCTGGTCTTCCTCGTGAATCCTTCCGTCTTCCCACCGGGTATAAAGCTCGTATCCTAGCCACAGAAGACCCACTACTAACCCGACCGTTCCCACTAAAGCCTTCGCGACCGTAGCGAGTCCCAAGAAGTCCATCGCCGTCCCTCTCTCTCAATTATCTCTCTATCTCTCTCTTTCCTTGTCTCTCTATCTCTCTCTTTCCTCAATCCCAGGAAAGAGAGAGATAAAGAGATAATTGAGAGAGAGGGATGGCGATGGACTTCTTGGGACTCGCTATGGCTGCGAAGGCTTTAGTGGGAACGATCGGGTTAGTGGGTCTTCTGTGGCTAGGATACGAGCTTTATACCCGGTGGGAAGACGGAAGGATTTGAGAGGAAGACCAGGACAACCGAGGCCGCAATTTCCGCCGCGACGGCGGAAACGAGATTAATGTTAACGTCGTGAACGTTAACTTTTGACGACAGATATGTATAAATCACTTACATCATTCTTTCTTTAGATCTCCCTTTCTGTTGATCTAGGAAAGGTTCCATCAAGGAATGTTGGCAAGCTCATCAACTTCATGGCCTATAACCAGTCTAGCATCCTGGCCTCTTTGGCAGTAGCAAATCTGAATTCATGTTCATTCTAATGTCCCGTTGGTTAGAATTAAAAGTTTATCTATCTACTTTGGATATAATTGCACATTATCACTTACATCATTTTACCTCTGTCTCCATACCAGCAACCTACCCATCTTTTTTACAGAGGGCACTTTATAGAAAATTTATCGTTACGATGCGAGATAGATGATATGTTTGAATCTTTATGCTTCTTTTGGTTGTTGCATGGTATGGAGAGAATTCGTAGGGGAATTGAAGAAAATGCTATGGCCAGGGAACCGTAGAGTCGTTGAGACCTGTATGGCCAGGGAACTGCAGCGCCGTTGAGACTTGTATGGATCTACACGAGGTACAAGAAGTGGGAGGGAGGGTTGAGGAGGATGTGCAGGCCGTGGAAGGTCGAGGGGTTAACCGAAGCAGAAACCATGCAACGAAGTTGTGATTCAGGGGGACGTGAATATCGTCGTCTAGCACTGCCAGGTAGCACGGTCAGGTAGCATAACAGGTGTAACTCGTTGCCTTTTACTTATGCATCGGCCGATATTGTTCCTTTGGTCAATACAAGATTGTATAATCATTAGTGTTGAAACCAGGATTTTGATTTGAGGTGGTGCTGTTTTAATGGGAGTCTCCTTGTATTGTCAAATAGTAATTGTGAACCTATTCAAAAGGTTTCAAGCTATTTGTTGTTGGGTGTTTAAAGTTGTTTTTATTGTGTATTTGAAGTTTGTATATCGTGTTTGGACTAGTTTTTGCTTATAATTAGGTCTGCTAATTATAAGAACTTGACATGCTTTTTAAAACTCGTTAAGTTTTCAAATTGCACTAATTGACCGCGCGACTACTCAGCTCGACTAGTAATGTCATTGGAGCCTATACAAGTTGATGATCAGAAAGCAAGCAAATGGATGATTTTTGCTTCTACTATTTATAGATTACCAACTTAAATTTGAAGTAGGGATTATTACCTCTAGGTCTAGAAAAGAGATGTCTAATTACCAATAAGGTAAGTCATTTTTTTTAATTACCACTAAGGTAAGTCACTTTTTTTTGGAGTTTAGGTTTAGGGTGCACTTTCCTATTATAGGGTTTTAGTGGTTTAGACACTTTCATAGAGTACCCTAGGATTTTAGGCACTTTCATAAGGTACCCTAGTCGTAGGGTACCCTAGAGTTTAGGTTTAGGGTACACTTTCCTATTATAGGGTTTTAGTGATTTAGACACTTTCATAGAATACCCTAGGATTTTAGGCATTTTCATGGGGTACCCTAGTCGTAGGGTACCCTAGGATTTTAGACACTTTCATAGGGTGCCCTAGTCGTAGGGTACCCTAATCATAAGGGTACCCTAGTCGTAAGGTACCCTAGAGTTTAGGTTTAGGGTGCACTTTCCTATTATAGGGTTTAGTGGTTTAGGCACTTCATAGGGTACCCTAGGATTTTAGGCACTTTCATAGGGTACCCTAGTCGTAGGGTACCCTAGAGTTTAGGTTTCGGGTGTACTTTTCTATTATAGGGTTTAGTGGTTTAGGCACTTTCATAGGGTACCCTAGGTTTTAGGCACTTTAATAGGGTACCCTATGATTTAGGCATTTTTATATGGGTTGGGGAGTTGATGGGAATTTTTCAGAGTTGGGCTTGACCTGATGGTAATTATGGGATCCAAGGGTGACCTGATGGTAAATGTCCGAAGTAGTAAGCTACAACAAACCGAACTAGCCACACAAATGCTTAGTTGCAAAAGGATTAACTTGATAGTTTTATGTAATCATAATACTACTGTGAAATTAATTAAAAAAATGGCTGCTTTTCTAGATTGTTTTGAGTACATCATTCCGTTTTCTTCTTGAGTCATTCTAAATAGTCGAGGTATGCGTAAATTGACCCGAATACCTGAATATATATATATAGGAAGATACAAGATTCAACATATTCAAGATGGGAACAGACCAAAATCCAAAAGAAGCCATGTGGGCTTAATTTACTACCAACAAACTAAAAAATAATAATAACTGACAATAATGAAATACTATAATTTTTTGATTACTTCAAAATGAGACAACTTGTGTTTGTCTGCTAGGTTTGTTGGCCTTCATTGGGTGCAGATAATATGGAATTAAAGGTGCTTTGGATGCCTGTTAGCAGGAGCTGTGTTTAAGAGTCATATTGGGGCCTATATGTATCGATAAAGAATGTTGTATACTAATTAAAAAAGGGGTGTTGATACATACCCAGAATTGGGTACCCATTGTAGGCATGTAAATTTTTTAGCCTATCACAAATCGCCACATGTTGCTAGGGCACACAAATTGGCTAATTAAATGTTGCCAAGTGTCCACAAGTCAAAGTCAAAATTTTACGGACGAGCCAATTAAATGTTGCCAAGTGTCCGTAGGTCAAAAGACTAAGCACGATAAATGGCGAATCAAATGATGCCACGTGTTTACAAGTCAAAAGTCAGAGATATGTGTAAGGACCAATTAAATGGCACCACATGTCAAAATGACACATCAATTTATTTATCAAGTTTGGCCAATTAAATTATGCCACTTGGTGAAATAATTTTATATGTCTTTCTTAAAATTAATAAGAAGAAAAGATATTTATTAAGTTTTAATTATTTTCCTTTAAATCAAATAAGGAAATAATTAGAGAGAAAAGTATGGAAAGAATTGCAGTCTTGCCATAACTCTCCATTTACCATCCATATAAATAAAGGTGTTCTCTCTCATATTTTTGGGAGATTAAGACATTGAAGCTTCAACAGCTCTGAAGATCAAGCTTCAAAGCCCTTCAGAATTTCTTCAAGTCTTCAAGCATCCAAGCTCCAGAGCTCTGAAGATCAAGCTTCAAAGCCCTTCAGAATTCTTCAAGTCTACATCAAACAAGACGGTTCTTCGATCACAGCCTTAAAGCTCCGAAGAACATTCAGACATTCAAGCTCCAAGCTCTGAAGATCAAAACTCCAAAGCCCTTCAGAATTCCTTGTAGTCAGCAACACATTTAAGCTTTTATCAGCTGTTAGAGCTCTGAAGATTCAAGCCTTTAAAGCCCTTCAGAACTCTTCAAGTCTACATCAAGCGAGATAGTTCTTCAAATCAAAGCCTCAAAACTCCGAAGAACATTCAAGCTTCCATTAGCTCTGAAGATCAACCTTCAAAGCCCTTCAGAATCCTTTCAGTCCACATCAAGCAAGACGCCTCTTCAGATCAAAGCTTCAAAACTCTGAAGAACGCTCAAGCCAAATCCACAAGTCATCAATCTACTTCTACCAAATTGAAGAAGATATCAAATTCCAATTTGAGACCAAGCTCCAAAGCCCTCAAATCAACATCTGCAAATCTGCCTCTCCTTCAACCAAATTGAAGAAGATCTCAAAGACCGATTTGAGAATAAGCTCCACAGCCCTCACGTCAACGGTCATAAATTCGCCATCTTTTTCCAACAAAATTAAAGAAGATCAAGCAAATCAACTTCAGAAAAAGCTTCAAAGCCCTCAAGTCAAAATCCGTCAAATTCGCCGTCATCTTCGCAAAGACCGAAGATCTCGCCATTTAATTCGAGAACAAGCATCAAACCCTCAAATCAAACTTTCGAAGGGAAGAATCAGAGGATTATTTGCTTTCATTAGAAATTGTTACAGAGATTGTAAACCCTAATTTTTAAATCAATAAAATTGACTTTTTGGTCAGCATCTTTCTGTTTTTTTCGCAGACTCGAAATTTGTGTGATACACCCATAATTTACCCAACCACACAGTGTGGTTGGATAAATTATGGGTACCCAATTCTGGGTACTTAGCATTTTTGTTAAAAAAGATGTAATGAAGGTTGACTTAACTCTGCCTTTTTGAATGCTCCAAGTGTGTGGAATAATTAGTTGTGGAAAACTGCAACCCTTTTTCTTCCCTTGTGCAGGGTGCCTGCCCTTATTTCTTTACTATTTGCATGCATTACCCATGAGTTTTGTGCTCTTTTGGCCTGTAAGGGCATCCTCATCAGCCTCTCCACTATAACTTTTGGGTTAAAGTGGAGAGCCAAACCCCCAAAAACCCACCAAAATCAGTCTCTCTACTTTCCCTCAACAAATTATTTTTGCTACAGTACCGCACCAAATTTGGTGCGGCACTGTTCACGGGCCAATCTTTGTTTATTGTTTTCTGCCGTTGGGGCACTGTGCAGACAGAGGAGAGAGAGAGAGGGAGACGGAAGAGAGACAGAGGGAGGAGAGGTTAACCAATGGGTAAAGAGGAAAAGTCAGCCATACCTAACACAAACAGTAGCGGTAAAAGGCAAAAGAATGGGTAATTTTTTTTTTTTTTTATAGATTTGAGGGGAATAGTTTAATATGGTAAAGTTTGGATAGAGAGTCTGATTTTTTGAGTTTTTGATAAAGTGGCTTGCTAAATTGTAAAAGGTGTTTTTGTGGTTAAATTTGGTCCAAAATTTGTTGAGGCTGATGAGGATTAGGGTTGGCAATGGGGACGGGGCGAGGCCGGAGACTACTATCCCCGTCTCCGATCCCCGAATCCCTCCCCTATCCCCGTCCCCGCCCCGATCCCCAATGGGGATTATTTTCTCCCCTCCATCCCCGCTCCAAACGGGGAACGGGGATCCAAAACGGGGATTCGGGGAATTTCCAATATTCCATAATACATCATATCACCAGCCTATATAAAAAATAAAAAATAAATTCCAACATATTCATTTAGAATGAGAGAACTCGGTAGTAGTGTTAGGTTACTTTTCTTCGGTACCTCAAACCCTAAATATATTATTATTATTATTATTATTATTATTATTATTATTATAGAGAGGAACTCTCTAGTCCGGGACCCTTGGGTCCGGATCTCATAGTTCCGGATCAAATTTTCATGATCCGAACCGTCCAATGTGTTCAAAAGGTGTTTTCCAAGGCCCAATCGGGAAATCTTCAAAAAAAAATACCGGGAAGGGCTTGATCCACGCAATTTTGTAAATATGTAGTTTTTGCGAAAAATTGCGTGGATCAAGCCCTTCCCGGTATTTTTTTTTGAAGATTTCCCGCGTGGACCTTGGAAAACACCTTTTGAACACATTGGACGGCTCGGATCGTCAAAAAAAATATCGGGAAGGGCTTCAAAACGCTTCAATCCGGGATTTCCGGGATCCTTGACTGGATCTTCCGTGTATATATATATATTGATATACAATAGGCTTCTAATGAGGACTCCCTCATGAGGGGAGAAATGAGGACTAATTACCACAGCCCTTGGATGAGATCCAAGGGCTCAGATTTAAAAACCAATTCGCGGGTCAACATTACCCAATTAGCGGGTCAATGGACAAATACGGGTCATACAAACCCCAGCCGGGTTAAATGATGCGTACACCGTACTCTTCCCCAAATCCTCATTCGACTGTACGTTAGAAGAGAGCTAGAGAGAGAACGATACCAGAGATCGATTGATCGAAGGAGAAGACGACGATACAAGGAGAAAACGACACGTCCAGGTGTTCGATTGCTGTCTCTCACGCTCATTTTCTGACTGTGTGTTTGCTTGGCTCTCAAAAAACTAGGGCTTCAAGATCGATTTTGGAGAAAAACCCAATCGACGAAGAGGAGCTACGGTTTCGAACTAAAGAATTTGGAAATCAAAAGAGGAGAAGACGACCATCAAGGTATTTTGATTTCTAGGGTTTCGATTTCTTGTTTTCCAGTATACTCAAAATTTCAGCCATCTCTTTCAGCCTGAGCTAGAGTGCTTCTGGAACATTAGCAAAATTTCAGCTATTCTATAAGATCTTCTTGTGTTCTATGAATGTAAGTTGATCATTTTGAGTAACAAGCCCAAAACATTTCAACCTGAGAGTAGCAGAGTAAACTAGGCACATTAAAGTCTTGTTTGAAATTGAGATACCCCAGGACTAACATTGCCAAGGTTACCACTGCCAAAAACCCAACTTGAAGTGGCAAGAAAAGGATTCGTAATGTACTTAGGGCAAGATGGTACATGTTTCCAATTTCAATAATTTTTTTTACCAGATTGAAGAAAACAATGGGTTTTGCTTTTGTTGAGAGGACATGGTTTATGCATTAGCCATTATTATTTCAATTGCCTATGTTCTGCTATGATTTGTGTTGCTAAAGGCTATTGGCCTGTTTTAGCTTGAACAGTGTACCAAATTCTTGATCGATTTTATTTATTTATTTATTTTTTGTTTTTGCAGAATGCAGTCTCTGCAAGATGTACTTTACTCATCGTTACCATTACAAGCATGTCCATCCTCCGGAGCTTCTTCTGAAATTGTGTACACTCCTCAAGTGAAGAATGAGTTGGTACCGAAGATTGATCAAGTGTTTGGCAGTTTGGAAGACGTTCAGAAGTTTTACAACGATTATGCTAAAGAAGCTGGATTTGGGATTCGAGCCCATTCTAGTAAGTTGGGTAAGGACGGTCGAACCATTAGAAAGGAATTTGTTTGTCACAAACAAGGGGTGAGAGAAAAAAAGTATAGGCAACTGAATCAAGAGGACAAGTTATTGAAAGCAAAAACAAGATCTGAATTCTCGAAATATTGAAAGATGGCCGAATCCATTTGTAAGCAAAAATCTAGAATATCTTGGCTAAAAAGTGGTGATAAAAACACTAGGAAAAACACTAGGAAAATCTAGAATCTCTAATGAATCACCCTCACTGGAAAAACAGTTTGCTCTGAACGAGATTGAAGCGTACTCTGAAGTACTGGTGAGGGGTATCCACTGGTGAAGCTACAAATGAATTAAAACAAAAGGGCTAAAACCCATTTGATGTTGTCATGATCACTACAAGATAATTTTTCATGATCACTACAAGATAATTTGATGATCACTACGAGAAAATACCAAACAAAAGGGCTAAAACCCATTTGATGTTGTCATGATCACTGGCAGATAAGTTTTCCATAAATGACCCATACTCCAGAGTTCCTGGAGTCGCTAAGCCAGAAGGCACACAATCCAAAACTCTTTTGAACGCACACAATCTGAAAACAGCACATCAAATTCAGCATGGTTGTTCACTAAATTTGTTGTTCATATAATTTTTCCACGATAGCACCATTGATCAGGAAATTTTCTCAACAAAATATAGAGTGGTTGACTAATTCCTGTTTTCAAATTCAGGATGGCAAACCATTTTTTCAAGTTAATTGCAACTCAGAAATTTCACAACCTAAACATGTACTAATACCTCGATGCTAAACGAGAAGAGCTCAAATACTTCAAGGCATAAAGCATAACTCGGCTCGGCTTATTAGCTCGCTATTCGAAATGAGCGAAAAAAGCCATTAAATAAATTGAGGTTTTTCTTTGTGCTATTCAAAATGAGCGAAAAAGATGAATAAAAACGATGAGTATTGGTTTTTCTTTGTGAGCTTACCACGGAAAAATGCAGACTACGCAACTGGATTCAAAATCGATCTGGAAGTTGATTGGATCGTCGAAAACGAGCGTCAAAACCCTAGAAATCAAAATACACAGGGAGATAAAACGAGAAAACGAAAGACAGAGACAGAGGGATATAGAGAGAGACCTTCGATTATCTGGAAAACCTTGGTTCGAAACCGTAGCTCCTCTTCGTCGATTGGGTTTTTCTCCAAAATCGATCTTGAAGCCCTAGTTTTTTTAGAGCCAAGCAAACACACAGTCAGAAAACGAGCGTGAGAGACAGCAATCGAACACCTGGACGTGTCGTTTTCTCCTTGTATGGTCGTCTTCTCCTTCGATCAATTGATCTCTGGTATCGTTCTCTCTCTAGCTCTCTTCTAACGTACAGTCGAATGAGGATTTGGGGAAGAGTACGGTGTACGCATCATTTAACCCGGCTGGGGTTTGTATGACCCGTATTTGTCCATTGACCCGCGAATTGGGTAACGTTGACCCGCGAATTGGTTTTTAAATCTGAGCCCTTGGATCTCATCCGATGTCCAGGCTGGTGGATTATTATTTAGTCTTTCAAATAGTGGTTGACATATTGGTCTGATATTTTTGTAAAATTCTGACACATAATTTAGTGATCCTAAAAATCTTTGTAATTGGTTTTTATCAGTAATTTCATCTGGAAATTTGGCAGCAAATTGGATGGCCCTATCAATTGGTGTTATAGTGGATTGATATATATTATATCCTAAAAATCGAATTTTTGTTTGAAATAGTTTAATTTTGGGGGCCGAAACTACTAAGCCATTATGTTTGATGGTTTGTAGAAAGGATTTTAAATGTTTCCAATGTTCGTCTATTGTATTAGAAAAGACGAGTACATCATCAATATATGTGATAATAAAATGACTAAATGGATTGAATATATAATTCATTATATTTTGAAATTCACTAGGAGCATTTTTTAATCCAAACGGCATTACATTCCATTCATAATGTCCGAAAGGGGTTGTAAAAGCAGTTTTGTATCTGTCTTTTGGATGAATTTGTATTTGCCAGAATCCGCTTTTAAGGTCGAATTTTGAGAATATTGTAGCTTTATGTAATCTATTAATGAGGTCTTTTTTGTTGGGAATTGGGTATCTGATCCATTCTAAGGCAGTATTTAGTGGTTTGTAATTGATAACTAGACGAGGTACTCCTCTTTCTATTTCTGCATTTTTGTTGACATAGAAAGCTGGGCAAGACCAAGGTGATTTACTTTTTTGGATAATATGGTTATCAAGTAATGTTTGAATTTCTTGTTTACAAGTTTCCATTGTTTCTGGATTCATTTGAATAGGTCTGGATTTTGTTGGTATATTGCTTTCTTTGAAATCTTTGGTATAAGGTAAAGTAACTATATGTTTTTTGCGATGCCAAAAAGCACGTTGACCCGCGAATTGGTTTTTATTTATATTACTTTTATATGTGTGTGTATATATATATATATATACACACATATAAAAGTAATATAAATAAAAACTGGGATTCGGGGACAGATCGGGTAGGATTCGGGGGCGGGGCGGGGATCGGATCGGATTCGGGGCGGGGATACACCTATACCCGCATCCTACCCGATCCCCAAATTTTTTTAAAAAAAATCCCCATATCCTACCCGATCCCCGAACGGATCTCCAAAACGCCGATCCATTCGGATCGGATTCGAACGGATCGGATGAAATTGCCATCCCTAATGAGGATGCTCTAATTGGGTCATGGTTTTTTGGCTCCCTTCTTTTCTACTAACAAAACCTTTTTGAAATGTTTCTTTCATCATTAATAATCAATCACACAGATCAACACATGCAAAGTGTAAAGCAAAGGCCATATATACAAAGTGCATAATAATTAGCAGAGTCTAAAAGGGAGAGCAACCTTAAGCTTTATGTGGGAAAAAATTGTTTAACTTGAATCTAACACAAACGAAAGATTTGTACATGATGAGGGCTTTTACTAGAGCTGGCACAAAGGCGCATTTGAGCGGATTGAAATGGGTCATGGTTGAATATAGATAGGTTAAATATGAGTAAATAGTAGATGGGTTGATATAGACTGGTCGAGTAAGGGCCAAGTCATACCTATAAAACCCGACCCCACCACCCACAAAACGGAGCAATGTTCTGAAAATCACTGTTAAAGCGCAAACCAATTGCACTGTTGCTCTGATCAGGATCTTCTGTCCAGAAATTCCCTCTGAAGATCTTATGAAGCTTTAAACTAGAAAGCGCAAACATATTAATGGAACAATCGAACGGCTTAAAATGAGCCCTACAACCATCCCACTAATTTTACAACCAAACGATGACGTTTCACACAAATACAACGATTGAGTTTCCCTAACAACTTACCCCACTTTTTTTAAAAAATTGACAAACAAATTAGAACGGCAAAAATATGTACTAATAAACTTTTTTTTGATGAGCCGAACACAAGCAGTGGACAGAAATCCCTCTAATCACCTTTTTCTAGTATCATCATCAGTCCAACTCGGCCGGCTAAAGCCTAAAGTTGAACGAGATTAAGGCCATAATTACGGCTGTGGTATTAATCAGTGGGAAGCAACTAAGAGAAAATGTGACCGTGGCCCAAACCATCTTCCACACTAGTGGAACGCATACAAAATGCATGCCCTTTGTCCAATGATACGTCACTTTTTTTGTTTTAAAAGTTAGAGATGTCAGGGTTACTTTTTTGATCTGCTGTTTCGAAAATTCTGTCATAATTCTATGTATTGTAAATCCAAGTAATCGACGGTTCAGATTCGCAAATGAACATGTTTGGCTCAGATTTGTTCAAGGTGAGATGAAATACAGCCTTTGATTATACGGATGAATGGCTCGGATGGACGGGACAGAGAATTTAGGACAGCGGATCTGCTTCTCACTTTTTTTGTTTTGAAAGTTAGAGCTATCCGGGCCAGTTTACGTATACCTTGACCAATCTCTATTTTTGGTCCAGTTAAACACTGGCCATCCACGATAGAAATAGGAGATTAGCAATAGTATTTTTTACGGACCAAACCCCAATAATCAAACCCTATTTAATTGTTAAAAGAGTAAATTCACCAACCAACCGACCTTTCAGGTTATCTAATAATTCGTCACTACTTACATCACATGAATACAGTACCAAATAAGGTTCCTCTTTGAATGGGTTTTCTCCCTTTACATCCGTTCATTCACTCAAATTTGCTTTTACTCCTACCAGGAGATTCAGTTTGTACCCCAAATGGGGTTTGTTTGTTTTCCATTGGCACTGTTTCCAACACTGCATTTGATAAGTTAATTTTATTTTTTATATGCCTTTTTGAATTTCCCAGAATGCCCTCACATGGAGTAAATGCTTAAATGCTTAACATTGACATCACACCTCTCCTGTCACCCCAAATTTAAATTGCAATTTAATAAGGTTCGTGGGGTAGATATGCTCGTCATTAATGACACCCAACGTTCAAGATTTCAAAATTTCTTTTGAAATGCTAAAAATGGATTTTAATAATGTCCATATTCTCTCTAACTATTTCAATTTCAATTCTGTTATGCAAATAAGAAGTAAGAGTGAGTGTTACCACCACGACACCTTTTTTATCCACAACCTGAGGAAGGAGATTGCTAAGCTGAATTTTTGCAAAATCACAATGGTCGACCGCAAAGAAGTTCAATGCCCTCATCTTCTAGCCAAGCATACGCTAGGTCATTTTGTTCCTCTTCCGGACACCGATGATGGAATCTATTCCTAGTTTTTGTGTTGTTGTCATGTCTATCTTTGCTTATCTGTTGTTTCTTGTTTCGTAGTTTCTTAACGTGCTTGGTGTTTTCATGGCTTGTAGTTGTATTTCAGTTTGCAGATACTCCTTCTGTATTTTCTTGTTCTCGGGTTTGTTTTTTAATGATATTTCTATCTCTTTATAGGAAAAAAACAAACCGCAAAAATTTACGATCTTGTTTGGTTTGATTTGGTTTTTTGGTGATAAATTTGAGGAATAAATGTTGGTAATAATTAGAAATACGAGATAACGACTAAAGAGAGATAAAGAGATAAATAAGAATAATAATTAAAAATAAGGATAATAATTAGAGTGAAATGTGAGTAATGTTCGGAAAATAATAGAGAAAACCATCTTGAAATTCAAAACGAAACACGGACCCAACTCTACAGGAACAATCTTGGGAACCATCAATATGGATGTCATTACTCCTAATTCAATAATTTTGAGTTTCATATCTTAGTTGTTTATTGATGAATTTGATTACGATGCTCTGGCCCAGAAAAGGGTACAATGTATTAAATCCATGACAAATAATATCGGCAATTTTCATGGCCATAATGTGCAAGCCCACTACAACAGTACAACTTGTTTTGAGTTTTCGAACAAATAAAGCAATTCATGGAGGATGTTATTGCCACTATTTTTATTTTTTTTGGCATTTTTATTAACTGATTTTTTTCAAAAACTAAGATAGGTCATCATCTCATAATACATCACATAAAAAGGTATGAACACAAAAACCAAGGCAGTTTTAAAACAACAAAACTCCCTTAGTGGAACACCCCATAGTGCGTCACTGAATAACTCTAAAGAGCAAATGGTGTAGAGATCTTGAATGTCTCACATTACATTCCGGGGATCGAGACGCATTCATCCCTCCCCTATGTACTAATAGATTAGAAATGACGAATGACAATAATAATAATAATAAATAACTCCAAAGATCCAGACCCCAGAAAAAAACACTGTAAACTGGCACAAAATTTGGAAGTTCAGTACTTTCATAAAATAATATATCTACCCAACAGCAACAAAGAACATGGAAATTAGGGTTGTCCAGCGGATCATCCGATCCGCCAATCCGACCAATCCGAACCATCCGTTGATCCATTCGTGAATGTTCGGTTCGGTTCTGGATCAAGAATTTCTTATCTGGCGGTTCCGGATCCGGATCGGATCCGCTCGATCCGCTAAATCCGCTCAATAATCCTTCTTTAATCTGTCAAATCCGCCCGATCCGATCCGTAACCGATCTGTGAATGTTCGGTTCGGTTCCGGATCTTAAAAACCATAATCCGCTCTGAGCGGATCGGATCGGATCCGTATCCGATCCATCCCGATCCGATCCGTGGACACCCCTAATGGAAATGGATTCAAGTTTTGGGAGGCAAATCCGTCTGTTAGCCTCAACAAGTTTTTAGTACTCCCTCCATCCATCCGTGTTTTGTTAGTCCATTTTTCGGTATTCGTGTCATATTTTTAATTATCTATATTTTTCAATTTATAATAAGTTTTATGATTTAAAAATTTCGTATAATAGAATTAATTGAGATTTATCAAATAAAATCCATATTGCACATTTGATGAGATTGTATGAAATTGGCAGAGAAGAAAAATACTATTCCCTAAAATTAAACGTCCCATAATATTTTGATGGAAGATTAGTAATGAAAAAAAAAAAAAACTTAACAAACACTAGGGAAGTGCAAAATGGTTGAAATATGGGGGGAAGAAAGTAAACACAATTGTTTTCGTAACAGAATGAAAATTACGGGGAGGAGAAAGTAGCTCTCAAGCACACTTCCAAGGCAAAAAAGTGATTACCAATAAAACAAGTAACCAGTTGGCAATGTGTGTCTATTGTGATAGCAAATGCGCATCAAATTCGGGCCTTGTTCTTGAATGGATTTTATGAGAGAAAATATAATTTTGATAAAATGTGGAGTAGTTTTGTTTAGAGGTGTGATAAAATGGCATTATTTTCCCAATTTGATTAAATGTAGAGTTGATAAAGGTGTTTTGTAAATGATTTGTGTAATAAAATCTAGTGTTGATAAAATCCGTTGAGAATATTAGATTTTATTAAAACTAGATTTTATTAGATAAAATCCATTCAAGAACAAGGCCTCAATCATTTGTTATTTATGGTTGTCATTTATGTGTCCTTAAAATTGGTTAATTTCCAAGTCATCCCCACTTAAATCTCCCTTTTAGTTTTTAGAGAAAAAAGAGTGAGGCCATTCTTAAAAGTCACGTAATTCGCACGTATATGTGTAAGCCGGAACATGAAAATGATTTAAAATTATATCTCGAATCACATAAATAAGCAAAAGCGAAGGTTGAAAGTATTGAGAGCGCGAGCGAAAAGCATTTCAAAGGATTCCGGGTGATTCCGAGTATCTTCAATACATCTGTATATCTCTATTTTAGAAACAAGACGTGACATATTGAGAAGAGATTTTGTAATTTATCCCCTCTTTTCCTTTAATTTTTTGTACTTTATGAGAGAATCTTGGAGGAACCCATTGTCCTTTTTAGAGATTTGATCTCTAAATTGACTTTTAGGTTTCTAAATATAGAGACCCAAACTTCCATTTGGTCTCTAAATCTTAAAAAAAAAACAATGACTCCTTCAAAAAGTACAAAAAAATTGAGAAAAGATGAAACAAATTACGAATTTTTTTGGCAATATGTCACGTTCGAACTCTAAAATACAGTAGAATCTAATATCTAAAATAGAGATATAAAGATGCAATGAATATCCCCTCACATCTCATCCAACCGTTTTATATGTACATATGGTGAGCATCGACTTGAGCTGGGGACCCCCTTGTGGTTTCCAAACGATCGATCCCAGCCGTTCATTCATTCCAAAATCAAATTCCGAACGGGCCATACGCAAAAATCAACTAAATCAGATATTTCTAAGTGCTCGATCCAAAATCATTCAATTTTTTGAAAGAAATGGGGTGATTTTGGATCGAGCACTTACGAATGTCCGAATTAGTTGATTTTGGTGTGGACCTACTCAGAGTTTGATTTTGGAGTGCATGAACGGCTCAGATCAACCATGTGGAACCCACAAGGAGGTCCCCGGCGCCGGTCAGTACACTGTGTGTACACGGGGTTGGTACCCTGGATTGAACAATGATACATACACACCCACTCGGACACACTCTGCCACACCTCCTCTCACATGTGAGGGGATCCACCCCACATGTGAGAGGGGGTGTGACAGAATGTGTCCGAGTGGGTGTGTATGTATATTTTTGCCCTGGATTTATCGCATCTCATCTGATTGAGAAAAGAAAGTGAGAAATTGCGGAAAAGAGAACAAACCCCCAAACCAGTACACTGTACACCTATCACTTCCTTTTCCGATAATTGTTCCCATTTGTCTTTTTCTTGCTTCTCGATTCCAATAATCCTTCCCCCTCTCCTCTCTCTCTCTCTCTCTCTCTACCTACTCCCACTTTTCTCACATCTTTTCGCTGCCCATTTCCTCCACTACGACCATCATTACCGCAAAACAGCTCGATCTCCTCTTTCGCTTCTTCTCTAGGAAAAAGCAAGGTTGATTTCCCTTCCATTTTCAGCTATCAATTCAAGAAAACACCTACTCATTGCTCTTCCAATATGATTGATGATCTAGCCTAGAAATTTTCAATTTTCTCCCTACTTGGTTCTTCCACAAATCAGAAATGGCCGCCGAGAAATCGACTTCCAAGGGCCAAGCATGGTGAGGCTACTGCAATTACTGTTTCCATTTTAATTTGTACAATACAAGAAGAAGACGATTCACACTTTCTTGTCTCGTTTTCTTTCTCTTCAGGTTCTGCACCACGGGTTTACCAAGCGACGTCGTTGTCGAAGTAGACGACATGGCCTTCCATCTACACAAGGTCAGTTTATCCCCTGCCCTCAATGTTTTTCGCGCTCTCTCTCTCTCTCTCCACAAATTCTGTGTCTAAAATACGAATCTGTTATTACAGTTCCCTCTGATGTCGAAAAGCAAGAAGCTTCACGATCTCATAACAGAGCAAGAGACAAACCCTAGAACAAGACTCCGTAAATCCTCTGCTGTTACTGCTGCTACTGCAGAGGAAGAAGGCAATGAGATCGAAGAAGAAGAAGAAGAAGAGGTTGAGGAGGAGAACGAGTCCTACTGTCACATCGCTCTCCCAGATTTCCCTGGTGGTTCAGAAGCGTTTGAGACCGCCGCCAAATTCTGCTACGGAGTCAAAATCGAGCTCTCGTCTTCAAACGTCGCTCCTCTACGCTGCGCCGCAGAGGTATTGGAGATGACGGAGGAATACTCGGTAGACAATCTAATTTCAAGAACAGAGAAATTTCTCTCTCAATCGGTTTTGAAAAACATCAAGGACTCGATTAAAGCCCTTAAATCATGCGAGAAATTGATTCCTCTTGCGGAGACTCTCGCCATTGTCGAGAGTTGCATTGAATCAGTAGCTTTAAAGGCTTCGGCCGCCGATCCGACCTTATTCGGATGGCCTGTGAATGAAAGGGTTGAAACCGGTGGCGGTCGACGGAAAACGACTAGCTCGTGGTTTGAAGAACTTGCTCTTCTCAGTCTACCGCTGTTCAAGCGGTTGATTTTCGCCATGAAAGCTCGAGATCTAAGTCCCGAGGTTATCGAAAACTGCTTGATTCACTACGCCAAGAAGTACATTCCAGGTGTTTCTCGGTCTAACCGGAAGCCATCGTCGTCTTCGTCCTCTATTCCATCGGAGAACGAACAGAGAGAGCTATTGGAGACTATAATCGCGAACCTACCAGCGCAAAAGAGCTCGAGTTCTTCGGCTGCCACAAGGTTTCTATTCGGATTGTTGAGGACCGCGAATATTTTAAACGCCTCTGAAGGTTGCAAATCGGCTTTGGAGAGGAAAATCGGATCGCAGCTGGAACAAGCGACGCTCGACGATTTACTGATACCTAGCTATTCGTATTTGAACGAGACGCTGTACGATGTGCAGTGTGTGGAGAGGATCTTGGGCTACTTTCTGGATGGTTTGGAGGAGAGATCGGCGGGGAGAATCGAAGGCGAAGGAGAGAATAGCAGCGTTAGATCGGCGGCTCTGATGTTGGTCGGGAAATTGATCGACGGTTATTTATCCGAGATCGCTTCGGATGCGAATTTGAAGCCGGAAAAGTTTTTTGAGCTTGCCGTTGCTCTGCCTGATCACGCCCGGCTATTTGACGATGGTTTGTACAGAGCCGTCGATGTTTACCTAAAGGTATGTGATTATGTTTACACCTACATACCTACATTCTCTGTATGCAAGTACTCAAATTATTGACAAAATGAAAATTCTAGCATTGATTAATTGGTATGATTAGAAGTAACCTATTAATGAGTTTACGATGATAAAACCCGAACGGGTTGGCAATGTGGTTTTGCCTTAGGATTTAGGGGTTTACTCCCACTTAATCTGATTACCCTTGTCACCAAATTTTTGAGGCCACTGGGGGTCATTCATAACCGATTGTTATCCCCAGGGCTCTAGAATTGGTCAAAGGTGCACGCAAAGTGGCCCAGATATACTTACCAAAAAAAAGTTATGATACCGCAATGTGCGTAGGGGACTAGGGGCGGACACAAAGGACTGCTCGAAGTGCTTGGGCTGCTTTGTTCGGTTATCAACGAGTAACCGATTCACGTTGCTTTGTTCGGTTTGAGTTTTGAGGTAAGGTTTTGAAGGTAATGAGTAAAGAGAGATAAAAAGAAAATTTTATTGGGACCATGCAGGGTAGGTGTTGAGACCCAACCAAAGTGGTTATGTGATTGGTATCTGCAAGTTCATTTGGTGGAAAATAAGTCTTAAAATTCTTATATACTATGCATGAAAGTCTCTTAGAATTTCAAGTAATTGACACTTTTTTTTGGGTCGTAGCGATCGTGTGAATGTACTTGAGTAGTAATTAAATACAAATGTGAATGTATCTGCATCTCTCTGAACTCTTTCTCACAAATGTGTGCAGGCGCATCCATGGATACCAGAGGCGGACCGAGAGAATATATGCGGGTTAATGGACTGCCAAAAGCTGACGCTGGAGGCGTGCACTCACGCGGCCCAGAACGAGCGGCTTCCGCTGCGGGCGGTTGTTCAGGTGCTTTTCTTCGAGCAGCTGCAACTCCGGCAAGCAATCGCGGGTACTCTCATGGCAGCCGAAGTGGCACCAGAGGACCTCCCTCGGCCCTCAAATCTGCGAGGGATGGAAGAACGAGAGGAGGAAGAGGGAGATGATGTGGCCGAGGTTCCGCCTGCGGTTGCTGCCGAAGCACCGCGGCAGCAGGTGGCGGAAGTTAGCCACGGTGGTGCGACGTGGAGGGCGGCGGTGAGGGAGAACCAAGTGCTGCGGCTGGACATGGACAGCATGAGGTCGCGGGTGCAAGAGCTGGAGCACGAGTGTTCTACGATGAAGAAGGCGATCGAGAAGATCGATAAGGTGGGACCGCCTGCCGGGGGTGGCGGATGGTGGGGGAAATTTGGGTGTAAGTTCAAGACGCAAGTGTGTGATTCGCATGAACGAACGGTCGTGGAAGTTAAGAAAAGGACGAAACCGCCGCCGCCGTCATCGCTAGAACGTTAGATACCGTTTCCCCCCTTTCATCCTTTATTTTTTGCTAAATTGATTTTCTTTGTCCAATTGTTTTCCAAGCATGCTTTTGTAGATTATTATTATTATTGCAAGAACTAAATTATCGAGTTCTTCAAATATGTCACGCGTGGTGGGCCTCGGGGAGAGGGATACGGTAACGCACGATGACACTTGCATTTGCGAATATGAGTTGAATACTTACTAATTATAAGGTTAGGTTTGTTGCCGATATCATTGAATGAATCCAATATGATTTGGTCACATTTATTTAAGAATAGATAGGAGTAATTTTTAAGGATAATAATTGTGTAATGATAATTCCGTGTTAGGTGTCTGATTAATTTAAATGAAAAATCTTGAACCCTTCTATATACACCGACGGTGCACCGACCGGCGTCGGGGACCCACTTGTGGGTTTCAAATGGAAAATCCGAACCGTTAGATCATCTTAAAATCGTTTTCCGAGGGGCCCTACGCGAGAATCGAGACAATCGGACGGCCCTAAGTGCTTGATCCAAAATCACCCCATTTCATCCAAAAAAACCTTGGTCGGTCCCCTTATGTTTTCCGAAAAATCTTGCAGAATGAACAAATTAGAGCACATGCATGGGATAGGAGGAATCACAATCGCCCAGAAAATTCCAAAGTATTTTGAGAGAACAACATAGTTTCGGCACGCGGGCGTTGCCATCAAATGAGAACTAGCAACGCACCGAAGCCGGATCACATCTTGTTTTTACGTCGCACCTAATAAAATTGCGACACTGCATTCCACACGATAAATTTGTTTGTGCGAGATTTGTTCAAAGCGCCTCGTTAACGACTCCAGAAATATTGAATAAATACCTTAATGGCACCACAGAAATTTATGTCTTATGTTGACCTATTCTCTTCATGCAAATCCCATGAAGCCCAATGAATGTGTTCTCATAAATTGGTCCCCTCCTCCTTGTGGATGATGCGTATGAGACCACAACAGACATCATAAATATGTGCCAGCAGACAAAGGGAAAGTGAAACTCAACCTTTTTACTATTTTGGTGTTTGGTTTTTTGTTTTTGGGGTTTGTTTTTACTTCAATGTTCCAACTAATCATTCACTTCTTGTACGAAGAAAAGCAGTCCCACATTCGATTATGTTCCAACCCACATGCGTGTGTAGACTTCAACAAATTAAGTGACCTCTGAAATTATACCGTTTCACTCTTTTGTCAAACTCTCTTTTGGGTATTGTTGGAAATCTTAGAGTTGTTAGAAAGAAAATTTTGATACATTACAACACATAAAGTAGGTTTAATCAATCACTAGAAAAGACATTTTGTCAATATAATAAGAAATTAACTTCGCAAAAACTCCAAATTAGTTTAACAGTAAGGCTGTCCTTACTTTTTAAGTTTTCTTTCTAATTATCAAATTTTCGGAAAGGACAAACGACGTGGTATCCTCGTCCCCCTTGTGTTTTTTTTTCCTATAATGATAATGATTTCAAACTTTCAATGCCGTATAATGACAATATAGAAAACACGTGTAATCAGGGCCGGCCCAGGCCCAAGGCCCACAAGGCTTGGGCCTAGGGCACTCCAAAAATGACTACTATTTGGGGCACTCCACCATTTTATATAATTGGTATTGAGTATAACTCTTTTTACCCAATAAAAATTAGTAAAAGACCCAACCTTTCACGTTCTCACGCCACACTCTTCAATGGGGAGACGGAGTTTATCTTTATAGACAAAGGAGAGGTTGCCGAATGGTAAGTAGTCGATGTGGGATCAGAAGAAGTAATGCAAAGGCAGCAAAGGAGAGGTTGCCACAACAAAGAGGCCAACTTTGAAAAATCACTATAAATCGAGCTTTGTATATTTTTGAGTGATTCTAGTGTCAAAAGCTTCGCAAAAGAATATATTTCAAACGTCATGAAGGAACCCAAGTCCAATTTGACCTCTAAGTATGAGAAAACAGACAAATTCCAAAGCTATATCAATCTGTCCCATAGCAGATTGAGAGTGTTGCAGACCAGATTTCAAAAATCCACTATAAATCAAATTCTTAATGGGTTTGAGTGATTCCAATGGCAAAAGAAAGACCTCTGAGTGCACTTTAAATCATATGAAGGAACCAAAACGTAATAAACAGTTTATTAAGGGAAAATCGCCCAAAACAGCGACCCCTGTAACCAGTTTTACAGGGTAATATCTCTCTCTCTCTCTCTCTCTCTCTCTCCTCTAATTCCTTTCTTCTCTTTTGTTCAGCAATTCCCACATCGAAAGTTTAGCAAACTTTCTTCTCTGAGAACCCTTATATATACAGCACTTCACTCTATTCCATCTAACCTTAATCCCGCACATGGATTTTCAGCTAACGCGAGCTAAGCCCAAGCATGTCAAAAGTGAGGGTACTTGTAGGGCACATTTTTTTTACTAGGCCTAGGGCATCCAAAAACCTTGGGCCGGCCCTGCGTGTAATCACAGAAGTGGGTCGAATTATATATATATATACCTTCACCCGTCATATGGTGAATTTGGTACGAAAAATGTTTCACTTTTTTTTTAATCCTGCGTCTCCTACGATGTAGCAACATTACAAAGATTGAATACACGCAATTAGAAAGATTTAGCTTGTCTTTCTTAAAAGCAACATTTCTCAATGATTTATCGGGTCAACATAGCTGATGGGTTTGCTTTGAAGGCTTGGTTCAATTTAGGATCAGGTAGGTGAAGCACATCTACGGCATGACCATCTAGTTGACATCCCAATTGAAGCCTTTTTGAAGCACATCCACAGCTCATTTAGCCAATGGGTGTTTTGTGATATTCGTTGTCTTATTCACTTTTGAAAATGTTCCTCCTTCCTCTTCTTGATGGATTAGAAACATTTTGTTACTACTTTCTTATTTTTGATGATACGTACCATATCTATTTGTAGACACCCCAATTTTGAACCCGAGATACGCTCGTGCATCTCCGATGATGAAACGGATCAATCACGATTACCTGGAACTGGTGAAAATGATTTGAATTTGATCAAAACCAACCAAACACTACCCAAGCAATCAAAATGTGCCAAACCAACCCAAGCACTGCCAAATCAAGCCAAGCCAGCAAATTGCCATCCATAGCCTTGAGCGCTCAAGCCCATGGCCTTGAGCGCTCAAACCCCTGAGGAGCACCTTGAGCGCTCAAGTCCACAGCTTTGAGCGCTCAACCCCCGTCCAGTCAGCAACTTGCAGAGTATCTCATCATGAGATTTCCTGCATGGGAGCGTCTGTGGTTGATCTTATACGATCCCTATACGTATAATACACCCCACTAAGTCCTAAAATACGCCTAAAATGCTCCCAAATACATAAACCCACTTCTCTCTCTCTCCTTTCTTCCCTCCCACTCACTCTATAAAACCACCCATTGCCCCCTGGTTTGAGGGACGAGCTCTCATACTCCTTACCTTCAGTTTCTACCAGAAAACCACTCCTCTCTCTCTCTCTCTACAAAACCATTCATTCATCATCAAAACCACCTACAATACCATTGATCAAACCCAGAAATTTGACCTTTGATCATCAATCAACCATCCACATTGTTCAATTCGTCCAGAATACAAGCCAAAAACATCCACAATCAACCTCTCGAAGCCCAGAATCAAGCTCAAATCACAAACCTCTTCCAAAAGGTAGTAAAAAAATGTGATAAACTCACTGTTTTGATCTTTCTGAGGAAGGCTAGTGAGTTTAAGCAAGTTCTCTATACTTGCATTGAACTCACAAAGGCCTGAAAGTTGCTTAAAAACCTCTTTCAAATCTGCAGTTAGAACAGGTTTGAGCGCTCAAGCCTTTGGCCTTGAGCGCTCAAGCCCAGTTCTGAACAGACCACTGTTTTGTTAACTTCTGAGCTTTCTTTTGGTTTTGATCATTGTCTAAAAGTTAAGTGTGTTCATGTAGCTTTCAAAACAGTTCATTTTCACACCAAAATTACATGCATGAACATAAATTAACCATTTCATAGTGATTAAACGTCAAAAACTTCAAATTTCTCATATTTGATTGCAAAACAGTGGCTTTCTGTCCTTTTGAAACTTTATTTTACGCCTTTGGTGGTCCTGAGGAAGTAATAAAATCAGTTTAAAGGTTAAACAGTGGAAAGCCATGTTATGGCTTGAGCGCTCAAGGTCAGATCTTTGAGCGCTCAAGCTGTTCTTGGCCTATTTGCAGTTTTCCAGCAATTCTGATGATGACTCATGATTTAATCCCTTGCTGGTGTCATCAGTGTAACATTTGTGGCCTGAATCCCTCTCTCTTGCAGAATTGGTTTGAGCGCTCAATCCACGAGCCTTGAGCGCTCAAACTGGTTCTAAAGCAAGTTGGTTTTAAGCATTTTCTGGTGATTTCTAAAGGGAGGTGATGCTTGTGTGATGTTCCTGTGGTGTATTTAAGTCTTAAAGCAGCATCAAATATTGAAAACCAGCAAGGAAAGTGTTCGGGTGGAATGAGGGTTGAGCGCTCAAGTCATCACCCTTGAGCGCTCAATCCCCATTCTGGAATCCAGTTTGCATATAGTTTGATAAGTCTCGTGTTTATAATTTCTTGAGTTATTGTGCGATTTCTGTTGTAATTTATTTTTGTGAACATTTGTAGTTTCACGTTCATCATCCATGTAGATCGTGCGCACAAGCATCCACAGTAAAATCGCATCTCTTGCATATTTTGTTATTATGTGATTCCCGTCCCCGATTCCCCATTTATGTGAATAAATCAAATTTTAAACATTTCCAAAATCCCACAAAATATCAAGTAGAGACCGGTTCACGGACCGGGCGAGAGGGGTGCCGTAAAACCCTTCCCCTCTCGTAACCAAACCCCCGAATCCGAGAAATCTTTGGTTCCGCCATGATCAGTAAAATCTTTTTCTATGGGCAACGAGTCATATTTTTATCGATTTCTCGGGTTCGGACCTCAAATCCGGGTGGCGACTCTAACAAATCACAATCTTTTCGCACAATCTCGGTGGGCCGTCCACACTATTGTAGCCTCTTAGCTTGCTATATTTTCTTTTTTTCTCCTTAGAGTATGTCCCTTGTAGACTATATATCACTTCTATTCCGTGACGAAGATGATCTTTGTCCTTCCCACCAATAATCTTGAACTTCATTTCTTCACTATCCTATATCTATCCGACTCATCCGGATCCACAATCCAAGTTTTTGGGTTACTATCACCAACACCAATAAATATCTTATCAGGTGTAGAGACAGAATCTGATGGACTATTGTCACTTATAATGAACAATAGCACATGGTGCACAACAGCTTCCTCTTTTGCATCTTGCCCCACTTGCACATTCCCAATTAATTTAATGCCCTTCCCAACAATTTTGTTGGATTGACGGTCAGACCTTTTATTTCTCAAATTAATCCCATTTAGCAACTTCGAAACACTTTAATTATTAAAAGTAACATCCCTTAGCGCTTTATCGAATAATTGTAACTTCCTTACTCCCCTCTTAGTCCTTTTAAAAAGTCTAGGGATATTCTGTACATAATGTCTGTGAATGTACATGCGCAAGGGCGCACAGGCACGATAACTACGCCTGTACCCACTGCCCGCTGAAGTTCGCATTTTTTTAAAACGCAAACGGGTTCCGAAACTGGGTGCTTCCTCCTCCTTCCATGTTTAATAAAACACTCCAATTATTTTATCCTAACACTTCTACCCACTCTATCACGAATCTTCCCCACCAAGATACTACTTTCAAAATAATTCAAACACTTTAAATTCTTGCCTTTACTTTTCCCTTTACTTTACCCCCTTATGTTCTTTTTTTCTATAATGATTTCAAACTTTCAGTGCCGCATAATGAAAATCTAGAAAACATGTGTAATTACAGAAGTGGGTCAGGTTATATATATAGCTTCACCCGTCATAGGGTGAATTTGGTACGGAAGATGATTCACGACTATTTATTATTATTATTATTATTATTATTATTATTATTATTATTATTATTATTATTATTATTATTATTATTATTATTATTATTATTATTATTATTATTATTATTATTATTATTATTATTATTATTATTATTATTATTATTATTATTATCTAGCATCTCCTTTTCCAAAGATTCAACAACATTACAAAGATTGAATACACGCAATTAGAAAGATTTAGCTTGTCTCTCTTATGAGCATCAGTTCTCGATGGTTTATCGGGTCAACATAGCTGATGGGTTTGCTTTGAAGACCTGATCCAATTTAAGATCAGGTAGGTGGAGCACATCCACGACATGACCATCTAATTGAAATCCCAATTGAAGCCTCTTCGAAGCACATCCACGGCTCATTTAGACAATGGATGTTTTGTGATATTCGTTGTCTTTTCCACACTTTTGAAAATGTTCCTCCTCCCTCTTCTTGATGGATTAAAAACATTTTGTTATCACTTTCTTACTTGCTGAGAAGTACCATATCTATTGGAGCCTCTTGGCTTGCTATCTTTTCTTTTTCCTCCCTGGAGTATCCCATTTTAGGCTGTATATTCAGTTATTCTTTTTTCTATTTCAAGATGATTGAGTGGTGTTCTTACTCCATCACCAAAAAGCCGTGTTCACACCCAATGCATTTCTTAGAGAAAAAAAAGAGTTGGAAATCCATTATGTGTTTTTTTAGGCGGTTACAATTGACTAAATTTATTCTTTTTGGGTACAAAAATGGACTAAATGTATGGGGTATATTAATATGTGCTTCTTTTGGTTCCAAAGCTTCTTGGGGATGGAGGAGTATAATGTGGGGTAAAGAACTATTGAGTCGGGGGCTAACATGGAGAATCGGTAATGGTCTAAGCATCCAAGTTTTTAAAGACTAGTGGATCCCCAATACTAATAGTCCATAAATTGGGCGGGATTTTCACTAGGTATTCTCTGATTTTAGAATGAAGGATTTGTTTGATCCATCCTCTAAATAGTGGAGGGTTCCTCTGATCTCAAATCTATTTCCCGAAGACATTGTAAATAGAATATTGACTCTAAATGTCCCGGTTAGGGATGCTCAAGATGAGCCATATTGGGAGCCAGCTAAGGATGAGAAGTTTTTTTGTTAGAACAACATACTTTCTCACGTTTTATAGGCGATATTCTGGGGAGCTACAAGGAAGACAAGTGTCGTTTGAGACATGGGGTAAAGTATGGTGGGCATTGAATTTTCCTCCCAAGTTCATGAGTTTCATTTGGAAAGTAGTTCATGGCATCCTGACAGTTAAAAATGTTTTGAGTCGAAGGGTAATGGATATTGAGTTGGCGTGCCCAATGTGCGAGACAAAGCATGAAACTCTAGAACACTTGTTTTTCAAGTGCCCTCTCTCCAAAAGACTATGGAGAGCTTCCCATTTGGGTTTTGATTTTGATAGTGGTAGCCCTGTGTTAGTTACTGAATGGCTGGAAGGTCAGCTTAAAATTGCTCCAGATAAAATGGCGATATGGGATTCAGTATGTATGCTTTGGATTATCTGGTGTAACCGTAACGATAGGATATTTCGAGGGGAGACAACAATACCTGTTGCAATACTAGCCAGATTTGCGGCTTTGAGATTCAGTTTTGATCCAGAAAAGAAGAGCAAATTGAAGGCCATGATTGACTCTGGGGACATAGTGGATAAAGAACCATATATCATGAGTGAAGCAGAAGTTAGCTACATCTTCAGCGCATTCAAACATCTGTTGCCAATGTGAAGCATTTTGTGACAAATGGGGCTTGGGGCTTGGTGCTTGGGACTCGAGTATGTAAAAAGAGTCGCTGCTTTAGTGAAGAATAGTGGTCTAGATGCTAAGGAAGCCTAGTAGGTGATGGAATACAAAGCCAGTTCTACAACTTTGGTAGAAATCAGAGCTTGTATTTTGGCTTTGCAATGGGATCAGGATAAGGATTTAAAGGAAGTTTGCATCTCTACTGATAGCATGGAGTTTGTCAAAGGTCTCAACAACGCAATAAATGCATCAGTTCTAACCCAACCTGCTCTATTAGATTTTTGTCATCTATGTACTAGTTTTGATTATGTTAAAGTTATGAAAGTAAGTAGACTCTGACTTTTCTAATACTAGTACAACTTTGCCATGTTCCTTTTTGCCATTCTCTTACTTGAATCCGAGAGGTGTGGTGCAGTAAGTGTGTTGTAAAACTACGTTGTTTTGCTTATTTTTGGTACACCTTCAAAACTTCCAAAGACCCTGTTTGGAGAGTTAATTTTGGGGTTAAATTTTAGGGGCTTTAGGCTCTTTGGGGTAGGCTATAGTGGGTTTAGGGCCAAGAACATCACTCAAATCTTTCTAATGGCATGTATTCAATCTTTGTAATATTGCTGCAACGTTGGCTAAGGAGAAGCTAGATAAACCAAAAAAAAAAAAAAAAAAGAGTGAAATAGAGGCAGTAAATAATCTCCTTTTTAGAACTGTTGCCGTCTTTATGAAGAAGAAGAAGAAGAAGAAGAAGAAGAAGAAGAAGAAGAGGGTGTTTGGGCAACTCTTATTTTGCCTTTTCACGTCCTCCTTTTCTCTTTCTTGCTGTTTGGGTGACAAAGATGAAAACCTACTCTCTGAAAACATATTCTCCATTTTTAACATTCCAAGCCAAAAGCTAAAAAGAGCTCCAGAGCTCCTTTTCAACTTTTACTTCTCATTCTCATTTTCCACTCAAATTCTATCTCCCATTATACCCCTCTACCCCCTCAACACCCGGATCAAAGTCTCTGACCTTGAAATCGTTCATCATTGTCCCGTACTCGTGCACGGTCCCAAAACCTCTACACCTCTGGCGGCGGTGGTGGAGAAGGAAGAGGTGGTTCGGGATTTGATGGCTGTGGTGGTGTTGATGACGGAGGAGATTCAAAGGATTTGGGCGGCGGTGTTGTAGATGGTGGAGGGAGACTAAAGATGGGGTTTGGGATGAGGAGAGAGGGTTGTGGCATGAGTTGAAGAAGATCGTGAGGTGCTGTTGGTAGGTAGTCGTCATTGTAGCCATCGGATCAGTGCTTCAATTTTTCCTTCAATCTGCTGCCTCAGATCTGATCTCCTTTTATGTATACCACTATAAAACTATGTGGGTACATATAAAATATAATATATACATATGTGTGTGTGTGTGTATTGGCTGTGAATGTGAGGACTGAGGAGAGTATTATTCTAACAAAAAAAATTAAATTGAAATTAGAAACGAGGGGAAAATGGTAAACAATTAATTCATAACTCATTTGCATCATTATTCTCCCAAACACTACTCCTACTGCAAAATGCATTCTACACAGTTCCTTCAAACACTCCTCACAGATTCAAAACACATTCTGACAATAATTTAAAGCGTCAAAATGCTAAAAAGTTAAAAATGAAAAGCTGAAAAATAGGCTCTCAAACACCTCCAAAAAAGAATATGACAACGGAGTTTCATGAGATTAATTATTTTCTTTTCTCGTAAGAAGTATTGAGTACGTCATTGCGTTTCTCATGGTGTCTTAAATTTCTTTGAGAATGTTTTTATGATTCTTTTTAAGTTCCTAAGTGTCTTTTAGTTTTTTTAAGAGTTAAACACATTTTTCTTTTAGTCTATGGTCAAGTCTTAATCTATTAATTATTGTCTTGAAAATGTTATCTTTACCTATCCTTGGAGGGATGTTCCAAGAGGCCTATATAAGTCATTGTTTATGAATAAATTATTTAGTTGAGAGTTAAATTGAATTGGCCTTTGGTTGTTGTGAGAAGTGTTTCTACTTCTTGTTTATCGTTTTTGTACCTCTTAGGCGGATTCCTTTGAGTGGTGAGCGACCCTTACATCCTGTATCCTTTTTAGACACCTCGGATGGTGATTTCCGTATCCCGTTTTGTTCTACTTGGGTGGTGAGCCCACTTATCCTTTTATTTTTTTACTTTTATCTTTTCCCATCTACCCAACCCGGCATCATCAGAATAGTTGCAGTCACCACATGGAAAAAAGGACAATGTCAACCAATTGATACTCACCTAGTTAGCTAATTGAGTAACAACACAATTCTCTATTCAGGTGAATAGTAAAACAGAGATTAGTCAACTAGGTAAGATAATCTGGTTCAAAAAAAGCTAGGTAAGAAATGGCTCCCAAAGTTAAATAATACTCTCTCCGTTCCTTTTTTTTAGTGTAGACTGGGCTGTCCCTTAATAAATGTTTGTTTAAAAAATTTAATGGGTAAAAGTTTGTAAAATTATTATTTTGCACTTTCGAAAAATTAGTGAAAAAAGAGTTAATAGGTAAAAGTGGAGATAAAAGTCGATATGAAAGGTGTCATGATTATGTTTCTTTAATAAGTTGAATATATAAAATAACACACTGAAAAAAGGGTCGGAGGGAGTAAGAGGGAAATGAGCAAAATGACGTAGTTTTGTTGAACAACACCTACTGCACAACACCTCCCCGGATTCTTGTTAAGCTTTCTTTTGGTTAAAGTTGGAAATCTTGAGTTGTTGAAAGAAAATTTTATGCTACATTACAATACACAAAGTAGGTTTAATCACTCATTAGAAAAGACAGTTTTGTCAAAATAATCAGAAATTAACTTTGCAAAAACTCCAAATTAGTTTAACGGTAAGACTACCCATTATAAATTTTCTTTCCCATCACCAAATTTTCAGAAAGGACAAACCACGTAGAATCCTCTAACCCTTTTATATGTTTCTTTTTTCTATAATGATTTCAGACTTTTAGTGCCACATAATGTTTATCTAGAATACACGTGTAATTACAAAAATGGCTCGGGATATATATGCAGTTATGATCTATTGAGAACTCCCTCACGGATCCTTCTGTGTAGACCACCCCTGTTTTTGACTTTTCGGACTAAATTTTGACGATCCGAACCGTTCAATGTGTTTAAAACGTGTTTTCCAAGGTCAACGCGAGGAATCGCCAAACAAAAAATACCCGAAAGGGCTTCATCCGAGCAGTTTTTCATAATAACGGTACATATATAATTTATCGAAAACTGCTCGGATGAAATCCTTCCTGGTATTGTTTTTTGGCGATTCCTCGTCCTGACCCTTAAAAACACGTTTTAAACATATTGGGCGGTTCAGATCGTCGAAATTCGACCCCAATCCATGAGGTTCTCATGGAATTTCCGTGAGGGAGTCCTCATTAGATCACACTCAATGCATTTCTTAGAGATAAAAGAGTTGGAAATCCATTATGTGTTTTTTAACTTGTTACAATTGACTAAATGTATTCTTTGGGGGTACAAAAATGGACTGAATGTATGGTGTATATTAATATGTGCTTCTTTTTGTTTTGTTGCAACATAAATTAATCCATTCGTTTCTTTTTATTTTGGTTTTCATCTTGTCAACTATGTCTTCTTGGGTCTAAGTTTGATTGATGCCAAGTTGGATGTCATCATAGACTTTTCTAATACCATTTCTGCAATGTTCTGCAATGTTCCTTTCTACCATTCTCTTATTATATTTAACTTTGTGATCCTACCCAGTTGACTTAATCTCTGTTTTACCATTCACGTTCAGAGAATTGGGTTGTTACTCAATTAGCTAACTAGGTGACCATCAATTGGTTTATGTAGGAAGGGTTCTTTGTTTAATTCTTGAAGATAAAAATCAACGTGGAGAGGCAAACAATAGCTGACAATTGAACAGAAATGAGAGGGTGTGTATAGGGGTGAAGGATTAAGCCAGGTATACAGAAAGAGAAGGCAGCAGGATTCAATCCATTCCCCTTAAGATCATCATCGTCTTCGAAATCACAGTTCTAGATGAAGTGTGGGCTCGCGAGCACTAGCAAGAGCAATGCTCTTGTTTCCAGAGCTCAGAGGCACTTTCTCTCTCTAGAATTTCCGTGCTCCAAGGACGAATCTGAAGATCTCCCTCGGAATTTGTGAATGAATGTCCCATATTTATAGGAATCTGCACCCAATCATTGGGCTGCAGACATTTCCCCAATAATATGATGACACGTGCTCTTTCCGCATACCTAGGCGACGTGGGTGATGTCACTGGCCGTTAGGAAGATTCCATTAGGTCATTCCAGTGCATCATTTTCCCTCGCAGCGACCCTTAATCCCTTAAAGCCACCAAGCCACTTGTATCTCCCCTATTCCCGTTGTGCTAGTCGTAGTTGCGAGCCCTTTGGATCGCGCCAAGACCTAACTCGAGCTCGTATCGACTTCCCTTCCCCTGCCTTTTGGTCAGGTGCCGTCGCGAGCCTACTTCGCGTGTTCGCGTGAGCGTTCGTTCTTCCCCGTCGCGTCAATCATCCTTGCTGAGGGTCTCGCGAGGGGTGAGCTCTTCCTAAGGTAATGTTTCCCCTGTTGAGGGCATCCCTTTCTGAAAGTAATAGTAGTTTGGATATGTAATACCGCGAGGGCCGTTCTTCGCGGTGTCTTATTCGCAGGTTCTTAAACTTAACCGACGTCTGACGTGTCTCCTGCAACTTTGCTCGAGCCACGTGGCTATCCATTCATAGGCTGGTCAACCGCCACATCACCCGACGCGCTGACCTTTCCTACATAAGCCCCTCGCGCGAGCGTGAGTTCGCGGCGCGTGGCTGTTAACGTGCCGAATCGCGCTCGTGCGACGTCAGCGAAGTCCGTCATTTTAGCCTTCCCTCCAAAAGGTGGCCGTTCCAAATTTCGAAGTTGCAGGCCGATTGGACTGCTGACACCGTCTTAGACGTTCGTTCTCGTGATGACAGACAAGCTGTGTCTATAAATACCTCCTCAGAGAGAGAGAGAGAACCTTTTACTCTTCCTTTGCCAAGTTTCTTAAGTCTCCAGAATTCCTCAAACTCCTTCTTCTTCGAAACCCTAGTTTTTTTCTCCTCTCTCAAGTGAGTCATGGCTCGATCGCGTAAACATGAGCCTGACACTGAGGCTCTTTTGGCAAAAACGTCCCTACCTCCTGCTAGTGAATGGAGAAGGGCTCCATATTTGAGGCCTGAAGGCGACATCTTCTGGGCTAACGTCCAGAATTACGTTCCTCTCCGGGGTAATCCCAACGCCCAGCCCCTCTTGCTTTCTGATGAAATTAGTGCTTCGGGGGCGGATATGGTCGACCCATCGTCATTGGTGAGGCTGAGGATTGAGAGGGGCGATTACCCTTTCTCGCAGGTCCAATATAGGGCCAATATTCAACCCCCAAGGGATTGGGGCGATTGGGTGTCCACGATCCTTGATAAATTTGAGCACAGAGTGATCCTTGACAAAGTGGGTTTGCTGAAGACTGTGCAACTCTCGCAACACCTCGTCGCGAGTCGCCCTCAGCGCGATCTCGATTTCGCGGTGAGCCGCTGGAGCCCCACTAGCCACACCTTCATATTTCCTTTCGGGGAGGCCGCTCCGACTCTTCTTGACACCGAGGTTCTAATGGGCCTTCCCACCCGCGGAGAGTATCACTACGATCCCGCTACCTGTCCTTCTGAGGTTAAGACGGTGATTGAGTTCATAGAGGGGGAGTTCAAATCGGCTGGCGAGTATGGTTCGCGCTACGACAACGCGGGGAAGATCCGAGCTCCTCCGAAAGCCAACAAGACGACTTGGGGCTCTTGGCAGCGGTATTGGTTTCGTGACATTGCCCCTGTCGAGGTGGATGGGAAGCTTGGGGTGACCATGAGTGCTTATCACGGAGGTCCGCTATCCTTGGCGGCTTTCCTCGTTCAGTTCTTGTCTCTCTTCCTCTTCCCTGATTTTTCACACGAGGGGCCCCGCCGCGAGATGATCCCCCTCGCAGCCGTCCTCGCGGCAGAGAAGAAACTTCCGTTGGGTCCCATGTTTTTGGGCCATCTTTATCATCAGTTAGACCGCACCGCTCAGGACTTCGAGCGATCTATGGGGAGGTATGAGATTACTTCTATGATTCACATCTCCTTCTTGCTCGGTTTCTTCTACGAGTATTTTCCAGCGGTTGCTCCTTCTCCCCGCGAGCTCCCTCCATTGAAGACTATCCAGGAGGGGAACGCTGCTGGTGATATCATCCGCGATGCCAGGGGTATGCCCATCTTGCGATTGAGCGAGAGGGTGCCTAGGATCATGAGGTGGGCAAAGACCTCCTCCAGCAAACTGTTTGAGGACTGGTGCGACGAAATAACATCTTTTAATCCTCGTCCCTACGAGCAACCCGCTGATGGAGCACTAGGCCCTGCCGTCTTTTTGGAAGACACCGCGGTGGATTTTCAGAGCAAAAGCATTCGATCCCATAAGTTGGACCTCCTCGCGTGGGTCACCCCCAACTATCTTCCCACTCCCTCCACTGAGGGCCCCATCATGGTGCTGTATAGAGCTGACAGGCTCCAGCTACAATTTGGGTATGATCAAGGCGTCCCTCGCGAGCCTCCTTCTTTGCCCAAAGATTTCTTAACTGGGACTCGTCGTTTTCTGAAGTCATTCAACCATGAGCTCACCGCGGGCTATGGGGGAGATAGGATCATCCCTAGCTCCAAGCGTAGGGCAGCCTTTACCCCAGAAAACAGGGTATACTGGGCCAAAAACTTACAATCCTTCGCGAGCTTTGTTCAGACCCCAGCGGTGGTGCCACCCGCGGAGCCTATTTCGAAGAAAGACCTAACCCTGCGCACTTTCAAACCAGGGAAGGACCCCGATTGGCGCGGTCCCCAATCGTGTTGGGTCAAGGGCACCGCGGTTCCTTTGGACGTGGTCAGTGCTATCCCCATTCGGCGAATCCGTCCCGCGGACATGGCTTTTGCAATCCCCTTCCATCCTTGGCCAAAAATAACCCAAATGAGTGATCTGCTCGTACAATTTTCTTCCCCCGGGGTGATCCATCTCATGTACCTTATGCAGAACCTCCTCTGCTTCATCGTTTGTCAAGCATCTGAGAGGGATATGATCGAGGGTCCTTCTGTAAAGCTGGTTTTCTTTGATGAAGAATCTCTTCTCACAGCGCTGCACTTCTCGGATACCTGCGCGATCCATGGGCAGGGCCCCTTCCTTCAGATAGTCAATGTATTTCTGCCTCCAATCTTTTTCTTCACTTGAAAAGTTGCACTCGTGTTCGATTTCGTGCAGTGAACAGTTAGGGCATTCCTTAAGTGTGGTCGCGACATCGTCTTTCATTGTAGGCCAATAATAGCCTTGCCGTTGGACCCTCCTGTATAGCGCGATGTCGTTCTCGCCACATGTCTCTTCATGAATCTGGCTCAGTACTTCCTTAGCTTCTGCGCTGTCAATACACCTCGCGAGCCATCCCTGGGAGCCGCGAAAGTACAGCTCCCCCTTCAAAATGGTGAATTGTGATAAAGCCATCATGGGGATCCCTCCGCTGCCCGTCGCGATCTGCGATTTGATGGGTTCGCGCCAGTCCTGATCATTGGGACTCTTATATTCTTCAACAAATGATGGTTCAGTCATTTTTGTGATCTTAATGGCCACCGCGTCTCCTTTGAATTCTGTCTTGGCCCCTAAAGTAGCCAACGCGTCAGGGAACCTGTTTTCGGACCTGGGCTTGTGAATAACGCTGACATCGTTAAAATCTTTCTTGAGTCTTTGAACAGTTGCCCTGTATGACGCGAGGCTAGCTTCTTTTAGGGCGTAGACACCTTCGCTTTGCAAGATTATCAGCTTTGAGTCCCCCACGATTCTAAGTCTCTTAATCCCCTTTTCTTTGGCCGCGAGCAGTCCTAGGATAAGTGCTTCATATTCCGCTTCGTTGTTGGAGCACTGAAATGCTAACTTGTAAGACAGGTACTGCTTCGCGCCACTATCACTCTGCAGCGTGATTCCTGCTCCAGCAGAACTTCCTCCTGTTGCCCCATCGAAGCTTAGAGTCCAGTTCTCTTGTTCAGAGCTGGTTGCTAATGCTTCGAAATAATCTCCTAGTAATGATTCATTTAACGGTTCGCACTCTCCACTAGGAAACTGGGCCAACAGATCTGCGAGGGCCTGGCATTTGATCGCTCGCGGCGCGGTGCATTCTATATCGAATTCCGCTAGGGCTAGCAGCCACTTCGCGGCTCTACCATTAAGTACAGGGCAAAAAAGTAGGTATCGTATAGGGTCATTCCTGGTTACGAGCTGAACTTTGAATGAGAGGAAGTAGTGCCTAAGCTTCTGTGCTGTAAAAACAAGTGCCAAACAATGGCGTTCAATTGGCGTATAACGTTCTTCTGCTCCTTGTACTTTTCGACTAATGTAATACACAGGCTTTTCAAGTCCTCCCACTTCTTGGGCCAGTAGTGCTCCGATTGACTTCGCGGTGGAGGTGAGATATAAAATCAATGGTTTCCCTTTTTGTGGGGAGACCATCGTCTGAGGCGAGGCTAAAACGTTTTTCACTTGTTCGAAGGCCAGCTGGTGTTTACCTTTCCATTCAAATCTGGATTTTCCCTTCAGCAGATCACCCAACGGTGCAGTGATTTCCGCTAGGGCAGGGATAAACCTTCTGAGGTAAGACACCTTCCCCAAGAACCCTTTGAGGGATCGCTGGGAATGGGGAGGGGGCATGTTTGAGATAGATCGAATCTTGGATTCATCTGCGTCGATGCCATGTCTATGTACCAAGAATCCTAAAAACTTTCCCGCTGTGACCCCAAAAGCACACTTGAGGGGATTCATTCGCATATTGAACCTTCTACACCTCTTGAACACTCCTTCGAGGTCGCGGATATGATCTTCTTTGTATTTCGATTTCGCGACGAGGTCATCAACGTAGATTTCCACTGAGTGATGGATCATATCATGGAAAATTGCTGTCATTGCCCTCTGATACGTCGCACCAGCATTTTTAAGACCAAATGGCATGACGGTGTAGTAGAAATTTCCCAAAGGGGTTCGGAAAGCAGTCTTTTCGGCGTCCTCTGGTGCCATTTTGATTTGATTGTACCCACTGAATCCGTCCATGAAAGAAAACATTTCATGACCGGCAGTGATGTCAACCAAAGTATCGATGTGAGGCAATGGCATTTCGTCCTTCGGACAAGCTTTGTTGAGGTCGCGGAAGTCCTCGCAGACCCTGATTTGGCCGTTCTTTTTCCTTACGGGCACAATGTTGCATAACCATGTAGGGTATTGTATTGGGCGAATGAATCCCGCACTTCTGAGCTTCTCCACCTCTTCTTTAATCTTTTCTTCCAAATCTGGATGGTACTTCCTCTGTGGCTGCTTCACTGGTTTGGAGTTCGGGAATACGTCGAGGTGGTGAGTCACCAACTCTGGGTCCAAACCGGGCATCTCGTCGTAGTGCCAAGCAAATACATCACTGTATTTGCGAAGCAACGCGACCAGATTGGCTCGGGCGTTGGGCTCCATGGTTTTACTAACAAATACAGGCCTCGCGGCTCCTGTTCCATTCCTTAGGTTTACTTCCTCGAGCTCCTCCAACTGGGGTTTAGGTTCATCTTGCATATATTCCGGGGCTGGCTCAGGTTTGTCAATCATCTCGAGCCCTGTGTGATCCCTTTCTTCATCGCGGGGGTCAGCAGCCTCACAAGCGCTTGCTGACCCCTGAGACCGTCATAAGTGATACACGGTTCTCCCCCCTCGCTAGTCTTTATGATTTTGCGAGGGGTCAATCTGTCAAAAACCGTCTGTCGCTTCGCGGGGGCCGGCTCCGATGATGCACCTTTGATGTCCTCCCACTTTGGAATTTTTACCCCAACGGGCCTTGCGGTTACAGCTTCGCAGGCTTCCTCCACCTCAGAAAAGTATACAGCGTCTGAAAGGTGGGCTTCGCAGGCCTCAAAGGGTCTCTCGGTGGCAGGTACCGTTACCTTCTTTCCAGCCCAGATTCCCTTGAGGCACTGGTGATAGCTTGACGGGACCATCGCGTACTTATGCATCCAGGACCGCCCCAAAATTACGTGGTAATTGGTTGGCCCTTCAATGATGTGGAACTTTGTTGGTGCGCGAATGGGCCCAACAGCGAGATCAAGCACAATATACCCCAGGGAAGGCTTCTTTTCTCCACCAAAACCAACTATCCCTACCAACGACTTAATAATTCGCGGCTCTGGGATCTCTAACTTCTTTAGCGTTTCGAGGGGCATAATGTTGATTGATGCCCCACCGTCGAGGAATGCTCGCTTAAACTCTACGCCATTGATATAAGCAGTGACAAACAGAGGCCTGTTGTGAGAAAATGGCACCCTCTTGTCTGCATCTGAGAACGATATTGTGTTAGAGTCTTCGCGAATGGTCCTCGCGACGGAGCCTCCGTCCACCACACATGCTTCTTGGCTTTGATCAGCTATCTCCAGTATCGCCTTGGTCATTTGCACTCTCGAGTTGGGGGAAAAGCCCAACCCATCGAAGAACGTTTTGAATTTGTGGCTCTTAGACAAAATCTTATGCCTTTCTTCCTCGGTCACTTCCACAGTAGGTTGATCATAGCTCGCGATCTCTTCAATGTGATCGTAGAAGGAGGTCATGTACACCTCTTCATCCTCATCCTCATCCTCCATCTCGTACATAAAATCATAATATCCACCATTATGGCATTCCGCCATCGCGACCCCCTCCCCGTGCTGGGGGTAGGGCCTGTCGCGTACGCCTCTATTTACCCCAATCCTTAACTCGTTATTGTCTTGCTTCTTCTTGAAAATTTCTTTGAGCGTCCAACAGTCACTCGTTGGATGCTGGACCTTCCTGTGAAAGATACAATATCTTGGGTTTACGCGGTCATGCGGGGTTGGTTGAACTTCAACCTCTGGTAGTTTTAGACATCCGTCCGCGACCCACGCATTAACGAGATCCACAACTTCCTCTATACTGCAAGGATATGGAGGTGCGTCTCTTGCTCGCTCCTTGTAATCCTTGAAGGGCTTGCCGTTCCTTCTCTTAGGGTTGCCATCACCCCCCTGTGGCTTCCGCGAGGCTTGCGCGGAGGCCGCAGCGGCTAGCCCCCCACTCTTTTTCCATATTGGCTTTGGTATTTCCACATCGACAGTACCGCGGATATTAAACGCTGCTTCCATCAAGGCTGAGAACGTTTGATACTTGCCATTGATCAAGTGCTTCTTGTATTCCTTAATCATGCCGAGGAGGCAGATTTCCACCAACCGTTTCTCGGGTACTGGCTCGTGGCACTGAACAGCTTTGTCTTGGAATCGTTTGATGAAATCAACAATATCCTCAGTCAGCTTCTGCTTCTCGTTAACCAGGTTTAATGATGTTATTTTCTCTGTCACCTGCAAAAAAATTGGTGTAAAACATATTCACCATTTCTTCCCAGGTGTTTACAGAGTGGGGCTCAAGATTGACGTACCAAGTGTACGCGCGAGCTGTGAGGGACTTGGAAAATTCCCTCAAACGAAGACTGGCATCTTGTGAATGGACACCCAAAGTTTCGATGAAACGATGAACGTGCTCTTGGGCACTCCCGTCTTTACCATTAAATTTGATGAACTTGGGTGGCATATACCCCTCTGGGTATGGCATAGCCATGATCGCGGCCGGATATGGAGGTTGTATTTCAGGACTAGGGAGCGTTGGTAATGTGGCTCTAGCTTTTTCTTGCTGCAGCAAAGCTTGGACATCAGCCAAAGTAAGAAATGCTTGGGGTTGCGGCTGCTGGGCCACGCCCTCTGCAGCTGGTGTGCCTGGCGCGCATACTGGATGTACCATTTGGTTTGGATTATGGCCATTTTGTGGTGGTGCTGGTGGTGCAATAGGTTGGTTTACCACTTGTGGGTTAACCACTTGTGGGAGCTCGCCCACCAGGTTTCCCTCCACAACATTTGGTGGGGGCACTGGTGGAGCCGCTCGCGCTGTAGCAGCCACCACAGCCTGTGTGAGTTGGGCTATTGCCAAAAGCAACTGAGTTTGACCTTGTTGCATTTGCTGTTGTGCTTCTCTAATGAGTTGGAGAGTTTCAGCATTAGCAGCTAAGGTTTGTGCGGTGTCAATCTCTTGAACTTCTTCCAACACAGGTGGTTGATTTTCCATTGCTCTTTGATGAAGGGTCTCAAGGGCACTTAAAAGATTATGAGAAGAAGAGCCTTGTATTTGTGAACCACTTCGTTGTGTTTGTAAACGGCTTCTGGTATCAACCATCAGCTATGAAAGCCTCCCCAGCGGAGTCGCCTTATGTAGGAAGGGTTCTTTGTTTAATTCTTGAAGATAAAAATCAACCTGGAGAGGCAAACAATAGCTGACAATTGAACAGAAATGAGAGGGTGTGTATAGGGGTGAAGGATTAAGCCAGGTATACAGAAAGAGAAGGCAGCAGGATTCAATCCATTCCCCTTAAGATCATCATCGTCTTCGAAATCACAGTTCTAGATGAAGTGTGGGCTCGCGAGCACTAGCAAGAGCAATGCTCTTGTTTCCAGAGCTCAGAGGCACTTTCTCTCTCTAGAATTTCCGTGCTCCAAGGACGAATCTGAAGATCTCCCTCGGAATTTGTGAATGAATGTCCCATATTTATAGGAATCTGCACCCAATCATTGGGCTGCAGACATTTCCCCAATAATATGATGACACGTGCTCTTTTCGCATACCTAGGCGACGTGGGTGATGTCACTGGCCGTTAGGAAGATTCCATTAGGTCATTCCAGTGCATCGTTTTCCCTCGCAGCGACCCTTAATCCCTTAAAGCCACCAAGCCACTTGTATTTCCCCTATTCCCGCTGTGCTAGTCGTAGTCGCGAGCCCTTTGGATCGCGCCAAGACCTAACTCGAGCTCGTATCGACTTCCCTTCCCCTGCCTTTTGGTCAGGTGCCGTCGCGAGCCTACTTCGCGTGTTCGCGTGAGCGTTCGTTCTTCCCCGTCGCGTCAATCATCCTTGCTGAGGGTCTCGCGAGGGGTGAGCTCTTCCTAAGGTAATGTTTCCCCTGTTGAGGGCATCCCTTTCTGAAAGTAATAGTAGTTTGAATATGTAATACCGCGAGGGCCGTTCTTCGCGGTGTCTTATTCGCAGGTTCTTAAACTTAACCGACGTCTGACGTGTCTCCTACAACTTTGCTCGAGCCACGTGGCTATCCATTCATAGGCTGGTCAACCGCCACATCACCCGACGCGCTGACCTTTCCTACAGTTTACATCATGGACGGAGCCAAGAATTTACCTTCGTGGTGGCGAAAATATATATATACAAACGTGGGGCCATATTCCTTAATAAATTTAGTAGTAGCAAACCTATAAAATTCAGGGATAAATTTTTATTTTCTATATAATAATTGTATTTTCTGAAAATCTTGAAGTGGCGGTTGCCACTACTTGTCCCTCTCTGGCTCCATCCTTGGTCGACATCCTCCTTTTTCCAATGTGGTGACTGCAACTATTATTCTTCTTCTTCCTTCTTATTTTTTATTTTTATAAAGACAGCAACAGTTCTAAAAAGAAGACTATTTACTGCCTGGCACCGTCACATAGTGGCCCCACATCAAATGTGCGGTGGAAAAGAGGCACGAGGCATGCCTTCCAGTTTCTTCCGTTTTCAGTTTCTGGCCCAGTCCAAATTAATTGGGCTTCACTCTGATTTGAACCCAAGTCTACGATAACATCTCTCTCTCTCTCTCTCTCTCTCTCTCTCTAGCCACCAATCACAAGTTCACAACCAGTCATTTCCCATTCAAGCGCCAAAACAAAACTAACTCCATCCACCTCTTCGATTACTCCACGTGGCCAACTCTCTTAACCGACCTCCGAAATTGCCGTTTTCGTTGATCCGCAAACTCGCACCGTTTTTGCGGTGATCGCTTGATACAGCTCAAACATCGTTCTCCATTCCCCTACCCTGCCGTCCCTTCTCTGTGTACATATATACATTCACGTACAGTGGTAACCAACTGTGTTATTGTAAATTCAAACACACTCAATCACTGTCTCTCTCATCAGATCCGTGTGAAAGAGAATGGGAAGGAGATCAATGGGTTTTCTGGCGTTGAAGACGGATCCAGGTGCTTCTGAAATGATCGATTCGGATATCAATGAGCTGAAAATCGCTGCCAAGCGACTGATTAGCCATGCCACCAAGCTTGGTGGGCTAGGGTTTGGCACTTCTTTTCTCAAATGGGTCGCCTCCTTTGCTGCTATGTAAGTTCAATTTAATCTACAGTTCCTTCTTCGCAATTATGTGTATACGCATGTATTTTATGCATAAGGTGTTGGGCTTTGATGATGTTTGATTAAATTGTTGCTGATCATCTGTTATGGCATTAATTTGCCAGACAGTAGCTACTGTTTTGACTTTAGTGGTGAGTAATGGTAAGAGTTTAGATGGCGGGGAAAAAATTCAGATGGCACTTATTTTTATGATTTGGGCTAGTTTATGCACACCTCGATTAATCACGGCAATCAATCCCACCGTCCACTAGTGGAGACTGTGGAGCCCAATTAAACAAGAGCAAAGCTCCGTATGGACTGGCCCCAATGGAGATGATAGTAGTAGAGAGGTTTTGTTGTTCTTCGTAATTCGGAAACTAATCCCACCAACTGCAATCTTTGATCGTGTGTGCGCATCTTATAAGGGAGCCCCATTCTACTACTATTCGCACGAGCTTTTGCTTGCGGGGAGTGTGATCCATAGAATTTTGCTCATCGCGGGAGTCGAACTAGACTTGCCTCAGCTCTCCTTACCACTTGAGCAGAGCTTACCCTTTGGGTATTCATTCAAGGGACAATCGCTGAAGGAGAAATTATAAGTGAAGTGAAAACCAATATCAACCTGTTGAAGATATGACTTTAGGAATTGAGCTACGGAGAGATTTCTCAATGCATATTTTATTGAATTTTTCGGAGTTGGTAGTATGTCAGATTGTGAATAACAAAGAATCTCAATTATGCTGATATCCTTTTGTCAAAAATAGAAAGGAAGAAAAAAGTGCTTTCTCCCTGCCTTTTTGGTGGATAACTTTTTGACTTTATTGAAATATTTAATCTTTTCTCTACCTCTGTCATTGATTTCATATGTGAAAATTTGGCTTATTTGAGTCGTGTTTGCTGAATTCATAACTTGATGTTAGCTGTTGTGCATCAACTTGTCTTTTTTTTACTTTGGTTAGGAATTCTTTTGGGGCAGCCTTGTTAGGCTAGAAATCTGATTCCCACCGTCCACTAGTGGGCGGAGCCCAATTAAAACCAGAGCAAAGCTCCGTATGGACTGACCCTAATGGAGTTGATAGTACTAGAGGGGTTTTGTACTTCTTGGTAATCTGGAAACTAATCCCACCAACTGCAATCTTAGATCGTGTGGCTGCATCTTATAAGGGAGCCCCATTCTACTACTATTCGGATGAGCTTTTGCTTGCGGGGAGTGTGATCCATAAAATTTTACTCATAACAGTCGAACTAGACTTTCCTCCACTCTCCTTCCTACTTGAGCGGAGCTTACCCTTTGGGTATTCATTCAAGGGACAATTGCTGAAGGAGGAATTACAAGTGAAGTGAAAACCAAAATCAACCTGCTGTTGAAGTTATGATTTTAGGAATTTGAGCTACAGAGAATCTCTCTATGCATATTTTATTGAATTTTTCGGAGTTGGTTGTATGTCAGATTGTGGATAACTATTCAAAGAATGCCAATTATGCTGATATCCTTTTGTCAAAAAGAGAAAGGAAGAAAAAACGTGATGTCTCCCTGCCTTTTTGGTGGAACAGTTTTCAGTTGATTGAAATATTTAATCTTTTCTCTACCTCTCTGTCATTGATTTCATATGTGAAATCTTGGCTTATTTGAGTCGTGTTTGCTGAATTCATAACTTGATGTTAGCTGCTATGCATCAACTTGTCTTATTTGACTTTGGTTAGGAATTCTTTTGGGGCGCCTTGTTAGGCTAGAAATCTGATTTCCGGTGGAATAAAAGTAGATTATTAGGGTTGTTGGTGTGTTTGGGACGATATGGATGAATATAAAATCAAGTTGATGTTGAATCGTTGATTAAAAGGCAACAACCCAATCAATTTGCGTGTTGGGTTTATTACGTGATATTTTACTAAACACCCTCGGCCTCATTGATATTGTTGAGACAGAAGTAGGGTTGCAACCAATGGTGGACCTAGAATTTTGGCCTGGGGGGGCACCTTAATAATCATAATCGTGAACATTTATTTTTCTAGTCAACCACAAGATCATATTAAACTAAGACACGCGTTACTAACTACAAAAGTTTATAATGCATGCTTTTTATGAGGGTATCAAAAAATGAGCACAAATCTTAGACAGTATTTTAGCGTATGTTTTTTAGATGTATAGAAGTATGCATGCTAAATATATTAGAACACTAACATAATTATGTGCATTATTAATTTATTATAGAAATTATTTTTTTTCGAGTAGAGGCACGTGACCCAGGATGTTTCTTTTGTTTACCAGAGTTTTATGCCTCTCTCATAGACAAAGGGAAATTCAGCTAGTAATTCAAATTTAGAGTGAGGTCGTATGGACGAATACCTGAAATATGTGGAAGAAGGCATAAAATGAAATAATAAAAGTAAAGGAATTGATAGGGAAAAGAAGCGAAATATCAATTCCCAAAATGATTGAGCTTATGAAAAGTTTCTAAGGATTCATGCTTGTTAGACGATTAGCTTTGGTTTGGTATTCAGTCATTTTGCAGCAACAATAGCGATCTGGAGTTGCTATTCAACAATAAGCTTGGCACCACTCTTGTTCAGTGATCACATTTGACCTCACCCTTAAATTGAGTAGATTTGCAAACATAGCTAGTTTTACTTGTACCACAACCAGTTATTTTTTACCTTTCAAGGTGCTTGCTACACCTTCTGGAAAGAAGTTTTGGCCCTTTTACTTGTGGCATTTACCCAAGCAAAGCATGCTTCAGCTCATTTATTAGAGTTCCCAATCTTAACTGGAGGAAGCTTTCAGAGGACTCTTGCCGAAATCACTAGGAAAGTGTTTTCCTTTTGTTCTGTCTCTGAATCGAATGACCTTGTCTACTTCCAATACATGGATACTGGATAGATTTCCATTGCCGCCAAAGTACAGCATGTTTCAAAAGTGTTTCCTTTTGTTCTATACATCTTCCGTAAACGAGACATGCTTCGTTGAGTTTCATTGTAATGATCATTTTTGAGAATTTTGCTTTTTGTTTTTGTTTAGAAGTCCTGAAGTTCCTTTTGTACGTTTAGAAGTCTGCGATTTGTGTCGAATGATTTCTCATATCGGCTCTGTCTTGTTACTGTTTGAAGCTAGAGAACTTATTTGATAACATCATTCCTTGTTGGATGGCTCATTTCTTCAGTATGGGTTTTTAGCATATATTGATATTTACGACTTCTGGGGAATCTAGACAGGCTTGAATATAAACTACTAACCCTGGATTTTTTCTGCAGTTACTTGTTGATACTGGATCGAACAAACTGGAAAACCAATATTCTGACTTCACTGCTTATCCCTTATATTTTCTTTAGCCTTCCTTCGGTGTTGTTCAATTTCTTAAGGTGAACGTTTCTATCTTTGCACTCAATTTGTTTTCTTCTTCATTGAAAGTAGTGTTCTTGAAGATTTCATATTTTTTCTTTTAGAGGAGAGGTTGGGAAATGGATTGCTTTCATTGCAGTTGTGCTAAGGCTTTTCTTCCCTCGCCATTTCCCAGGTATGAATCGACTCACAGTCTTGTTCACCAAGTGTGGTTTGTATGACAGAATTGTACTTTTTCCTGCTAGTAACCCTATTAGACTTGGTGCCAGCTTTAAATAGTTTTAGTTGTTTATTACCTTCAACTGCATGGCCTGGTGTTGCTGTTGACTATGTTAGTTCGCTAGAATTCTTGCTATATTCACTTTCAAAATTTCGTCTCCCTATTCATATGTGGTGAAACCTAACAAGAAAGAAAGAACCTACAACCTCATAAGCTGTGCTGCGGGTGAACTGAACTTCCAAGGAAACTTCCTGGTTTTAAATTTTAGATTAAAATTTCAAATTGTAGATTTGAACATTTCTGTTGCGTTTAAGTGGTCAGAATATCCTGATTTGAGTTTGCATAAAAGTTACGACTCTTGATTCGAATGTTTTCCATTAACAAAAGGTTAACAGAAACTACTGAATTAGTTATAAGTATCTTTAGCAGCTGCGAACGACTGCCCATAGGGCGGTGAATAGACTTGATGCACGTGTAAAAAGCATCCAGAAATTTGGAAAAAGTGTATAGAAATATGAGTATATGGAAATAGGTGAAATGTGTCTCAGGATTCTAATCTATTCTTATCTTAACCTCCACCTTATAGGCCGTTAACCAGATGAGCCTGGTTGCAAGGATTTGTATCCATAACTAATTATTAGCTCACAACTAGGTGTCATGATCATTAAAATGTAACCATTAGATTTTATTGTTTTTGAAGAAATCTGGTAATCCACTTCATGTCATATCTGTCTCAGCAAGTCTCAACTTTCCTTTTTGAATCTATCCTCTGGGCTACATTTTCTTGCACTGATTGCCAAGATATTATCCTCGTAAGAGAACCCAAGCCTTTCATGTTTATTTTTACGATAATGGAATCAGAATGTAATTTGAGTCGGCATGTGGTTCTCATTTCCTAGGAGTACTGCTTTTGCGAAGCTAAGGCTCACATTTTGCGTCATTTTTATCAATTCTGATGATTGGGTGCAGATTGGCTGGAGATGCCTGGATCGTTGATTCTTCTGCTTGTGGTGGCCCCCAGCTTCTTCGCAGACACCCTAAAGGATAGCAACTGGGTTGGGGTCATAGTATGTCTAATTATCGGTTGTTTTCTGCTGCAAGAACACATCAGGGTATCCGGTGGATTCAGAAATTCCTTCACACAACCCCGTGGGATATCAAACACTGTCGGCATTATCCTTTTGCTTGTGTATCCACTCTGGGCACTGGTTCTGAACTTTATCTAGGCTTTACTGTCTGCAGAAGTGAACCGTCTTTTGCTCCAAAATTTGATTAGATTCAATCATTGTTTTGTATTGCATGGTGTTATTAGCAATCTTTTTTCAGATGAACCAATTCGTTGGCAGCTGCAAATAATTGCTCTGTCAGGTAAACTTTGTTTGCAATTGTACCTAGTCAGAGCAATGTAGAGCTCTTCTCAGTCCATGTTATCAGTATCATCTGAGTTTGAATATTAAGTTGTTTAGTCTTCTTTTTGTTTTTCTTCCTATAAGGGAACTAAATTTGGAAGAGAGTTAAGGATTGATACAACTATGATGTGTTGTGATTAGCTATTGCGTATTTTGCTTAATTATTCGGAATTTCCATTTTCCAGTATCAAAAAAAGTTTTATGCTTTGGACAATAACCCCTTCTAACCAGAAACATATCTGTTACTTGATCTTGAAAATGATTTACAATTTTCCGCTTAACAAGACTAATCATAGCGTAATGTGAGTTGTGTCTTCTCATTTCACCACTTGAAGAATACCTAGTATATAATTCAATGTGAAGTTGAGCCTTGAGCAAATGCATATTGAATTTTTTCAGGATAATGAAGTGGAAAACTTGTGTATTTACTGATACTATTTGGCAGAGTATATATAGTCATAAAGGCTTTCGAATTAGAATTTTTGTATGTAATTAATGGAGTAATCAAATTCATGAGTAATGCTTCAATGACCACATTTATACATTACATTTCGGGTATTGATTCCACATATCATTCCATGTGGAATCAATGCACAAGTTAAACGGTTCCCACGTGTAAAAAGTCCACTTAACTTACTCACACATGAGATGACCAACGCAGGTTGGTTCAAGTAGTTCGGCACTTGTTCCCCTTAAGCATGGTCTCGAGTTCGAGTCTTGTGAATGGAGGAAACTTGCGCTGGGAGAGCTTTACCCCTTCGTGGGCCGACCCGGCTCGAACCGGATTTAGTCGGGGTCCAGTGGGCTTCTGGATACCGGTGGTTTAGACCAAAAATAAAAATAAAAAGAGATGGTATCCGAACATGGTACTCAAGATATGATCGCACAAGCATTAGCCTAATATCATAAAAAGCAAAACTAAAATAAAGGATCCAGATACTTTCCAGTCCATGTTTTGCACCGGAGGAAACCGTCCGGATTTAGACCATCCATTGGTATATTCAATGGTTCAGATTTTTTTCTCATAAACTCTTACTGGTCAGTGTTAACTTTTATCGGTAAGAACTTATAAGGAAATTCAAACCATTGATTGCAAAAATGAACAGTCCAGAACAAGATTATCTCCCACGTTCCAAAACATGGACCAGAGAGGATCCATCCCCTGAAATAAAACACGTCAAGCAATAGTACTTGAATAGTGGATGCTCATTGGTGGAAAACACACCATTATCCCAGTCTGACCAAGTATCTTTATCCTAAATTTCCATGTTTCTTACCAAATGGCAAAATATGAAGCAACCAATCAAAAAAGGCCTTATCCTATCCCCTTATCTTATAGCAATGCCACCAGTATTGAAGTAACACTTTGTCCACACCCCTTCTCCATACAATCCATTTCCTTACTCCTATAGTGTGCAGTCCTCCTGAGAGGGAGAAAAAAAATATGGCAGCCTCATTACAAGCGGCGGCCACACTGATGCAACCGGCCAAGGTTGGCGGTCTGGGGCGGAGCTACGTGCAGCCGCTGAGGTCTTCCCAGATAGTTTGCAAGGCATTTGGTGGCAGCGAGGAGGGCAGCGGAAGACTGAACTGCGCACTGCAAACTGGTGTCAAGGAATTGGCTCAGAAGTTTTCTGATGTTGCCAAGGTTGCTGGCTTTGCTCTTGCCACTTCTGCCCTCATCGCCTCGGTACGTTTTACTCCCATCTTCATTTTCAGCACTGCTTTGTACTACTAATAGTATTGTTTTGTTGAAATTTAACTATGCTTCCGACCTAATAAAGTTAATGGGTTAGCAGCCTTAGCATGGAACTTATGCCATGTATAATAATTTCAGTAGATAATTATCCAAACAGGTTAATAGTTATCAATATCCGATTGAGCTAATTTTTTTCTTGCATTAGGGCTACAGTCTGAACGATTTAGATCACGGTAAACTGGACTAAACTGGAAGATAGACTGGATGGGAGCCTAGTCTGAATTCAAGGCCATATTGGGCAGAATTTGATGTCCCAGACTCAAATATTTCCTCAATCCTCCTGTACACTTCATGTCCTCTTCATAGGGCAAGGGAAAATATAGGCCATAGCATTCAACCTCTAAGACAATTCAATTTCAGACCAAGAATTTCTTATAAAACCCTACTCATGGTTCAGTGCAGCATTCTTTAGTGCATTGTCTTATCTTATATGGGTGGTTTGTATTACAAAACTGTGAAGGCTGGTAGCTGTGTTAATTGGGCTAATTACAGTATGAGAATATTGAAAACTTAGATTTTCAAATTACAAGCCTCGATTCGAATCAATGATGGTGAAAGAGTCACCCAATGATTTTCTATGTAAAATTCGACTCTGGTCGAGCGAGGTTTTAAAACTTCTTATGACATAGCAATTACAAACCATTGATCAATATATATCTCCTCACCATATAGAAAAGGGGAATTTCAAAATTCGGATCAATGCTTAATTATTTTGTACCATTTTAAAGTAGAACAAAACTGATACCTGCATTTCTTGGACAATCCTAGGTTGCAAATGCAGAGGGGACCCCCAAAAGGTATACCTTTGATGAACTCCAAAGCAAGACGTACCTAGAGGTAAAAGGAACCGGAACTGCTAACCAGTGCCCAATCATAGATGGCGGCGTCGACAAATTCGCCTTCAAGCCTGGGAAATACAACATGAAGAAATTGTGCTTAGAACCCACTTCATTCACGGTAAAAGCCGACAGTGTCAACAAAAACGCCCCGCCCGAGTTCCAAAAAACCAAGCTCATGACCCGCTTGACCTACACCCTAGACGAGATCGAGGGACCCTTCGAAGTTGCCCCTGATGGCACGGTCAAGTTCGAGGAGAAGGACGGTATCGACTACGCTGCTGTCACTGTGCAACTGCCTGGAGGTGAGCGCGTCCCGTTCTTATTCACTGTCAAACAGCTGGTGGCGTCGGGAAAACCGGAGAGCTTTGGTGGGGCGTTTCTTGTTCCATCGTACAGGGGCTCTTCTTTCTTGGACCCAAAGGGTAGGGGTGGGTCCACCGGGTATGATAATGCGGTTGCGTTGCCTGCGGGAGGGAGAGGAGATGAGGAGGAGCTTGTGAAGGAGAATATAAAGAATACTTCATCTTCTACGGGGAAAATTACGTTGAGCGTGACGAATAGTAAGCCGGAGACTGGAGAGCTGATCGGAGTGTTTGAGAGCATTCAGCCATCTGATACGGATTTGGGTGCCAAGGCGCCGAAGGAAGTGAAGATCCAAGGGATCTGGTATGCTCAACTTGAGTAAAATGGGGGCTTTTTTCTTTTAACCTGCTGTTTATGTTCAATCTTTGGCTGGGATTTTGTGATAAGTTGAAGGTTAAAACTGTTGGAGAAACATTAAGGTTATTGTCCTGCTTGTATATTAGCAATGGCTTCAAATAATTACTATGTTTCAGTTTTTAACTCTGGTTTTAGATGTGGTTAGCTGAGCCTTTTATCGTTCACTCTGACAAAATGGCGCAAAATGGGTTATTTTGTGTACTCTGGCAACTCCTAGCAAAGGTATGGGCGCTGGTGAGTTGTATAGGCGCCTTGCCTTATGCCTCCATTGTTCATTGCAAATCATTGTTGAAATGTCATCAGCTTGTGCCTATATTTGAGTTTCTGAGAGCTGAGACTATCTCCCTCAGCTTTGTGCTATATCTTGGAAACCAGTGTTCCATGAACAGAGAGATGTGGGACCTCGCGGCATGCGGAGATCCCAGACTACTAGTAGAATTGGTGGTTTGGAGATGGTTAGAGATTGGTGACCACACGATGGTTAGAGCTTGGTGACCATGTCGTACCGTATCAAAATTAAATTTATAAAAACAAGGAATTAACCCTTATTCAGAAGAATAGTGGCCAAGTCCGAATGTTGATCCGCAGAGACAATTTGACTAAGTTACGTTATTTTTGATTAATTTCTAATTCAATTCAAAAAAAGAGATTTGAGTGATTGGTTTTTGGAAACTAGATTAATTTAAGAAACAAGTAATAAAATTGATGAAGAACAAATGGAGGAGAAATCTAGGGTTTCGAATCCACCCCAACCACGTAACTAAGATATGTGAAGGGTAGGTTTATTATTTGAATCACAGTTTGTCAAGAAGATAATTATGTTGTTAACATGCACAGACCGTCTCGCTGGCACAACCCGTCTCTTTCACGGACTGTCCAGTGGCACGATCCGTCTTACGAGCATAATCCATCTCAGTTACCCAAGCACAAGCGTAGAAAACCATTGTTTAACTAGGTATTTGAGTTGCAATCACAAATACTCGACCAATAGAAAGAGTTAAAACAATTTCATCCATATGTAATGAAAACATGTTCTAAGTTAAACAATCGATTTGAGTTAATAAACCTAACGCCTACACATATACAGAGTTACTTGGAACGGGGCTTCATCTTCCCCCTAGAAGGTGTTTAGCCGGCCATGGAGATGGAGATGAACGCTTGATTTGATAAAGAACTGGAAGAACCCATGGATTGGCTTGCTTTTCTCCTTCTAAACTTGCTTCCAAATATTCTAGGACCCCCAAAACGTACAGAGCAATGGCCTATTTATAACAAAACCTAAAAAAACGTGGTCAACGCCCTAATCCGTGTTTGACTCGGGTAAAACCGCCCGGACGGCTTTGATTCCCGCTTGGCGGAAAATCCAGATTGTAGCCCAAACTTCGCAAGCTCGCCCCGGCTTCGTCCGAGCTCGAAATGATGCGATTCTTGGACCGTTGCGAATCTCTTTAAGTCTACTTTGCGTTCCATGCCTCGTGTCAACTCCAATTAGCACTTTTAATCGTTCAACACTCTCCAAAGCCTACAAACACAATTCAACCATTATAATTCATCAAGTAAATCTGTAATTGGACTATTAAAATGTAAATTAGAGGATTAAATGGGTGCTTTTGAGCACCTATCACTTGGCCATAGTAGAATTGGTGGTGCGAATGTAAGCTTTTGCGCACCGTCTGTGCTCTGTAGCAATATGATAGTAGTCCTAGTACTCTGTTACCGTAAGAATGCTCTTTGACCAGTAAGAGTGTAAACACTTTTACCGATAAGAATGCACTTTTATCGGTTAAAAAAATACTCTTATTGTCTGCCTATTGGATTGACGGTAGAATTTTCCATTTGATAAAGGTGACTTCTATCAATTTGTCATATCAGTTGAAGATGAGAAGCCTTTTAGAGTGTTTAAGGAGACCCTATTTAGAGTGTTCAAGGAGAAGGCATTTCAAGCAAGGTTGTTAACATATTGTATAGGGGAGATGCGAAAAGATGATGCGAGTTCAATGGCAAACTTTTGCATCTTGAACAAGCTCCATGGTGTTCTACCACTAGAAAAAATAGGTTAAAGAACAAGAAGATTAAGCACAAATAAATGTACGGATTCTCTTTAATTTTCAAGTAAATACTTTTTGCTAGCAGTGGCAGAGCCAGAATTTTGACCTGAGGAGGACCGATTTAATGAACCTATTTTTATCTAAGCATATATATTTTTTATATTATACACCTTTTGTTTTTCAACATAACACATTTATACAGTGAAATTGTTCTAGCATAATGCATTTGAAGTATATGAATCGTTTTGTTTTCTTTGGGTTATTACAACACTCACATGGTTATTTTTCACGTCCAAAAGGAATTGAGAAATCAAAATATATAATATTTTTTTATATAGTAAATCAAACTAAAATTATTAAAATCATATGGAATAATTATATTGATAATACTTAAAATTAGTATTATATTAATAAAAAATTTATAACCCGGGGGGCCGGGCTAACCCCAGCCCTATGTTGGTTCCGCCCCTGTTTGCTGGAGAACTTATCTTTTAATGTTTCAATCTTTGGATGCAAGCTCCTTAAACTTGAGGGTAAATCTTTATAATTTTGCGAAATGTTTTGAGGGGACGGTTCCTTCTAAAACTGGGTCCAGTACTTATAATTTTACAAGTATCTTAAAAAAATTACTGCAAAGAGACACGACGATTTTGAATATTTTGAGGAGACAGTCCCAATCTGTGTTCCCTGATGATTTTTGTACGTTGATTATTGATAGGTGCTTGAATGCACATATTCAAGTGCTTTAACTTGTGCTTTGTGTGTCCGTTAGTCGTGTTATTTGATGCGTTTTGCTTAGTTGTGGTGTTTTCAGGCCTTAAGAATCAAAGTGCGTGTGAATGAGCGACTTGGAGGATGTTAGGAGTCTTTGAGTGTACCGGGAAGGCATGAAAAGTGACTGACAAGTAGTTTAGAGCAAACAGCTAAAATAGTTCGGACTAGAAATAGGTCGGTCCGGATTCTAATCAGTCAAAAAGTCGCGTATGAGATCTCTGAAATTTGGTCCAGACCGAGGTAGAGATGATTCAGACCGTCGGGGACTGCACATCATGAAATTCAATTTTAGGTGCAATTTTTTAGGGCTTTCTGTATAGATAGGGGTTCTAAACTCACTCCAAGGGTTCCCAATTTGTAACGCCCCAATATTTCGGAAGCATTATTTAAATCATTTATTTAAAAAAAAATTATCTTAATCAAACAACAGAAATAAATAATAGTCAAGTGATTTTGGTTTGGTTACAATAAGACAACACAACGTAGTGTATTGAAAAGTTAGATCACATTTATTCAACATAAAATAAGGAGACAGAGCTCTAATAGTAAGAGAGATTCCAAGCTTCTTTTGTTTCTCCTCCTTCGGAAACGAGGTTCACCTCTGGGAGATTCTGCTCATCTCCTCCTGCCTCATTATGATATTGTTCACCCTTTTGATTCTTTGCAAAATCTGGAAGAGATGCCAAGGTACACTGTACCGTGAGTGATGAGGTTCACTCAATAGATAACTCTTACCCACTAACCCTTACAATACACAAAAAAACATGTATAGCATAGTATAACAAAACAATGAGAAACAGAACAACAATCCATTTATCATTGCTAGTCTTTAACCTATGTGAAATCTATGATTCTCTTCATAGAGAATCAATAAGAGAATCAATCCTCCCAAAATGAACCTCTCAGAATATAGGCATTCATGATTCCACTCCCTCCTTGCTTGCCCTATCTGGGAGCCTAGATGACAAGGCCTAAATTACGTATCACTAATGGCATACTCAAATGTAAATACTTAAATGTTGCCACATCACCTTTTGAGTATTCATTTAATGGATTTCTAAAGTTAGCAATGTGAAGCTATACAATAGTTCATTTTTGTGCATAATCAAAAGAAGGGAAAATGTTGTTAGTTTTGAGTATCCAAATGCCAAAATTTGAGTATTTATAAAAAAATGTTGTTCACTTTAAGTATTTATCCAAATGCCATTATGAGCCTTTTTTGAGTATCCAAATGCCAAAATTTGAGAATTTTTCTTTTTGAGTATGTCATTGGGAATGTTAGTCAAAATCATCAACCGCCACACAAGGATGAATTCCCTAGGGACTGACTATACCAATGGGCCCACAAGGTGCTGACTGCAACCTTTGGAATATATAGCCCTTAGATCCTGCTGGGTCTATAATGCAATATATCTCTGGCTAACTGCCAATCATTGAGTAAAAATATTCGTGAGGAGTGATCACGCAACGCCATTTCTAAGGTTCTGAATCTTAATCAATCTCTGGTTGACTGCCAATCATTTCAAATTCACCATCTGGCTACTTGCCAACCATAACATCAATCTTTCCTGGATAGCCTCCTCAATCCTTTCATGACAACTTTCATTCAAATTTTCCATTAACTTAAACGGCTAGGTGATCATCTATATTTGTACACAAATCTAGGGAACCTAATTGTCCAATCTAACAAGCAACCTGCTCATTATAAATTTGCAATGACATAATAAGGAATAAAGCGATTGTAGACACCCCGATTTTGAACCCAGGATGCACTCGAGCATTCCCGATGATGAAATAGACCAATCGTGCATACCTCGAGGCTAAGAACAAGGCTTGAACTCACCGAACTACCCTAAACCATTCTAAACCCTCCTAGAACAACCTTAAACCAACCAAAATGACCAAAATACCCTTCAAACCATCCATAAACCATTTCAAAACAAACCCAAGCCTACATCATCTTCTAGTACATTCAAAACCCTCTTTATTGATATATAATACGTCTCAATCCATTTTGAAATGAGGGAGATGTGTCCGTTTTACCAAAATGACTTATTTTCCCGACCTTCTGAGGGTAAAATGGTCACATACATGAATGTACAAATTATCTTGGGTTCAAACTACTTGGGTTGGAAAGTACACTCGACAAGCTTTCCAACGCTTCAAACCACGCATGAAACGGAGTTTGGTAGCACCCGGGGCGGCCCCACAAAGTTTTACCTTTTGAGCAACAGCCTTGAGCGCTCAAGCCCTGGACCTTGAGCGCTCAAACCCAAAAATCCCACCTTGAGCGCTCAAGCCCATGGCTTTGAGCGCTCAACTCTGATCCAGATCAGTTTTCTGCAGAGCATCTAATCTGATATTCTACTGCAAGAGGAGCGTCTACCTATGTTTTCTACTGCCTAAATACACTTCCTAGACCCTTGAACATCTCCTCAATCACCCCCCAAACCCAATTCAAAAATTAAACCCATTTCCCTCCCATTTCTCTCTCTATATAAACCCCCTTTGGCTGATCTCTTACACTCTCACACCCTTCATCAGCCCTCTCCACTCTCTCTCATCACTTCAATCACGTTTTAGCCTTTCTCTCCTCCATAGCCACCACCCTCCATCATCTTCAACCTCCAAAACACCCAAAAATCTCATCTTTAAGGCCTACAACACATGGGTCTTTGAGAAACCAACTTCAACAGCCCCTCTCTCACTCTAACAAGCCATTTACAGCCCATACACTCCATCAATTTCGTCCAAACCTAGCTCTTCCATCAAAATCCACCTCATCCAAGCCAAAATCACCATTTTAAGCTCAAATCCTCCATCATCCACTCAATCAATCACTCAATCAGCCCTACACTTACACTCCTCTGTCCAAAATACTTCATCTATAGCCCATAAACACAGCCACTACCCATCCATTCATCAAACCACAAGTTCAAGCCTTGATCATAGCCGAAAAGGTAGAAAATCATGTGAAAATCACTGTTTTGGTCTTGCTGAGGGAGACCAGTGGGCTCATTCAAGTTCCTCATACTTGAAATGAGCCTACAAGGTCTGAAAAGTATCAAGAAAAGCATTTTTAAAACTTGTTATTTTGGTATTCACTTTCCAAAATTCTTCAAAGTCCATGTTTCTGTCCAGTTTTGGGAAAATAAAGTATAATCATTGATTTGGGGTTGTTTGATCATCCAATGTCATGTTATAGCAGAATTTGGCGACCTGGAAGTGGCTTGAGCGCTCAAGGCTTTACCCTTGAGCGCTCAATCCACTTTGAGCGCTCAAACCCCAACAGAAAGTCAGTCACAGTGTTTCAGCCATAACTTTTTACTCCGAACTCCGTTTTCAACGTATTATATATCAAAACGTAGATAATTTGAAGGGCTAAAACTTTGTAGTTTTATATTCTTCCTGATTATGTCTCAAAGGCTTCCAAAAAATGTAAATAGTGTTGGAAAGTCAAATAATTTTGCTCAATATGGTGTTCTAAGTCCTTTTTCTCTCTTTCATTGTCATTTTCTTTGTTTATATCATTCCACCATCGAATTGTACATTGCACGAGCATCCACCATCACTTGGTTCGTATTTGAATACTTGTTTATGTGTTTTCCCATTCCCATACACCCCGTTATTTGCTCAAAATCGAATTTCAAATATTTTCAAAATCCCACAAAATGTTGAGTAGAGACCGGTTCATGGACCGGGCGAGAGGGGTGCCGTAAAACCCTTCCCCTCTCGTAACCAAACCCCCGAATTCGAGAAATCTTTGGTTCCGCCATGATCAGTGAAATCATTTTCAAATGGGCAGACGAGTCATATTTTTATTGGTTTCTCGGGTTCGGACCTCAAATCCGGGTGGCGACTCTAACAATCACAATCTTTTCGTACAATCTCGGTGGGCCGTCCACAGCGATACTACAAATAATAGCGTGCAAGCAATACACATAAATTATACGGGAATGGGCCGAATTACTTTTGGTTTCATTGCCGAATTACTTTTGGTTTCATTGCCGAATTACTTTTGGTTTCATTATGGAACTTTTAAAATATAGTACTGAAATATAGCTAGATAGTTTAGGTCGAAAATTATCCATCATGTGTTTTTCTTTTGTACCTACTATTTTATATATCGGATCTGACTTGTAAAATTCTTTGGTGGTCTTAATAATATTTATAAGGCTCTTAAAATTAACACTAATCCTAATTTATAGGACTTTTATAAAATCTCTTTTTTTCCTACACAACTACAGTTACTAAATTACAAAACTTAAAGTAATGAGAAATGACTTCATAACCTATAATATTTAGCAATGAGATTTTATCCTATTTTATACTATCTCAGACTCACCTATTAATCTATTTATATAGAATTCTCTCAAACACCATAGTTAATAATTAACAATAGCATGTGCCGAGCAAAACAAAAATAAAAAATTAATTAACAATGGCATGCAAGGTAACCTACAGGTGTTCCTACGTGTAAGGCAAAATTAGGAATCAAATTTTGTCATTTGACAGATGTTCGTCAACAAATATTACATGTTCCTGACTTAATTTTTAAGTTTGGTTTGGCTTTGTTCAGGCTTAATGTAAGCCCTGAATCCCCTGATATCAACTCAAGATATTCTAAATATACTTAGGGTTAGAGAGCAAGAGGTATCAACCTTTTTCAGAGTGCTAGGAGTGGAATTAGCGAAAGGTGGTGTAACTCGGTCACCAGAAAAGATAGACTTGAAAAGAGCTGTTCGGCTATAAAAAACGAAACTACTTTGGAACCTCACTCTCTCTCACACACTTTACTACCGTTCTCTCTCCTCTTTTTTTTGGGTAAAATTTCGGGTGTAGAGTGAAAGGAGTGTATTAGGACATGCATATATAAGTGTAATTGTATTATTGGAAGATAATGGGGATGGGCACCCTGTGAGGGAAATGGTGTAAACGGCAAAGGAAGGGAATGGCTAGGTTGTCGTGAATTGAATTGGGGGTGGTGGTGGTCAGCCGATTCTGGAGGGATAAGGATGGGGAATTGAATTGTGGTAATGGAGGGAGCAGAGAGGATATTGTATAATTAGGATAAACAAAATGTATATACATACAAGTGTATATGTGTGTAGTTTATATACGATTGAGAGTTTACGAGTACATGTATATATGTTCATTACACGTTTAATAATTAGACATTAAAATAATCTAAGGAATTAGAAATTTAATAACTTACTAGAGTCAGTTAAACATGTTTGGGAATTAAAATAATTCAAATTTTTATTTAAAATTTTTGGATTATTACACAATTGCTTTTGTGAGGCAACTTTTTTAGAGAGAAACCACAAGTTCTTCATGTTCTTCGCGGGTTCTTCAATTCGTGTCAATCATCTCCATGGCCGGCTAAATCCCTAATCTAGGGGGAGGATCAAACTCCACACCAAGTAACCTTGCTTTTCTGTATAGATTAGAGTTAGTATTTGAATCAGATTATGTGTTCAAAACTTGGTTTCATGAGATCAATGGAATCGTTTTTAATTCTTTCTACGCGTTGAGTATTTGCATACTCATTTTCAAATATTGTTCATATAATTGTTTTCACTGATGCGCGCGCGGTTGGAGTTCTGACATGGATTATGCTCGTAAGATGGATCGTGCCGCGATAGTGAGACGATCCGTGCTATGGGATAGTCTCTGTCTTTTAAAAATCTCTACATTTTCTTGATGATTATGTATAGGGTTTGCAAGCCCTAGAGATAATCCCTTGTGATTCGAATATCAATCTGGTTTATACGATGCATGGTTATGCGGTCGTGGTGGATTCTAAACCCTAGATCTTTTTCCAAAACAGTTTCACCGTATTTAATTATTGCTCTCCTTAGTTTAATAATTTCACAACAATCAAACCAATCTTTTCTTGAATTAAATTAGTAATTAATTGAAACTAACGTAACTTAGCCAATCTGTCTCCGTGGATCAACACTCGGACTTAACCGCAATTCTCTGAAATAAAAGTTAATTCCTAATTATTATTTAATTATTTTTTATACGTTACCACACGATCAATTATTACTAATACTGATATATGCTTGATGAATGAGAACTTCCCCACTTCCAAAAAAAATAAAACAAAAATGTAGATGGAGGTGTATGGGCCAGGCCCGGTGATGGATTCATGAGGCTACTGTAGCCAATAAATTCTTTTTTTTTTTTTTTGGGTACTTTGAAATGATTAAACAACAACTAGAACAAAGTCATACTACAGAGCAGAACATAAGAAAACATAAACAAAAGACGGGACATTAGTCCCTGGGCCTACTGCTGTCCATTCCATCCTCAAGGATGAAATGATGAACCGACTACGGGGAATTTTCAGTTACAACAAGATCTTCATCTTGTTCCACACCCATGTGTGCAAGGTGGTCAGCACACTGGTTGACCTGGCAATAAATGTGGATGATGGATGAGCTTGTACAAGCTAGAAGAGCTGAAGAGCTTTAGCTTCAGTAATAAGCGTGAGGAGGGGATGTTCCGCATTTGGATCCTCTATTATTAATTGAACAACAACAGTTGAGTCAAATTCAATAGCAATATTGGAGAAGCCTTTCTCTAGCAGTATTGTTAGTCCATGGTAGATAGCCAAGTTTTCATTTTCCAAGCATGGATTGCATGAAAGTTTCCCATAGAAGCCAAGAAGCCATTGTCCTTGATGGTTTCTGAACAGACCTCCAAATCTAGCTTTGTTGTTGCTCTCACAAAGACATCCATCTGTATTGAGCTTAACACCCGTTGTACAAGGAGAAGACCAAGAAATTAGAAGAGTGTTGGTATAGCCAATGGAGAGAGTAGATTTGTTAGCAAATGCTTCTGAAATTTAATTTCAGTAGAATAAATCATGATGTTTCTTATGCTGAAGTTAGGATCAATGTCAGTGTTATCAAAGCTTTTTTTGTTACGATCCTTCCATATTTGCCAGAAGGATACAGAAAATAAGGTATTATTCCAAGACACATTTACATTGTTGCCGATTTTCCCTTTCCTTTGGAGATTGAAAGTGATCCAATCTTGGATGAGACCATCAAATCTACTTCTTCTCCAATGACTATGAGGCATAAGAAGCCATAGCACATTGGCTTTATCACAATCACGCAGGAGATGGGAGATGTCTTCATTGCTAGCATCACATCTAGGGCAAAAGTTCTCTATGAAATCTTTCTATGGGCCCTCAACTGGTTAGTGGGGAGACAGTTATGGAAGATAAGCCAAATAAATCCAATCCTTTTTTGGGGAAGTTTTAACTTTCATAACCATTTCCAACCAGTTAAGCCAACGGAATCCTGGTTCATGAGCTCACAGGCAGAAGAAACTGAGAAAATACCATTAGAAGCATGAGCCCAATGACGATAGTCCAAGGAATTACTGTACCTCGAGAGATGGATATTAAAAATCTCACTAGAAGTGTGATCAGATATAATATGGGAGATGTTGCTAAGGTCCCAGTTGCCTCAAGAATCAATGAATTGACTAACCTTGGTGTTATCATTAGAATGAGTGCCAGGATATATGTCAATAAGAGGTTTGCTATCACACCATCAATCAGTCCATAGGTTGATGGCATGGGGGAGGCAGAAGTGACTAATTGGATTAGAGTAGCTCTGTTGGTGATGGGTAAGGTGCTAGCTTTCTAGCTAGCCAGTCTATTTTGAATTTTTTCCATTATGTGATTAAAATGCTCTTTAGTCACATGTGAGTGAAGCCCAGGGAAGCCCAGGTATTTGCCTAGCTTCATGTGTGGGAACATTGGGAGATATAAACAGTTTAGACTTTTGCAAATTCATAAATTGACCAAAGATGGAACACAAATTCTCAAGAACTTCAAGAATCATATTGCAATGGCCACCAATGGCTTCCCTAAACAAAATGAGGTGATTAGCAAAAAATTGGTGGGTGAGAAGGGGGTGGAATTTCTAGCTACAGAAATGCCCTTCCATCTTCCTCGTTCCACTTCATGGCTGATCATGTTAGAAAGTCTCTCCATGCAAAGCACAAACAGGTAAGAGGATAGGGATCCCCTTGTCTAAGACCTTTGCCAGCGGAGAAATTAGGTAAAAGTTCTCCATTCCAAATGATAGAAGTGGTAGTAGTAGAAATACAACGCATGATAAGCTCAATCCAATTAGGGTTAAAATTGAAACAATTGAAAGTATATCAGGAATAACAAAACTACAAAAGCTCGGACCTCCAAATAGTTCGTTCCCCTAGGAATTGCAGGTTTCTTAACTCACCTTTGGGTTGGCTAGAAAGTAGAAACTAAACAAGAGAAACAATGTTACTATGTAGTCATGGGCGGACCCAAAATTTTTGGCAAGTGGAGTTAAAATTTGAACTATGTGCGATTCACTTTTTCGATTTGCTAGGAAAAAAGACGATTAGATTAACAAGTCAATCAAATAGTATATATATACAGGAACTATCCAGTCAGGGATAGTTCCAGTCCGGGATTGTCCGAACGAAGCCCTTCCCGATCACATTTTGATGATCCAAATGAAGCCCTTCCTGGTCTTTTTTTTTGTTGATTATTTCTTGTAAGGACCCTTAAAAACGCGTTTTAAATACATTGGACGGTTCGGATTACCAAAATTTGACTAGGAAATGAAAGGTGTGGATGGTATGGACTTTAAGAGTAGTGGGCTAGAACATTGGTGTGTGTGTGTGTGTATACAAGAAGTTTCCTATGAGGGCTCCCTCTTAGAAGTTTCCTGTGAGGGCTCCCTCATAAAAAAAGTGCGGGAAAACAGTTGTGGACTGTTGGATCCTACGCCCTTCACGCGATCCAACGGCTCACAACTGTTTTCCCGCACTTTTTTTTTTGAGGGAGCCCTCACAGGAAACTTCTAAGAGGGAGCCATCATAGGAAACTTCTTGTATATATATATATATGTATAGGTTCCGCCTCTTATCCGGACTTTTGATTTCCGGACTTTTGATCCAATTTTTTTTTTGACGATCCGATCCGTCCAATGTGTTCAGAAGGTGTTTTCAAGGGTCCTTGCGGAAAGTCTTCAAAAATAAATACCGGGAAGGGCTTGATCCAAGCAGTTTTCGCAAAAATATATAAATACAGTTTTTGCGAAAACTGCTTGGATGAAGCCCTTCCCGGTATTTTTTTTTGAAGATTTTTCGCGTGGACCCTTGAAAACACCTTCTGAACACATTGGACAGATCGGATTTTCCAAAAAAAATTTGCAACACAAAAAAAGCCATGTTTTTCTTATTCCGGGAGGTGTGGACTAGAAAATCCACATATATATATATATATATATATATATATATATATACTCTATCTGTTCCAAAATAAGTGTCAACTATGAAAAATCGTGCCATTTTTCAAATAAAAAATAAAGTACTTCCGTGTATCATTTTTCGAAACTCTTCGCACTGAATTAAAGTACTCAATTGCGAAGAGTTTCGAAAAACGATACACAGAAGTACTTTATTTTTTTTATTTGAAAAATGGCAAGAGAGAGAGAGTGTGGGACACTTATTTTGGAACGGAGGAAGTATATATTAATAGGGATGGCAATTTCCCCAAATCCGATGGATACGCGCCCAATCCTCGGCTATTTGGAGGTGGATATTATTCGATTTTTCATCCAATAGGAGCGGGTATGGTGGAACTTAAAGAATCCCTTATTGAAAATGGAGCGGGTATGATTTTGTTATACCCGTCTCCGAATACTCGTACCCACCCCGTTTCAAATTGTATACATATTTTTATGACTATTGTATGTATATATGCCGGCATATAGTAGTATATAAATGTATATGTATGTGTGTATATGTATGTGTGTATATATATAAGTATGCATATTGGTATAATTTATGTATATTGTTCCGAATTAAAACTATATATGGTTAAGTGTTAAAAAAAGTTTAATGATGATAGTTTTTTAAATTGTATATAATCTTGATAGACTATTATTTCTTCGCAACTTTCTATTCTATTTTGTTTTAAATGGTTGTTTTTGTTAGTATAGGACACATAAATTAGATCTTATCCTTTTCTTTTTTTTTTGTTCAATTAGTTTGGATATGGATTTACCCGAATATACCCGATCCCCAATGGGAGGCGGGTATGGTGGATTGTCCACTATCCCTTGGGGGATCATGTTGTGCCTGCAGTCCCCATCTGAGCCGTCTGTGCTCGGCAATCAACGGCCAAGATCTGTTTGGACTCAAACAGATCGGCACCATTGATTGCCGAGCTGATCTGGGTCGTTGATCGCCGAGCATGGACGGCTCAGATTGGGACTGCAAGCATGCTGTCCCTTTGGGTATGGACAGCATGCACCCCGGGTCCCCCTTTTGGGTATGGAGGTGGGGATGGGGAAGAACTTCCTAATTGGGGATTGGGGATAGAATAGGGTCCCTGGATCCATACCCTACTCATTGGCATCCCTATATATTAAGAACTAATGTAGCTTCGATTTACAATTGGCCCCGACAACTTTTCAAATTTTGAAAATGAAGCATGATAGCCTCATTTGTAATTTTATCAAATATATGTCTTTACATACATAACCAAACTATCATGCATCCATTGATCACACATTCCAATTCGAAGCCTACTCTTCACAATCTTTAGAGCTAAAAGTGCTCTCTCTATTGTGGCAATGGCAACCGGTAAAATAAGGGCCAAAGTAAGAAGTCTATATAACCAAGGAATATCATATATCTCTTCGGATCTCAACCATCTTTTGCGCAATGACACTGATTCCTTTCAAATTGGAAACTCCCTTAACGTTTGGGGATTTTGTGGGAGTAACAATCTGAGGAGTTTCTATTTTACTCCCTTACTATTCTAAGTTCCAAACTTTTTAAATGGGGTAGCGCAAGTAAAGAAGTTTAAAGTGGGGTCAAAATAGCAAAAACTTGGAGAAAACTATATATATCCCTACAAAAATTTGATGCCAGTGGGTTCAATTGACCCCAATTCTCTCTCTCTCTCTCTCTCTCTCTCTCTAGGGGTGCACAAGAAAATCGAGATAACCGTCAAACCGATCCGATCCGGACTGAACTGGTCTATGTGGTTAGGTTCTATGGTTCATTGGTCTGGTTATGGTTCTAAAAATCTAAGAACCGGTAATTATGGTTCGGTTATTGGTTCTCAATTTAGGAACCACGATTAGAACTGAACCGGACCATATATTATTATTATACATATCCATATATATAAAATATAATTGTACATGTACAAAATTATGAATCTTATAAAATCCTATAATTATTAATTTATTTTATGAGTTATTTTGGTGCTGTAAATTCTACATAATCTTTTGAACTCATGTGTTGTGATAAAGTCTTCCTTAATCGGGTAGAACCGGAACCGAACCATAACCGGTCCGGTCTTGCGGTTTGGATTTGGACAGGTTCTTCATGTGTAATGGTTAGGTTTTGGTTCTTAATTTTCTGGAACCGGTAAGAATGGTCCGGTTACTGGATTTGTAGAGACCGGTCCGATCCGAACCATGTGCACCCCTATCTCTCTCTCTACCTATATGCAGCACTAACATGAATACTATATGCAACACTAACACGAAGATAGATGCACAATGAGGCACGACTCGAACATGATACATACCAATATTTAAACACGCAAATTTTTAAAAAGATGGAGAATACAATGCATTGAAAAAAATGTTTTAAAATTAAGTAGTATGTTATTTTAGAGTGTTCCCAGAGAGTGTTCAAACAAATTGAGAAGTACTAATAAAGACATCTTAGATTTGAGTATCGCACACCAATTCGAGTGTCCAAAGAGTGTTTGTGACCTTCCAACAAAGTGTCTGTGCTGATCGATAGGGTTTTTTAATCTATTATGGTTTGTGGTCCTTGTTTTCATTTTTCTGGATCTCAAAAAAAATCAACGTGGATGTGAAATTCAAGACATCCCCTTCAACTCCACTTCTCAGCAACTAAACGGAGCGCCTGAACATAAGGGGGCATGTCATTCTAATAACGATATTAACGGTATTAAATGTCCACTTGAGCGTGGGCCTTTTTCTTTTTTTTCTTATTAATTTCATTTATTAGTTTTACTCTTTTATATAATGCTGCTTTTCTGTTATTTATTCGTATTGACTGCACAAGAAATGGACATGCATCTCCACCTCCACCAACGCCGATAAGTATAACTTAAAAAATTTAGTGTACACACACACACATATATATATAGTGCAGCCAGAGACACAATATTTGACACAATAAATATAAACCACCTACTTTGGAGTCACATGTACGTAAATGAATATTGGATATCGGTAAGAGCATGATCAAAACTTGTTCCTTAATATATGACATGATAAAAACTGAATGAATCGATCAAGCCATTATCCATATTCATATCCGAATGAATTGATTTGAACGGCTCCGATTATTGTTGTGTTAAACGTTGCGTCTCCGCAACCGCCTCATATATAAATTAAAAAATCAGTGTACACCTATATATATTAATTAAAATACTAGCGTACAAGTAATAAAGGAACTTGTAATTTTGGAAATACGTGTTATTTAAATTGGAGGTGGGAGTGGCATAATGAAAAGGACTGGCTACAAGTGATCATTGCTTTATAACCAATCAACCATTGACAGAATGAACAAAAAAAAATAATCAAAGGAGGGGTGAAGAACAAAAGTGTAAAAGGTTAGATGCTAAAGTATTCGATCATGCGTATCCTTTTTTAAAGATCTACAGTGTCCAAGTTTGGTCAAAGTGAAAGTTTTAGAAGAAACTAATAACAATTAAAAATAAAACAAATTGAAATTAAGAACTAAATTATAGCAATTCATTCATCTACCAATAGAAATTAAATGTGCAATCATCCGTATGTATAAATGAAATTTAGATTATGTTTAAATTTAATTACAGAATGTTTCAAAATCTTATTTTTAAATTATGTAGGAAGATAGCAAAAGAAAATTTTCAATTCTAAATATTTTAAATTCTAATATTGAAGATGTTCAACAGGCTCCTAGAAAATATATGCATTCAATTTATTTTCAAAAGTTCTTCAAGAAACGGAATTTACAGTGCGGTGTTGCACTATAATCATGTAGTGCGGCATCCCACCCATTTATCGTGCAATTAATAATTCTGATTTCATCTCTGGTCTTACAGATCTAAAACCTTTATTGCGGAGATAAAATCCGGACCATTAGTTGTCGAGATCAACGGTTTGAATGCTACACTTCAACTCTATAGTGCAATGCCACTCTCTTGATACCATTAATTGTCAATATCAATGACTCGGATGCTACACTATAACTCTGTAGCGCGACACCCTTGCTACGTTTTTAAATGGATCACCATGATGAATGTGAAGAAAAACTCACTTACACAAGGAATGGCTGTATGGGCATATCTGATCTTTTATCCGTACACATGTGCCAACCAGAACTTTTTAGTGGGACGCAATGACGCATGATACAGAAGTACAAAATTTATTGAAGAATCGATGTTGACTTTCTAACAGTAGCATCCACCAAAAAGATTGTGAAAAAAACTGTCAGCTAAAATGGCAAAGTCTCTGAGAAATGAGAATATATGCATTCAATTTTAAAAATTTTAAAACTACATAAATAAACCAAGAGTTTGGCCCCTGTGACAAAGTGAAGCCCAAATTATTAATATTCGAGACATTACTTTTTTTGTGAAGCCAACTGTTTTAAAGCGATTAGTGAAGTCAAATTGGTGGAGGAAATTGCATGGCGGAATTTTGGGGGTTTTATTTTCTTAATTTTGGCATTAGCGTGTCTAGGTTAATGTCGAGGATGGGGTTCCATGGTTGTTTGGGTGCATCAACTACCGGTGAAAGTTTTGGAGATGAGTGAAAATAACAATACAAATGGAGAAGTGGTGGTGCATGTGTGGCAAAAGAAAGAGATGAGAGACAAGAGGAATGCCAAGTAGGTTGTAAGGAAAATAGAGGAGATAATACAGACCGAAGCAGCAATGAAGATGTAACAAAGAAAAATAGGAAAAAATTAAGAGGAAAGAGTCGTGATTTGTCGGGGGTGGTTTCCACAACGACAAAGAATGGGGATATGGTTATACTATAAAAGCCAGGGGGGTTGTGAGTCAAGTCTGACATATTGACAAAGAAATATAGAAGAAAAAAAAAACAGAGATGAAATATTTAAGTGATTTGTCGGCGATGGTTCCACAACGATAAAGAATGGGTACAATGGTCACATAAACGTCGAGGGCTTGGTAGTCAAGTATAGTCGTTTGGCAAGGTAATTATATTCACAACCCACTTTTTGCTAAACACAACCCGCTGCTATACAGAATCCACTCTTGCAAGGGTCGTATTTAGCACAAAAAAAAAATATTGGGTTGTCAATAGTATTAGCCCTTTTGGCAGGGTGGATAGTGGTATTTATTTAGATGGGAAAAAAATAGTGAAATTCAGGTTCTGTAGTTTTTTAGTAATAACTGGGGCAATTTGGTAAGTGGGTCCGCCGATGTCATGGATTGGCGGCATCAACTTCAAAACTCATGCTTGGAAATTCTCTCTATTCTACGCCGGTGTTCCACTAACAAAGAAAACAATTTTTTTTTTTAAATCAAGCCATGTTATTATCTCATAATACGTCACATAAAAAATCGTGAAAAGTCAATTTATTCTAAAAACGCTGAGCGAAACACCCGTAAACCATTAATCAAAATTTATTATTTGGCGTAAGAAACATTAAAAATTATACTACTATAAAATTATTTTTTTTTTATTCGAAAATTGGTCAGGACAATCAATCATTGTGTGGAGCTAATGGAGTACGTTAAAAAAAAAGAGTATTATTGCATTTAAAATGACGGACGAAAAGTCTTCCAACCGCAACCCAACCATCATTACCTCGCCTTTCTTCGGACAGCGATACATTTTCCCCCCTTGGCCCAATTCCGCAAATCCAAAGAAAATTCCCTTCACATTTCTAAATCCCCCATATACTGTATCAATTCAATTCTCTCTCTAAATTCCCAATCAGATGAGCAACGTGGCATGGAGAATTCGGACAATTGAATGGCTATGACGAGAATTACTGTCACAGAACAGCGGCAAAAACAACAAGAAGAAGAAGAAGAAGAAGGAAAAGGAAAAGGGTCGCAATTGCATGCGAAATGGATGACGTGCCGGGTGCTTTGGGTACGAGTGCCAGCTTGGCTCTGCGACTGGGGCAGGCCATCTTCTCTATCGCTTCCCTCCTCTTCATGTGTCTTGATATTGACTTCTACAGCTATACTTCTTTCTGGTAATTCTCTTTTCCTTTTGATCATTCATTCCTCAATTGGGGTTTTTTTTTTTATGGGTTGTTCTTGTTTTTTTTTTTTTTTGAAAATATAATACCCATTTTCTTTTCTGTAGTTTTGAACTCCAATTCTGGTTACTGTTGGTTAATTTTCTTATTTCTCTCTCTTTTATGGGCCTATCGTAGCGGTTGGTATTTTATATGCTTGTAATGTGAGTTCGTGTATGGGTGAATTTCAAGTCGATATGGTTATCGGGCAAGTGAATTGGGTGATCCAACAAGATCAGATGGATGAAAAGTGAAATGTTTGCGCTGGTGAAAATTACCAGTTGTTTTGGTTTCGTTTAGGCTGTGGACTATGGAGAGAGGGGAAAAGGAAGAAGCAAATGTACAGCTTAACTGTGAGAGTTTTGAGGGACATTTAGAAGAATTTAGGTGGGGGATGAAGTAATAGACTACGAAAATCAGATCAAGCAAAATAGACAAGTTGACAAATTAGAAGAGGCTTGGTTTGGCTGTTGGATTTCCTATTATTTTGACTCGGTATGGTTGAACCAGATTCTTCCCCAATATGGTCTGAAGTCTAAACCGAGTTTACTTAGACATAACTTTGCTCTGTTACATTCCTTCGCATTATTGGCTTGATTAGTGTGTATCAACCAACTATTGATGCCTGTGATTCCAAACATCTTGAAAACTAAGGACTTTGTAGTTTTAGTATTTCTCCTTAAAATAAAATAGTTTGAGTATTTTATTTTTGCTTGAAATCACATGTGCAGTAAGAAACTGGGAATCGTTTGCAACAAGTAGTACAAAAAGCATTTGTGGCTTATGTGCAAGATATTTGTTTAATCCATTCAGGGGTGAGGCATAGAAGCTCTAGTCCTCATGGCCTTCAGTCATGTCATCCGGATGAGGATTACTTCAATTTTGCCATTACGATGGCAAGCAATCTTGAATGGTAGATCATCATCGAGTATTGATACTCAACAACAAATAAAGACAGGTAGCTTTAAATTTGAGGGTTGGAATACTTAAATTAACTCTCGGAGGAATCTTGACAGTATAGATAGCATATTTTATTGCAAATCCTGTCATACATGTTGAAATGAAAAAGAATTCTTAACTGGATTGCAGGATTGGCTTGTTGAACATGTCAGCATGGTATTAAGATCGTAAAACTTGTGTGAGAAGAGTGATAAATAAGCTATTTGGGTATAATGCTTCGAACATAGCTGCTACGATCTGAATGTTAACAAGCATGTCAATCTCTTACAACTCTTAAGGTAAGGTTAAAGGATGGTAACCTGTGGTCTATATAATCTGGGTAAAGTTGAAAGTGTTCAAAATTTTGAGATTGGATGGTGGGAGGGTCATCCTACTTTGAAGGTGCGTTTTTTAAACAATCGGGTTAAGCTGGTCTGTATCGAGGAGAAATATGTGGAGACAAATAGCAGCAGAATCCAAAACGATAAAGTACGGGCCTTCAGATTGGCTTAAACTTTCTTTTCTATCTTTAGAGGCTGTAGATGCAATATAATGATGTGGGGTACCCTTATGCTTTTATTTTCTTTGGTGAGGAGAAAAGACCATGGGAGAGATGTTGGCGAGGGTAATTGTAGAGATATTCTTGGGGAGCATGAAGCCAAGGGCAGAATTTGGGCCTATCTTCTAATCCGGAAAAGAAGTCTTTTAATAGCAGAATTTGTTTGGGTTGCAGTTGGACGAGAGAAGTTATTTGCGCTTAAGATACATAAGGGCACATTTCAAGTCGGCTTTTGTTTTTTCCACTCCTTGCGTGAATGCCTATGGTTAAAGCCTTAGTACGGGTGAGTCCTAAGGATGATATATTTGCCTGATATTCAGTTAAATTAATCTACCTCTAGCACCAGATTTTTGTGTTTTCGCACATTTGAGCATTGACGAGTTAAGAAGCAAGGTGATCTTGCCTTTCTTTTAGTCCATCCTAATTTCAGGTAACTGCTTTTTGCCATTTTTCTTTTTTCTTTTGGGTTTTACGCGTCTCTGAATGTGAACCTGGAGCCTACACATTATTAGAACCCAATAATATATTCTGCTTTGGTTGTTAAATATTCAGAAAAAAAGATATTTTCATGTTGCAGTCCATTGCATGCTGGTTTCTTAAGGAGCTCGTTAACGGGAAAATTGCTGTCTATTGAATTATTGCTTCTGAGTTTCACTGTTTAAATATGTCACTAAACACCACAGGAATCGTGCTTCTGTTTTGGGTTCTTTAAAATTGGCAATGGATTGTTTGAAGGGGAGGCCTTAATTGTTGAGGTGTCAAAACTATGTATGTGAAAAGTCAAGGAGCCCTGTGCTCAAGCAGTAAGAGCCTAAGAAGTGATATGGTGTTAGAAAGGGTGGCTCTAGCAAGGCTTTTGTGATCAAAGAAAACATTAAATTTTATGTACTACTTTCGATGCGAAAAAACCTATTGTCTTTAGTATTATCGACGCTGAGCCTCTGAAATTGAGCAAAGTAGATGATAATTAACTTTAGTTTGAGAGTAAGTAGATAGTATAAAACCAAATCAAACTGAACTGAGCCTTAAGTCCCCCAATCACTTGGCGTCGGTTACATGAAGCCGTTGTCTCGATTGAGTTCTGTCGAGGCATCGTGAAACAACAGTACACACACGCGCACGCACATATGTATAGATTGGCTTATGATTTGGAAACTTCCTTTATGATGTTTGGTTTAGTAAATAGAGGATGTACTTGTGTCATTAAGTGAAATTATGTTTAACAAATATTATTCTTGTTACCCTTACCAAAAATTCTAGAGCCGCTCTTGGTTGGAGAATTTTCCCAGAACTAGAGATAAGGCAAAGTGTAATTTAGTTTTTATGGGTAACTTAATGCTTTTATGTCATATAGTTAGCTCTTGGCTTTAGGAGCATCTTCTCTGTGAGGACATGTTATTTCAACGAATGGGGAAATTTTTCATAGAAATTCTGTCTCTCAATTTTCTTAATCTTGTGACACTGTCTTGCCAAACTTATTTTTTATGATGTTCATTTTTGTTTTCTCTAGACACTAACAAGAAATATTATTCACTCTACACAAGCAACTTTTGCATTTGTATTAATTCTCAATAAGATGATTCTGCCCAACTTGCTCTCTTTTGTAACTTGTTCATTTCATTTCGCAGCTTCTTGGTAACAATTATGGGTTTAGTTGTCCCATGGAGCTTGACATTGGCCCTAGTAGATGGGTATTCTGTGTTTTTTAAACGTCCATCTCGTCAGCCGGGAGTGATGTCGGTCATCGTCGTAGGAGATTGGGTATGTGATTCTTCCATTCATTTGGCTGTGTTTGGTTCATGGATATCCGAACGGATGACAGAAAAATAAGAGGAAAAAGAATTGTGTTTCTTGCACTTCAATCCTTCGTATTATATTTCATATTCGTTTCTTACATTCCTCTTCAAGTTCATGTTTGACAGATAAATATCATTGTAATATTGTTGTACAACATGAACAGGTACTCTCGTTTCTATCACTTGCTGCAGCGTGCTCAACGGCTAGTGTGACGGATGTGCTGATCAATTCCACGAACTTCTGCCATTCGAGGATGTGCAGTAGATATCAGCTTTCCGCTGCTATGACTTTCTTGTCTTGGTTTCTATCTTTAGCCTCCTCTCTCTTCAATCTTTGGCTTCTCCCTTCTCTATAACTTGTGAATATGCCTGGCTTTAGCCATCTATAGAAATCAAATAAAAATCAAATTGCTCATGTTCAGAAAAGAAAATTTTGGATGCTTGGAATTGGATAGTTTCCAATGGTTGAAATTACCATTTTACAGAAAAACTTTTAACTGTAAAGTTAATTTTTGATATTCATGAAGTCGAAACTTGTCCAATCTGATGTAAAGATGCAAGACTTAATTTTTCGCCAAAAATTGTTTGACAGTTTCACAGCTGAGGAGGGAAAGATATTGTTAACTCCCTCTTTTATAGTTTCAGGAGTGATGGCTTTTGATTTTATTGCTGCTGCTCTTACTGAGTTGTAAGCCACAAAAACATGAATAAAACTGTTGGCCCTTTGAGTGCCTCTGCTTCTTAAGAGCAAAACAATGCTTCGATAAGAAGTGGAAATTCGGCCCAGAGGCCCGAAGCCAGCCCAAGCCCCTTGAAATTTAGCCAGGCCCTAGGTCCCACCTAATTCGATGGGGCTTGGGCTAGAGGTTTGGAAGTCCGGCTCGACCTGAAGCCCGGCCCTAAGCCTGAGGATTTTAGCTCAATTCAAGCCCGTCATTAGTAATATGTATCGTATATAGTTTGGGGTGCTTCGGATGAAATAAACTAAGTGGTTTGTTTTTTTGTCTTTATTTTAAAAAAAAAAATTACAGTTGTTAGTTTTGTTGTCGATATTTTGTAGATTATTAATTTGTCACGACGAGAGGAATCTAAAAAGTAAAAATATATATATTTAAAAAGTTCACTAAAGACAAAAATAATCCTTATTCACAAAAATAATCCAAATTTTGTGGATTATTTTTGTCTTTATTTATAAAAAATTTAGTTTAGTTAATCAATTTTTAGTCTTTGGGTTCCTCTGTTGAGACGAACTAATAATCCACAAAAAATCGATGCAAAATTAATAAATTCTTTTTTTTTTTTGAATAAGTGGTTTATTTTATCCAAAGCACCAATGCGTCCAAATTTCAAAGTAGATTATGTTAATAATTTTAATCCAAAACATTACTGTAGTAGTCAGTCCATACCTTAAATTTTGAAGTATAAACTTCAAAATAATTAGTGTCCTACATTGTTGCTTGGTCGTGATTTTACGTTTAAAATGAATTTTTGTGATGTGACATTTGCTTTTTTTTTTTTTGGATCAGCATAATTGATTGTATTTCAATAAAGCCATCCGGCACTGACAAAGTTTTCTAACAAATACAATGAAGGGAAAATACAGCCAGAGCCTATAAACGCTAATAAAAAGGAAAGACTGATGCGAATTCAAACATGAGCCATATATTAATGACTCACTTCTCACCAAATCTAAGGTGCGGGGCACGAGGAGTTTGCACTAACGGCAAACAATCTCCCAAGGCTAGTAGAAATTCCCATTAAATATAACAATGAGTAACAAAGGAAAACCTCTTCCTAAATTTGGTTTGTATAAGCTAACGCCGGTCCAAATGCGGCATTGATCACTAGGAAACAAGCTCTCCCTACCACGAAGGAGAGTCAGATGACACTACGGGACAAAACCCCGTTGGCACGGTAGTCTCTGGTCACAGGGAACAAGGCCGGCAAAACCGACAACCCCGAAACCATGACTAGCACAAAACAAATCCGGGGCAAAACAAACACGAACCAAAAAATGAAACTAAAAAAATATTTCCCACCACAGTCACCCACCGGATCTGGAAAAGAAGAAAAAAAACACACAGACCGATAACAAAACTCCAGACGGGGAAGCCAGTCGGAGAAACAAAGAAGCAAAAACAGTAAAGAGGAAAGAAGAACTCAATTACTTTTTGCCTATTGTTGTTCAGTTTTTTTTTTTTCTTTTAACCAAGAAACATAGATATCCATTAATAAAAGCAAACGATCACAAAGGCGACAACAAACAAAATATGAGGAAATCTCATATTTTGTCAAGTGGTCCCGATAACAAGTCAGTGTGATCCAACAAGCTCAAACACACACAAACTCAAATACAAACAAATACAACCCGACATAAAACACAAATAAGGACCAGACAAAAGCACCCCACAAGGACTACAAGAGACGCGAACAAGCCCTCAACACCGCCTGCAAGAAGAAAAAGGCACACAAACACAAGTTAGTCAATGTAAAACACGGCGTTGAGGGCAATGGAAGGTGCGAGGATCGCCATTTGTGTTAAAATTATGCATCTTGTGTTCAAGTCATGCAATAAAAATACTTCATGCAAGACACGCGAACAAGCCCTCAACACCGCCTGCAAGAAGAAAAAGGCACACAAACACAAGTTAGTCAATGTAAAACACGGCGTTGAGGGCAATGGAAGGTGCGAGGATCGCCATTTGTGTTAAAATTATGCATCTTGTGTTCAAGTCATGCAATAAAAATACTTCATGCAAGACACGCGAACAAGCCCTCAACACCGCCTGCAAGAAGAAAAAGGCACACAAACACAAGTTAGTCAATGTAAAACACAGCGTTGAGGGCAATGGAAGGTGCGAGGATCGCCATTTGTGTTAAAATTATGCATCTTGTGTTCAAGTCATGCAATAAAAATACTTCATGCAAATAATTTAGGAAAAAAATCGTGTACTCGATTAATTTTTTAAGTAATTAAAGTACTCCAATGATTTCATTCAAAGATTAAAACTATAGTTTACACCTAAGAAAGTTATATATATATATATATATAGGGGGAGCTTCTCCTCCGGGATCCGGGACTCCGGGATCCGGGACTCCGGGACCCAATGATCCGATCATTTTTTTGACGATCCGAGCCGTCCAATGTTTTCAGAAGGTGTTTTCAAGGGTCCACGCGGAAAATCTTCAAAAAAAAATACCGGGAAGGGCTTGATCCAAGCAGTTTTCGCAAAAAATATATATTTACAGTTTTTGCGAAAACTGCTTGGATCAAGCCCTTCCCGGTATTCTTTTTTGAAGATTTTCTGCGTGGACCCTTGAAAACACCTTCTGAACACATTGGACGGATCGGATTTTTCAAAAAAAATTTGCAACACAAAAAAAGCTTGAGGTATATATATATAAAGGCACTATATAGCCCGGGCCCGAGCTTGATTAATCGAGACAGGAGATCCAATGTTTGAAGAAGCAATTTGTTCCATCATATGTAGTATTGGGATTAGGTCATATTGAAAAAAATATTCATTTTTTTTTCAAACTCATTTCTATCAAATTTGTATTTTTAATCTGCTCCTACTTTTTTCCTGGCTTGGATACGTGGGAAACCGAGCCATCCCCATTTCTTTATCCCGACGGAAACAACGTCTCTCTTTTGCATACGGGCCCAAGCCCTTAGTCCGAATATGTTAAGATCATGGGCTGGATCTGGACCTAAATATTTTGACATGGGTGGGGCTCGGCTCGGGCCTGAATTTTGGTGAGCACATATGTGGGCTTTGACCGGGCTAGCTGTAGCCCGATGATTTATGGGCCAGGCATGGCCGCGGCAATTTTACACCCCTATCCTTCGATCCATTGCTCACTCATCGATTATACATACACTGATACACTATTTCCTACACGTTTAAGTTCTAACATGACAGCACTACATTAGATCATCTCTAATGCACTACCTAAAAAAATGTTTGTTGTGCACACCTAAGTATATATGGGGCCCTATTTTAAAATGGTGATGCTAGAATTTTCTTCAGATCTGACAGAACGTGATTGGTGACAGATTTAATTACTCGAGGTCTAAACAAGGCGCAATAGAGCAGTAATTTTCTTTACAATTTTATGCTGGGAATTTGGGAGTCTGGGACAGGATGAGAGCAGTAGTGAATCTATGTTTTAGGCTCTGGAGAGATATAACAGAGGTGTATAAACATAAAAAGTTAGTTGTAGACTTCGAACTCGAGGGGTGCTGCACAGCCACGAGTTGTGCAGCATGCTGTGCGGGCACGGCACTGCCAGTTGGTATCGTGTCGATGATTAGAGATGTTCACCGCATAAAACATCGAGTTTTACATGTTCACCAAAAATCAGCTCGATCGAATATCTATAAGTGTCTCATCGGAACACATATAACTTGTTACATTCGTTTTGATCTAGTGTGTCAGATCCATTCGGAATCATGCATTCAAGATAATAATGTTTCGATGAGGCACCTAACGATGTTCAATCGAGCTGATTTTTGGAACACTTGTAGTACTCGACGAGATCTACGTGGTGAAAGTCATCGATCGTCAGCACAACACCAGCACACTGCGCAGCACCCCCGGATTCGTAAACTTCATGAGAAATGGAGAGAGATTTGTGGTTTGGACCATTTTAGTAATGAAGGAGGCTAGATATAGCTAGTTTCTCTTATATCCAACGTATGAAATAAAACATTTTATAACAATAAAGTGAAGCTCTAATTATTAACCAAAAATAATAAATTAATTAGTTATGAGTGCATTAATCCCGACAATACAACCACGTGACCCTGAGTTGCGAACAGGTGATCCGAGTACGTAAAAGAGGCAAAATAGAGTAAGCAGCTAGGAAGAAAAGACAAAAAAAAAAAACGTAGTATTCAAAATTGGAATGTATTTGCGCCAAAAGGATCTCGACAACCTCTTCTACTTTTACCACCAGGTTGGTGGCCCAGTGGTGGAGGCATTCGCTTTCCACAGCTTTGTCCCAGGTTCGACTCAGTGGCGGCTCTAGGAATTCTCTTGAGGGTGTTCAAAAATTCTACTACAATCCTCTAGAAATCATTTTTTATATAATTGGGTGGTTCGGACTATCCTGCGCGCACTAATCTTAGGGTCTATTTACGCCTCGCCACTCATGTGTAAAGGGGAAGGAATCTAAATTGAGCAATTTTGTTATGAAAAGACGGAGACTTGAGTTGGGCCATGACCTGTTTGGTTGTTTCCATCCCACCCTCTTCCACTTGCATTTACTGACAGAGAGAGAATAGACTAGGGATTGATCTTTCTAAACTGTATTTCACACACATAAGGAAGGGTATGAGAAAATGGTGTCATTCGATAGGGAAAGGTTATTCTCTAGTCCTGATCCATCCAGTCCCATTCAGTTTTGGGCCTTTGTGGATCTTTTGTAGGCTTACAACGGTTAATCCAAACCATTCAATTTATAAGTCCTGCATTGGATATTATTATTGCAAAAACTGTGTGGTCAGACACGATAGTTGTGAGAACATAACACATTTAACACCTTCGTGCAAGAAATTTAAAAAGGATGGCAAAAATGATGTTCGTGCGTCCAACTTTTTTTTTTTTTGGTTAAATCAAAACCTTGTTGCCACAAACTCATACTACACGGCAGTTGGGAAGAACATAATTTTTCAACTTGTATTAGTGCTAGATTTGAATTTACAGTAGGAAGTTTGTTTTACATATATCTATACCTTTCAAGTACTTGTGGATACTAAACATGCCGTGGATGGAGGAGAAGAGAAGTTTTAACTTGAAGACAGAGACCATAGACTAGGCTTTTGGGGTCCTATATTGTGGTCCTGGCCTTTTTTCCTTTGGAAGTTAAGGTTGATTGCTCAAGATGTTACCCTGGAAGGACCGGCGTGTCCTTTGTACTGTTTTTTTTTTTTTTTGATCCACGAGTCTTTTGCACTAGTGGCGGCTCCACGAATTCTCTTGAGGGTTTTCAGAAATTCTACTACGGTCCTCTAGAAATCATTCTTTATATAACTGGGTGGTCTGGATTATCCTGCGCGCACTAATCCCAGGGTCTATTTACGCCTCACCATACGCATAAACCGGGCAAAGTCAATGTCCTCTAGAAATCATAACTGTACATAAATAAATAAAAATAAAAATTATACTAATACAACAATGCTACCGAAAAAACAACAATTCCAAGTCAATACGGCTTCACTTTGACAAGTTTTAGGGGTTGCTATCATCAAAAAAGTTTCAAAAAAGTTTCAAGTACTTGTGGATACTAAACATGTCGTGGATGGAGGAGAAGAGAAGTTTTAACTTGAAGACAGAGACCATAGACTAGGCTTTTGGGGTCCTATATTGTGGTCCTGGCCTTTTTTCCTTTGGAAGTTAAGGTTGATTGCTCAAGATGTTACCCTGGAAGGACCGGCGTGTCCTTTGTACTGTTTTTTTTTTTTTTTGATCCACGAGTCTTTTGCACTAGTGGCGGCTCCACGAATTCTCTTGAGGGTTTTCAGAAATTCTACTACGGTCCTCTAGAAATCATTCTTTATATAACTGGGTGGTCTGGATTATCCTGCGCGCACTAATCCCAGGGTCTATTTACGCCTCACCATACGCATAAACCGGGCAAAGTCAATGTCCTCTAGAAATCATAACTGTACATAAATAAATAAAAATAAAAATTATACTAATACAACAATGCTACCGAAAAAACAACAATTCCAAGTCAATACGGCTTCACTTTGACAAGTTTTAGGGGTTGCTATCATCAAAAAAGTTTCAAAAAAGTTTCAAGTACTTGTGGATACTAAACATGTCGTGGATGGAGGAGAAGAGAAGTTTTAACTTGAAGACAGAGACCATAGACTAGGCTTTTGGGGTCCTATATTGTGGTCCTGGCCTTTTTTCCTTTGGAAGTTAAGGTTGATTGCTCAAGATGTTACCCTGGAAGGACCGGCGTGTCCTTTGTACTGTTTTTTTTTTTTTTGATCCACGAGTCTTTTGCACTAGTGGCGGCTCCACGAATTCTCTTGAGGGTTTTCAGAAATTCTACTACGGTCCTCTAGAAATCATTCTTTATATAACTGGGTGGTTTGGATTATCCTGCGCGCACTAATCCCAGGGTCTTTTTACGCCTCACCATACGCATAAACCGGGCAAAGTCAATGTCCTCTAGAAATCATAATTGTACATAAATAAATAAAAATAAAAATTATACTAATACAACAATGCTACCGAAAAAACAACAATTCCAAGTCAATACGGCTTCACTTTGACAAGTTTTAGGGGTTGCTATCATCGAAAAAGTTTCAAAAAAGTTTCAAGTACTTGTGGATACTAAACATGTCGTGGATGGAGGAGAAGAGAAGTTTTAACTTGAAGACAGAGACCATAGACTAGGCTTTTGGGGTCCTATATTGTGGTCCTGGCCTTTTTTCCTTTGGAAGTTAAGGTTGATTGCTCAAGATGTTACCCTGGAAGGACCGGCGTGTCCTTTGTACTGTTTTTTTTTTTTTTGATCCACGAGTCTTTTGCACTAGTGGCGGCTCCACGAATTCTCTTGAGGGTTTTCAGAAATTCTACTACGGTCCTCTAGAAATCATTCTTTATATAACTGGGTGGTCTGGATTATCCTGCGCGCACTAATCCCAGGGTCTATTTACGCCTCACCATACGCATAAACCGGGCAAAGTCAATGTCCTCTAGAAATCATAACTGTACATAAATAAATAAAAATAAAAATTATACTAATACAACAATGCTACCGAAAAAACAACAATTCCAAGTCAATACGGCTTCACTTTGACAAGTTTTAGGGGTTGCTATCATCAAAAAAGTTTCAAGTACTTGTGGATACTAAACATGCCGTGGATGGAGGAGAAGAGAAGTTTTAACTTGAAGACAGAGACCATAGACTAGGCTTTTGGGGTCCTATATTGTGGTCCTGGCCTTTTTTCCTTTGGAAGTTAAGGTTGATTGCTCAAGATGTTACCCTGGAAGGACCGGCGTGTCCTTTGTACTGTTTTTTTTTTTTTTTTGATCCACGAGTCTTTTGCACTAGTGGCGGCTCCACGAATTCTCTTGAGGGTTTTCAGAAATTCTACTACGGTCCTCTAGAAATCATTCTTTATATAACTGGGTGGTCTGGATTATCCTGCGCGCACTAATCCCAGGGTCTATTTACGCCTCACCATACGCATAAACCGGGCAAAATCAATGTCCTCTAGAAATCATAACTGTACATAAATAAATAAAAATAAAAATTATACTAATACAACAATGCTACCGAAAAAACAACAATTCCAAGTCAATACGGCTTCACTTTGACAAGTTTTAGGGGTTGCTATCATCAAAAAAGTTTCAATAGGAAATGACTCTTGCACCATTCTTGATTTTCTTATCACAAACTTGTCCATGGTTCCAACTACTAAACAAAAATTAAAAAAGAATCAAACCTATGAATGGCCTATGTAATAATCCACATCTATTGTGTCTATATACCCTCTATGCATATATATTAAAGTGTTTCACAAAAAAAGATAGCGCGCATATATTAAATTATTGATCTATATTTTATAATGTAATGAGTAATCACTTGGAATAAGTATAAATAGATTAAAGAGAGATAGTTAAAAGTATTCTTATCTCTTTGAGCTAAATGTGTAGAGACAAAGAAACACCCAAAATCTCAAATATCCAATTTATACTATTCTCTAATGGAGTATCAAATAGTGCATGGTGAATTCCGTCATTAAGATTGGGTGTTCAAAATTTTTGGGTAATGTGTTCAAACATTTTGGGTAGAGTGTTCAAATATTTTGGTTAGGGTGTTCAAAATGACAAAAATTTAAAAATATTTAAATTTTTACATGTATTTCTAAAAAAATTATTTTTTTCAAGGTGTTCGAGTGACCACCCTCGGCTCTTCTTAGAGCCGCCTCTGGTTCGACTCCTGAAAGAGATAAAGCAACGTTTCTGGGCTCTGCTGGGGGGTGTGATGCACTCCACTGGTGCCCTGGTGGTGGGTCCCTTCCTATGGGTTGGATTAAATCTGGCCGTCAACCAGTGACCCCGGGGCCAAGGCCTCAGGGTGCAGTGAAGTCCCCACAAGAGCACCCTTTTTTGTAGTTCAAAAAAAAAAAAAAAAAATCCTCATTCTACTTTTGATGGGGTCCCAAGGGGTTTCCATGCTAGTGGGATGAAGCTTCATAGAGGGTTCACAGGTACAAATTGGGCCATCTTTACGTAATAATTATCATTCCATATGAGCTGTCAATAATAAAACAACATCGAATACCAACAAAAAAAACAAAATCATACTAATAAACAAGTGGCAGAGAAAAAGGGTTCATCAGACTCATCTTTTAATAACAACCCTGGACCCTACATTTATCTAAAAGTGCACATGTGATCAATTTAATCTTGGGATTGTAAAGTATTAATAGATCTTACTATTCTTAAATAATTAGGGCCATGTGTATGATCTTAATATAATTAAAAATCATAGCATTAGTCAAACGCAATATCCAAAGATAATTGTTTTTTAATAACTTAAAAGAGTCCGGGCTAGTATCAAATGATAAATATCACACCGTGCACTTATGGGCTAAAAGATTAGCGTTGCACTTAATTTCTTTAAACGTTCAATATCTTTATTTTACTCATATTCTCTTTATCCCTATTTAAGTGTACAGTTCTGTAATTCCAACTTATGAAGAAGACATCATCATTACACTTATCACATCAATTTTTTTTCAATTTTTATCTCCACTTTTTAAAATTATTCTGTACTTTTACCTATTAATTCTTTACTCATTTTGGGTTGTTCCTTAATAATTGTTCATTTTAAAAATTATATGTAGTAACATTTTTCCACTAAAATAGTAAGGAAAAAATGCACCAAACATATATGTATCTATGAGATCATAGATAGGATTGTACGTAGTACGTAATTAGTTGGACCCTACTAGGGGTATACATAGTACGGTTTCAACCACTTATGCACATTAGATTGGAGATGATTTGTCGCAAAGCCACTCGAAATATTATTCTAAGAGTAATGAACAGTTCGGATCATCCGTGTGGAACCACAAGTGGATCCCCAAACAGCTCTGTACAATTTCTGTACATTTATCTCACTTATTTTAATATTGGTCTGTATCCTTAGGGTTCCGAATTAATTGTACTTTGTTTGATTTTGGTGGAAAGAAAGATGAGATGAGGATTGTGAAAAATTATTTTTATCATTGGACGAAGTGAAAAATAATCCCAAAGGTCTGGACTAACTAATACCACCTCTCCACGTTGGGCCGAATCTCTGTCAATGGTAAAACAAGAGAAGGGATCGGGAATGAAACCAGCTCCTCTCTAGTAGGGGATGTCCCCAGCCCTGTTCAATTTCCAATTTTGTCGACCCATCCTGAGTTCATAATAGTGATCGGAACCGTTCACGTTGTAGTTCTGTCGAGAATGTTGATCACACCAAATTATTTTAATTGGATGCCAATAAATATTTGACAGGCACACATTTACATTGAAAAAATCACACGAACGGGTTCGAATCCAGTTTGCATGATATATATTTTTCAACGCTAATGTGTGCTGATCAGGCATTGATCTGTATCCGATCAACATGATTATAAAGTTAGTCGAAGCCCTCAACGAGATCTACTACGTGAATTAGAATCCGGACAAGACTAGAGACAACTCCACCGGAGAGGAGCCGGTTCGGTCGGGAATACAGGGGACTGTTGTCGTGTGGTTAGGGTTCAGAGCCCAACAGAACAGAGACATAGGATCGGATTAGGTAGGTGGCTGGGTTGGCAAAATTCCCAGAATCCACTTTCATGGAAACTCCCTTTGCCCATTTCTTATTTTCCAAATCCGAATCGTCAGCTCACTTTTAGAAATTTTGGATGATAGAGTATACAAAATTGTTATACTGACGTTTGCTTTCACTGTTGTCAGTCTTTTGCATGTGTCATCTGATCTTCAAAAACTCACGATCCTTCCATGCGATAGTCATATTTATATCGACGATTAAAAGAAAAGTGTCATGGGCGATGATAAATAGAATTTGACCCTATTCCCTCGCTGCCTTCGCCGTCTTCCATTTAGGACTGGCCCAAGGGTTTTTTAGTGTCGATTGTCTAATCTAAAAATTGTGTCCTTAAGAATAAGTATTTGAACAAATATTATAGTAACAATCGCAAAACAAGAAAGCTAAAACTTTACAAAGTTCTATTAATCATTATATAAGAACACAAAATCAAACTCCAAATACATATCTAAAAAACGCATGAGTATGACTTGAATATTACTTGTGTTGCATTTCTAGAAACAAAAGTAAAAGTATAAATTAGACTTGTATAATCCACCTCTTCCACTAGATTATTTTCAATCGATAACACGAATAACACATATAGTCTTTCTTATGTCGTGGTTGATCAAAAGTAAGATTTGATAAATTTCGACTTTGAAAAGTTTCTTCTCTCGTGGCAACGGTAACCGGTATAGTCTAAAGCACTCTATATGCATTCGATGAATTTGAGAAAGAATCCTCTATGTGTTTAATAAAATTGAGCACTTCAATTGGTTTTTTCACTCATTTTGACAATGCTTCTTTTAAGACTTTCAACTCCCCATCAATATAAGTTGTAAAAATTAATTTGTTACGTGTTTTATTTTGGGATTTTAGGCCAAATGAACTTTTTTTTTAAATGGGCTTTTTTGTTTTTCTTACTGGGCTATAATGACCCCTACTCAAGCCTAATAGTAAAAATTTGGGGGTGCCCCTATTTTTTTGAGTTTTCTTGGATGCCTAGGCCGATTTGATCATGTCCTTGCTATTTCAAGGTCACTAGCGATTCTTGGCCAGAGGCAAGGGCGGCGGGGTGTAGAATTTTTGTTTAGTTGTGACAAAAACATATTCAAAAAAAAATTGTATGAATCTTTCATACATGGCTCTAGTTAAAATAAACATATTTATTTTGCATGAAAATTTATTTGGCTTCTCATTCATAAATTTAAGTGAATTTTTTTATTTTAATCAAATTATATGTAAAAAAATAATTACAACTTTTTGATGCATTTTTTTTTTTTATCCAGGGAGTTCGCTTGAACCCCTGGCTATAAGTTGGTGCCATCCCTAGCCATAGATGAGCCTCCGGGGTCGGGCTAGATTCGTGGTAGTTTGGAGTTATTTCCTTCTTTTTATGTAGTTGTACAGGGATTAGATTGTCCAAATTTACGGACGGATACGTTCATTGAAACGATGAGATGCATGATCAATTGAGCCCGTTTGGCAGCCTTCATTGTGAATTCTACATTTTGAATTTTTGGATGTTGGGTATTTGGCAGAAAGTTTGAGAGTGCATTTTTCCCTAAATGCATTATCAAATTCACACAATGGAGGCATAATTTGATAAAGAGCCACAAAGATACTTTCGTATTCTCATTTTGCAATTTGGGTAAAAAAAAAAAAATCAATCATATATCTATTTTCATGACTACTGTCAAACACTATTTTGTTGAAAAATTTATTCTGTAGATATCTCTCAAAGCTTTTACAAATTAATAATATATTATGACTATACTTAAAAAACCTACAATTCAGAATCTAAAATACAAAATGCAAAAAATAAGAGACTCTCAAACAGGCTCATTGTCGAAAAAAAACAAGGGCAACCACAATGTAAACACAAGTAGGATGGATAAATGTGAATATAATATGCATCCTAGAAACAAGGATTTTTGCTTCTCGACACATGCTCTGTTGCCTCTCTCTCAAATAGCTTAATTTCAAAGGAAAAAAAGAATTACTTATGAAAACATGGAAACATTTCAAAATTCATATACTATTATTTTCTGAATACTGATTTTAGGAGTTATTTGAAATGTTAGGATCCCATATACCAGTCCTTGATTATGCCTAGCTTGTTATCACTTATAAGTTAGATTTTCTATTATAGATCTTTTAATTATTCCCTCCGTCCTAAATTTCTTGTTCACTTTTACTATTCACGACGCCACAAAAATTTATTTATATTTTCAAATTTATAAAGTCATATACATGCAATATGGATTTCGTTTCATAGTTCTTGATGAGTTCTACTAAAAAAGGTTTTTAAGATTATATAATATAGATTATGTAATAACCCTAATTTTAGTAAAATAAAATTTTGTTTATTTAATTCAATTGTTTTGTTTTTATTATTTGAAAAATCATTTATTGGGCCTATTGTACTACGTGCCTACCTTGTACTAGTTATACCAGATTGTGGAAGACAAAGAGCACTGAAAGAAAAGATGATGATGATGATGGGACTCCTTTCGATATTGCACAACAAGCAACGATCACTTGCATTCCCCAACGAACCCTTCTATTGGGCCAGACGAGATGGTACCGATGGGGTACCGACGGCGTCGGCGACGCCGTCGGTACCCCATCGGTTCCATCTCGTCTGTGCACGTATCTTTACCGACCGTTCCCCAACTAAGCAATTTGTCCGTTGTATTCATTTCGCATCGAACAGCCATCCATAACACAAAATTCCACCGTGGGACAAAGTTATTAGACCAGATAATAGGAGCCTAAGGTTGACTTTGTTTTCTACTGCGTATAGCTTCCCAAGTAGAAGCCACAGAGTATGTACCACTAGGATGTGGTAATCATACTACAAAATCATCTCGAGAGCAATTAGGCTTGAAATCTAGAGGGAAGATAGCTTGAGTGACCCTATTCCGAATTCGGGGCCAACGCCATTCACCCTGGCAGATAATGCAAGAGACCTTAGTTTGTAAGGACCTTCCTAAATTAAACACTACTTCTTCCTCAAATCTTTTATAAAGGGGCCCTAAGGGATGCCAATTGTCGTGCCATAAAAATGTCCCCTGACCATTGCCAATATGATACAAAATCAGAGGTTGCCCCATCTCCCTTAAACTAAACTAGTTCCTTATGGTCCATGAAGTGTCACTTGGAATCTCCACGGCCCACATATTTTCTTCTTTAATGATGTAAGCATGGATCCTTTTGACCCAAAGAGTGTTAGCTTTCAGTTAATTTAGTTAACCAACCTTTTTAAATGAGCCTAAAATTTGAGCTCGAATTCACTCATTCACTAAACAAATCAAAGCTGAGTCGTGTCTTGCAGCCCTACTTTAGTAGCAAGTATAAATGTGAAAACTATTTTGGAGGTATAAAAAGAGAGGGGTAAAAATTGATTTTGGGATCCAACATGGAGTACTTAACTCGTTTGTTCTAGAAACTGACGTAAGTCAAGAGCTAGTTTAAGTTCGTCATTTGAGTTGATGTATTATAAAAAAAATGACCTGTCTCATAAAACGCAATAATTCAGTTTTGAGATTAAGTCAGTTTTGTGAAACAGGTTTTGAGTTTAATGACCTTTACTGCTGAACCACGCATACAATAATGCAAAAAATAGACGTGCTACTATAAAATCAGGGGCCTATAACTGAGTCATAAATTAGGGCCCTAAGAGCTGGTTTGGTCAATCGGCTTGTGCCCAAGGCCAACCCTTCTATTCTTCCAAGGATCTAATCTAATTTTTTTTTTTAATAATATTGATCAAAAGACAAATAAGGTAAATAGCTCAACTTAGCAAATCGAATAAGAGCATCTTTAGTGCTTTGTCTTTCTCAATGTAACAAAAATTTTAAGTAATAACCCCTCAAAATCAATTCTACTTCTTTATTGAAACCTACTCCTTCCGTTTCAAAATAAGTGTCCTTTTTGGGACTGTGTGCCATTTCAACGGCTTATATATTTTAATGTGAACCTAAAGAAATATGCATTATGGATCTTATTTGATAGATCTTAATTAATTCTATCATACAAAAATTTTAAAATCATAAAAACTATTATAAATTAATGTGAAACTAAAAAAGATATCCATTATGGATCTTGTTTGATAGATCTTAATTAATTCTATTATACATAATTTTCAAAATCATAAAAACTGTATAAATTAAAAGATATAAGTCGTTAACGCAGTCCCAAAATGAACATTTATTTTGGAACTGAGAGAGTATTTCGTACTAGATTTTATTTAAATTTTTACTGAAATCAAGGAAGACTCAAAGTTATAATTCATGCAATTAATGAGGCGTATACTCAAATTTATATTTAGGTTTGGATTTGCCCATTGTGTTACATATAAAATAAAACTTTTACTCTAAAATTTTGAGTCAAGGGTCTATACATACATTTCTGTGTCTGACTTTTTACGTGTTAGTAGGGGTTTTGCTCAACTTTTCCAAAACAAACGGTTATTATACGGAAACAATTAAAACCAGGGGCCTGGCCGCCACGGTTGATTCAGTATGGAAAATCCTACGGGTACAGAATGTTAGGAACCGAAAATGTACTGAGCTTCTTGTGGGACCCACTTTTGGGTTCCACACCAGAGATCCGAACCGTTCATTATTCTTAGAATATTTTTTTCGAGGGGCCTCATAAAATTTGAGCTCAATCCGACGGCTAGAAGTGCTTAAACCAAAGTCCCACCGTTTCAATCAAATTTTTTTGGTGTGAAACGGTGGGACATTGGTTTAAGCACTTCCAGCCGTCCAATTGATCTCAAATTTTGTGGGGCCCCTTGGAAAAATGTTCTAAGAATAATGAACGGTTCAGGTCGCTCGTGTAGAACCCAAACGTGGGTCCCCCAAGCAGCTCGGTACATTTTATGGTCCTAACATTATGTACCCCTAGTCGGGTCCGATTCAGTATTGCTATGGATACACCATTTGTTGTACACAAAACGTACACAACCTTAAGTAAAATTCCTTTTTTGGTCTATATTATGATCAGAGTTGTTTAATTTAATCAAAATATTATTTCTTGGCAATTGGATATCAATAAAGATTTAATCGATTCATTTAGTTTTTTTCTCGAAAAATTTTAAAAGAAAAATCAATTAAGCTCTTGCAGATGCATTCGAAAGAATTGATTTTTTAGAGCGACCCTTCAAGCATTGTTAAAACAAATTAAACTGTTCCAATCTTTTGCATGAAACCCCAAAATAAATCCAACAAATGAGATGGTCTACATTTAGCATACACGAAACAATGTATCCATGATATATTTAGGGGTGATTATCCTTAAAAACCCGTCACCAGTTTTTTTTTTTTTTTTGAATTGAGAAATGGTGGGGAGGGGCGACTGGTGTAGCAACCTCCCATGAGCGTGACCATTAGGGTTCCCGACCCGCTATGGAATGTCCGATTAAACCATAGCTACTGTGCCAGAGGACAGACCGTCACCACAGCGCCACTTAGGCGACTAGTTGGTCAAATGTCCTTTACACAAATTCACACAAGTCCCAACAATGGCATAGGAGGGATTCGAATCTGAGAGCATGAACGAAGCCAATAATTTCACTACGAAATAACGATTTTTATAGGAGTAGGAACAGGCCGTCACCGTCGCACCTACTGGCTCCCCTATGGCTCCATCCTTTCCTAAGAGGTCCATTCATAAAGAGGAAGAGGAATTTTTATCCCACTCATTTTGGCCAATTAAGACTACCGCCAAAATGGTAAAAATCAGTCACCAGTTGGCTCACAACTTTAGTCTCCGTGACCTTTTCAACGCACTTTTCCGTCGCCCAAACTAATGTCCCGTTCCAAAGTAGACTTTCAGACTTTGACTTGATACGAACGTCATACGGTCCCCGTGACAGACACCCCGTACAAAATTACACTCCATGACGTTATAACCCAGTAAAATACTACTGTAATACTACATAAAAGTCCCCACAGCTGCCTCCCGTAATTCTCCGTTCCCGAAACGTCAGTCCTTGTTTAAAAGGACAGTGTACCCCTTCACCCTCCCTCCCATACAGGCTGTCCTCCACCTCTTACAGGTTGGCAACCCCCTTCCCCGAGAGATTATTAGCGCTCTGGCCGCCATCACTTATTAGTAAGTATAGTAGCTAGGTTTCTTTTATGCCCCACGTTCGGATAGGGTCTATAAGGGGAGAAAATTTTAGGTGCGGATTGGGTAGGGACACGTGGTGCCCGACACCCAATCCGAGCCGTCCAAACACGTTTTGGACGGCTCAGATCCGAGGGTGGCATTTTTGTAATTTTTTGGTGCAAATTTACGGAATGGGGGGGCCTGCTGTGCACCAGCCGCATGGCACCGTGCCATGCGGCCATCCGAGCCGTCCATTGCGAAAATGAACGGCTCGGATTTAATCCGAGCTCAATGCAATCCGAGCCATTCATTATTGAATTAAATCCGAGCCGTGCATTTTTGCAATGGACGGTCGGATGGCCGCATGGCACGGTGCCATGCGGCTGTGCACAGCAGGGCCCCCGCCTCCGCAAATTTACCCCATCAGATCTGAGCCGTCCTAAACTTGTTTGGACGGCCCAATTCGCACCTAAAATTTTCTCCTATAAGGGATGAGACCAGTAATTTCACTAAAGGGACGAACGTGTTTTTGAAGCAGAGGCGAATCTATAATTCATAAAAAAATTATTTTTTCTATAATAATAAATATTTTTTTCTCTCTCGCAGGGGCAACTAGCCTTATTGGCTCTTTCCCGGTTTCGTCCCTAAATCTATATATTTTTCTTTGACTCCGCACTAAATTTTTATGTGTGGTTAAAAAGAGGTTTAGGCCACAAAGTGACATTTGTTCCTATAACATTATATAATCGTTTGTCCTGCGTGGCAATTTGGTTACTTTCCACTATCCAAATTCTGTAGAAAAATTATAGTTTGCCGGAGGCACTGTCACGTAGTTCTCCAAAAATTTCCAATACCACACATTTATACGTTGTAGGATTAATAAGTGCATGATACTAATGTAAATGGAGAAATTTTGTGTGTTGATTGGTTAGAGACATGTGGTGTCCGACACTCAATTCGAGCTCAATTCGAGCTGTCCAAACATTTGAGGGGGTAAATTTTCCTCTAAAATATACATAAAAATATTTCTCTCAAATCTAAGCGGTCCAAAACATGTTTGGACGGCTCGAATTGGGTGTCAGACATCACTTGTCCCTACCCAATCCACATACAAAATTTTCTCGTGTAAATATGAGATGTTAAAAGGGTTGAGGAAAACACGTTGTGGTGCTCTAGAGGCACTTTATAATTCCTCAATCGAACCCCCTCTATAAAGCCCTTCCCTCTCCCTCCCTTTCCCCTCCAATACATATGTGAACAAATACCCTCTCTCTCTCTCTCTCTCTCTCCAACTGTCGATATCGCTCTATCTCCCTTCCGATCTATACGTATTCATCAGCCCTCTGTCTTCCACCGATGGGAATATGTAGTTCGTGTCAATCCACCTCCGTGGTTACAGCGAAACTGGTACTACAAGACGGACGACTACAGGAATATGCCTACCCCGTAAAGGTATCCTACATTCTACAAAAGGACCCCTCCTGCTTTATTTGTAATTCCGACGATATGGACTTCGACGACGTCGTGTCCGCCGTGAGAGATGACGAAGAGCTCCAACTTGGCCAGCTTTATTTTGCCCTCCCTTTGAGTCGGTTGAGACGCCGGCTACAGGCGGAGGAGATGGCGGCGTTGGCCGTCAAAGCCAGCTCAGCATTGATGAAGACCGGCGAGAAATGCGGCTGTCGCCGGCTTCCGTTTTCTCCGATGATTGTGAAGGCGCCCCCGCCGCGTACGGTGGTTGAAGGTGGTGGCGATCGGGGGAGGAATAGGAGGCGGTTTACGGCGAAGTTGGGCGCAATACTGGAGTAAGGGTAGAAATGGAAATGGAGACGGGTGGTATTTTTGTGAATAATGGAATTAGTTTAGGTGCCGATTTCTAAGGCATTTTTTTGGGGCTGTTCTTTATTTAGTGGTTAGTGGGTGGTTTACCTTTTTTACCGTCAACCCTTCAAGCAACTTGTCTTCCAATCTTTTTCATGAAGGAAAATTCCAAAATCAGCTCATTGAGCTGACATTAAAGCTTAAAAAGTGTATTGATATGTGTAAAAAGTGTATAAGAATGTTTGAAAGTATATAAGAAAGTGAAAAAAGTACATTAAAACTTGTGTTTTTTTTATTTTCTTGTTGCCTCTTGTCAGCCCAGAGCCCAGTGGGCTGACAATAGAAAAACCCGTGCATGAATGGCTTCTTGTGGACCAGTAAATGTTTAACATTTTATTTTGTTGAGGGAGGGGTGAGTCATGAGTTGGGACCAAGTCAACTCTGAGTGCAAAGCAACTATAACATGGATCGTCACCAAGTCATTCTAGAAAGATTATAAAGCAAGTACAACATGTATAGGGACCAAGTCGTTCTAGAATATAGATCAAAACATAGAAGACCCACGCGACCCAACTCTGAGTATAGAGCAACTATAACACGAGATTAGACAAAGTAATTTCAAAATAAAGATCATTGCACATACGCGTGCGCATAGAAATTGAAATGGGCTTTTAGGGGTGGGTTATATATTATTAGATATGTACGTGTGAGAGAGAGAGAGAGAGAGAGAGAGAGAGAGATCACAAATTGAAAATGGGCAAGGTTTTAATCTAAAGGGCGAAAGTGTCAAATTTATGGATGTTTATCATGTATTGGTGATTATTTTAGAACATGTTATTGATTGGGAATTTTGAAAAAATGAGACCATTAAAGTGGTAATATGATGAATGCCATGTTTTTGGTAATTTAACGCAATGTCATATGAGATTTTTCAATTCTTTATACTTTGGACAAAAAGGAAAAATTAATTTTTTGGTTTTTTCGTTTCGTCTTTATTCAATATTTTTTTGCATTTGTTAGTTTCGCGTAAAGTTTTTGTGGTTTATGGATTCGTCTCGACGAGATGAATCCAAAGAGTATAAAATTATGGCCGAAACTAATTTTTTTTTTAATAAAGCCAAAATTAAACCAATAAACTGGTTTATTTTCGGCTTTATTTAAAAAAATATTAATTTTGACCATAATTTTATACTTGTTAGATTCGTTTCGTTGAGAGGAATCTAGAAACCACAAAATTTTGATGCAAAAATAACAAATAATGCAAAAAAAAAATTGAATAAGAACAAAATGAAAAAACCAAAAAACGACTTTTTCACTTTTTAGCCAAAGGATGACATCATACATTTACGGCTCAAACTAATTTTTAGGATACATAAACTATACATATAAAGCGCGTGGAGGTCCAATGAACAGTGTTTTCCATAATCCTGATTTTAACATTTTGCCCCAACAATTTGTGAAAATGACGTCGTCTATACTGCCATGATTGCACGGCATTTTCGTGTGTTCATATAATGAACAAAAAAGATAAGGGTACACCTAACTTGCACCCCACATGCACACAAAGGTGATGTGGCAGACAAGGAGAAGCCCAATATGTGGCCCACCTGAAATAATGGGCTTCTTCTTGTCTGTCATATCACTTTGGCGTACATGTGAGGTGCAAGTTAGGTGTACCCATAGCATTGTTGTATAATAAATGCGTTTTTTTACTTTTATCTCCTAAACTACCCATAGGTTTTTTTTTTTTTTTTCATCCATAAACTATCAAACCACATATTTAGTCCCTAAATTATTTGAGTGCAACGTATTTCGTTCAATCATCAACGGTTTTCCTTTAAAAAAAAAAAAAAGTAAATGCCACAATTTTGATATGGGTGTTTTCTTATTATTTGATGTCTGAGTTTTATGGTTTGTAATTAGGGTGATTCATATGTTACCCTATCCTTGGCATGGGAAATAAGGGTTTATGCAAGTAGAGTTCGTTTGAATTCATCCCATTTTTCGCTCATGTGACCCAGTCTATGATGCCACGTAGTACAATCAACCCCCAGATGCTGTCACGACGATGCTACTGTAAGTACCCAAAGATACATATATGGTTCCTTCTTTTTTTATCGGGAGCCAAAATCATGCCCCATTTGCTCATTTTCTAAGCATTCGATGTAAACGAAGTGACCCTCTGAAAACTAACCCATCGAAATAAGATTTCTTGTTAGACTAGGCATATGTTTAACATCCTTCAATATCAAAACTTTCTGTCTATCTGAGTAATCTGTACATCTCATTTCCCAACTATGTTGAAAAGGCTCTTCATCACCCAAATAAGCTTTGTCGAAGTTTCCTTACACATAGTTCTGTAGTATATTGATCCATGCGAGGAGTAGCATGGAACGTACCTTTCGAGACTACAATCTAAGGACTCACTGTGAAAACCCAACGAACAAATCAAAGCCTCATTATCTGACTCATCTGTAACATTAATGGTGTTCTTACCTCTTCGATTATTCCAACTCTGTTGTTTCACCGGTGCCCTACAATCTTGTTTCGAGTGCCCCTTCTGACAACAGTTCCAACAACCCACTTCACATCTCCTCCATGAGATTTAGTCATGCCCCTGTTCTTGGAAGTCACTATTTCCTTGTCCTTTTTATTTCCCCTATTAGAACTCATGCCCCTCTCATTCGTACTTAGTGATGAACCTGAAGCAACATCCTCAATCGATGCTCTTCTCCTGATATCAACTCGGCAACATCCTCCAATTTTATCTTTACATGCCCGAAAGAATTGCTTACTACGTAACAAGTCCATTTCAACTTATGCTAATTGCTTCTAACTTTATGCTAATTGTGCAATTGTACTTCATAGAGTGTTGAGGTGTTTCACTATGATGAAAGAATGAGACAGTTACAACTGAGAGAGTGCCCTAACTATAGCTTATATAGTTACAAGAGAAAGCCCACACAAAAAATTCTAATTCTGCTGGGAAAATGTGCATCCTCGCGTACCCAACAGTTTGAATGCACTTGTCTTAACCAAGTCGGTCCAGATTGAAAATACAGAGCTTCAAGATTCATGTTTGCTCTTCACGATAGTTCGGACTGAATTCACACCGTGGTTTGGATGGGATTTGTTGAAACAAGATATGACCTCATTTCTCAAACACTTGGTGCTCTCACTTTATGCATATCTAGTTCTTCCAACACCCCAATATTGAGGTTGAGTTTTCACTATGGTATTTTCGGTATTTTTGGTCTACAAGTTGTCAAATCAGAGAGTCATTCTCCTCACATACATCAATTGATTTGCCAACTTGTAGACCAAGAGTACCGAAAATACCGTAGTCAAAACTTACTCTGAGTGGACTTGTGGGTTTTCCATTGCTCCTACTGTTTTTTTTAGTCTTTTTGGGTTTTTGTTTGTTAGTTTTTGCTTCTTCTTTTTTTTGTTTGTTTCCAGCCTGCGTGCTTCGTACTTTTATTTCCTTTTAATTTATTTTTCAATTTGATTTTCCTAAAATAAAAAAAAAGTATTAGGATTTTTTCTAATACATTTTTTTTAGAGGAACATGAAAAATAATATATACCACTAATGCATTACAGATTTTGCCAAGCTATGGGCAACTTTTACAACATCCCTAGTAACTTTAATGTTGCAAGCTTACAAAATTTGTTTAATTAATTTTAGAACGGACAATCATTTTCAATCATCCCGATTTGTAAAAAGAATTGACAAAATAAAATAAAATGATCCGATCGAATAGCAACGTAGGTACTAGGTAGTCTGTCCTGGAAATGATTATGGAAGAGTGATCCAAGAATAGCATTTCTTTCCCCTTTTTTTTTTTTTGCCTTCTTTGTGCAGTGAGATGCATGTGGCTTTTTGTTTGTTTTTTTGTTAAAACAAATTAACTATATGATGGGAGGATCCGGGAACGTGTAGTGAATAAATTCTAATTTTTAAACGTATTTTAAACGGTAGTGATTACTCACTACACACTTATAGTAAGCAAGTCACTACAGGTCCCCGGGCCGTGGGAGGGAGTTATAAACTCCTGACATGCATATAGATGAAGATGGTCCGAAAGGAACAAGCTCTCCCTCAACATGCAGCTAGGGGTGAAAGAAAAACCGAAAAATTGAAAAAATCGATCGATCGGTTCGGTTTTCGGTCGGGGAAAAGCTGTGTCGGCTAACTTCGGACCGAACCGAACCGAACCGAAAAATTATCGGTTCGGTCTCGGTTTCCTGGAAATTGGTTTGGACCGAACCGAACATGCTTGCGACCTTGGATTGTATCGTAGATGATGTCGCCCCAAGCGTAGGGCTAGGTATCGCATAGCATAATAACCGGTAAGACCGGGTCGAATCCACGGGGACCGAACGCACCCGGCGTGAGAGTTGTCTTGCAAGTGTAGGTTTTCGGCCTTGAAGCGGCAAACTTAGTTTGTGATTTGATTGGTGGAATTCTCTCAACTTCGAGAACGACTCAGAAGATTAAAAACAACAAATTAAACTAAGGCAAAGTCTAGGAAATTTTAACAACCATAACTTAGGCTAATTCGTTCCTCTCTTGTTGAGATTAGGATTCTTGTAACCATTTGGCAAACATCTAGGTTGACATCGCTCCAAGCATCACACGTGAAAAGGAGAATCAACCCTTAACTACGAGAGATCAAAAAGATTAACAAACCTAGACTTTGGTACATAAAATCGATTCTAACTCTTTGAGCTAGAAATGGTGTTCGATAAAGTTTAGGGTTCTTGAGCCAATTAGACAAACTCTTAGATTGACATCGCCCAAAACGTCACCCGTACCTAGGTGAATTAACCCTCGGCCACGAGAGATTAATGAGATTAACAAACCCAAATTTTGATACATAAAGATGAACCCGTGACTTTATTAAACAAGAAGTGTTTGCAATTTGACGAGAAGAACGAATTAAACCTAAGTCATGGAGTGCTAATCACCCCATGACCGAACCTACTTAAAGTACTCACCAATTACACTAGTTAACAAGTCTAGAATATAGAAGAAAACTAAAAACATGCTTAATAAACTTAATAATCGATTTTTTATGGTTAATCCTAGGTTTGCCTACCACATTAACTCTGGAGAAAATCACAAACAACAATTACTAACTTGAGTTTAAGAAGGAAATTACTAGAAAAAAGAGAATACAATTTAACCGATAAAAACGTAAACAAACTTGATTTATATAGAGATCCAACGAGTAACTACAACATTAAACAACAAGAAATTAAAAGAAAATGAAGACTTACTTGATTAATCTAGAGAGATAAAGCTTAACATGCTATGAAGTTTTTACTAGAAAACTAAGGAGGGAGGTAGGAGAGAGGAGGGAGGAGGGTATTTATACTAAAAGCCTTTTACATTGGCTAATTATCCCAAAAACATACTATAAGTGGAAAGTTTCCATAAATGGAAGATATTAAAGCAACCAAAAATCTATCAAATATCGCAAAGAATGAGTCTGGATCGATCCAAACTTGAGGTGGATCGATCCAGAAGTGTCTGCTGAGTTTTTGGGATGAGGTGGATCGATCCACTTTTAAGAGTGGATCAATCCAGATTGGTCTGTCTAGGCAGATTTTTGACCCAACTTCGCGGGCACGCCCCGGCTTCATCCGAACTCGGAATGAGGCGACTCTTGAACTGTTGGAAAGCTCTATGAGTCTACTTTCTAACCCAATTAACCTCATATTCATAGCCTTTATATCTTGAAAGTAATGAGCCTTTTTCTATCAGTTGGTCATATTTTCTCGAGGCTCATAACTCCAAATTTCTTGTTCTTTTGTTCCAGGCCTTCCTTGAACCTTCCAAAGCTTCTTGAATCGACTTCTAAGCTTCGGCGATTGTCCTCTACGGCATTGCGGGACCTTGGGTACTTCCGGATACAACCGGGGATTATTTGGAGTTTTGGACACACCTTTTAGCTCAGATTTTCTGAAACTCATAAAAAACACAACTCGCGCAAAATCAATCGTATAAAGACACAAAATGCACGTGTGTGTGATCACAACGAGCGAGATAAGCCCGGATATATACAACATTTGGGGCTTATCAGAATCGAACCGAACCGAAATCATGCCAATTTAGACCAAAATACCCCGAAACCGCTCCTACTTGGACCGAAAATCGAAAAAAACGATCTTGACCCTCCAAAAATAACGAATCCTAGCAGTCCATCTCAATCTTAACGCCGGACCGAAAAAACCGAAAAAACCGAAAAAAACCGAACCACCCGAACCGATCGGTCCATTGGCTTTTTCGGTCGGGATCGGTTCCCAGCAAAACTACTCTGAACCGATCAGTTCGGTCCCGGACACCCCAAAAACCGAACCGAACCGACCCGAACCGACCGATTTTCACCCCTACATGCAGCGCTTTTTGTTTGTTGAGTTAACTCCATTTGCCAACAAATTGCTAGGCTGTAACCGTCTTTTTCTTGGGTACGGTAATCATCAATTTCGAGCCAGTTGGAGGCAAGAGGAATCCAATGTTCCCAAGAATGTCAGATGAATAGAGGAAAAATAAAAAGTTTCATTTTACTTCAAAATCACGTGTGTAAAAAAATAAAATAAAATAAAAACAAAAAAACTATTACATGGAAAACATGAGAAGCAAGTGATTTATCATCCTTTAAAAAAAAAAGTGATTTATCATTGAGCAAAGTTGGGAATGGTATTTTTTTTTTTTTTTTGTAACAATGTATACTAGAATGTGTGCATACTCTTTGAAATTGTTGTGTATACTGGGCAAGTGGTTATGATAATGTAGTTTTTCTTTCTTTTTCTTTTTTTTATTTTATTTTACTTATATCAGTTATTTCATACCAATTGCAAAACTTTTTTCTTTTGGGACAATAATGAGAGCTTCTTTGTGACACAGCTTCACAAAATAGGGGTCCTTATATATATTAGAATTGATAATGCCTCTCTTGGCTTAAGCGACCAAGATTAGAGGCAGGGACGGAGCCAGGATTTTACCTTTGTAGTGGCAAAAATATGTACTTAAAAATTTAAGAGAAACTGCATTATAAGGATGAAAGATTAAAAAAAATCTAGTCGTGGCGAGTCTCTATAATTCGGGGATAAAAATTTATTTTCTATATTATAATTGTATTTTTTTTAAAACCTTGTGGTGGCAGCCGCCATCAATTGTCCCCCTGGCTCCATCCTTGATTAGAGGTGAGAATGAGCTAGTGGCTGGCCCTGACCATCTAAGGCACCATTCCACTAAGGCGAATTTTGACATTTTTGGGCTTTTGTGATTTTTTTTTATTTTATATTTTTCGAGATAGATCATCCTCCTCATATATAACATTTTTGGGCTTTTGTGATTTTTTTTTGTTCTGTACGGGTAACACTGTCCGGGAGGAGGAGGCGAAAAGAATGAAAAGTAAGGTACATCACCCTTCCTCATTCTCATTTCTTTTTTCGTATTATTGATCTTGGTTTGTGCCTAAGGCGGCCATTTCGTGATATTGTGCCAATATCAGTTTTAAATCACCACATGCTTGTTTCCAAGCAACGACTAAGCTTGTTAAAAGCCTTTATTAATTCTTTTGTCAAAAAGAGGACGTAGGTAGTGCAGAAAATGCACTACACAATGTAGTGCGCATCATCCGGCCTTCCATTTTGATAATTGATGGCTCGGATTTAATTCAAACAGTCGACAGTCGGATTTAGTTCATTGTTCGGATTAAATCCGAATCGTCCATTGTTGAAATGGATGGCCCGAACCCCTTAATTGTGTGTTATCATACTTGTCACACATTACTTCTGCCAAAGATTAAATTCTTAGTACATTTTTTTTTCCTTTTCAGGAACAATAAATGGTGCACCATAGCATTATTGTTCTCCAAAATATAGATAAAAATTGAAGAGTACAAGTAAAAGTATTTGCACCTCGATTAGTACACCTCGAAATATTGTTGAATGTGGGACCCGTCCTTTCCTGATTGGCTGTCCACCACCTTATACGAGCATAAATTTGGGCTATTACGTTACCCCTCCAACTTCACCTACTCACCCTGGAATAGGGAAAGACTCCAAAGAGCTCATTCACTGGCATTTAATTTGGCCCATTAAGTTTTTGCACACAATTTCATTTTCACCAACTCACCTTGGGAATTTAGAAAGATTGCCAACCTTCTTACGAAAAGGTGAAGATTTACTCTTATCTGATTTAGAGATCTTCCTCCCCTTTTAATGGTTTCGTTCCTCTTTGATTTTGCTTTACAAAACACAAACAAATGGGCATGTTGCAACCTTTTAACAACTTTCTTTTTCTAGCTTTCTGCAATGACAAGTTTACTAAAAGAATGGCTGGCTCGTTACAAGTTGCTCCATTCTCGTTTAGGATGGGCTGGAGACCCGGTGGCGACTCAAATGAATTTGCACGTTTTCGGTTTTTGAGAATTGGTTTTCAATACCTCCGACTCATTGTTCCCGGGAGAGAGAGAGAGATGGGGCTTTCTCAAAATCGGCGTTCACAGCCATTAAATAAACAGAGTCGTTACAGCCTTGCTGGTGTTGAATTCATAGGAAATTAGGAATGGAGACAAGTTATAGTGGAACCTTTCATATGTGCTAATTTCATAGTGGCAGTTTCATTACACAGAAATGTTATCTTTTCCCACTAGGTAAATGAGCATATTATTGAATAGAACCAAAATATGGGAATCCAGCCATCCAGGATTTTGGCAAATTTATGGTTAATAATGTTTTCGTTTCCTTTGAATTGGTTCAATTTTATCATCTGTCCACAAAAGGAGACGATATTATCCTCGTGGATGCATTTAAAATAGGAACCTGATCCTCTCGAGTCACTGGACGCATTTACGTTAAAAATAATAAGTTCCAATTCAGTGTTTTCAATCTTTGTTTTTTCTCCATAAGTGAATCCCGGAAACATATCAATAGATATACGACGAACTTGATCTTTTATGTGCATGTTCTCGACGAGCTCCTAGACAAGTAGTAATAGACTGGAATTCAAACAAACACCGGATGCAAAATAGTTTACCATGAACAACTAGATCAATAGATGAATATGAGCACCATTTACATACAAAACTCAAGTGCAAACTACAAGTAGTTGTGTCGAAACAAAACATGTGCCTCCCATTGCAAGACTGGAGCAAAATGAAAGAAGAGGCAAGCACATAATACAAAGGGAGTGGCCAAGCCACTCAGTTCCTCCATTGCGTTACAGGCTCCGTAATCTAGTTCTTTCGTACCTTCAGGTAAATAACAATGCAATGGCAGCTCTCTCTCCGGTATAAGAAGTTACATCAGCGACGAATCACTTGACCAGCTCTTTTGGTATCAGATACCGGAAAGCAAAATTATAGGGAACCCATTCGATGCTCTTGCGGGACTTCCCAGATTGACATTTCTTAATACTCTTTCTTACGGATTCAGGCAAGCACTTTTGGATCATCTCTATCACACCCGCTTGACACAACCCTGAATCCTTTGCAAACGACTCCACAATCTTCGGTAAAAGGATTTTATGGTCCTTTCTTACACCAAAGGTAGCTCGAATGTACTCTTCTTTCGCTACTTCCAGTTCTTGAAATACTCTCTTGGATGTGTAAACACGAACCTAAAAGTAACCAAAGACCACCCTTCAGTTATTTCCATATAGACTAATAGAAGTATTATTAAAGACCATTTTTGTCCCATCATGCATCAAATTTGTCTCAAATTTACTTTTCATGTATATGAGCCACAAGGAAGGACATGTGAAATATGACAGATACATGAACACAGTAAACACTCAGCACATGAAATATGAAAGCTCCGTTAAAAAAATGAAAATTAGATGTCAACACATGAAATATGAAAGCTCCGTTAGACCAAATGTTTAGGCCGTATTAAAGCAATGAACTTCATCAGATCTACTGCAACAACAAGATTACTATTTTAAAAGTAGTGCCTGTTCTTCCCCACCAAAAACTTTCTTTCAACAGGCATTTCAATTGTGTTGTATTGATAAACAACATTCCAAAATATGAGCAATCGCATCACATGTAGAACTGTAGAAGAAACGCTGCTAAGAGATCATAGTAAATGAATTACCGCAGGATCAGAATGGCTTCCTGAAGATAGCGCGAAGTATAAAAGGGGTTCAGGATGGTCAATGCCAAACGTTTTCCGTTCATCTCCAGTCTTGAACTTCATTCTTGAAGAAAGTAACAAGCGAAGCCACTACAAGCACAAGTAAGTTCTATTAGGCCCACCGTATATGACCTTAATCACTTCAAACATATCATAATTATATGGAACAAAAAATTCCTTAAACAAGCAAGATTCTTTTGTTCATTGTTCTTTAAAAGGTTAACAGGGTGACATATTTCAAAACTATGGCTTTAAGAAAAGTAAGAACAACAAAATATGAAAGGAAAAATGTGTGTTTGAAGCTATAGAAACAAATTTCTTTTTGTTCCCATGATATACATCGAAGAAGTCTATAAGATGCACGGAAACCATGGAACCAGGAATACATGCATATAAATAAACATAAATAATTAAAAAAATCCCAAGAACACAAGGCTCCCTCTTACAACAGTGCCTGAGAGGCAATAGGAGGGTAATTGTCCCACAACTTTGATTGGCGGCATGAAAGATATGAAAACTGAAAGCTTAGCTCCAAGGACTACAACAGATGACTCTGAGGGACATCTACAAATACAAAAGCCTTGAGAGAACAAAATATATGTATTGTATGTATCGCAAGGTGTCTACCTGTCCAGGACGAGATATGCGGCATCCAAGGATGGAATTTTGAATTGTACCAGCACTTACTATTTGACCACCAACTTTGTAGGCGGCCTGAATTAAATTAAGCGTAAGAAAACTAAAATATGGACTGAATATTCCTTTATAGAACCATTGAGGTGATACTTACTTTCAAGAGAAGAAAGACTCTTTTCACATTGTTTTGTGGAGTCCCATAAGCCAAAAATGCCTGTTCACATAAAAGAGAAAATGTTCATTGTACTGTGTTCAAAGCAAAGATGGAACTCCATAAAGTGGAATAACGTATAAAGTTTAAGTTAATAAGATTCAATACATGCATCACCAACGCATTGTGTATGTTGATCCAGAAGGCTAGCTTCTCCTCGTGTTTCATCTTCCTAGGATCTACTTCCTCTAACCGACAAATAAGTGACCTATCACAAAACAACTCAATTAGCTTGCAGGAAAACTGATATAAACCAGGGATTCAGAATTATGTTGCCTAAATCCAAAGATACCAGCTCATGACTTCTTGGCAAAACATGTCTTAAGGCTCACCTGAAATCTTGCAACATGTCCTCAACTTCACCCAATTTCTGACTATCTCTACATATAGATGCCAATTCAACCATTGTGCTGTAAGGCCCGCTGAACTCCTTTAGTCCTTCCACATGGAAAGGATTATCCAACCGTACATCAAAAGAAGAATCTTTTCTGAACCCTGGACTCCAACTATCACATTGTTCTTTTGGAGAGAATGCGCTCATTGATGACAGAGATGAGCTGGGAGATGAGAGACTGTGACTCGTCAAAGGTGGGTCCGCAAGCTTGCAGTATATGGTGGTCATGCATCTGATCATATCTTCAGAAATCCTGTTAGGTGTCTCTGGAATGTGGTCTGAAATACGAGTGCCAAGATGCTCTGCCAGACTGATCACGTTTGAAGAAGCATTCTGAGCGTACTGTGGAGAGCAACAGAAGTCATTATCAGTAATTTTGAAATACAGCATTTAAAGGGATTAGCCTCCTTTTCGATCGGTTCTATTATTAGTTCAGGAATCAGAAGTACAGACATGCCAACCAGCCTCACATATCTGTGGCCGAGATGTTTGGGACAAAGACACATTCGGTCATCATGCTTGATATGTGTTGGACATGCTCAAATAGGTGTCCAATTGTTTTACCACATTTTCAAGATGGATAGTTGGGACACTATCGAAGGTTATAATACATTTTTCATAAGATTGAGCAAGTCAAAATTTCCTTGGATGCTTGGTTCCTAAATGATTATCTGAGTGGCTTTGTTGTCTTCATCTTCATCTTCCTCATACTGTTATTATTATTTCTGTTTTTGTCCCTAGCTTGATTAAAAGAACTGTTTTTGTTGGAATTCGTCAACATTACCCTGCCTAGTGACAAAAACAGAAATAATGTTGGAATAATGTTGGAATTCGTCAACATTACCCTGCAATCAAAAAGCTCCACTTTATGTAGCATGCCGTTTTTTTTTTCCATCAATGGAGCTAATATGACAAATAATTAACAGTCCCCCATGCTGTGATAAGGAAAGAGACAAACTCAGAGATTGAAATTCGCAATGTTAGATGATTAAGATTAGGTACCTCCATCATAGACAAAGGTTGAGAATGACAGGCACGGACAGCTTTACCGAGAGACTCAGCTGGAGGAGAAGTTCTAGTGGGGAGAACTGAACGGTTAGATAGTGAAGATTGACTGCGGTGATCAGCTGTTTCTATTAGCTTCTCCTCACCTAAATTGCTTGATTCACTCCATGGGTTGGCAAGCGACTGAAATCTAGCTTGAAAAGTTGTAATTTCCCTCTTTGTTGTAATGGCAGATCTTGAAACTTGTAGATGATTTCCCCTTGGGGTGGTCAATGGGGACTCAAGACTTTCATTCTTTGACAGAGATGGGGGAGTTTGTTGATCAAATGCTTGCCGGTATAATGAGAGAAGATACTGCTCCAAATGCACAACTTCAAGCTCCAATACCGCAATTTCTTTAATCAGTTCTGTCGCTGGCTGGAGTCAGATAAAACAACTCTTTCAATTCAACAAGAAAGAAGTAGTGGTATAAAGGAATAACAAGTGAACATAAGCCTCGAACGGTAAATAGCAATCTTGCAAAGATAGAGACACAATTAAGAGATTTTTTAAAAACCGTTCGAAATGTAAAAAAGTTGTTACTATGTCTTAGTATGGGAGAATTATTGATAGGTAAAGATACAAGGGCCCAAAATTGATACAGATGAGGGAAAGATACATTTAAGCTACTTCACAGTTTTCACATAAAGGCAAAAGATATTCTCAACATGTAGGGTAGGGGCTGGAGGGGAGAAAATGGTCAGTTTTCATTAGATTAAGACCAGAAGTAGCTACCTTAGGAATTGAGGCTTCATCTGTGATATCATGAGAGGAAGACTGATACCCTAGTCCTTTTTCTAAGGCACGGCGAACAGCAACTTGATCTTGCAATCTCTTTTCAAGCTGTAGAATCTGCACAGAATGATGATCAAAATTACAACAGCATCAGGACCTACTCATGCCATGGCAAGAATGTGAACCAATTATGCATTTTTTGAAACATTGTGCATTGATATCGACATGTTCTCGTACCAAACACTGAATCTAAAATTCTTGGTTTTGAGTGTAACAAAACATAAAAACCATGGATGGATGCAAGAGTTATATACCTCTTGCCGCAGCGCTTTTTGAACTTCGGAGCTAGGCAATTGTTTCCTCTTGGTCTTGATATAGTCCTTCAAATGCCTCATATCCTGTTTACAAATGAAACTCCTAAATAATGAAAATATGTGAATGGAATTTGCATGTTGAATGGTCCTCTAGAAAGTGCGATTGATTCAATTTGAAGAATACATTAAGCCATTATTCTGCTAGAAAATGCATTGGATAATTGGGGAGGGTAGAGAAAAAATAATTCATCATCACAGGCTCACAGAACTGATCTGGCTGGCAACATGCCCAAGGGTTTCAAAAGATATGTACAAAGGCAGGTAGCAAGAAAAGCAATAACATAATTTAGAGACAAATAATGTGGTAACCTCCATACTACTACAGTAAGGGCTCGTTTGTTTGGCAGAACTAATAATGAGGGGTATATAGTGGATATATTGTGCTATGAGATTAATAATACCAGTATACCACACTTTGTGGCAGTGTATATCTGATATACATTCAATCCAACTTGTACGAATTTTAGTCAAACACCAGATATGTGGTTTCCTTGGATAAGTAGTCTGATCCGATGCTCATATCCGGCCAAACAAACAGCCCATAATGGTACTTCAAATTTTGACCTAGAAAGGCAAAAAAAAAGGGCAGAAGAGAGTGACCCTTACCAACTTTAGCCGGTGAGAAGCTTCATTGAAATGACCCGAGCTATCTTCTTTAAGTCCTCTCTTATCAGGGAAGCTGCCATTGAAAAACAAAATTGAATATCAAAACAGATGGAAGAAGAAATCATTTAAAGCTTGCAACTGCATCTTTGGCTCTATCCATATCACTATAATTGATGAAAAAAGAGAGACAAAAAAATTAGTACAACATTTAAGCAGAAAATAATGTAGCCCACACTTTTAAAAACAACTCCCAAACTCATGACTGATAATTTTGGAATCATTTTTAGTTCCAAAATTCTCTTCCAATCAATATCCAATGAGACTAATAAGAGAATTAGCACAAAAAATTGTGTCAAAGCTGTGGTTTTCAATGGCCATTGTAAACCAATTCAGACATCTTTACCAATTCCGGAAACCCATCAACATCAAATAACATAAACAGAACAGATAACGATTACCAAAATAACAAGAAACCCAATGGGCTACCTCTTAGAGCGCTTGTGTCCAGAAGCTACTTGGAGATTGCTGTTGCCACACTCTTCAAACCCCATCTCTGAAAACCAAACACACACCAAAAAAAAAAAAAAAAAACCTGCTATTTCTCATCCAAAATTTCCCAAGGAAAAAAAGACAAAATGGAAAAACAGAGCAAGGAGCATTTACTGATATACACAATGAGGAAAACAAACGAGTACCCAGATGAGAAATGATTGAGAGATGAAGAGACCCACCAGGCCAAATGACTAAATATGTCGTCAGAAACTTCTGAGCACACTCCAAACCCACAACTTTGTCTTCTTCTTGCTTAGGTACTGGAAAAAAATTGGTGGTCTGAAGTCCGAAAATATAAAGGCTGGAGTAAAACACTTGGACTGTGTTTAGCAAATGCGGCTCCGAGAAGATGACCGGTTCGAGTTTCTGTGATATGGGATTCGCTTTTGGGTAATGGAGAGGCTTTAGGCATTAAAAGAAGTAAAAGCAGATTGTGGGATATTAGTTGGGGAAAGTCTCCTACCAGACCCTATTGTCAAAAAGTGTCCTTAAACTCAACAAGAGGAACAGAGTGGGAAAAAAGAATTAAAGTGTCAAAACCTAAAGAGGAGATATAATAAATGGACAAAAAAAATGAACATATCACGTGGCTGAGAAACTTATGGGTCCTTTAGTCGATTAACCATTCTACAGGTACCGACCGGCGTTTGAGATGATTTGGATCGAGCTTAATGCCCAATCGAGATTTGATTTTGAGATGAATGAATGGTTCGGATTGATCGTTTGAGACCCGCAACAGGGTCCTCGACGCCGTTTATACATAGTCGGTACAAGGGTAGCCGTTGATTGGTCAAGGTCTGTTTAGACCAACTTTGAAGATGGGTCCTTCAGTTTATTCTTTTGTTACCTGCTGGATACTAAATTTTTTCCTTAAGTCGTACTATGTGAAAAATATTGGGGCCTTATTTTACTCTTTTGGAGGCCTAAACTGGCGATCTTTCGGGCCTTAGTCAAGAATCCGTCCTGATTTTGCTTAGGGCACCAGGCTTGATTCCTAAAAAATCTTGAGGCCTCGTTACTTTCAGAAGTAAGCTTACTTTCAGAAGTAAGCGTGTGAAATGATTGTGAGAAGAGCTGGAAACATCAAACATGCCCGGTACATATACTTTACCAGATAAAAATTTGGCTCATAAGGAGTTATAAAAGGGTTTTTGATGGATACAAATAACAAACCAAAACCCCACACTCTCTTGTTGGGAAGGAAGTGGGAGTTGGTAAGCATCCTTCCACCATTGTCTTCATGCGTACATTAGATACTCACCTATTCCTAGATTCTAGTCAGCCAAAATTGCCTTCAATTGATCCTGTAAAATATAAATCAGGTGTATTTTATGACCCTCTCAAATGGTAGTCCATTCGTACAAGCAATAATAAGATGCCTCAAGTAATGGACATCGAAAATTAGCTTTCATGAGCTCTGCAAAATCATGTGGTTGAACTGAGAGTATGTTATAAACAACTTGGTAAATTAGAGAATATTATTTAAACAATCAGGTAACTGATCCACCTAAAGTTTCTAACCAATTTTGACAATTTGCAAAAAGAAATACTCCTCTGTTGTACCTCTGCATCACTATGAGATATGCAAATAATGATCAATGGGTTACTCACATGGCTTTTATTCCTTCTGTTTTTGTTGATGCAAAGTACGGAATCCGGGGGTGTGTTGTGCACCCGGTGTTTTGCACCGTGCTGTGCACCCTCGGCCGTCCAATCGTGTTTTTGACGTAGTAAAAATTCAAAACACATCCAGGCCATCCAAAACACGATTGAACGGCCGAGGGGTGCAAAGCACCCAGGTGCACAGCATCCCCGAGTCCCGAAGTATGATGGTCATTTTGGAAAGTAGTATTCATTACTAGAGCAAATGATCACACAATTATCCAATTAGTGTATGAAAAGCAATCTGGTATGATGTCTCAGTCAAATTCAACATTGCACATGATCATGATCTATTGTAGATCATTGTTGATGGAAAGATGCTAATCACAGCCGATTGAGTAGTGGTTAAAATCCATGTCGAAAGCTTATACTCCTAAAAATAAGTGATTGTGAGCCGCAACTTCGAAAATACTGTATTATAGTTCGATATTGTATTTATTTGTGGTTTCCTAATCACAATCTACTGGGCAAATCTTACCACGACCGTTGTTAAAAATGCATAAGCAAGTTCAGATTAAAATAAAAGAAAAGCCAATAAGCACATATTATTGTACACAGATTTTGACATTTAGACTGCACATAATCTATATTACAATACAGAGCGGTTTTTGTCCCAGTCATATTTTTTGTCTCAGTCATCATATCTCTCTATGCCAACTCTCTCTCTCTCTCTCTCTCTCTCTCTCTCCCCCCCCCCCCCCCTCTTTCTCTCTCCCCTTTTCGAAGTTCAAATTATGTTCTCTCTCACTACCTCCTCTCCTTCCCCGCTCTGAAATTCGAAGGACCATAAAGAATGGGCACAGGCACGGGCACTGTACGAGTACGGGTATGTACATCGATTGCTCAAACTGTGCCTTCATGCACGAGCATGCACTAGTAAATACTATACATCGATCATCCCGAACATATTCTGTGTCCATATCTACGTGCCAAAATCTATACAAGAAGTATTATTCTTCAAGAAAAATCCCTCAGTACGTAACCCTTAATAGAGAACTTAATTGATTTTAGTTTCCTAATGTCTAATTTCTCCTGTGAGTTCCAAGTGCAACAAATTGTGACCACTAACTTGATGGGTTATGTCAATATGTGAAGTTAGCACTGGGAATAGGCATGTAAAAATGAAAAGCAGCAGGGGGTCACCTCAAAAGGAATGAAAAGGTGAGGGCTAATAAGGGAGGCATTGGGATGCTTGGAAAGAAAATAGGTTTTTGTGGGGTTTTTCTCTTTGTCTAACCTTCACTCGAGAGAGAAGAAGATACCCCAAGTCTCACATTGTCATCATGTATTGAACAGACTAACGTTTGTCAATAGAATCCAAGAATAAAATACTGAAACGGAGCTTGACATTTTACAAAGATCGATGGAAAAGAAAAAGGTGGTAAAGTGGTAAGGTCATCAGACACTGCTTTTTGTCGTCATGTAGACCCACTCAGAACAAAAGCTTCTTTTTTCACAGCGGCAGATGAGAGAGAGAGAGAGAGAGAGAGAGAGAGAGAGTAATTCTTTAATGGAACCTTTTCTATTTTCTTGGTAATTGACAACCTTTTGTCTTTTGGATATTGTAGAAACAAAAATGATAGGTACACACCCTTTCAGCAACTCTCCACCACACCCTCTCTCACATGTGTGGTGGGGCTCACCCGGTGGGTCCCAGTAGGCCCCACCACACATGTGAGAGAAGGTGTGGTGGTGAGTGGTTGAAAGGGTGTGTACCTATCATTGTTCTTGTAGAAAACAACCAAAGTTCTCACTTCTAACTTCACTCTTATAGCCCGATTATATTAGATCCGGGATGAGTTTTGGGATAAAATAATAAGGGAATAAGATAATATGGATATTATTTTGTAAAAGTGAGTCCATATTAATGTGACATTGAGGTGTCAGAGCTGTTATTATTTAGTACACCTCTAAGGTTATTAATTCGGAAGGAGTATTACTCATCCCCTTTGCAAAATGTTTCCAAACCGAGTATTAAATGTGGGACCAGGATAAGAGGAGGGGGTATTACTCAGATCGGGCTCGTAAGGAAATGTGTATGTTCTTTCTAAAGTGTATTTGACTTTTGACTAAAGAGAATACCGAAATGGTTACCAAGTTTTCGATATCCAATTGACTTGATGTCATTGTCAGGATGTTGAATCCTATCATGTATCAGATGCATGACAAATCCTATCATGTATCAGATGCATGACACCGTGTCATGCACCCCTCCAGTCGGCCGTTGTAAAAATGCACGACTCGGATCAAATCCAACCCCCATGTGAGAGCCATTGTTTGGATTTGATCCAAGCCGTGCATTTTCACAATAGACGCCCGGATGGGTGCATGACATGGTCCATGAGACTCGTTCGCATCAAGAACTACAACTTGAGTAGTTCGGATTTTCTTTTTGAGTTAATTCGGAACGAGACATATGCAAAGAGCACGACATGATGCGTCTTATTTCTATTGAAGTGAAGGGATAGGATCATCTCCCGTCCCTATTCGGTTCTTTGTGGACTTTTCTCGAAATTAATTTAATAATTGAAATCAGTTAATGTGCATATATAAAAATATACATAGCATGTTGAAAAAAAAAAAAAAATGCATATCATCCTCTAAAACTATGAGTACATACATTTCCAGGTATACAATTGTATATCTAACCAAAAAGATATCGATGTCACATGTCGGTGCGCGCTTCCTTAGAACTTTACTTGAGGAAAGACTCATCCGGTCATACATTCCTATTTTCCTAGGATTCCGAAGAATATCTTATGCTTTCTTTCTTCCTTATTTTTTTGGTGTAGATCTTCCTTTTTTATTTTGACAGTACCATAACATTGAATCTGCTTAATTATGCCAAGTTGTATTATTGTAACGGCGTTTTAAAAATAAAATAAAAATTTTAAAAAGAAGGATTATAAGCTAGTGAAGATTGTCTTGGGGTTAATGTCAGGAAACTTTAGTTAGATGCTTATTGACGAATTCAACATTTAACTTTTTTTATGACCAAAAAGGATTCAATAAAACAAAAAGGAAAAGTTTACAACATTCAAGGGGTTTGGAACTACATAATGCAAATCTCAATTAAGTTGGCACTCACGTCAAGCGGGCTGCCTTTCACCCCTAGGAAAAATACAAAAGCTTCTAGTACGCCACAAGCCAACAAATTACAAAAAGCATAATCCAATAATCAAGGGAAGATACTCCAAATACATTATACACATAAGGTAAAATATCAAATTAATATGCTCCTTTTCGTTATTCGTTGTTTCTTTATCTTAAAATTTTATGCTGTTTTTATTTTCTTCTGAACTTTTTGTGTTTGAAAATTCGTAATTAATATTTAGAAATTTGGAGGAGCAAGGAAGAGGGGATTTTTACAACATTATATTATGTGCAGTAAAGAGACTCGGATGTTTGCTTCCTCTTAAAGTATCATATTACCACCTACATTACCGAGAGAGAGAGAGAGAGAGAGAGAGAGAGAGAGAGAGATGGTTATGTACTAATGTTGTAGTATGTGGTTTCAGGCAGAACGACTACGAAGGTCTCCTTTGGAAACCATTTGATATGTTAAGCCCGGGTCTGAAGTGTGTGTTGTGCGGGTGGTGCACAACACGTGTGCTGTGCGGGTGGTGCACAACACGTGTGTTGTACAGAGATATGGAGCCCACCCACGTCCTGTTGTTTGGTCTGAATCGTTCATTTTGTTTGTTTCATCGAGTACGTACACTGCGTAAATTTTTTGGTTGATCGGATATAGGTAACTACAATTTCAGAAGGCATTTTTCATGGAAGCAAAATAGTTAAAGAAACCGTTGGAGGTGATTTTTTTCACAAAACTGTAAATTAGTTACCAACGTCCAATCAAACCTAAATTTTACACAGTATATATACACGACGAGACGAACAAAATGAACGATTCAGATCAAACAAAAGGATCTGGGGTGTGTGTTGTGCGCCACCCGCACAGAACACACCCTGCTAAGCCCCCTCCACCGGATGAAACTTGGGTTCCAAATAGAAAACAAATGAATCTTCTATTTTATCTTATTACTACTAAATTTCATATGGGCAAAAGTCATATTGGTAGTTTTCAATGTCAGATGCCAGACGTGAAGACAAGAAAAAATTGTGTAAACAAAACAATTTGGTTTTGGAGCAAGTGAAGCATCAATTTTCAGAATCTGACAGACATGCTTCGTGGATCCGCAAACAACTGAGTTATTTTAATGATATTCTAATAATTGGTGATTACAAAAAATGACATCCCCATTTTTTAATGAGTACCTTTTAATGATATTCTAATAATTGTTGATAACCAAAAATAACATCACCAATATCAAAAACAGGTTTGACATTATCATTTCTTAGTTATTGTTAATGCCAAAATAGTTTTTATTACTGTCAAAATTTGTATTACATAAAACTCTTGTACGATGTATATATAGAGTACAAGTCTTTTATATGTTACAATTTTGGCATTATCAAAAACTGTTTTGATACTGTCATTTTCAATTTTTTAAATCATAATTTGTACTACTTGTTATTTAGCAAGAAATACAGGGTTCCCTGAGGTTTTTTTCTTGAAACCTAGCTTCTCTGTAAACACAATCTTAGGTTAGATATCCCATGTGGGCTTTTGATTCTCAATGTTAGTAAATGTTTTTCGAACAGGCTTGCTTCATTTTTCTAAATCATACTCCCTCCGCCCTAAATTTCTTGTTCACTTGTACTATTCACGACACCTAAAAAATAATTTATATTTTCAAATGTATAACGTTTGACATATTGAATATGGATCTTGTTTGATAGTTGTCGATGACTTCTAATAAACAAAATTTTTACAATTGTAAAAAATATTATAGATTGAAAGATATAAACAATTGAAAATAGGCACACATGCATGTAAATGAACAAGAAATTCAGGAGGGGGGAGTAATTTTGATGATACGACCGATTGTACAGAAATTGCCAAAGGAAGCTCACTGTCTTGACTGTCTTCCAAGACCTTATTTTTTATCCGGAAGGCCCGACGCCTAACTCATCGAGAGACGAGAGTTATGGGGAAAGCATGCCAATAAGTAAAATCGAATTAGTCGTAAAACACAAAATCTACTACATGTAAAATGGTGAATAATTTCAACGGAAGCCGTCCTCTTTCCTATACCTACTCTAAAATAAATTAGCTCAGAGACGAAGCTCTTGAGGGAAGGAGGTGGCATGTGCCATCTCCGGGTCCAAAAAAGAAATTAGTTTTTTAATGAACGTCATTCATGCCAAAAGATCAAAATCGTTTATTTTGTAGGTCTTGACTTGAACATTGTTAAGTTGGTCGGAGATAAGTAGCAATCTTAAAATTTTATATCAAGAAAATGGATCGTTAAAGTTCATCCTGTTATTCCATAAATTTGAATCAAAAGACTTATTGATATCCAATTAATATGATTTTTTTAAAATAATTAATTTAGACTTCTGGAACTATAAAATGAACAGCTCGAATTGTCAAAATATGTTGTGGGTTCTCATAATATTTGGCGGTGTGTTTAATAGATGTGTTCAAAATGGTGTGTACGTAACAAAACTTAATAAAAAACTGAAAAAACCCTCCCTCGTCTTCCAAAATGTGAGCTTCATAAGCTGAGCTCCCTTATTGGTTTGCATGTTTATGACCAAACTATCATTTACATGTATTCCCCTTTATCGAGTTGTGCGCTTATTTATTTATTTATATTTTAAGCGTTTGTGTTATGGTGTAGAAAGGAATCTCATATTGTATTTTTCACCCCCTCCGTCCCATTTTGTTAGTCCCTTATTGGGAATCCAACTTTTTAAAGGAACATAATTATACTAATTATACCTTGTACTTTAACTTTTCGATTTTACCCCTTGATGATATGTTTTTTAAAACTTCTTTAAAGTAAACGAAAATGGCGGGCAAAAATGGGAATGTGGCATTACTTATTTGGAAAGTTTTTAAAATGGACAATCTTTACAATCTTTTTGGGACATTCCAAAATAAAATACTAGTGGACTAACTTTGTGGGACAAAGGGAGTAGTTTTTAAGTGAGTGTTGTAGTTGTTAGTCAAGTCCTTTGAAGGCCCAAGGAAAATGTTGATTTGTTGCTTGGTAGCTAGATTAAAGGCAGACGATTTTACTCGAGCAAAAGTGGCTTGTTTTGACAACGTTTTGCTAGCTCTATAAATATTGACCTATTAGGTCATTATTTGTGACTTAGCACCGTCTGATGATTGAATACACAATATTTTCATCTCTTAACACTTGTGGCGGCTAGGGTTTATGAATCTCGAAGACTTTTGAAGGTCTATGGACACATAGTGTTGAATTATCATCTTTGAGAGGTTTCTGCATTAATACAATCATCTATTTGAGTAAAGCCCTTTTGTGGAGTTCGAAAGGCGATTCATTTGGAAAACTTGAGGATTCAAGATCAGGCGATCATGCAGATGTGTGACTAACGTGGATTTGACAAGGGAAAATGATATGGGCACACCATTTGTGCACCCCAAATACACACCATCCTGATGTGGCAAATGAGGAGAAGCTCAACTTCTCCTCGTTTGCCACATCAGGGTGGTGTGTATTTAGGATGCACAAGTGGTGTACCCATAGCATTGTTGTTTGACAAGTAGGTCTTAGGACTCGTAGTGAGGATACACGGTCATCGAGTAAGCCTACTTGTACTCACATAATGATTATAGTACATGATTCATTCCCGTGATTTTTGCCCGTTCTGTAATTTTCCACGTAAACCTTATGCCTCGTGCGATTGTTTGCTTTCCGTTTTGTGGTTGGGATCATTGATTGGTAGATTTTTTTTTTTTTTAATTAAGCTTTCTTTCATAGCAAACCTTTATAAACCTAGGTGATCTAGCTAGGGTCTTTCACAAAAGTTCCAAAGTTGAAAAACGGACAAAACCTTTGAGGCTCCAACACACTCTTCTTTATGCCGACCGCCGGCGCCTTGGCCATTGGAGACTCTAACGACCGCGACAGCGGCCCAAACTCCGTCAATAAAATGGAAGATGAATTCCTCTTGGACACGTCCCTTATACACATTGAAAGGGAAATTTTATCAACTTTGAACATCAGCTCTATCTTGAATGACTTTTGAGATTTAAAAGAACTTAGAGTTCCATTTTAATAGAATTCTGTGTCGATGTATTTTTTATTGGTGTAATGTATGCTTAATCAGAAGGATACATGCATTTTTTGGGTATTGATTTTATGATTTTATCAAGTGTCACCTCATGTTCAATTCCTGGTTCGTCCCTGAATTAGCTATTTACCCTATCTTGTTTCCTTTGGTACGTACACTAGTATTCTTGGTACCTGTTAGTTGAAAATCATGAACCCAGGAATCAGTCTAATGATAAGTTGAGCCACATTTCACGCCCATGCTCGGTATTCGGTAATATATAGCCAAGAATTAGCCGAGTCAAAATCAGCATTACCAAACATAATTTAAATGAACAAAATTGCAAGTTAATCTAATTGACTAAAGTAATCTAACGGAACGTGGGTTTGGATTGTTAACTTGTAATATGTAAGATGGAATGAGCCATGCTCCATGTCACCACTGTATTGCTAGATTTTTTTAAATTTTTTTTTATAACCAAAGGTCCAGGCCAGTTTTTGCACATCTCGATTAATTCTAGGAGGCCAATCACACCGTCCACTAGCGGGGGCCCCAATTAAAGTTAAGGCAAAGCTCTGTATGGACTGACCCCAAATGAATTGACCGACAAGGTTTCAAGCCTGAGACCTTAGGAGGAAACAAATCCTCAAGTCCCAAGCCTTGACCACTAAGCCCATCCCTTGGTGTTATTGTATTGCTAGATTGTCCGTTAATACATGACAAACGAGGTAAATGACTACATCCTATTAATACACTCCAAAAAGTAAAAATATAGTTATTTAACGAGTGAGTTTGCCAAGTGATAAAAATCATGATTTAGCAAATTGTTTCCTCGTTTGCTAAAATCACTAAAATCAACAAAGACTTTAGCAAATGATTTGCTAAAATATTACTGTAGTTGATTTTATCACTTGACAATCTCACCATGGAGTTTCCGGTTTATTTTAGCAAATGGCTTCCTCGTTTACTAAAAATTTTAACAAATTTTAATTTCAGCAGATTTTATTAAATGAAAAACTCAACTCTGTTTACAATACTACCATTTTGTAGGCAATGTTTATCTGTGGGATATTTCATCTCTAAAAGGTCAGTTGCCCAAATCAAAACATCGATTTTAAGGAACCAACAAACAAACAAGAATCAGAATCTTGTGTGTGTTTTTTCTTTCCGATATCTGATTGTTGATGCATATCTCACAAGTGAGGTAGTCTGACACTCTTCCTCGAGTAGGCAAAATCCATGTCGAAAAGATAAACGCCCGTTAGGAGAGAGAGGTGAACGTTTGAGAATGGGGCGATATAGAATCCCACAAATAGACAGAAAAGCGAACTTTCCAAAGGGCAATCGGACAAGTGAGTCAATGCCAATCATATCCTAATCGAGATGCTATCAAAAAGGCATCTCTCTTTCCCATGGCTGTCCCCATTTTCACTCTCTCCAATACATGAATGTTTTTCTTTATGGGTCAATTCGTGCATATGGGAACAAATAAATCGGATGAATGAGCAAGGGATAATCACTAAATGACATTCCACTCCATGGACCAGTCCCGCACTCCCTATGGGGAATCACTACCACCACGCCTACAAGTGTAATTAGTCCGGTGTGGGCCAGTTTTTGACATTTTCACGAACCCAATTGGACCTTCCTGTTTCTAAATGGATCTAAACTGAAACCAAACCGTTTGATATCTGATTGGTACTGGTTCCATTTTTCTTTCATTCAAAAATTTGGATCGAAATGGGGGTGATTTTGGATCGAGTTCATACAGCCGTCCGATTGTCTCGATTCCCGCGTAAGCCCACTCGGAATTTGATTTTGAGAAGGATGAACAGCTTGGATCGACCGGTTGGGACCCACAACGGTGTCGGCGACGCCGTCCGTACGTGGTCGGTGCACCACGGTTTGTTCCCTTATCTTTTCCGGGGAAAATGTCAGGGTTTTTTTTTTTTTTTTTCTTTATCATCAATTGTCGGCGGTGTATAAAAGAGGCGCGGATAGAGAGTTCATTAAGGGTATTTTTTGTCTAATGTTGTCTTTGAGCCCTCAAACATTTCCTATGAATGTATTGAAAGCATTAAAATAAGTTAAACTGGACTAAACACCATTTAAAGCCCCAAACTTGGCCTTTAGACAATTTTCTGTAAAAAGATGCTAGGGGTGCAATCACAAAGAGTTCACTCCTGGCAAAAACAACTGAGCTCTACATTATGGAAGCAAACAGTGCGTAAAAAATCTTCGAGCCAACCCGGGATCTGACATATATTGTTGGGGAGATCCGTTGAGTTGATTCATGTGGTTGAACAAGTGATTTTCTTATCCGGACCTCCCGGATATAAGAAAAAATTGATTTTTTTCGTGTTGCAAATTGTTTTGGTAAAATCCGAGCCGTCCAATGTGTTTAAAAGGTGTTTTCAAGGATCCGCGCGAGAAACCTTCAAAAAAAAATACCGGGAAGTGCTTGATCCAAGCAAAAACTATATTTTCGGATCGTCAAAAAAAAGCTCGGATCATGGAGTCCCGGATCCCGGAGAAGAAGGGGACTCGTGGTTGAACATTAACTACAAATGTATTTAAACCTATCAAATTACAATGGTCTTAACCGCAATATATATCATCTTCTTTTGCTTTCTTAATAAAAACTCTGGAGAGATACCGTATCCTTTAGAACATGATGGGTTCACGGTGCATTCGTGGGACCTACGTGTGGTGCATTCGTGGGACCTACGTGTATTCCAGTTACGAATCAAGATGATTTCGTTTCAAGAGAGGGAGCGGGCCGGGGGATACCATTTCCCTTTTTTTCATTTTTATACCCGTTACTTACCCCTATTCTTTTTTGGCATCTGCGTTACCCCTATTCTTGATTCAGCCTTTTCTTTGCTTCCTGACCTGGAGAATCACACCACTGGGAACTGCAAAGCTTGATCTGCTAGGCAAGAAGTGGAAGATTTGCTTTTGACCCACTGTGTTGCAGATAAAATCGGAAATCTTATTATTAGTAGTATTATTTTTTGGTACTATGGAATGATAATTGGAAAGCTTATTACTTAGCTAAGAAAAATTCTTTACTGTAAATATATTTTTTTGGGTAATTCTACTTATACGGGAGAGGTGTTGGTGTTGTGCAGGGGGGTGCACAACACCGTGCTGCGCAGCGTCCGAGCCGTCTGCTAGACGATTCAATGGTCCAGTTTTCATCTCTATTGTGCGACATCCAAGCTACCCGTTCATTGCAAGATGAAATCTAGACCATTGGATCACCGAGCAGACAGCTGAGATGATGCACAGCACCAACCCGGTCCTTACTTATACATCTCTCAAACACACCACCAAATAGGGTAAGTTTCACTACACATTTTAAAAATTAAAATCGTTTTATTTTGTAGGTCTTTGCACGAAAATTGTCCATGCCAAAAATCGAGTGATCTAACATTAGTAACAATATTAAAGTTTTATATTTTCCTTGAGAAAAATAGATCGTTACATTTTTTTTCCTGTTAATCGATTGATTTGAATTAGACATTTATCAGTATTCGATGAATATGATTTTTTTGCATGAATGATCCAGACATCTAAAGCTACAAAATGAGCGACTCGAATTGTTAAAATATGTTGTAGGACCTCATATTATTATTGGATGGTTTATTGGTTTGTCCAAAATGATGTGTACATTTAAAGTTGTTTCTTTCTTTCTACTCTCGGAACTGAGAACGCTTCTTAGCATCTCTAGTGCACTACCTAAAAGAGTTCCCTAAAGTGTCCTAACTAGCTAGCAAAGAAAAACTCAAAAAATGGTCTCTAGTGCACAAAAATTGGCTCCCTAAAATCCCATGTGGCACTCCTCACTACCTAAAGTGTCCTAAGTGACTACCTAAATTTGGGGAGAGACTTAAGGAGAGAGAAAAAGGAGAGAGATAGAGAGAGAGAAGGGAAGGAGGAGAGAGAATGACTTTAAGGGGAGAGAGAGGATAGAGAAAGGAACTATTTAGGGATAATGAACATTTTTAGGGAGTCTCATTAAAGTGCATTTCTAGTTAGCTAGCTAACTAAGTTCTTAGGAAACAAAATAGAGCCCCATATGTACTTAGGTGTACACTTTAGGGAGCATTTTTTAGGTAGTGCACTAGAGATGCGTTGTTAAATGTGATTGATGGACGGAACTGACCGCTGATTTTATTGGGCCCTTACTTCATTACCACACATAAAATATTGGGCCCCATTTAAAATGAAGTAACAGATAATTACTACTAGGTCTAGTTTTGTTGATTCTAATTCCCTCCAAGTCAAGGTCAGTATTTTAATTACCTCCAACTCTAGTTGCTAGTTTAGATTACGATTATGCCCTTTTACAATCCAGAATAATCTTCGTATTCCAAATAGATCGTGAAAGACGCTATATCCACTGCCTTCTCCAATTCTCTCTCACTATTACCGATGGTGATGCTGCACCTCTGCTTATGTCGACAGTGGCGCCATAAGACCATAAACAGCTGGAGAGAGTAGTGAATCGAAGAAGATGGTGGACATGAGGTAAATCAAGGCTGGGGAAAAAATGGCGATTTGAGATGAAATTGGAAATTGAAAATGGCAATTTTGTTAGATTCGTCACCGGAAGATACATCGCCGCCGCCATAGCTCCAGTTTCCGATGACTGGTTAATTTTTGGGTGTGAATTTTTTCCCTGCGAATTTTGAGTGCGAATTTTGGGTGCGAACTTTTTCCTAAACTTGATAACTACAATAAAGATACTTCCAGCTTCAAAGAAGATGAAACAACTCAGATAAATTGCAAATTTATAGCCCGGAAAAATTTGCAGGGCTGCGAATTTCTGAAGCTTCTTTAATTTTGGGTGCGAATTTGTATAAATTACTGCAAATCCCAATAAAAGAGGACAAAAACATTGTCATTTCTTCAAAATAGAACCCTGCGAATTTTGTATAATGCATTGCGAATTTGTAGATCTGAAAAAATCCGTTGCTTTCCTTCAACGCCAACAAGGCGCCGTCAATGTTTTCATAGTTACAAAGCTGTAGCCTTTGCTTTTACCAGTGCTGTTATGGATTAAAATACCTTCTTCAATTTTGCCTTTGCATTGATGAATCTTGTTAGCTATATTGTCCAAGACTGCGTTGCCTTCTTTGATTTCGCCATAGGCGGAGAAGAAGGCGCGAAGCTTCTCTGTGGTTTATGGTTGGCGATGGATTGGACGGCGGAGAGGACGTCGGGGTGGTGGAGGGCAGCGGATTGGACGATGGAGAGGAGTTGCAGAGCTGTTCGTGGGTGGAGTTGCGGAGCTGCTACTCTCTCTCTCTCTCTCTACTTAGGCTGCGGGGTAATTTTGGTAGAAACTAGGGTATTTACCTTGGCAGGAATGTTTAGAATTGGGCTGGACCCGGAGGGAATCAACTCCAATTTTTTGTACTGGCCCGTAAATCCCTCATGAAGTAAAGTGTTGTTTGCTTATTATAAATTTGGACAGCGGGTGCGTGCTTTTCGGAAGGAACAACATGCATGCTGACCTGATTTGGTAATCTGTGCTCGGCGATCAATGACACAGATTAGTTCGGTAATGAACAGTACAGATCTGTTTGAATACGAACAAATCTGCATCGTTAATCGCCGAGCACAAACGACCCAGATTGAGTCAACTCGCATGTTATCCCTTCCCAGACAACATGCATCCTGTTTCCTCATAATTTTTGGATCCCATTTCAATTGATGTAGTCAGTTACAGTAATTGCTGCATTCTTATGTTATGTCAAACATATTTTGATATACAGGAAGCATTGCTGGCTTCCTTTTTTTTTTAACTCATGTCTCTCGGCATTAATTTGAACCCGCGGTTGTATATATTGTTTTGATCATCATTCATCAGTATACCTTTTGTATAATACTCCCTCCGTCTCAATTTGATAGTCTACTTTTAATTTATAATATACTATATTTTTTTTAACTCATATCTCTCGGCTATCCAATCGTGTTTTGGACGACCTGTGTTTTGATTTTTTACCGAGAAAAAATAAATAAAAAATAAATTAAAATTACCGAACGCATCCGGATGGTCCCAAACATGATCGCACGACTGAGGAGTGCACAACATCCACCTAGTCCCCCCGCCCTCTCTGTTTCGGTATGGTACATACAGTATTATCAAAGAAAATTGAAACTCAGATAGGGGACCCGGGGTGCCTGTGAGCGCCCCTGGTGAGCGCATCCGCGCCGTCCATCTCGGCAATCGATGGTCCAGATTTAAATAAACTCTTCCATGGGAAAGTTAACTCTTCTATAGAAGAAATACAAAAGTGTTTTGGACGGCTCGGATGAAATGAAATTCTCTCTCTTTAAAAAGAAAAAAAGAAAAAAAGAAAAGAAAAAGAAACATCTTACAAATTGTTTATATGCCTTAATTTATATAATACTCATATTTTTTACAAAGCAATATGAATTTGGTTTGATAGATCGATCTCATTAGTTTTATTAGACAGTTTGTTAAAATTATACATAAAATATTACAAATTGCAAGATATCAACAATTTTTCTGAAAGGGATGTATGTCGAAAAATGGACCATCAATATGAACGGAGGGAGTACAAATAGCAATTAGGAGGTTTCCAATGTGAAATTTAGGTGAGCAAACTTTCTTAAGTTTTTGGATCCAGATCATCGAGCAACTCCTTTGAATTAGGGTGACCATCATATATACGTGAGTTGTTATTTTGACACCATTTTTACGTGACAATTTACGTGATAAGTGATAACCAAAATTACGTGATAAGTGGGAACCAAAATTATCAACCTAGAGTATAACATTGCATCTTTTTTTTTTTTTTTTGGGGGTGAAACAACATTCAACATTGCATATCATCAATGTACACTACTGTATGATACCCAAAAAGGGTGCAAAGTATATACCCCTAATCTCCTATATTGTTGGACTTGGTCCAGCATCTGTCCACGCGGGTCGAACAGTGGCGTTTGGGGCTTGCTATGCATGAGTATAAGAAAATAAAGTTGCACCCTCAATACCAAGCATAAAATTGGGCCCATTTGTATGCTTGGGTTAGGTACATAGGACCAAAGTATGGAGTTAGAGGTGTCAAACGGGCCGTGCCGTGCCGGCATGGCCCATTTAGTTTCGTGCCAACCGTGCTTCGTGCCCTGCCGTGCCGGCCCGTTTACATAATTGTGCCGCATCGTGCCGTGCCATTTTGTAATCGTGCCATGCTCGTGCCGGCACATCTCCGATTTTCGTCGATTTTTTTTCCCGAATTCCGTTTATTCTAGCCGAGTTGTCGGGGAATTTTTTTTTTGCCCCAATTTAAAAATTCACGAAATTATTGGCGGGGCATTTTGGTATTTCCCGAGCAAAATTTAGTCGGCAATTGTGTGCGATATTTCCCGACTAACTTACTTACTCGGCGTTTATCAAATTTTTTAATACTAACTTTTTTTGCTCCAGTTTAAAAATTCACAGAATTGTTGGCGAGGGATTTTGGTATTTTTCTGGCCAAAATTTAGCCAGCAATTGTATAAGGATCACTTGTCGAGTAACTTGTTTAGTTGGCATTTACCAAATTTCCATTCTTTTCTTTTTTTTTTTTAGATTTTGCTTCAATACCCGCTTATAATTTTTTTTTAGAGAGAGAGAGAGAGAGAGAGAGAGAGAAAGTTGGACAAAAAAAAGAAATTATCAAATTATCATTGGGGTATGAATGTTTTATCTAAATTATCAAATTAAATTATAGATATTATAGAAATTAAATTATAGAAATTCATAAATAATGGAAATTCATCAAATTATAGAAATTATATTATAAAAATTAATATACAAAAATACTAAGCTTAATTAACTAAAATAAGCAAAAAATTTCATATGAAGGACCCCGCAAGGTGTAAAAATTCAGACCTCGAACTCCAATTTTTGGAGAAAATTTTGACGATCTGAACCGTTAGAAGTGTTTAAAAAGTGCTTTTAAGGCCCTATGAAAGGATTTGGAAAAAAATACTCCCCGGAAGGGCTTGATCGGAGCATTTTTTCATAAAATCGTTATATGAAAAATTGCTCCGATCAAGCCCTTCTGGGTTTTTTTTTTTTGCCAAATCCTTCCATAGGACCTTAAAAACACGTTTTAAACACATCAACCGGTTCAGATTTTCAATAAAATAGATTGGATGCCCTTTAGTTAGTGCATTATAGTGTTCAAATGCCACCGACAGCATTGAATGTGTTCCGATTGTGTGGTTACCAACATCTGATGATCATCAATTTCGGGGAGAATGATAGAATTGATAAAATGTTAAATCGTATCGGTTTAGATCAAACATTCAAGAAAACGAACTAGTATCCACCATTCAATGTTATACATTGAACATACGTAGTTATGAACTAATATATACTGCTATAGTCTAATGTACGTTAGCTACACGATCTCAACACAATTTCGACGATCAACACCGACTATTTTGTTTTTCTTGGCGTTCTAATGAACCTCACCAAATTTTGGACCAATTGGATTTTTAAAAACCCTTCATCGGGAGATTCCGGACACGAGAATCACTAGTAGGAAAATATTTGTTAATTCTGATCGAGCATACAGAGATCATAAATATACTTAATTTTTGACATGAATAATATATTCTATCCTACAAAAAATATAGACGGTTCCGATTTTAAATATTAGTCTCGAAAGGCCTTCGAACGATGTATCGTAACTTTACGAGAATTTTCCATACATGTTAATGCAATGCACTTCACACACACAATCACACACACCATTTTTCGGTCCAAAATGGGCTGAATTTTTGCCCCCCTAGAAATTCCCCCCAAAACCAGACCATCTCTCTCTCTCTAGTCCAGCAATAGCACCTCAAAGGGGATCTGGGTTTCTAGTCCTCTTCTCCAGCAACTCAAAAGACGAACCGTGATCTGAAAATTTTGTTCATTCTCGTATGCGAAGGATCTACACCATACAGAATCGAGGTTCATCTCAAACTGCTGTTGGAGATCAGACCGAGGGTTCAAATGGGTTTGGAGCTCTTCCTAACCAAGTCGGAATCCCAGCTGGACCAAATACCAGACGAGTCAACAACCGGGTCTCCTTCTGTTCAGATCTGGAACGAGTAAAGGAAGAAGAAACCGTGAGGTTTCTGTTGCAACCCAAGGGGTGTGACCTTGGTTTTCCGCTACTTCGGAGGACTAAGGGAATATGGGCTCTTCTGCAGGCTTCGAAGGAGAGATAGCGGCAGTGGTCTCCCTCCGGTGGGTGGATTACAGCCTCTCGGTGTATACTAAAAGGGGATCTGGGCCTGTTTGAGATACAAATTTCACTAGAGGTACTCAGGGGCGGAGCCAAGGGGGGTCAAGCGGGGTCACTTGACCCCACTGAGATGTCAAATTTTAATATGATAGGTATAATATTTTTTATATTTTTTATTTTTGCCCCTTGTATATGGTATTTTTTGCCCAACTACTTGCCCTCCTTTAATATTTTTCCTTGTAACTCTAATTCTCTTCACCACTAATTGCCCTCCTTACCACACCCAATTGCGTCGAGTTGTTGTATACTGTCATAGATATGCAATTCCAAGAGCTAAATAATCATTTTAATGAGGTAAACACCGAGTTGCTTCTTTGTGTTGCATGTCTAAGTCCATCCAACTCATTTGCAAGTTTTGACAACCAAAAGTTGAATCGTTTAGCCGAATTTTATCCCAAAAACTTCTCCGGTACTGAGCTTTTGGCACTTTCGGATCAACTTGAGAATTTCATCATTGATGAGCGGTCTAGTGTCAAGTTTTCAAACTTGAAAGAAATTGGCCGGTGATGGTTGAGACTCGAAAAGATATAAGGTATCCATTGGTTTTCAGGCTTTTGACTTTGGCTCTAGTTTTACCTGTTGCGACAGCTACAGTAGAAAGAGCATTTTCTACCATAAAGATTGTGAAGAATCGACTCGTAACCGAATGGATGATCAATGGTTGCATGATAACTTGATGGTATATATTGAGAGGGAGATTTTCAATAGTATCACAAATGAGGCTATTATCCTATGATTTTAAAATATGAAAAATCGCCGGGGTCACTTGTAACTGTTGTTATAGGTTTTAAATCGATACTTGCTTAGCTACTTTTGTTGGCTTTTTGTGGTCGGTTGTGGACACAATTATAGGTTGTATGTCTAAGCTAATTTTTGTTTGGCATTTCAATGTATCTTTTGGGAGATCAATTGTAAATGAAATTCTATGTTATCAATAGAGATCTATTTTAACTCCTTTCTATTTCGCATTTTGGTGTTTTTTTTTGTTCTATTATTCTGCTTCAAGAATTTGACCCCACTGACATTTAGTTCTGGCTCCGCCCCTGGAGGTACTTATCTGTTTTAATTTGTTTCAAATCCAGTTTATAATTGATTGATAGCTTTTCTGAGCCCATGGTTGATCTGTTTACACCTTATTACACTGGTATTCTGACTTTCTCTTGGGGAAGAAGACCCGCATCCCATCCTGAGGCTGGCCCACACCGTGGGAAAACCGTGGGTTGAACTGGGTACTGTATTAGTGTATTGGGGGTTCTATTGAGCTGGGTACTTGGTGGATTGGTCACTCATCTAATCTCAGATGTCGTATATGTATATGTCTGTTACAGAGACCAAGGATTGAAGGCCAATGGAAGCACGGAGCGATGCAGAATGAAAAGGAGGTAAAATCTACCTGCAAAACAAAGAGATTTTCCTCCTTCCGATCCATTCCATTCCCCTAAACATTTTGTCGAATGACTTTTTTCAGTATTCTTTTACTTGTCGTAATTATTTGTTTACCTTTTTAACATTTGTTTTTTGGCAGAAGATCAAGCAAGTACTGCAGCCATGAGTAATTAGTTTGTCACCTAGAATTTGCAAGAAACAAAAGCCACAGAAATGAGCAATGAACCATAGTAGTAGTGTAAAAATGAGCATTGGAGTGTGAGGATATGAGGCTGCGATGAAGATATATCAAGAAACAATAGAGGTATCAAAGTTCATAATAGACTGGCATAAATTTTGGGCCATATGATAGTTTGTGATTTTTTTTTTGGATTGAATCATTTCCACTTGGCCTATTCATATGTCATAGATTTTATTGGTACTACTATTGTAGTAGTTGATAACCTAAACAGATGACAGACAGCTGCTGTTTATATGGATACATTGGGTTCTAATTCAGTCTTCCCATTATGCTTAGTTAAAAGCTTCCTTCTGTGACCTCTTGATCCTAATGAAATGCAGATGTATCTGAGTACCATACGGAAGATGGATGTGGTGCCTTATATAGGATTGCAAGTGGTGTCATGATATGGGTCGGGAGCAAGCAGCCAATAAACCTCTTTTGAAAACAATATTTCAGGTACTGCCCTTGCAAAGTTTTTCCTGTTGGTAACAATGTTATAGCTGGTTTTAGTCGTGTCATTGTATTTTTTCTCATGCAGTTTATGACGTGATTATTTAGTCCTTGCAAAGCTACACTTCTCTTCAAAATTTTACTAGAATAATTTACTAAATAAGTGCAACAAAATGAACGGTCTTGATTGTTAAAATAGTTTGTTTTATCGAGATTCGCTTCATATTTGTACCAAAGATTATTGACAAATACATAACATATGATTAAAAAATACAATTTTTGTCACAATAAATCTTAACCAATGCTAACTTGGGTTAGAAAAAAAAAAAAAAAAAAAAAAGATCGCGCCGTGCCGTGCCGTGCCCCGTGCCGTGTCGTACCGTGCCGACCCACTTTCGTGCCGTGCCCGTCCAAGATCGTGCCGTGCCGTGCCCAGCCCGTGCCGTGCCCACTTCCGTGCCGTGCCCGTCAAAAACTGTGCTTGTGCCGTGCCGTGCCACGTTTAAACGTGCCGTGCCGTGCCGTAATCGTGCCAGCCCGGCCCGTTTGACACCTCTATATGGAGTGAAGTGGGAATTTCAGAGTTAGGCCCATTCGCACTTCCACAATCTGTGTCACTCAGCACCTTTAATTTTAAAGTTTAACACATTTCAACCCTCATACTTGTTCCCATTGTGTTAGTAAAGTTGTTGAAATGAGGAATGACTAAGCCTCATCATTCGGCCCATGAGCCCGAGGCCCGCTAGGCCTGCCGGGCTTTCCCGAGCCCGAGCCCGAGCCCGACAAATGGGCTGGCTAGCCCAGCCCGGATTTTCCATGGGCTGGGCTTGGGCCTAAATATTTTCTTGCTGACCCGCCCACCTGCCCGCCCATTAGCTCGGCAGCCCGAGATACCAGCCCGCCCGGTAACCGGTTATGTTGATGCACCAAAAAGTTAACATGATTGGTACACACTTGATTATTTTCTACCCATAGCATCACATGTTCTGCTAATAAATCTGATGTTCACGTGAAAAAGTGAACATTTTACTTCCCAAGGCAATTAAGTCAACGTACAAGTGAACATTTTACTTCATGGTTTGCTCAAATTGCAGTGTGTAGCACCTCATTGGGTATTCAGTTTTAATATGTACTAGTTTCAATTATCCATTTTATTTGGTGTATTAGAAGTACTCCTAGTTTTTTATTCTTTAAGCTTTGTTGTTCTTCGCCTGGAAAATTCTAACATGTTTCTTTATTTTTAAAGTTGAGGAATTATATTGTTTCATTATTTTTAAAGTTGAGGAATTATATATGGTGATAGAATGAAAGTTATGGTTACTTATGAAAGTGTGGTAATTTTCGAAATGTCCCATTGGAAAACAAAGGAAAGAGATTATATTATGTAAATTATGCTACTGTATGAATTTTTTCGTTCTTATATGATTCAAATTTACACACAATCATAAGTAATAGCAATAATCTTTATTTACTTGTAAGTTTTTTGTACCAATCACATTACAAAAAAAAATAAAAAAATAATAATAATAATAAAAAAAAATATATATATAAATAAATAAATAAAGATTTTGGCCTCCCAAATGGCCCAGCCCAGCCCGCTCGAAGGCTGGCTCACCCGACTAGGATAAGCCCATGGGCTGCGCCTGGGCTTTACCTTTTGAGAGATAGCCTGGCCCGCCCGGCCCGTTAAAAAAAAAAAGCCATGGGCGGGCTTGGGCTTGAAGTTCGCGGGCTGGGCTAGCCCGGCCCGGCCTGATGATGAGGCTTAGGAATGACAAATGGGCATGTGAGTTACATGTGGACTAATTAAAGGAATAATTGCCTCTGTTCAATCATTTTCTATTCAGACTCACTTAATTTCCTACTCTGCTCACCGTCAATACAATCTATGTAGAACCATTTGATCAGATCCGTCTGGGGTGGACCAAGTGATGTGCGTAGCACTGTTGTGGTAGGTTTTGGTGACGATTTGTGAAGTTTTTTTTTTTCTTTTCCCAATTGAGGTGCGAAAAGGAGAGAGAATGTGAGTTAATGGTGTTGGTGAAAAGTGGTTCACGATAAAAGCGAAATAGAGTGCATTCTAAAATAAATGTATTTTCATGAAAGAAATGCAAATGGATCTTAACACCCTTGATTTGTGCTTCTCAATTAATGTTGAACATTTCGTTTAAAAAGGACTTATTGAGTTGGATTAAAAGAAAAGCACTTGAACGAAAACAATTACTATATCCTTAGTCAGAGCCGGCCTGAGCTAAACAAAGTGTTGAGACCGATTTAGGCCTAAAAAAAATACTAATTTTAAGGACTTCCATATTTTAGTATCCCTGGTACCCCTAGCCCCTAGGTATCTTTTGTAATACCCAAAAAAAAAAAAAATTACATCATATATAAGACCCAATTTCAAACTCAAAAGAATCCCAATTTCAAATTCTTTTTTTTTTTTATCAGTGCCCAATTTCAAATTCACAATAAGTAGAAATGATTTTTCTGGACATGAAAAAAGGAAAAAGAAGCAAAAAGTAACGCCCTAATTCAATCTCAAGCGGGTGCTCTCGATAAGCTTTTTAGTAGGGCTTGTGTGATAACACAGATTCAGCACTTAAAACTGAATCAATTAAGTAATAAGTGATTAAGTAGGTTTGATAACTATATTTTATATTACTTAACAGATTAAGTGCCACTTAAAATGTAGGCTAAAAAGTTGATAAAAATTAAGAAGCTTTCAGCTACTTAATTCTGGCTGAATTCTAATGTACTTATAATCCACCATCACACCACCGCTGCCGCCACTCTACCACCACTGCCACTACTACAACTGACAAGCCGCCGCCACCACCACCACCGTTGCCACGCCACCGCCACAACCACAACCGGCACCAGTGCACCACCGCCGCTACCACCACAACCACCATCACTGCCACACTGCCACCACTATCACCATTACCCCACCACCACTATTGTCATGCCACCGCCATCACTCCATCACCGCTCTCACTCCACCACCACTACCACACCACAACTATCACATTACCACCACTACACCACCACAACTCATCATATTCCACCACCACCATTACTCCGCCGCCACCCCGCCACCACCCCCACCACCTCCCAATCACCACTCCACCACTACCATAAATACAGACCATTAGTAAAATTAAGAGACAATTAGAACCAAAAAAATTTCATTTTTTAATTAAGTAATTAATACTATGTTTTATCAAACAACTTTTCAACTTAAAAAATTCAGCATTCAGTTTTCAGTACTTAATTTTTCAGCTTTTAGTTTTTGGCTTTATCAAACAGCTCCATCACAAAAAGAGAGTTCAAGTTTGGTTGAAGACTTGGTGGAAGAGGAAGATGAAGATTCGGGAAATGAAAAACAATAAAATTTGGAGAATAGAGAAGAAACATATTTTGGATAATGTAGAACATAGAGTGGCCAAGAGGAATATGAAGCATATTTAAGTGACGAGTTTGAAATCTTGAAATGTTTGGTTATTGTTTTAGGGTTTAAGTTCCCTAGAACTATACGGAAGTATGAAGGCTTGTATAGAATTATCTAGAATATTGTACGCAATTCTAGACTTGTATAAATGATGGTAGAGATTCTAGAGAAGATCGGTTGAGAAGCTTTTATAGAATGTTATAGACTTCTCCTTTGGGGTGTATTAAATTCCCTAGAACCATACGAAAATATGAAGACTTGTATAGAATTATCTAAAATATTGTACATAATTCTAGACTTGTGTAGATGATGGTAGAAAATTCTAGAAAAGATCAGTTGAGAAGCTTTTACAGAATATTCTAGACTTCTCCCTTGGTGTGTATAAATAGGTGAGGGTCTCATTTTCCCAAACCACCTTGAAAGTTTTTTACTTTCAAGTTCACTAGTGAAAAGCTCTTTCTCTCTCTACGCCTCTTTCTTGCTATTTTTTTTTTATCGGCAACAAGATTTTATTAAAAACTCGACAAAAGGTGCATCGAGATAAAAGTCACCATCAAGCTCAAACCAAGGATTTGGCGAAAAACCCCAACACACCCAACAATAGCAAAGCCAACACACCCAACAATAGCAGAAAAAGTAGAACAAAGATAAGAAACGGACAAAGCCAACACACCCAACAATAGCAACCCTCACAGCAAGAAACAACACCTAACAACAGCATCCTAGCTAAGTCTCTTTCTTATTGATGAATACTAGAATTTGTTTTTGGAAGTGTAATTTACCTATATACATTTTGCTCATTAAGATTTTGAAAAAGGCCTCCTTTTGGTTTTCGCTATAAGCCTCCAAAGTGTAGGCCATTGTCCCCTCATTGGGGAGGACACTTAGACAAACTCAAAGGGCGATTCTAGAGAGAGAAACATTCTTTCTGGAGAGAAGTCGCACTTGATTCTTCCTCAATGTTGTCAACTGTGGAACCTCCTCAATGGGTCGATCACAGACCTCAACCGTGAGACCTCCTCAATGGTGTCGACCGCATAGCCTCCTCAAGGGGTCGACCATGGACCTCAACCACGGGACCTCTTGGTGTCGACTGCGGAACCTTCTCAAGGGTGTCGATTACGGACCTCAACTGCGGGATTGACCACGAGATCTCCTCAAGGGTGGTGACAATGAGACCAACTTAACTGCGGGAGCAAGCCTAGCCGGCCACGGACCATCACAACAATGAACATACCCTCTGCTGCAAGGCCAACACTTAGCGGATCATGACCACAAGGGGTCATGACCGCGGAACCAAGACAAAGATCCAAACTATGGGTGTAGAAACCCTACCTTGGGTCTCATGAGCATGGCTTGGCCGAGAGTGAGCAAGACCACCTTGACCACGAGATTATCTTAACCGCAGGACCATATCGACCGAGACCGCGGGACCATATCGATCGAGGGACTATCTTGACCGTGGAACCATCTCGATCGCGGGACCACCTTAGCCACGGGACTTCGACCGCGGGACCATTTGGCCGCAGAACAATTTCAGCCGCGGGACCACCTTGATCGCGGGACCAAAATATTCACTAAGTCCATAGGCCACCCTCCGAGGAAGACATAGGCCGAGACATAAGATACGTCTGTAAAGACCTGTAAAATTTTTCTTTGAATTTAATGAGAATACTCCAAAAGTTTAAACTTGGGGTTCAGTGTGAAATTGCGAAACGAATTCTTTTTATTTTTCCCCAAAAGTTTAAAAGAGTTAGCGTGCAATATAACTTGGATTTGGCTAGACAGTAGCATATGAGGAATTAGAAGGGGTAAGTGTAATTATCTCATTGTATGTAATAGGGGTGAAAATAAAAACCGGTGAACTAGACCGAACCGAGATTTTTTTCCTCTGGACCGAACCGGTTATATATATATCTCATTGTATGTAATAGGGTGAAAATATAAACCGGTGAACCGAACCGATGAACCAGACCGAACTTCAAACAGATTTAATAAAACAAACATAAACAGATAGGAACCTTGCCCTTGTCGCTCGACAAGGTGATAGCAGGTGCAACTAATTTTTTTGTTCCCAGAATTGGTCTCCTGACCCCTGTTGAAAAGCCTATTAAAAGAAAATCGCATTAGTTACTCCTGACCCTTGTTGAAAAGCCTAATCACTAATGCGATTTTCTTTGATTAGGCTTTTCAACAGGGGCCAGGAGACCAATTCTGGGAACGAAAAAATTAGTTGCACCTGCTATCACCTTGTCGAGCGACAAGGGCAAGGTTCCTATCTGTTTATGTTTGTTTTATTAAATCTGTTTGAAGTTTGGAATAACTTAATTTAATTTTCCACATGTTATTACAGAGGATGTTGAGAGAGTCCTTTGAAGAGGGTACTGCTGTGAAGGCAAAGGCAATGTTTCAGTATTTTCAACCGCAAAAAAGTGAAATTCGGGTGTTGCGAGCTTGGTCTCTGTGCTCAATCTGCTACAGAAAGATGTTCCGGCTGAGAGTAAGTATATTTAGTTAACGACTCTTTTATTAGAAATTCACGGTCACTTAGTTACCATATGCCTTCTTCTTATAAGGCGGTGAGCGGGAGTGGTTCTTAGACGATATGGTGGCTGATCCGGCCACCATGGCCAGGATTGAGCACAGAGGCTTGTCGTTTGATGACTTTGTGCTCTTGTGCAAGAGGCAAGCCAGTGTTTGTGCCTTCAGGGCATCAGACACATCTCTTGCAGATTTCACAGATGAACTAGTGAAGATGAGCTCGTGTGGTGAGTCCCATATGATTGATCCTGTTCTCGGCGGTCCTCAAACAGGTAAATAAGAATACTTGTAAATATGGCTTTTTTTTTAAACCGGAAAAGATATATATTGATAACTCGACAAGGGTACACCAAGGGAAAAAAAGACGAGGGAAAACACCCGCATCATGATATTGATACATGAAACGAAGATTTAGACCCCCTAAAAAAAACGAAGCACCTCACGCAACAAAAAGTTGAATGAAGAGGTAACCAATCTATAGTAATTCCTCCTTAAACAGCAGCAGATTGCATTAAGATCCAAAGCAAATCCTTCTTAAACAACAAATCTTCCAAAACTGATCCAGCCGCTAAACACGTCCAATTAGAATTGCCCACATCCAACACCCAAACATAGTAAAACCATATAGGCCAGTCGCAGAAACCTCCACATAGATACAATTTCAAAATCCCATCAAGTTTCATGAGACTTCAAATCCTAGTAGTAGTAGCAGAACCCCACTCTTTGACGAATACCCGCTGAAATAGTTGAGAAATTTTGGGTTGGATCAGTTCATCCCATAGATATCTTCCAACGCTTCACATTCCGCGCTAGAAATACCTCATACTTTGAACCTTTGCTGAATCAAAACTCTTTGTCTATGACTCCTGATGATAAAAGAATAAGATTTTAGCAAGCAGAGGTGTTCCTCTGCAGAAGAGCATACTCCTTTGCTTTAGTCTCAATCATTTTCTTGAGAGAGATAATAGCCCCTTCCACCACATTCACTCCTAATATTTCACTTGCTAAAATTGTTGATTGAAGTTCTTGTTCCTGTCTTGCCTTTACAGAAAGAGTTGAATTCTGAATAGACTCACTTTCCCAAGAGCTCATGCAAGCCTCATAAACTTGAGTTCTGATCCTTTTTCTTTGTTCCGCGGGACGAAGATCCACTAATAGATTGATCCCCTCAATTTGAGATGCTCTGGGATAATTCCTTGAATCAATCTCTAATGGTTCAATCAGTGGAAGTACATTGATATTACCATCCTGCTTTTGATCACTCATAGCATTTGGGACCAGAGATTCCTTTCAATATCACATTGGGCTTTATTCACCATAGCTGAATCGACAACAAAAGAGTCCAGACCATCTAGTGAATTTGAATTAACCTCATTATTAACCTTCTCTGCCTCTAGAGTTACAAAATGTGCCATCTTCGGAACGTGTGAATGTTGATCTTCTTCTAATTCCCTGTTACTATCCCCATACTCCTCTGCTAATTTTGCTTTCACCTCATCTTTGCTTGCCCCCAGGTTATCACTTCCTCCCTCCGGTTCAACATTTATCTGTTTCAAATTCTCATCAGTCTTTTTGTCAGGTGCAGGTAGTCTGCATCTTTACACACATGTATATTTCACTGAACCTCTCTCTCTGAGACATTGCCTAGATCGTTACGCCTTTTCTAGGATTAGACACTTATGCAAAGGTGACATCTTTTTTTTCAAGCTAACGTCAGACATGTCAGTGTAAAACTATTTGGATATAGGCCTCATCTTGACATTGTATCCATACTTGCCCTTTATTTATTTATTTGGAACTATTTTAGATTGGAAACTTCAATGGCACAGGTGTAAAATGCTTAGAGAAATATGAAGTACGTTGCAAGTCTGAACAATGTAATTTAGACTTAATAATAGAAACAATGTGCATTTACTGCTATTAATACCCTCTTCTTTACACTTCACAATGTAACTCTTAAAGTCACAACTTTTTAATTTATTTTTGGAAAGAGTTTTCTAAAGTTGATATCATACTTTTTGCCATACAATTCCTTGGAATTCCCTTTGCTTGATGTGCCTGATTGGAGAGGGCGAAATAGTAGATAGTTTGATGTGGCAGAGATGCCTATGTTTAGGCTTAAGGGTCTTTTCCTTTCTAGTTTTTTGGTTTTTGATGGAAATTTTCCCTCCTTTCTAGTTTGCAAGGTTGAGAGTCGAGGTTATGCAATCCTACGCTTGACTGAACTCTTGATATGATAAGATCTTTTTCAAGTACAGAGTGGAGTATGCTGGAGTACTGGGTTTTTCCCATGCATATTACTGGGTTTTTCCCATATTGATTAAGGCAACCATTTTGTTCTTGGCTTTCTTTTGTACATGGGAGGCATACTTGAGCAGAAAAAAAAAAAAGAAAAAGAAAAAAGCGAGGAGATTAATTGTTGATGTGTTGTAATGTCCTGTAAGAAACAGTTGTTCAAAGTAAAATTACTTTGTTTATTGTCGTGTCCCTCTCTAAACTGTGTTGCGACTGCTCTGAATTTTGGAGTTGGCGTGTCTTGCACTGCAACACCACATTCATGTCTCGTGTTCATGTGCCATCTTCGGAACGTGTGAATGTTGATCTTCTTCTAATTCCCTATTACTATCCCCATACTCCTCTGCTAATTTTGCTTTCACCTCATCTTTGCTTGCCTCCAGGTTATCACTTCCTCCCTCCGGTTCAACATTTATCTATTTCAAATTCTCATCAGTCTTTTTGTCAGGTGCAGGTAGTCCGCATCTTTACACACATGTATATTTCACTGAACCTCTCTCTCTGAGACATTGCCTAGATCGTTACGCCTTTTCTAGGATTAGACACTTATGCAAAGGTGACATCTTTTTTTTCAAGCTAACGTCAGACATGTCAGTGTAAAACTATTTGGATATAGGCCTCATCTTGACATTGTATCCATACTTGCCCTTTATTTATTTATTTGGAACTATTTTAGATTGGAAACTTCAATGGCACAGGTGTAAAATGCTTAGAGAAATATGAAGTACGTTGCAAGTCTGAACAATGTAATTTAGACTTAATAATAGAAACAATGTGCATTTACTGCTATTAATACCCTCTTCTTTACACTTCACAATGTAACTCTTAAAGTCACAACTTTTTAATTTATTTTTGGAAAGAGTTTTCTAAAGTTGATATCATACTTTTTGCCATACAATTCCTTGGAATTCCCTTTGCTTGATGTGCCTGATTGGAGAGGGCGAAATAGTAGATAGTTTGATGTGGCAGAGATGCCTATGTTTAGGCTTAAGGGTCTTTTCCTTTCTAGTTTTTTGGTTTTTGATGGAAATTTTCCCTCCTTTCTAGTTTGCAAGGTTGAGAGTCGAGGTTATGCAATCCTACGCTTGACTGAACTCTTGATATGATAAGATCTTTTTCAAGTACAGAGTGGAGTATGCTGGAGTACTGGGTTTTTCCCATGCATATTACTGGGTTTTTCCCATATTGATTAAGGCAACCATTTTGTTCTTGGCTTTCTTTTGTACATAGGAGGCATACTTGAGCAGAAAAAAGAAAGGGAAAAAGAAAAAAGAGAGGAGATTAATTATTGATGTGTTGTAATGTCCTGTAAGAAACAGTTGTTCAAAGTAAAATTACTTTGTTTATTGTCGTGTCCCTCTCTAAACTGTGTTGCGACTGCTCTGAATTTTGGAGTTGGCGTGTCTTGCACTGCAGCACCACATTCATGTCTCGTGTTCATGTCCCCCCCTCCCCCCTGTTCCTACGGGTAGCGGGTGGGTGGGTTAAGTAAGCATCAATAACATATTTCTTGTCCCTTCATAGGGATTTGCAACAAAATTAGTTATGAATGTCTTCCACAGCCACACATTTTATTAGATGAAATGAACCGGCAGGGCTTACACGTCCTGGATTGCCTTTTATTTTTGTCATCATTTTCTCTTTCAAAGGCCATATCTAAATTCCAAATCATAGACCACAACCCATTTTTCTCTTCAATCCTCAAGCTTGTTGATATTGCCCTGTATGTGGCACCTTTAAATTGATCCTTACCAGTCTTTCTCGATGGCCAACGGTACTCTTCTTCCTTTACCTATGTTTAGTGGCAGGAATGAAGTGGGGAAACGGAGATCTTATTCCATTTAATCTCCATTCTGTTTTTAGGTTGGTAAAGTTGTGTGCGTTTCTGTTCAGGGAACAATGAGATTACCAAACTAAGTGGTAATCTCATTCCGTCAATGGCTCAACCCCATTTTATTCTCATAGTGGACCATTTGTACCTAATGGAAATGTGGGCCCACAAATTTCGTTCACTTATAAATTTTCCATAAGATCCATGACTATGCTTGAATATGGATACTAGATTCCCATTACTATAACATGATTGTTTGTAATGAGATTGTGTTCCACGTCTTTTATTCCTGCCACCCAAAAGAAGCCTATTGAAGATGTCTAGTTAGAACTAGGTGTCCTCATTCTGGAATAGTTGTAGCTTCACTTCTCTATACATTTCAAGATTGTTTCTCTATATGCTACACTTCCATGTAATAATAAATTCTCATCCAAATGGTACTCTGATTTAGTGCTAAGTGTTCTTTTACCTATCATGTCGTGCCGATGGATATCTCTACTTCATCAGAATATTAAAGCAAGTTTTGGTTACATAGCTTGTTTGCTTCAAAGCAACCAATAAGGCACACCTCAATTTCTTTTTAAAACAACCCAAGGACCACAATGCAGAATCAGCAATTTGTTTGCTTATCTTTGGACTTACTTATGGCTTTCTATTTCTTATAGGGCCCGATTTGATTGGTGTATTGATCTAATTGGTCTTAACACTCCTCTGACCAACCCCGGTTTTATTTATGCATCAGGTATCTTGGTCTCTGTTTTCCTGTAGTTCATTGAATCATGCAGGATTTGTTTAGTGGAGTTAGTTCTTTTGAATTTGAACATAACTTTTATTGAGAATATTTCTAACGATTAGTCTTCATCCTATTCTTGCTTGATCCTTCTAAGAAAGTGTAGTCCCTTTTATGTTAGAAAATGCTAATAATCATGATGGTTGGATACCAACTGAATTACATATGTTAAGATGGACGAGCTGCAACCGTGTGGAGATTGGTTACTGAGATGGCTTGCTCATTTGCATTGAAAACGAACCGTACTCATTTTCTTTGCTATTTTTTTCCTGATTGGCAACACAAAAATGTTGGAATCACTACTTAGATAAGTATTTTCTCCTCCAGCTAGTACTCGTGGAGCATAGATTGCTGAATGAGTGGTTAATGCCATTCTGTTTAAAACTCATCAATGCCCTATGTATCTTGTATACTTTCACTTGCTTACATAAAATTGTCAACATTTTTTTTAGTCTGGTTATAGAAACCATTCAACGGTGGCTGCATTTCATTCCATAGACTATGGCTTTGATTTTGGATGCAACTACCCATGTATGCCCATTCCATTGGCTACCCAGGAAACTTCTCTGGGAGTCCATGAATGAGGTAGATGCCTCCACTGGTCAAACAAATGGGTGAGTTGTTAGGTGTTTCCTATCTAAGATTTTCTACTTTTTTTTTGCTAATTGTTTATTTTTTGGATTTTTGTCTCCAGCTTTATGGTCTTAAGGAGTAAGTTTGGTGACACTTTGGAGCCTTGAGCTTATTCCTAGTTGTAAGTGATTTTTCACCTCTGATTTGTAAAAAAAACTATACTGTGCGTAGAATGAATCCGTTACTGAACACATATTCAACCCCAAGATCTGTCGCCAAAAATAAAGATTCAACCTTGTTCTCTAGATGTCCCAATGATGCTCCAAAATTTACCACTAAAATTCTAAAACTGTATTACTTCATCTGTGCAACCGCCACAATGAGTGCCTGAATGGTAAAGCGACTCAAGACTTTGAACAGTTAAATGCATGCTAAAAGTTCTTGGGAAAAATTCACTTTGACCCCCCGTGGTTTGGGTCGGGTGCGGTTACACCCCCTCACTTTTAGATATCTGCACATAACCACCATGTGGTTTGTGGACCTATGTGCAGATATCTGTAAGTGAGGGGGTGTAACCGCACTTGACCCAAACCACGGGGGGTCAAAGTGAATTTTTCCGTTTCTTCTTTTCTGTGTATGAGCTGACTGTTTCCATCCTTATGCTTAAGGCTCAATTGTTGCTATGCAAATACCGTTTATTTGTTATGTTGTTTTAGCTTTAAAGGAGGCATACTGATAGTCAATTTATAACCAATTGCTTGTTACGTAAATTTCTACTTTTGAAATGCATATTTTAGTAGAGCATGAAACTAATCCAAGTAGATAATCACATTAGGCACTTTTCACAACTAGGCAGCAATATTATGAAGCATTAGGCACTCTTCTAGTTAGCAAGTGCATGCATTCAACTGCACATGGTGTGCTTGGGTGGAGAGTTTGTGCAAACATGGGAGTGTATAATGTTTAAATAGTTAGCAAGTGCATGCATTCAACTGCACATGGTGTGCTTGGGTGGGGAGTTTGTCCAAACATTGGAGTGTAGCATAGGGCCCACACCCCTGCCACTGTATTAGACCCTTGATATGGAGAGAAGCTGCTATCAATAGAAGGTGGGAGGAAGAGTTTATATAGACAGCTCGACAGTAACGGACTTCAATGGACCTCGATTAAGCAAGTATGTTTCCTTAAGTAAACACAGTCGACTATCCTTTCTAGGTAGCCTAACCACAACACTAGAGGCTTTGCTTTCCCGACTTTCATGCTTCTATACAAGACCAACTATACGGATCCTCAGACATATGCCACTTTTCCCTGCCCATGTTTCAATTATATGTAAATCATGGCTTTGAATCAAATGCATCACAAGAAGATATCCACAACTCGACGTACATTCACCTAGAGCTCCCCATGCTTCATAATATTGCTGCCTAGTTGTGAAAAGTACCTAATGTGATTATCTACTTGGATTAGTTTCATGCTCTACTAAAATATGCATTTCAAAAGTAGAAGTTTACGTAACAAGCAATTGGTTATAAATTGACTATCAGTATGCCTCCTTTAAAGCTAAAACAACAAAACAAAAAATTGGTGTACCAAGGACTACCAGGAATAGGTGTATAAGGACTGCCCCTGAAATCGAGTACCATTAGCAGGAACTCCAGGGGGGCTTAAACCCCACGTCCCATACGTCTAGGAGCAATGATCTAAAGAACAACCCTGTAGAATTACTTACTGACTTATCCTCAGTGAGGTGAATTTCCTCACCAAAGAATTTTTCCAGAATATAAAATTTGGCCAATTTTATGTAACCACACTCAACAATTCAAGATAATAAATGCAAGGAAAATATATAACCTGCAACCGAACAAGGCCTTAACGTCTCTCTTCTAATGAACAAAATTCATTGAAAGAAGTTGTAAAAAAATCATGCAAGAAGAATGCATAATGCGACTACTTGGAATATTTTGAGTACTTACAAATGGACCATCCGAGCTTCCTGACTTCCTCCTTAAAACCATAAAGCTGGAGACAAAAAACCAAAAAATAAACAATTAATATAAAAAAAATAGAAAATCTTAGCTAGGAAACACTTTAACAACTCACCCATTTGTTTGACCACTGGGAGCATCCACCTCATTCATGGACTCCCAGAGAAGTTTCCTGGGTAGCCAATGGAATGGGTATACATGGGTAGCTGTATCGAGGATCAAAGCCATATCTTTTGTGGAATGAAATGCTGCCACCATCGCATGGTTTCTATAACCAGACTGAAAAAAAAAATGTTAGACAATTTTATGTAAGCAAGTGAAAGTATACAATGGCATTAACCACTCATTCAACAATCTATGCTCCACGAGTACTAGCTGGAGGAGAAAATACTTCTCTAAGTAGTGATTCCAACATTTTTTTGTTGCCAATTAGGAAAAAAATAGCAAAGAAAATGAGTACGGTTCGTTTTCAATGCAAATGAGCAAGCCATCTCAGTAACCAATCTCCACACGGTTGCAGCTCGTCCATCTTAACATATGTAATTCAGTTGGTGTCCAACCATCATGATTATTAGCATTTTCTAACATAAAAGGGACTACACTTTCTTAGAAGGATCCAGCAAGAATAGGATGAAGACTAATCGTTAGAAATATTCTCAATAAAAGTTATGTTCAAATTCAAAAGAACTAACTTCACTAAACAAATCCTGCATGATTCAATGAACTACAGGAAGACAGAGACCAAGATACCTGATGCATAAATAAGACCAGGGTTGGTCAGCGGAGTGTTAAGACCAATTAGACCAATACACCAATCAAATCAGGCCATATAAGAAATAGAAAGCCATCAAACAAATTGCTGATTCCGCATTGTGGTGGTTGGGTTAGTTTAAAAAGAAATTGAGGTGTGCCTTCTTGGTTCTTTTGAAGCAAACAAGCTATGTAACCAAAAAATGCTTGAATATTCTGATGAAGTAGAGATATCTATCGGCACGACATGATAGGTAAAAGAACACTTAGCACTAAATCAAAGTACCATTTGGATGAGAATTTATTATTACATGGATGCGTAGCATATAGAGAAACAATCTTGAAATGTCTAGACTCTAGAGAAGTAGAAGCTACAACTATTCCAGAATGAGGACACCTAGTTCTGACTAGACATCTTTAATAGGCTTCTTTTGAGTGGCAGGAATAAAAGACGTGGAACACAATCTCATTACAAACAATCATGTTATAGTAACGGGAATCCAGTATCCATATTCAAGCATAGTCATGGATCTTATGGAAAAGTTATAAGTGAACGAAATTTGTGGGCCCACATTTCCATTAGGTACAAATAGTCCACTATGAGAATAAAAAGGGGTTGAGCCATTGACGGAATGAGATTACCACTTAGTCTGGTAATCTCATTGTTCCTTGAACAGAAACGCACACAACTTTACCAACCTAACAACAGAATGGAGATTAAATGGAATAAGATCTCCGTTTCCCCACTTCATTCCTGCCACTAAACATAGGTAAAGGAAGAAGAGTACACTTGGCCCTCAAGAAAGACCGGTAAGGATCAATTTAAAGGTGCCACGTATAGGGCAATATCAACAAGCTTGAGGATTGAAGAAAAAAATGGGTTGTTGTCTATGATTTGGAATCAGATATGGCCTTTGAAAGAGATAATGATGACAAAAATGAAAGGCAATCCAGGACGTGTAAGCCCTGCCGGTTCATTCATAATCAATTTTGTTGCAAATCCCTATCAAGGGACAAGAAATATGTTATTGATGCTTACTTAACCCACCCACCCGCTACTGGTAAGGACATGAACACGAGACATGAATATGGTGTTGCAGTGCAAGACACGTCGACACCAAAATTCAGAGCAGTCGCAACACAGTTTAGAGAGGGACATGACAATAAACAAAGTAATTTTACTTTGAACAACTGTTTCTTATAGGCCATTACAACACATCAACAATTTATTTCCTCTTTTTTTTCCTGCTCATCAATAAATTTCGTACAAAAGATATAAAGAGTATGCCTCCCATGTACAAAAGAAAGCCAAGAACAAAATGGTTGCCTTAATCAATATGGGAAAGACCCAGTACTCCAGCATACTCCACTCTGTACTTGAAAAAGATCTTATCATATCAAGGGTTCAGTCAAGGGTAGGATTGCATAACCTCGACTCTCAACTATGCAAACTAGAAAGGAGGGAAAATTTCCTATCAAAAAACAAAAAACTAGAAAGGAAAAGACTTTTAAGCCTAAACATAGGCATCTCTGCCACATCAATCTATTTACTATTTCGCCCTCTCCAATCAGGCAAATCAAGCAAAGGGAGACCAAATCAAAGCTTCTGTTTTCATACACCCACTCTACCCCCGAATCATTCTCGAATCAGCTCAACCATTGTACACGGAAAAACCCAGACATATTCCACCACACTTTACCATATCAAACTGGTGATATAGCAATTCTTGCATGGTACAATTCCAAGGAATTGCATAGCAAAAAGTATGATATCAACTTTAGAAAACTCTTTCCAAAAATAAATTAAAAAGTTGTGACTTTAAGAGTTACATTGTGAAGTGAAAAGAAGAGGGTATTAATAGCAGTAAATGCACATTGTTTCTATTATTAAGTTTAAATTACATTGTTCAGACTTGCAATGTACTTTATATTTCTCTAAGCATTTTACACCTGTGCCATTGAAGTTTCCAATCTAAAATAGTTCCAAATAAATAACTAAAGGGCAAGTATGGATACAATGTCAAGATGAGGCCTATATCCAAATAATTTTACACTGACATGTCTGACGTCAGCTTGAAAAAAAAGATGTCACCTTTGCATAAGTGTCTAATTTACAAGTATTCTTATTTACCTGTTTGAGGACCGCCCGAGAGTAGGATGCAATCATATGCGACTCAGCACACGAGCTCGTCGTCCGTAGTACATCAGTGAAATCAGCAAGAGATGTGTCTGATGCCTTGAAAGCACAGACACCGGCGTGCCTCCTGCACAAGAGCACGAAGTCCTCAAACGTCAAGCCTCCGTGCTCAATCCTGGCCATGGTGGCCGGATCAGCCACCGTCTTGTCCTAGAACCACTGGTGCTCCCGGCCTGAAAAGGAGAAGGCATATGTTAACTAAGTGATCGTGAATTTCTAATAAAAGAGTCGTTAAATAGACTTACTCTCAATCGGAACATCATTCTGTAGTAGATTCAGCACAGAGACCAAGCTTGCTAGACACGAATGTTTTTCACTTTCTTGCGGTCGAAAATAGTCAAACATAAGCGCTGCCTTCACAGCAGTACCCTCTCGAACCGCCTCTCTCAACATACTCTGCAATAGCATGTGGAAAATTTAAATTAAGATATTCCAAACTTCAAACAGATTTAATAAAACAAACATAAACAGATATGAATTTAAACTACTATGCGGAAAACAGATATAATTAGGATCTTGAATTCAACACATCTTCCCTTCTATGCACCACACCATTGATAACCTTCACTAACCAAGTCCTTAATAGGAAAAGTACCATTATGTTTAGGCTGCATTGCCTAAAAGCCCCTATAATTTGTCTTGTCAAGACATTCCTGTTGTACAACATCCAACATAATATGTGCACGCATAATTGGAAACAGGAAAATCAGAAACAAACTATAATGTGCGCAAAATAGTGTCATGCACAGTAACCACTCAATCAAGGGTTGTCAAAAGACCCATCCTGATAACATGTTATATAAGCCTTTGATGGCAATCCCTCCGTTAAATGATCAACAATCATAAGAGGTACTTAATTTAAAATTGACACTTGTTGTTTCTGGACTCGTTCTCTAATAACCATGTACGTTACTTCCATGTACTGGGCGGTGAAGAAAGAAATGAGAAAGGAGGAAAACTAGACCAAGCGGATTTAGTAGTTGAGTATTTGAAGCTTTGTGAGAAGTATCCCGTGCCATGGAGAATGATCCGGTCTCATGTGCACAAATTGCTAGGAGAGTGGTTCAGGGTTCAACCTTGCCTGAGGGAGGACCTTAATTCCCAATCGATACTCACTTTTGAATTTCTTTATGGGTTGGTGAATCGGCTTAGGGAGTAGGGCGTAAGGATACCACTTTATACGAAAGATACTCATATGGGAAAAGTATGTGCGAATGGAATTGGTGCATGAATTGCCTGGCTAACATGCGAGAGCTTTAGACTTACATTATTCATTAGATTTTAGTAACTTACAGCTTGCTGATCAAATGAAGAAGTTATAAGGTGCATGGGTGAGTTTCTTCTATAATACAGAGTTTTTCTCCAACAGTCAACTTGTTGAATTCTGGATGTATTTTACGGGTGCAGTCTTTAATTTGTACCAGTAATGTCATGGTAGATCTGTTTTTTCTTTTGTTTGTGAGTTCCCTTGTATTTAGTGGTAGGAAAATACACAATGATTTGTTGCTCTGAGAAGTTGTGTATTATTTGACTTATAGTTTTCACTTTTCGAATGTCGTATCGATGAAACTGTTGCATTTCAGTTTCAAATCTTGTGACATCTTCTAAAACAATACTGGCGCATAGACCCAAAACGCAATTTCATCAGCTGGGACTATAGTGAAGCCATGTAGAGATCCACCTCTTACTAGCCCATTCGGCCACTTTGCGTTACTGCAAAGAACGCAAAGCAAATCACGTCTCAAAAACATAATGCAAGCCATAGGAATGGCTAAAAATAAAATCACAGAGGAATAACGGGATAAACAAACCATGGGGAGGAAAATTCAGAGGGGATTCCTTCGGGTATTAAAGTAAGCGAAAACAAACCAGAATCAATGAGATTTACAAGGCACTGGTAAACTTGAATAGGCTAACGCATGACAAAAAAGAACCAAGTGTTCAAAGCCCAAACAGAAAAGACAACCTCAACTACAGAATTTGGCCAAAACAAAAAGATGAATTTCACAACTGACCTGACACTGCAACAGATCACTTTGGATTGCAGTAGCATATAGACCTTCTGCCAGAAGATTTAAGAAACATCTAACTGTCAACTCAGATTCTATACACATCGCCGCCGACACAGGATATAATTCATGTTTCCTGGATGTAAATGTGAATAAGAAACTCTAGCCATCTAGGATCCGGCTTCTTCCCTATTAGAAAACTTCATAGTTACACAGAACAGGAAAACATTACAAAGAAACCCCATATAGCTTGGCAATGGCAACACCACCACCATAGATCGTTCAAATACTTAGTGCACCCACATCAGGCACCCCTTCACTCCCGTGTTAGTTTGCAGCATCATTAGATCCGCCTTTCTTACCTTTGCTTTCTTCCCTTCCGACTCTTGCTATAAAAAAATAATAAAATGGTAAGAGATATCAAATGATATTGGTTTTGGCCCACCTAAATTAATGCAAACTTTGCATTCTAACAACTAAACAAGTGTCTTTACCCAACCCCTTGATGCAAAGGCCATTTCTTTTGGGACATAATCAACTTCAACAAAATGGCATATGTAAAATAATCAAATTCTTCAGAAGTGTACTGCCACCACTACTCCATGAGCCATAAGTCCCAATCCTTGAAGCTATAAGTTCTCAAGAGATAGCAAAGGTCAGAAAAGAAAACAAAATGATCAATCAACCTTCATCCTATCCGGGTATTGCAATATATCGTGAAGTCAAAAAAGTCTCTAATTCCAAGAATTGTGTTTTGAGTAATTACACCTAAGCATGGTAGATTTTTTGGTCATTTACCTTGAGTGCAATTGACCGCGAACCAGTTGAGTATTGCAACTTTCACAAGCTTGAGATTTGAGCTCGTTTTCATAACCCCATGCTCAAGTCTCAAGTCTCAAGTTAACGAAAGTCGTAAAGGTTACTACTCAACTGGTTTGCAATTTAACTATCTCACTTTGAGACGAATGACCAGAATCTGCCATGGTAAGTGTATGTGTCACTCAAACAAGACATCTTAGAATTAAAGACTCACACGACGGCCTAGGTATGTTTCCTATTGCCTCTAAGATGTCTTGCAATACAAGGGGGTGGGATGAATGTTGTTTGATTGTCTGACCCTTGCTATCTCTTGTGAACAGACAACTTCTAGCTTCGGTCAACGAACTTTTGGCTCATGGGGATATACGAGAGTAACAAAGGCCGAACAATTTGAGAATTTGGTTGTTTTACAATTCTAAAGCTGATGATGCCCCAAGAACGGACTTTGCATAATGTTTTCCAAGAAGTTGTCTGTTCACAAGAGTTAGCAAGGGTCAGACAATCAAACAGCATTCATCCCACCCCCTTGTATTGCAAGACATCTTAGAGGCAATAGGAAACATACCTAGGCCGTCGTGTGAGTCTTTAATTCTAAGATGTCTTGTTTGAGTGACACATAAACTTACCATGGCAGATTCTGGTCATTCGTCTCAAAGTGAGATAGTTAAAGTGCAAACCAGTTTAGTGGTAACCTTTACGTCTTTTGTTAACTTGAGATTTGACCATGGGGTTATGAAAACAAGCTCAAATCTCAAGCTTGTGAAAGTTGCAATACTCAACTGGTTCGCGGTCAATTGCACTCAAGGTAAATGACCAAAAAATCTATCATGCTTAGGTGTAATTACTCAAACACAATTCTTGGAATTAGAGACTTTTATGACTTCACGATATATTGCAATACCCGGATAGGATTAAGGTTGATTGATCATTTTGTTTTTTCTGACCTTTGCTATCTCTTGAGAACTTATAGCTTCAAGGATTGGGACTTATGGCTCATGGAGTAGTGGTGGCAGTACACTTCTGAAGAATTTGATTGTTTTACATATGCCATTTTTGTTGAAGTTGATTATGTCCCAAAAGAAATGGCCTCTGCATCAAAGGGGTTGGGTAAAGACACTTGTTTTAGTTGTTAGAATGCAAATTTTGCATTAATTTAGGTGGGCCAAAACCAATATCATTTGATATCTCTTACCATTTTATTATTTTTTCAGGATCCAAACAGTTGATTATAGATGCTGCTAACTAACACGGGAGTGAAGGGGTGCCTGATGTGGGTGCACTATGTATTTGAACGATCCATGGTGGTGTCCTTAATCTGGCATTTCTTCGAACTCAACCTTGAGTCCCCATTTTTAAACAATATTTTAGGCCGCTAATCTGTTGCGGAAGATTCCAAACAGCACACTGAACCACTTCTCCCTCTTCGATTTTATTTAACTCACTGTCAATTCCTAAAGTATAGTGCAGCGAGGTAGCTCCTTAATTATGCCGTTAGTGCTAGCTGCTAGGTTGTTGGAAATCATTACGATAGGCAGATGTCAATAGAAAAAATACATAGAATAGTCTGATTACTAAACTAAAGCAATGAAAGAGACTGCAGTGTCAGGTCAGTTGTGAATTTCATCTTTTTGTTCTGGCCAAATTGTAATGTAGTTGAGGTTGTCTTTTCTGTTTGGGCTTTGAACACTTGGTTCTGTTTTGTCATGCGTTAGCCTATTCAAGTTTACCAGTGCCTCGTAAATCTCATTGTTCTGGTAACTCATTTCTCTCTCTCTCTGTCTCTCTCTCTCACAAGTATGTCAGCCTATGCTATACTCTTCTCTACACATGTATTTACGTAGTGTCTTGATTCGTCTTTTAAGTTTTAACCGTCACTTTTGTTTGGTTACTTTCCTTTGTACATTCTGCATATATCTTGGGCTATGTATTACAGTTTGAGCTATTTATTACAGTTTGATTGATATTTTTTTTGGTTAGTAGTTTGATTGGTATTTGTTGGACAAATAATGGGAGTTCTATTGCGAGCTTGTTATTTAGTTACAATCACCCGTTATTTGCTGTAAAATGTTTGAGATTGATAAGAAGTTGGAAACTTGGAAATCTCCTCCCCCGCTCCAGGAAATATAAGAAAATCCCATCTGAGCAGTATTAGTGTGTTTTGATGCCATTTTATGTCGTTGCTTCTAAATACACCTTGTAGATGGACTTTAAATCAAAATGGCACCACCGTTATATTTTTTTTGTCTCAAACAGCGAAATTTCCTCATTGGTGTTCAAACTCCTTATCTATGAAAAAAAATAAAAAAAATGAGTGTACAGAAATGCTTGCCAATTTAGGACTGGTCTCTGTATTTTTTGTTGCTTTGGTTTTTTTTTGAAAAGGCGTTGCGTAATTTTTTCTCCAATTTGAGAATCACTAGCAGATGTAGATATTTTCATGCAGAGCGGAGACCAGCTTTAGAAATTCCTTGAGGTAACTCTCATATGAAAATTGAAAAAGAGTTGATTTTTGTGATTGATTTGTTGGATAAAATGATAAACACGGCCTCCATCTAACCAATGCAGCATTCATATTGGAGTGCACCATCCAATCTTGGACATATAATTACTTACCAATTTAAAGATGTCACTAATTTTTTATTTGGTTGCAATAGAACAAGGAACAAACAAATCCGGATGGAGGGAGTTAAAAAAAGGCTTCCAACTTCAATAAACTACCATACATTGGTGGAACTACAAGGGGCGGGCCCTGGGCGTTTTTTTTTTAAAAAGTCATATCTACCTTCTTGTATCTCTAGACTAATATCTCTTGTTCATATAAGTTTCTATTTCCTGTACATCAATTAATTAATTATTGTGTTTCCGTCGATTGCTTAAAGTTTAGAATACCAACTTTTGCATTCAGGAGTCATAAACTTGGAAAACTTCAAAAAAGCCTCCAAACTCTGACCGCAATGCTTCATAGGCCTCCAAACTTCATTAAATGTTAATTGAACCTCCAAACTTTACACATTTGTTTCAATTAGGCCCACGCCGTTTGGACCCGTCAATTTCCAAACGGAAAACGTCGACGTGTAACCGGGCACACCAAAACGACATCGTTTTAGAACCCCATATCCCTGTCCCTAGTTGCCAGAACACAACATGTGTCCGTCATACAAAAAATCAGATGGCTAGGCCACATCCAATCTCCCCTCTGCTATGAAACACCCATTTTCCTCTTCTGCAAATCGCCACATCTCTCAATCCATAACCCCTTCGATCCTCTGCCGGCAGCCATGGCGCACCATCACGTCCTTATTTTTATCTCACACAGTCCTGAGATGGCCGAAATTAGAAGAAATGGTCCCATAATTCAATAAATTAAAACCTAGTACTTGATTCCCCAGAACCCGTGAATGAAGTCCTAAGAGATCGAAAAAAAAATTGCAAACGAAAAGAAAAGCTAAAGAAGGCATTGTGTAATTTTTGAAAACGCTAAATGCTGTCAAATGCTTATGCAAACGTTCATGGATTTGTGGTTATGCATGGGTACATATTTTTGGTCTGTATATTTAAACCTTATTTCCATTTTCCACACACATACAAATATATATATACATATACTTAACGTGTATATGTATGGATGGAAACAGAGAGGGAGGGGAGAAACGAGGAGCCCGGCGCACAGGCCCGGCCCTGTGTTTCGCGAGGCCCCAACCCTATTCTCAATTTGAGGCCCTTCATATATATATAATTTTTTTTTTCTACGAGAAGGGGCCCCAAAAACCGGGGGGCCCCAGGCCCGGGCCTCCCCAGCCTGCCCGCGCACCGGCTGGGCGGAAAGCTTTCGGTGAGAGTAGCTTAGCCGGAGGTAGCTCTAGGCAGGGGATTGGGTGTGGCTTATACCTCTCTGTTGTTTTTTTTTTACAGACACGTGTCATGTTTTGGCAAATGGGACAGGGATATGGGGGATGAGGCTATAAAACAACGTCGTTTTGGTGTGCCTAGATGCCACGTCAACATTTTCCGTTTGGAAATTGACGGATCCAAACGGCGTGGGCATAATTGAAACAAACGTGTAAAATTTGGAGGTTCAATTAACATTTAATGAAGTTTGGAGGCCTATGAAGCATAGCAGTCAAAGTTTGGAGGCTTTTTTGAAGTTTTCCCTCATAAACTTCTGCTAAGGTCTAAACTTCATTCTTTCGTAGTAATACATTAGCAGGTACGTGGAGCTATTATAGGGCCAGAAGCGGCCCGAGCCCCACCCAATTTCTTTTCATTTTGAGTACACCAAATTATGGTTGCAATAATGATGTTGGCTGTGTTTGGTGTTAGATAGTTTAGTTTAGTTTTGATGATGTCAGCAGGTTTAATGAGTGGAGAGAGATAGAAAGAGAAATGAAGGAAATAATGATGTCATCAAAACAAAAACTAAAACTAAACAGGGAAACGAACAAGGCTTGTGTGGCTGAATGATATGATAGCAAACAATACTCGATATTAATTCTTCAGTTTATCAAAATTGTTCCATAAAAACTTAATGAATGACAAAATTAATTTAGTCCTGAAAAATCATTGAACCAAAAGTTCATTCATATGTTGGCCCCCTCGGACTTCGTTTCCTAACTCTGCCACAGCTACCATATATGGCATTTTGCTCGTGTATCAATACGTAACTCACAAAAGTGATCCAACAAAAATTCTTTCACGTGTCTTTAAAATTAATCAACAATTATCTATCACGCGAAAAGAAGACTAACTCGAGTGTGACGGTGTCGAGTTTGTTTAGTTTAGGTTTTTTAGGGACGTTGTTTGGTGCGTCTTGGCATGGACAAGACACTGAGTAATTAGGTGTATTAGTGCTACATAAGATTAACACTTGTGGGCTCGTCCTGACTTAATTATATCCATGCTCCACAATTATTATTTTCTTTAAGTTTTCTAGAATTGGACAAAATTAAATGACACACCTGTCAACTAGAGCCACATGAAATACATGGGAAGTTTGAACAAAGTAACTTAGACTTACTGGTAGAAACAAATGTGTATTTATGGCTATAAATACTCTCTTCTTTACACTTCTTACTTTTAACTCTTGAAGTCACAACTTTTAATTTGTTTCTTAATAGAGTTTTCTGAAGGTGATACCATGCCTTTTTGCTATAAATTTCTTTTGGAATTGTTCCATGTAGAAATTTAAACTTAAAGTTTAGATTTGTGACAATTTAGTCCAATGTATAACGGTAGAAAAGTACAAAAGAAGGCTAAAAATGCACCTTACATGACTCTTTTTAAGGGGCAAAATTTTTAATTGACTTTTATTCTCTCTATAACCACAACCATCAACCCAAAACTATTTAATCCCTAACCCTCTACGTATGCAAGCCATAATTATTAAGTTAAGAAACTATCGTCTATATATTCATTGCTCTTAGTTTTACATGTTTTATGGTTAGAACTTAAAACTTTAGCTACTTTCTTGCGGTCGTGAACTCTAATTTTTTTTTTTTAGTTGGAGCATTTGTAGTGGATATGCAAAAATTTCATCAAAAGTGTATTTTGCCCCATCACCCTGCAATTTGGAGGAGAATGAGTTTTTATAGTGCAACCCAGCAGAGTTTGAAATTTTCTTAGAAATGTACAGCTGTCGTCTTTCTCTTAGGAAGATTCTATCAACCTGCTGTAACCATAAATTAGGCTGAAGGCTTGCTTATAGGACTCATTAGGCTTGATTGTCTCCACAATCAAGGGAGATTTACTTGTAAGTGCATGTTCTATTTGCTCATTCTCATATGAATCATATAGTGAGAAATCTAAAAACTGAACATCTATCAATAAGTAACTCGAGTGAGAGAAAGGCACCCTTTGAGTACCAACTAGTAGTTTAGGCCGGGTTCAAATGGTTTACTAGACCTAGCCTATGATTTTTCTGCTTCGAAAATAGTTCGAACCGAAGAATCGACCTGACCTGCCTCCCTTCGGTCTAATGGCCGCGGGAGGGGAAGGGCTTTAAGCTGAGTGCTTGCTTGCAAGAATCGACATCGAAAAGTCACTCTCAATCACAGCCTGAAGTGGGGGGGTACAAGGGCGGATTTTAGAAGTGTAGTTTGATACCTTTTTCGTGTTTTGCTATCTTAATTTTGCACTCCAACAGATTCTTCAACTATCAACTCACCTTTTGCATTAGGATTTGGTATTTGAGGGATGCTACTCTTATGTCAAGTTTCAAGAGAAAAAGAATTTGAAGGGTGAAGTTAGTGTGTGAAGACTTTGTTGAAGCACTTAGAAACATTGCAAAAGCTTCAATTTTTTTGGTATTTGATGTTTGAGGGATCTGCTAAAGATGCTCTTATGAGTTATTGATTGATATTTCTTAAGTATTATTTTTGGAAAAGTAAATATATTAGTTGGACGGGCTGGAAAAATAGAACTTCAATGGGATTGGGCTTTGGAATATTGAGTGAAAGACCATTTAATAAGTAATTAGGACTTGGGTAATCATAATAAGTTCTGTAATTATGTGCACTAAAATCTTGATTGACAACAATCTAAACTTGAAGGTTAAGATCAAGCCAATTGAAAGCGCAGGGACCAAATTGAGACGGATAGCAAACTATAGGGGCCATTGCTGTACTTTACTCTTTAGTTTGTACGTCAGGTCCTTTGGTCTTTGTCTTCCTTTAGTTGATACTAGTGCTACGCTACGTGCTCCGTACGTAACCGCGTGCTCATTTTCTTTGTTGCTTTATTATTTTTAGACTTAGTAAATTTTTTGCATATAAGCATTGAATTTGATTTATTGTGACTGTGAGTGTATAACAAACGGTATTTTATATTGCCGTTGTGTGTTGAGCTGATTCAGAGCAAGTAAGAATAACTTGCAAAACGGTAGTTCGAAGGCATATTTAGCAATGATTTAAACTTGAGGCAAAACATTGTTTTGAATCTTCAAACTAATAAGATTCAAACTATAAGTAACACTTCGTAGAAATGACCAAATGGTGCTTGCTAGGCATACTTAGCAAGAATTGAAGCATCCTGGAAAATAGAAATTGTTTTGAATCTTCAAACTATAAAGAGCACTTAGTACAAAATGCAAAATGGTACTCCCTAGGCATAGTTAGCATGGATTCAAGCATTATTCCAAACACAGCTTGGAATTTCCTTCTTAATAAGATTCAAATTTCAAGCACCATCCAAAAGGTTGCTTTCAATCTTTAAACAACAAAGTGCTATTTTATATTGACAACATAGATAATATAATATAATATAATATAATAGCTATTTTAGATGATAGTTATTAAAAAAGCTTTGAGGGCTGACTCCAGTCAGTATTTTTTGATCTTTGAAGTGCGTGCCTTCTTTGGGTGATCTTGATCCTCCTTCAGATTTCAAGAGGCAGTAGGTGCATCTTCTTCCACTGCAACCTTTGAATCTTCATTTCCGATTGTTGATGTCTCAGCTTTGATTTCACCTTTACACTGCTTCTTTGTTGGTGTAAGCTGAAGCATCTCTTCAATGGTGCAGATAATTTTAGCATGTGTGCATAGACAAATGATCTCCATCCATCACCAATGAAAAAACCAGCAACACATTTGACAGTCCAGCTTCTTCCTTTTGACACCAGTGTACACTCTTCATATCCACGCGCTTTGCCAATCTGCTTGAATTGATAAGGCATCTCCTATAAGTAAATATTGCACTTCATGAGTAGATGAATTAGATTTCTAATTTCATTGAACATGATATTGTAGTAAGACTAACCATTCTTTTTAAATCACTGTATCTCAGCATAAAAATAGACCTTAGCGGATGACATTGAGCTCTGGAATGGCTTGGAGGACAAGCAGTCCAAACTATGGCTGAATATAAATGCATGAAGAATTATTATATGTTCTGTATATACTAATGTAATGATTTTGCAAGTTCGTATCAATTCTTACTGTCTTACATGCATTGGCATCAGCAAAAGCTGTTTCTGGATCCCAACCAATTGGAGCATTCCTTGGTTGAAGTTCTAAGGTGGTAGTCCATTGATAGCTAAGTTCACATCCTTTTTCATCGAATACAAAAAGGTCAAACCGACGGTGTCCGATACAGGCAAACAACAACATAATTCCTTTTGAATAGGGTAAGAAGTAATTATAATGGTTTGGACCCTTACAGCCGTTAATGTTACACAATGCTGCTTCAGAGTTCCAATCAATTGGAGCACCACATAATTCAATGTCCAAGTCCTTAGGAGGGACGTCATTGTCCATATCTCTCTTAGCCAATGGAGGTACACTTATCTCATCAACCAGCTGCATCCTTCGCGCTTCCATACTCGTGTACTAAAGCATAATAAAAAGTCAATTTGGAGATTGAGAACCCTGAAAACGGATGGACTGGACAAGGAATAGAACCAACCATTTTCAAATTCATCTTCTCCTGATAGGTATCCAGTAGCTCAACCATTGAATTTGAGGTTTTGTTATTTTCAACAGCTTCTAATCCTTGTAGTAATGGGAGATACTTGGAGTCATGTTAATCAAACTGAGGAACACTACGAATGTCTGGATGACAAACCATGGCGTCGCAGATGCAATGACGCTTTGGCTTACTTAACAACACAACTGCCTCCCAAATAGTTAAGCAACCAATGGCACTTATCCAACTATACAAAACCAATAAAAGAATCTATTTTCATGTACAAAATAGATATGAACTTTGGGTTATCTACATGATATGCCGACATCTGCCTTTAGCAATATCTGAATGTTGGTGAATTTCAAAGAAGGGTATTTGGAATTATGAGGCATAGTGCATAGATTCAATTATTACACTTTATAGCAGCCACATTTCATTGTTTCAAGGACTTACTGTCAAATTTGTCTTCCTTTGTGCTGCTGCTTTTTTTTTATTTTTTATATAACTGGTTACTTCAGAAAGAAGCTTGTAATACATGGAGGACATTGACACATCAAAGGTGCAAATTAGTCACATTGATGACTTTCAAGTGAGGGATAAATACCTCTTAACACGTTTGTCATTCTTGGAAGCAATTGCCCGCGATGAGGAACACCTAGCATTCTCAGCTATGTGAGATAGCGCCTCAGCTTCTTTATTTATTGCAGACCATGTGCATGCCTCCTTTTCCGTTTCCAGACTACACAGATGGGCTTCTTGGTGATTTTGATCCCCAGAAGTGATGGATAAAGTGCGATGTGAGCTTTTTTCCTGAACAACAAAACCAAAGTCATGCATGATTTTTTCTCGTTTTTCGCTTTTCATACGGAGAGAAAATTATCTCAAATGAATTAAGATGTAACCATCCATAGTTCATGAAGATATATCTATCTGCAATCAGCCACTTTCTCTGTACTTCATTATCAGAGATAATTTCTTCCTCTGGGTTACATAGTGATGCCACTCTTGGAGAACTGATGAAGCCAACATCATTATGGAAGACAGGAAATTCAACCTCATCTTCACTTGAGAAAGTTGTTTGCCTCTGATCACGACAATGTTGTAAACTTGTAGTCAGAAGGTAACCAGCAAATACAATAAGGTAATTTCCGACTTCTTATCTTAAATCAATTCCTCCACCACATGGGTGCTTATACAAAACAATCTACGCCATTATAATCCATAAAACACTACGATTCCATATTTCCATCTAATTTTCCAACTGATTTCCAGATCATAGGTACATCTTACAGTCACAAAATGAACGATAACTCTATTTACATGCGTGCCTTGTTAAACACAATAGTTGTCTATGAAGCACCGACACCTCTAGGGATCCCCGTATCGCAGTGTCCCGACACGCCATGTGGATGGGGACACGACTAATTTGAATTTTTGAGGGGGACACGGGGGGACACGGCTAGTGTTAAACTGAATTTTTTTTAAAAACTTTTTGGGGTAAATTTATAATTAATCAATACTTGGGGTAAAAAAGTGTAATTTCTTCATATAATTTTTGTCATATGTATAGAAGTTTTTCTCCTCTTGTTTTGTTTATATTTTCTTTAAAAAAATTAAATATTATATTATATATAAATAAATATACACGTGGCGTGTCGCCTACCTTGTCTGTATCTCCATTTTTTTAGAATTCCCGTGTCCCTGTGTTCATGTTCGTGACCGTGTCCGTACCCGTGTCCGTGCATCATAGATAGTTGTCATTGTTCCATGATCACGTTTATGAGTATCAGCACAAGAGGCATGTCCATATTCTGAACAAGGAAAGACAAGTGTTGAGGCTATAAAAGATCCATACTAACTACATCTACAATACTAAATACAACTATACGAGCAGCAAATGATTTTTTTGAGGGTACAGGTATATTCGAATTAGAAGTTCACCAATAAAAAAGTAGTAGAATCAATTAAAATCTTACCTCTGAGTACCACAAGCTGTGATTGCATTTGTATTTGCTCCTATAAGGAAGCACAAAGGGAGAAAAAAAAAAACAATGAGATCCTAATTGCATACAAATGATGGAAATTATTCCAACTCAATCCACGTCATGAAGTTGATATGGAAATCACACGCTAACGGCAAGGTAAAGGCGACATGCTTAAATAGAAAACAGGAAACCTTAACAGTGAAGCTGGATTTAGAAGTCACAGAATACCGTAAGAACTTATGGTCCAACTAAATAACAAAGTAGCATAGCAAAGATAAAAACAAGCAGCATCAATTAGAAGTCGATCCACTATCTGCGCAATCGCGAGGATAAGTTTGTACGAATTCCCGAAGTTCGCGTTTTCTCTCCTCATTAATTTCAGCTTGGATCATTTCATCACATTGATAAAGGAGATTCAGTGTTGGATCTCTTGCCAATTCATCAGTAACATGTTTGTTGCCAGAAGCTATAGATTTGAGCATGCGGAACAGTTCAATGATCTCATCTCTAAGTTGCTCATAAGTTGCCAATTGCCATATTCTTAGTACTAACTGAAGGTTCTGAACCAGGTCCCCCATGATCCATTGTTAAAGGCATTGCATGTGACTCTTCCGCCTCTTGAATGTTACTTTGTAGAAGTGGCCATAAATAAGCCTTCATTTTAAAATAGGTTTGCAGCTTGAACACATGGGGGAAATGGTATTAGGCACTCGCTATACTATTTTAACCGTCTCTTTAAACCAACAATTTGAAATCACTACAATTGCTAAAAATGTCATTTGACCTAAACAAAAATAAACCTTGACAACCAAATAACAGTAATAAAATTCAGGCTATCCAAAAACATGTGCGGAGTAGCATAGCACAAGCAACATCATACGCACAATACCATCACAAACTCTTCAAACCAATGATTTGAAATAACGATATAAACACAAATACATTAGGCTATTATAAACAAACTTCACACCTAAAAAGCATCAACAAAGTTTAATGTTGTCTGGGATTAAAATTCAGGGAACCCAAAAAGTCTAGACAATCGCGGGCACAATTAATCTGCAAAATGATTCGGATAGTTCCAAATCAGAAATTAAAATTACCAGTCTAAACCGAAACCCGCAGCACCGAAACTTCGATTACTTCGTCCTTCGACAATCTCGCACGATTTCCTCCTTACAAAATAAAAGAAAAGAGCACCATAAATATAATGAAACAAAAGACCTAATGAAGTCACAAAGTTCAGGCATAGAGCCCGTAGAAACCAAACCTAAACAAGGAAGAGGAATCACACAGCCGCTCTTCGCAATTCTTTTACATTGGCTGCCTTTTATCTCGTCGATCGCTGCAGCAACAGTGTATTGAGCAGCATTGAACAGTATTTCGCCGTTTCAACAGTATTTGAAGGACAATTTAAGGTACACAGTTCCAGATTCTTCTCGCCAAAGCAGAACCGAAAAGCTACGCGAGAATCAGGAGTGAATAGGTTTGAAATAGAGAGTGAAGAGCTCGGAAGCGGGGGGCCTGTAGTGAGTAACTCACTACAGGCCGTGTAGTGAGATCTCAGCCGTCCATTCTTGTTTTGGGCGGTCCGGATCTTAATTGAATTGTTCGCGCGAACAATTACATTATTCACTATTTTAAATCCGGACCGTTCAAAACACTTTTAACGGCCGAGATTCACTCACTACACGGCCTGTAGTGAGTTACTCACTACAGGCCCCCCGCTTCCAGCTCGGACCACTCATCTACCCTAACCTGCAAATCACCTCTATGAAATTCCAAAACTATCCTAACGTGGCAATGAAATTACAATAATACCCTGAAATTACAATAATACCCTAAAGTGGCATGCGACCACACTTGTCCGAGTCTTTATATACATGTGTGTTGATAATCAAGGAAGAATGATTTAGTGGAGTAGTTGTTTTAAATTTGAAATTTCTAGTTTAGCATTCTTTGCGCATATTTCTAACAATTAGTCTTCCTTTGATTCTTTCTTGATCCTTCTGAGTTTGGATTAGAATTCTTCACGAGTAGTTCTCATACTTTGATGCTTTACTTTGCGAAAAACAATTCTAAATCATGGACACAAGGACTGCAATGGCGGACGCAGAATTTCTATTGCGGGGACCAAATCATATGCATTCCTAAATTTAACAACAAATATTATCATTATATATTAATAACCCAATTTTGAGGGAACCTTTCTTCGTAACTTTTACAAACAAAACCTAAAATATCTTAGAAAATTGAAATAATTGGGGTGTGTGCAGGGCCCGGACCCCCGCTTGCACCCCCTTAGGTCCACCCTTGAGTCGAGGAGGACTTAGCCTTCAGAATAATGCCAACGTCCATGAAAGTCATATTTGATGCTAGCCATGCTTTATGTTGCTCAATGCTAGTACTCGCGAGTGTGGAAAGCAGCTGAACTACAGGTTTTAAGATGGACAAGCTAAAAAGATTGAGGGCGAGGATTCCTGTTAATGAAAGCTCCTTCAACTATGAGGCGATACCCTAGCCGTTCGTCTTCCTCACGCCGCCGCCACTTTGCTCCGCCCTAATCTTTCCGGCGTTCGATTCCTCTTCCTCTCGCCGATCTTCTTCTCCTCTCCTTCTTCTGCAGTGCTCCCTCTCGCTGTTCGTCACTCCAGCGCCGCTCCATTTCGCCTCCATCTCGCCGTCCGTTCTTCTCCTGCGAAGCTCCATCTCTCCAGCGAAGTTTTCTTCTCCTCTCTTTCTCCGTGGTGCTTCGTCCTTCGACGTCTGTTTGGGGCAATGAAGCGTCTCTCTTACCCTAGCCTCGCTGCCTCTCTTCTCCACCGCCGATCATTGTTTCCGGCACTCTCCTGGGCGATCTTCTTCCCATAGCAGTCTCGCCTTCTCTGAGGATCTGTTCTCGTCCTTTCAACATCTATCAGAGTCCCATGGCTTTTTTCAGGGGTCAACAACATTTCCGTACTCAAATCTCTACAGGTTTCCCTTCGTCTTCCGCAGGGGGTGGTGGTTTACACACGGTTTACATTGATAATCTCCCCAACGGGGTGGGTTTACCATGGTTTTGTAAATTTTTCTCAAATTTTGGATCTGTGAAGGATGCTTACCTACCGATCAAGAGAAGCAAACGAACAGGTAACAGGTTCGGTTTTATTAGATTTGATTCCATTATTGGGGCTGATTGTGCCATGGAATATGCAAATGGTTTTTGGATTGGGAAAAGGCACCTGATTGTTGAGAAAGCTACTTATGATAAGGTTGCCTCTTCTCATTCCCCTCATCCAAGTGTTGGTTTGGAGATGAAGGGGATTAGTGGTAGCAGATCATTTATTCAAGATGGGGTTCACGACTGTAGAGCTGGGGTTACAAGGAAGAATGAAACTAAGAATGAAAGGAGGCTTTCTTTGAATCTGCAACCAGTAGCTGTAGAATGGGTTACAAGAAGCGCAGTTGCAAACTTGAAAGAACTTACAACACCAGAAATTGTTCTGAATGCCTTGAGGGATCTTAAATTCGAAGAGGTTTCTGTTAAATCTTTGGGGGGTTTGAAGTTAATCATTACTTTCCAATCTAGACCTGATCGAGCTGGTGCTCTCCGTAATCCTATCATAGTGAACTGGTTTAGCTCTTTTAAGCCATGGAATGGTGAAGTCGCAGGGGAATCAAGAATTGTTTGGCTAAAGTGCAGAGGCATGCCTCTAACGGTTTGGAACGTGGCATCCTTTAAACGTTTGGCTGAATTCTGGGGGAATTTCATCACACTTGATGTGGAAACCATGAAAGAGGAATCATATGATGTGGGTAGAGTGTTATTAGCTACTGAGCAGCCACAAAAAATCGAAGAATGGATTAACATCATTGTCGGAGGGAAGATCCATAAGGTGATAGTGTGGGAAGAAGATTGCATTGATATTTTTAATGAAAAACCCATCAGTGATTGGGTAAATAAGCAGCTTATTGTGTCTATGGATCAAGCCAATCCAGATATTAACAAGGCGGAGAAGACTAGTGTGGAGTCACATTCTAAAGAAGACAAGTCAGACAAGGCCAATAATTTGGGTTTGGTGGTGGGCCATGCAAGTAATTCCGCCATGGCAGCTGGTGGGAATTTGGAAGTTACTGTGGAAGAAAATGAAGAGTCAATTGTCGGTGAAGAAGATGTCGAGTCCATTGTAGTTGAAACTCCTCTTATGGGCTGCATTAACCGAGAAAGTGGGGACATAATTGTTAACGTGGAGAGTAAAAAGGTTGAGGCGGATGCGAACAAGAATTATTTGATGGACCTAAATGGGAAAGGGTCTATGCATGCATTAGAGGATCAACTTTCTCATACCCAAATGGCAGCTGAGTTGCAGTTTGGAGATACAAACGAGGTTATAGCTAGATCTTGTGGATTTATGGAGGCCAATGAGGGCAATAATGAATTTATCTCAAACTCTCTTCACGGTTTAGACTCGTTGGTGGGTTTAAATTCGCTAGTGATGGAATCATCTGCTCAATCCTTTCAAGGCCGGATAGTTACAGAAGTTGAGTGTAACTCTCACAAATTGGTTAAGGATTTAGATGGGGTGGAAGAGTCTCCTGCTATTGACTGTGATGATGTGGATGAATCTAAGGAGGTGGTGGCAAATTCTTTGGTGGATATGGCAGATCCTATAGAGGTGTTGGAGGATGATGATGACTCCATCGATCTTTTCTCTGCCGATCCTCTCATTAAGTATGTGGAGCTCAAACGTCACAAGAAGAAAAAATGCACCAAACAAGGAGCTCGTAGGAAATCTATCCCCGTGGGGAGATTTTATCCTTTGAAGTTGGGTCCGAAGAATTTTAGAAGAAGCAGTCAATCTCTTCCCATGCATACGTCTGTCTCTAGAGGTTGTCCACAACAGAGAGAAAAGGATGGAGGAAGATTATATAGCAACATTGACCACCGGGAAAAATCTTGGAGTAGCTGTTCGCCCGGAGGATGAAATACTCTTAAAGGAAATGATTGAAGATGAGTTCAAAGCATTCTCTCAGGAGATTAAGAGTTGGGAAGTAATCTATTGAGAGAAAAGGATCCTTTTGAATTTTGTTGGTGAGTTGCAGCAGTGTTCTGGTGTGGCAAGGGATGATTTAGGTTGTTTGGGCTGGCATGAGCAGGCATATAGGGGATGATCTTCGCGTGGCTCTTGTGGTGGCTGTTTTGGATTTGGTTCCCTTGGGTGTTTTTTTCGCTTAGGCTGCATAGAGGATCTGGGTGTTTTCATGCTGTAATCTTTTGCTTTGTATGTTTCCTTTCCTTTCTTTTTTCTTTCATTCAACCTCGGTTGGATGTCCCCTCCCCCTCCCCCTTCTCGGTGTACCCTTATCGAGATTCTTTTATAAAACTTCTTATTCCGATAAAAAAAAAAGATTGAGGGCGGGCTGGCCTGCGGTGTGTGTGGTTTTCTCAAAGGCTGGTTTAGGGCCTTTGTTGTTTTCGGTTTCTTATTGTTCCGGGGTTCAAGACGATACCCTCGCCTTTCTTTTGGTTGTTTTCTCCTAATGCGAATTACTTAACAGAAAAAAGATGGGGAAAATCCAATTTACCTCGCTGACTTTTTAACTTGACCACATAACCCCTCGGGCCCTCATGGTTGTTGACTAAAATGCACCGTTAACTCGGTTAACAAAATTTATAAAATTACCTCAGTGCCATTTTTTTTTCTTCCTCATCTGTCACTATATACACTTTTATGTCGATGGATATAAATATGATCTGTGTATCGCCAGCTCAAAACACAACCACACCACCATCAACCACTTGAAATCCTATTTGCAACTGCTTCCCCAAATCTGCAAAAATTGGTATACATAACAGAACCATAAAATCTCCATGTCTTGCTTCTTCCCTCCTCGCTTGAGCCCCACCTCAGCACCATGAGCAGTTAGCAGAGCATCATGTCATGGCGCATTACTCCATTGCCACTCAAAAAGCTTGCATCCTCGGTGATTGACAGTTGCAAATGGGAATCTCTTTATGGAACAATACTCCACTGAGTTATGGTGAACTATGAAATTTTTTATTTTGTTTTTCAGAACTAAATTGGATGATTTCTTTACTGAAAATTTTTATTTTTACAGGTGAAAATGATTTTTTTTTTGTCCCCATTTGATAAAAAGATGAAAAATTAATGCAAAATAGAAATGTGAAACAAGGTGTATACTGTAAAGAGTTAGATAATGAGAGAATGAGGTAAAACATGACCTCTCTACTTGCCGATTTCGAATTATTTAAGGATCTGATGGGCGACGGTTCCGCTTCGTTTCTTGATATGGACCATCTGATGGTGATAAACTTTCTCATTTGGGAATGGATTTGTGACTGGTTTATTTTAAACTCCACTTTTATTGAGGTTTACTCATTTGATTGGTTATTATAATTTGTCTAGGACTAAGAGGTGAAGTGGTGCAATGGTGACTGATGGTGGAGTTGAGAGCATGGGAGAAAGAAAGAAGATGATAACGTAATTGTAAATTTTTAAATTAAAGAAGGATGTTTTTGTCCAAAAGAAATATTATATTCAAACCCAAGTCTTGTCATATTCGCAAGTGTAGTGGGCCGAAATCTAGCAACCCAAATGGGTCTCGGTTGGTGAGCCCGGAGGGAGTTAGGCCCAAACGGGTCTCCAGGCCAGCCAAGGGCCAAAATGCCATGGGCTGACCGAGCTTGGCCCATCCGAGACAAGCCGGTGTCTCGGCCGACAAACTATGAACCGGACGAGCCATCCAAGACGGATCGTATCCGAGATGGCTCGGAAGGATAATCCAGGATATCGGTGACGTCCTCTATGACGTCACCCAAGGCGGTTAACGCTCGTAACAAACTGGGGGAGGGCCCATGTGCACATTACACTGTTTCTGCGTCAGCATGAGCTATGCCGAGCGGTTACGCCACATGTCACAGCCATATTGGAGGAGGCATGCATGCGATGCTTGTGAGGCCGATTCGTGATGCTCGGTGACGTCACCCGAGCCGAAATGACCAGGCTGCCCCTGTCCTTGGGAAGCCTATATAAACGAAGCGAAGAGGCCCTAATCGAGGACAACACTTTCTCTCTCTAAACTTATTCTCTCAATACACTTTCCTTCTCCGATCACTTACTTGATCGTCGGAGTGCCTTCCCTGGCTACACTCCGGTCAGGTTGGGTGCTAACGGCGGTTGTTCATTGTGCAGGTGCTCTAGAAGAGTTCACTCACTACCCACTCGTTGCTCGCTCGGGTCAGGAACCACCAGAAAGGGGCTCATCGGATTTTTGAGGACACCACAATTGGCGACTCCGCTGGGGAAACAACCCAGAACCTCCGGTGCTCCTCCCCAGATCCACCCTCTCTACTCTCTCTTTTCTCCGCCTCTCCTGACTCAAAATGGGCGGCGAACCAACTCAACCACCAAACCCCACCGATCCTCTCTACCCTTCTTCCTCCAGCGATCCCAAAGGGACCCCTCACGTCTCTGTCTCCGTCCCGCCGGGTCACATCGGACTCACTCCGAGCCCAGACTCACAACAACTCACCATCCAACAACTCACTCACCACCTGGAAGAGCGAGACGCTGGGCAGCCATGAGGGCCCAACTTTCTAAGCTGACCGAGACAGTCAAAAGGAAGGCTGCAGTGGAAACCACTGCAACATCTCACGGAGGAGCCTCCGGCCAAAGACGCTCGACAAAGGATCGCATTGGTGACCCTAACAATGAGAGGGCTCACAATAAGGCTCTCGTGCTTCGGCACGAGAACCTATCGACCGAGCACCTCTCAAGGGGCCGCCAAGGTGGTTCCTCCCGACACTATTCCTCTCAGATCTCGGAATCAAGCGCCCGTTCGCCGTACTCCCAGCTGTCTGCATCTCACGAGACAGTGTACTATTTTGAAGATGGCAAATACAAACCGATCTATCTCAGAAAGGACCCCAAGGAGGCCGCTTTCACCGAGCGCTCTTCTGGTTGACGTTGCCATAAGACTCCCCCGCGACCAACAAACTCCGCCGATCTCCGAGCTCGGGTGGAGCACTTGAAGAAAGCTTCCCCGTAAGAGCAAAATCTCACTGTCATCCGAGATGGAGACACGGGAAAGCGTCATGCGTACCGAACTGAGGAGCAAGCTCACCATAACGACGCTGGGGGGGAAAAGGAAGGAGCAAGGCCACCGAGAACGGTCTCGGTACCGAGAGGAAAAAACGACGCACAACGAGCGCCGCCATGATGAGCATCACCGTACTCACACCGAGAAGCGTTCACGTACCAGCGACGGTTTTGTTGTACCGTCCATCCCTCCTCCCCCATCTCTCCCTCCTTTACCGAGCGTCGATGAGCGCTTGAAACAGTTGGCAAAATCGCCTTTCACAAAGGAGATCGCCTCGGCGACATTGCCAGCTGGATTCACGCTGCCAAAGTTCAACCATTACGACGCCCTCACAGACGCGTACAACCACCTCATCTACTTCAGGCAAATTATCAACCTCTACACCTCGGATCAAGCCATTATGTGCAAGGTGTTTCCAACCAGCCTGGGGCTCTTGGATCCCTCTGGTTCAACAAACTCGAGGAAGGATCCATTGGAAGCTACGAGGCCTTGGAGAGAGCTTTCCTATCTCGGTTTGTAACAAGCAATATACAGAAGAAAGAGGTAGATTCCCTTCTTGGACTAAGGAAGCGTCCAGATGAAACTCTGCGCCAGTACACTGCTAGGTATTGGGAGATGTTTCACCAGGTCCAAGGTTGCGATCAGACTCTCGCTGCAACCCACTTCAAGCACGGTTTGGAAAGTAAGAGCCCTGTCTTTACTGATCTGATGTTACACCCACCAAAAAACATGGATGACCTAATGGAACGGATTAATAAATATATCGAGCTTGAGGAACTCTTAACCGAGCGTGATGCTCCAACCTCCTCCTCCGTTCCAAGGGTTATCCATGGTTTGGGTAATCAGAAGAAAGCAGTGAACACCATTAAAACCGTAGCAGCAAAGAGACTCCCGAAGGCAAGTGACTTTGTAGCCGAGCGCACGGTATTCACCGAGCCAATCTACATGCTCCTCCGGAAGATTGAGAATGAAGGGTTCTTTCACTAGCCGGACCACAAGATGGGAACTCATGATAAAACTAAGGACCGGAAAGTCTACTGCACGTACCACCGAGAGCAAGGCCACTACACCACCTCCTGCAAGCCGTTCAAGGCATATTTGGAAACTCTTGTCTCAGCTGGAAACCTAGATTCCTACATTGACCAGGACAAAACCCTAGCTCGGGCTCAAAGCCAAGGGGGAGCTGCTGCTGGGGGTGCTCAGGAGGATATGGTGGTGATGCACGTGATCCACGGACCCGTTACTAGAATGCTGGAGGCTCGGGTGTATAAGGAGATCGAGCAGGCTACCAGAGCTTTGCAGGTGCTCTCGGTTAAACAACAACCGAAACGGAAGTTCCCAGCCAAGGAGTGTCAGTGGACAATCACGTTCACCAAGAAGGATCTAGAAGGGGTGCAGTTCCCTCACAACGACGCTCTCGTCATTACACTCAAGGTGGGGAAAGCAAAGGTTGAGCGGATCTTGGTAGATCAGGGAAGCGCAGCCGAGGTAATGTACTATTCGTTATTTAAACGATTTGGATTCACTTCCAAGGACCTGAAGCCTTCCGAGGTCCCCCTCGTTGGCTTCAGTGGTACGCCCGTTTATCCACTCGGAACAATTACCCTCCCCGTCACCACTGGCTCGGTAACACAACAAGTCGAGTTTATCGTCGTTAACTCACCGAGCCCCTATAACATCATATTGGGGAGAAATTGGCTGCATGCGATGAAGGCCGTAGCGTCTACGTACCATCAGGTGCTACGGTTTATCGGAGTAAAGGGAAAGCAAGAAGATGTGAAAGGAGATCAGATTGTGGCAAAGAAGTGCTACATCTCAACCGTGGGCAGGAAAGAAAAGAAGAAACCGAAGCAGGTGCAGTGGGTGGAGGTACCCGAGGCACTAGTTTTGGAAGATGTCGGTCGGCCGGCCGAGGCAAAATCAGTGGAAGATCTCGTCACAGTCCCGATCAATGAGGATGGAAGCCGTTTCTTCCTAATCGGCTCCTCGCTAACCGAGGCCGAGAAAGAGGAGATGGTGACCTTTCTCAAGGCAAACATTGAGGTGTTTGCTTGGACTCCGTACGAGATGCCAGGGGTTGATCCGAGATTCATCAAGCATTAGCTTAATGTTGACCCACTGAGGCGCCCGGTTATCCAGAAACCGAGAAGATCTTCCGCCGTTCATGCCGAGGCGGTCGAATCGGAGGTTGACAAGTTATTGGAAGCCCAAGCGATCCAAGAAGTCCAGTACCCTACATGGCTGGCCAATACGGTGGTGGTCCCGAAGAAGAACGGCAAGCTAAGGGTCTGTGTAGACTACACGAACCTGAATGACGCCTGTCCGAAGGACTGTTTCCCGGTCCCTCGGATAGACCAACTCGTGGATGCTACGGCCGGACACGCTCGGTTGAGCTTCATGGATGCTTACAGGGGCTATCACCGAGTCTTTATGGACACGGGAGATATGGAGAAGACAGCTTTTATCACACCAAGGGGTCTATATTGCTACCGAGTCATGCCCTTCGGGCGGAAGAACGCCGGGGCCACCTTTCAACGAATGGTGTCTCGGATGTTCAAAGATCAGCTTGGGGACACGATGGAAGCGTATATCGACGATATGGTGGTAAAAAGCGTACTGGAAAGTGACCATATCACAGACCTTAGTAAGATGTTCACAGTGCTGAAGCAGCATGGCCTCAAACTCAACGCCGAGAAGTGCTCTTTCGGGGTTGGGTCGGGGAAATTCCTAGGCCACTTGGTGACGAGAAGGGGTATCGAAGCAGATCCGAGCCAAGTTACAGCTATTCAACAACTCGTTTCACCGAGTACGATCAAGGAGGTCCAAAGGCTTACAGGGATGGCAGCAGCTCTCAACCGCTTCATCAGCCGCTCGGCTGACGTATGCCGTCCCCTCTTTCAATCGATCAAGACAAGCAAAAGGAAGTTCCAATGGACAGAAGAGTGTGAGAAGGCATTACAGCATTTGAAGACGTACCTCGTCGAGCCGCCATTACTCGAGACGCCTCAGGACAATGAGGATTTATTCATCTATCTCTCTGTATCTCCGCACGCTGTCAGCTCGGTCCTAGTCCGAGCATCGACCGGTGTACTATGCAAACAAGACGCTGACTGGAGCCGAGACAAGGTACCTTCCTCTTGAAAAGGTCGCCTTCGCTCTCGTCACTGCATCTCGAAAGCTGCTCCCATATTTCCAGGCTCACACAATCATAGTTCTCACCAAGTATCCATTGAAGGCACTTTTCCGAAGAGCTGATCTCTCAACACGGGTCTCGAAGTGGTCATGTGAAATGGCCAACTTTGACATCCAATATCGACCAAGAACGGCTATAAAGGCGCAGGGGTTAGCTGACTTCATAGCCGAGCTAACACCAGGAGAAGAATAGCCAAAGAAAGAAGAACCCAACCCATCCCTACCCGAGCAACACACTGAAGACCTTGACGCCCCCGTGGCAATTGAAGATGTAACCAATGCAACCTCGGACGAAGAACCCTCCACAGAAGCTGACACTGCTGAATTAACGCCAACGCCTCTCTCGGAAGGAGAACCGAGTCCGAGCGCGGATGTAGGACAAGCAATATGCCATTCTCCACTTGGCATATGTTCCATGGTAATGCTTGGAAGTTGCACGTGGACGGAGCTTCCAACCAACGCGAAGCTGGAGCAGGTGTCGTATTAATTTCCCCCGAGGGCGTTATTCACGAGAACGCCATCACAATTGAGTTCCCGGCCTCTAACAACGAGGCCGAGTACGAAGCCTTGATCGCTGGCCTTCGGCTAGCCGAAGCAATGGAAGTAAAGACTCTAATGGTTTACAGCGACTCACAACTCGTTGTAAACCAGTTCAACGAAGACTACGATGCCAAGGACGAAAGAATGGCCAAGTATCTGAGCCTTGCCAGGAGCCTAACCGAGACATTCGAAGAAATTGAAGTACATCAGGTGGGCCGAGAGCACAACGCCCACGCTGACACACTTGCAGGACTCGCCTCAGCATGCAAAGCATCTGAACAGAGAACAATCTCCTTTGGAACAATCTCTTCACCGAGCTTCGATCCCCCTTAGACCCACATGATGAATATTGAGCTCGGACCAAGCTGGATGGATGAACTAGTGTTTTATCTCCGAGACGACAAGCTACCCGAAGATCGCCGAGAAGCCCACCGGATCAGATGCAAGGCTGCAAACTATTGGCTCTCACCAACAGGGTCTCTATACAGACGCTCTCGGACAGGACCATACCTCATGGTGGTCCATCAGAATCAAGTCCATTCAATACTCCACGAACTTCATGCCGGCAGCGGGGGCTGCCACTCGGGAGGACGTTCTATCGCCCATCGAGCCATCACTCAGGGGTATTGGTGGCCGAAGATGAAGGAAGATGCTGAAGAGTTTGTCCGGAAATGCCATAAGTGCCAGCTGTTCAAGCCAATGATTCATCAGCTAGCCGAGGACCTCCAACCGATCACCAGTCCATGGCCCTTTGCTCAATGGGGTTTGGACATCGTCGGAGAACTGCCACTCGCTCCGGGAGGATTTCGCTATCTTATAACTGCTACAGATTATTTTTCTAAGTGGGTGGAAGCAGAGCCTCTGGTTTTCATAACCGAGGCGAACGTGAAGAGTTTTTTGTGGCAGAACATCATCTCTCGGTATGGAGTTCCGTACGCAATCGTCTCGGACAACGGAAAGCAGTTCACGGGAAAGCAAATGAAAGAGGTCTGTGACAAGCTCGGGGTACGCTTCTTCAACTCCACGCCAGTTTATCCTCAAGGTAACGGCCAGGCCGAGGCGTCTAACAAGACGGTCGCGGCTGGACTCAAGCGAAGGCTAACTGCTAAAAGAGGAAAATGGGCTGAAGAGTTACCACATGTTCTATGGGCATTCCGGACTACACCGAGGCGCTCTACGGGCCAGACTCCCTACTCTCTTGCTTACGGAATCGAAGCTGTTATCCCTATCCAAAAGGGGCTACCAACAATCCGGACCGAGTACTTTGATGAAACCACCAATGACACGGCCTTGAGCAACGACTTAGACTTGGCCGAGGAGAAGCGAGATGCAGCTCGGGTAAAATTGGCAGCCTATCAGCAGGAAGTTGCTAAGGGGTATAACAAGACGGTTCGGTTAAGGACATTCTGCCCGGACGACCTTGTCCTCAAGAAGGTCACGGACAAAAACAAGAAGAAGAAGCTGATGCCCAACTGGGACGGTCCTTACCGAGTCGTTAAGAAGGTGGGAAAAGGAGCTTATCAAATTGAAGACATGGATGGGAAGCTCGTGGACAAGCCTTGGAATGCTTATAATTTGAGAAAATATTATGCTTAAGATTGACGTTCTCGGATGTAATGTTCCAGACTTTGAAGAAATTATGAAGCAATCTTGATGTATTACTGTCTCGGAAGTCTATCAATGAAAGCTATTTCGATCTCAACTGTTATCTTTTAATTGTGTCTCGGTATTCGTACCCAACGGCCTCGGCCAAAGGCACAACCTCACACATGGGTATAATCCCATAAGACCGCTCGGTTAATCCGAGCCAATCCAATGATTACGTCAGTAAATCAAACACCCCCGTGGTGGTACTAACATAAAAGTCTCGGCCAATAAACCGAGCTCGACGTAAAAACCCATCTACAGGGGTATTGACCATTAAATTAATAAATCATCTCGGTACGTTTTCACCGAGTCAATCAAACTCTTGTTAAGGGGTATTGTTTCAATGATAACTTGTATCCCTAAGTTACACAATTGACTCGGTTATCCGAGCAAATGAACCTCTTTTGATGTGTATTCAAATCACCTAATCGTCTCTCAGAGGCATGTTTAAACTGAACCTCATCTCTCACTCTCGGTTTACAACACTTGTGAAAATTTTATCACTTTTTACAAGTCTTAATTATGAACATTTAATTGACTCGGCAATATATCCGAGAAGATCTGTCAATTGCTTCGGAAATTTTTCATGCCTAAGCAAAATTTCTTAAAACTTTCATCTCAACTTAGGCCAGGGGTATTTATTTTCCCTAAGCCGAGACGAATGGGGGTATTACTATAATATCTCGGAAACAATCATTCGACAAGATACAGACAGAAGAAACAAGGTCATCCATTCAACAAACGACTCGGTATATAATTCAACCGAGCCGTCTCAAGACAGAAATAGTTCAAGAAGGGACAGAAGAGTTTGTTCCAACAACTTCCAAATCACAAACGGTCTGGCATATAATTCCACCAGCCGTGAACAAAACAAACCACAGAAATTGTCTGGGGGAGAGAGAGATATTGTTTAAACAAGTTAGGCAAATCATCGACTACAAACACTAAACATCCTTCTTGGTGTTTTCACCCTCGGCGTCCTCTCCGGCTTCCTCCTCATCACCCTCCTCTTCCTCTTTGTCTTCAGGAGGAATGTCGATCTCGGGGAGTGCGACTTCGGGAACTGCTCGAAGGTCAGATTTAGTATTGACGCTGGCTGCATCCAGGCCGAGCCCGTATCCCTTAGTGATACCTCGGAAGTAAAATATCCGAGCACCCCTTCTGAAGCCCATATCCTTGATCTCCTGCACTTGACCTTTATAATATTCAGCAACCTTCACTTTTGCCTCCTCAAACCCAGCCGAGTGTGCCGTGATCAGAGCTTTCTTATGCGCTTCATCCTTCTCGGACAGCTGCAGCCTCAGTTCCCCCATCTGTCTCTTAAGCTCATCCAGCTAGGAGATCTGAAGCCTAGCCGCCACCAGCTCATCCTCGATTTCTTTCCTTTTTGAAAGAACCTCCTTGTGCTTTGCTTTTAAAGAAGAATAGCTGGAGGACATACCCACAACCTTCTGGTGATAACCGAGCATGGACTGGCCGGCCTGAAACATAATTTAAAGACAAGGGATGAGAACTACAAAAAAAAAAAAAAAAAGGGTCTCGGTACAGAAACATACAAGAGTCAGGTGGGAGAACATATCAACAATGTTGCCTTCGAGGTCTGCAGGGACTTGTTTCATATCCTCGGGCAAGCAGACCCCTTAGAGTACGGGGAGCGCGAGCCTCGGATTCACTCGGACACTGTCTGTCACTAGCACCGGTTTCCCTTGCTTGATCTGTGGAGCAAAAATGAAGGGAGCAGGAGCAGAGGCCTCGGCAAGGGTGTCTCGGGGGGGGGGGGGGGGGGGGGGAGCGTCCTTCTTGGCAGGTTCTGAATGTCCTTTCCAGAACCTGACCCCGGTACGACTTGTTGTTTCTTCAACTCGGTAGCGTCTGTCTCGGCCGTGTTTGGGGCTCTCTTGGCATGAGAAGGGGTTCCCTTGGCAGTCGGTATTACCGTCTTTTTGGGTTTCTTGGATGGTAACAGGCTCGGAAGATCCCCGAGATCACCCCCCATCTCTTCTTCTTCTTTTTCCTCCTCAAATTCTTCCTCAAGAGGCTCCCTAATCTTTCCAATCAGATCCTGAATCTTTGCTCTGTGTAGATCGAACTCCGAGTCAGAACTTACTTCTACGGCTTCAACAGACTTCCCCTTGAAGGATGATCTTTTCTCTTCTTGCTCGGCCCAGCTCGCTCGGCTGCAAGTTGCTCCTTAGACTTCTTCTTCCTTTTCTGGAGATAAGAAGTATACAACGGCTCGTAGCCTAGCAGAGCGTGGGCAAGCCTCTCTTCATGGGGTACGGCGTAAGCGGCCTTGATATGGTCATCATTTTTGGCTTTGATCAGGCGAGCGGAGATTGGAGAAGGTTCTGCAAAACGAAAATAAGATCTCGATAAGTACAGTTCTACAACGGGTATGCAAATATAAGGTTTAAAGGAAATTAAGACAAAGCAAACCTATGAGCATATCATGTCTCGGAATGGGGTAAAGGCCGTCGTCCTTGGGACCGAATTCAAAGTTCCCCCGAATCTCAACGAAGTCGTTGGCCCCGCGATCAGAGTCAGGGAGATGGTCAATTAGGTACTCTCGGGGCTCCTTTGGCGTGCTCCGGAGGGAGAGGAATCTACGACCGGAAGGGCTGTTCCGGGAAACGTTGTAAACCCCGATTAAATAGAAAAGGTTAAAAATTAGACCGAACCTCTCCCGTAGTGCATAAACACCGTTGATGATTCTGAAGGAGTTCACGGAAAGGAATTTGGGGGCCAGCTTATACTCATAGAAGAATTGGCGGAGCAAGAGGTTCATAGGGAACCGAACCCCCCCCCCCCCCCCTCGGTGATCGTTATGAGGGGGAGGGTAATGTGCTCCTCGGAGAAGGTGATTTGATCCTGGGAGATTAAACGGATCTCCACATCGTTCGGTATATTATACTCTTCCCGAAACGCCTCGTATTCCCCGGGCTCCCCACTGAAAAAGTGTAGGTAGGGATTGGCTTCTTTTTCGGATGTTCTCGCTCTAGGGGCACGGGCATCTCGAGAATTATTCTCGACTGATGGATTCTCGACAGCCAAAGGTCTGGGGATAGGCTCGGAAGAAGGGAGTTCGGTTGTGGGCTCGTAGATTGAACCGGAATTGTCGTCTCTCGGCTGGCGGACCCCTATGATTTGGACGTTGGGGAGCCCGACGGAGGCGCCGTTCCCATCTCTGTTTCCTCCGGGATTGACAGACTTGGTGTGATCGCTGCTGATCTCACCCTGGTTAATCGAGCCCTCACTACCAGACCTAACGGCTTGATGAACGTCGATGGGGTTAAAGGGGTTGAACCCCTCATCTACCGGTCCAATATCTGCAGACGCCATTCCGACGTCTGACTCAAACAACGTCTGTCCAAGACGGAAGCTATAGTAGTTGTAGCTATGTACGGGGGACTTGGAACTGCTCGTCCGGTTTGAACTCCCCGAGGAGAGGACAAAGGGCTCCAGGGTTTCCGAACCTGAAAAGTGCACGGGTGAGCAACAGTTAGCCACATAACTGATAGTGGTCTAAAGCTTTTCGCTGGGATTACTAAGTGGCAAAATTGGCTCGGACTAGTTCCGAGCCAAAATCCTAACCAACCTAGGTACAGTTTATGTGCCTCGGGAAACCTGGGCAGGGGAAGGGCTATCGATGGCTCGAGTTTGATCTCGGCCAAGGTCCGGGGAAGAATTGGGACCCGCCAGAGACCATTTTTCGGCTGTGGACTGCAAAATTTAACTTTTTACCAAAAAGTCAACTGAGTCAACTATACTCACTTTTACTGTCTAATACTGTACCAGATATTTTACCGGGGACTAGCGGACACCTTTTTGGGGCTCCGGTCATGATTTTTCAACTTTTACCATAAAACTATATTATTTTATGTATTCACTTTTACTCTTCAAAGCTGTACTGGATATAACCCGGGGCCCGCCAATAGCCATTTTCAGCTCCGGACGAGATTTTTACAACTTTTTATATAAATTTGCGAACTGCATTTTAAACTCATTTTTGGCCAAGTAGCCACTTAAATACCATCCCGGGACCCCTGTTAACTGTCGGCAGCCCTGGACGCCCATTTTACAATTTTTTTTTCCCACAGAGTCATGTAATCTTTTTAGATCTGTCTCTAGTCTAGGAACCTTCTGGAGATGTCCCGAATTTTCTTTATATTACTTTTGTATCACCAGCATTGTAACCGCTGGAATCTAAACATTGTCCTTTGTGTGCCGTAGAAACGTCTTTGTGTCTCGCTAGGCTAAATTCCCTAGTGAGATTAACTTCTGTAAAACTTTAGCTTTCTTCCGAACTACGCAATACCTGATACTCCTGAGGTTGGAGATACGTAGGCAGCTTGACGAGAGCTCGGTCCCAAATAAAACTATTTTTGCTCTTGAACTACGTAGCGACCTTATTCTCCTGAGGCCAGAGATACGTAGGCAGCCCTGAGGCCAGGTTCGGTCCAAATCCTATTTTTGTACATATTTCCCCTTTATATTGTAAACGTATCATGCAATAAAAATAAACTTTCAGACAAAATATCAGTTTTCTTCTTCTCATTACATGTATGTTTTTATCTACTCCTCACAAGTCTTCAATTACTCATTTTGGAGAAGTTTGTTCCGAGTGCCGAAAGGGCGGGGTAGGGTGCTCCGACTTCCCTACATGTAACAGTGAATTACAAACTTTTTTTCCTCTAAAATCGCAGACCAAACAATAACCGAGTCATTTTATATCAAACAAAACTGGGTCTTTCGATCCAAGATGTTTATTTCCCCCTTTTCCAAAATATTTATTTATATGGTGACTTGACACACTGAGAATCATGTCAAGTGGCGACTCTGAGTTATTTTCATCAAATTTTATTCTGACTCAGTCATAGCTGTAAAATCAGTGTTTTTACAAAACCACGTCACTTGAATATCAATTGCATCACTTGACCATAAATTGCTTTCCGAAATCTCTTGGTCAAAATCCCAGGCACAACAGAAGGCCCAACTAATACAGTGATGAATAACTAGCAGCCACAATACATAAAGTACCCCAAAGGAGAATCCACCCATTTCAAAAATGGCTTACCCAACTAAACCACCACCACTACAAATTCCCATAGTCCTTTTGCCAAAACCAATGTCATGCCCAATCGCAACCTTTGTCTGATGAACCATTTTTAGATATGCCCAATAGATGACCTGGAAGACAAAAAACTTGACATCAGTGTGGTACCGACCAACACCCCTTCGATGCCTAAGTCAGAATCTTGTAGAAAGGTAGTTGAACTAGGAGTAAGTAATATTATACTTAGTGATCGTACCTCCTTATTGGTTGTAAGGGGCCTATATATAAGACTTAGACTGATATAAATGTTGAACTAGCTTGACATATACTTGTGTAGGTCGTTGGAGAATATCCCCGAGGTGTATATCGATTATCCCGAGTGGAAGCAAATATCTCAAAAATAGTGGCATGGCTCCCGAAGGAAGTGGGTTTGACCCTGTAAGTAATTAGGTTACTTAATCCTCAATAGTAGGGATATAGGAATATAAATAAGATAAATAAGATATCTGAATATATATGTTAAGTCATGTCTGATCAGATGGATCTGATCAGACTCACCCTGGTCGGATGTTCTATCGAGAGGCTCCTAATCGGACTACTTTGGGTAGACTGGCTCTGCTAGGCCCTACTTTTTATATCTTATCTAGTCAGGTTGGAACCTTTGTGATCAGAATGAGTTTTAGATTGTATTCAACAAGAAAAAGTTAATGTGGGTGCCAAATTTTGACCTATCATTGCTGTAGTCCAAACTACAATAAAAATTCCTGCTCAACCCGTCCACGCCGGATCTTTAACCCTCTCTACATGCCTCATCCTTAGGCCTTAACTGCTCTAATCCACCAGGGGCATCTCAAACCCCTGGAAAGTCAGCCTCCTCGCCCACCATTTGGTCCTAACTTCGACCCTACCAAAATTCTGTGCCTACCACTAGCAACCTGGCCATGACACCAACCAGTGCATCCGCCTTAAACATGACATCCAGAACCTCATTAACAACCAAGTCATCAAACCTCCTGAAAAATCTAGTTCCCAAATCAACCATCATTCCAGTCATGTTGCACTTAGGCCTACCCAAAATATCATCCTCACAAACCAAAACCTGCCTTTCAACCCAATCCAATCAATCAGTTGAGTTGTTGCAAGAACGGGGAACCTTTTTGCCGTGACATCAATCAACCAGAAAAGGATCGGGTCAAAGTTCTGAATTAGATTGACTTAGGGGCATTCTTTGAGAATGCCAAGGGACAAACAGGGTGTGAACCAGAAGAAGGTGATGATGATGCATGATGGACTACGTAGGGATCGTCTCCCTCAATTTTTGAATGATGGCTAAAGGCATATAGCAGCTATACATTTCTTATCGAGTTTGTCTCGAATAATGAGTTGCACGAGTCAAGTGGGTCAAGTTGAGTCGTTTCTACTGTTCAAAAAAAAAAAAAAAAAAAAACATTGAGTCTTTCTTTATCAAGTCTGTCTAGTAGGGCAAGCCGAGTAGGCAATCCGAGTCACTTAGCTTTGTTTTCCCATCTTGGGTTTTCACTTTGGTTAGCAATAAAATAATGGAGCAGTTAACTTGCATCGTTGTGCTTCTACTTAGCTGTGTGGATCAAACAAACTCAATTTCTTTTAAAATTTCATTAAGAAAGAGGAAAAGAGGCAAACTTACGCTTTATGAGGAGACATGTTTTTCAACTAAAACATGAGTATTTGAAAATAATCCTAGAACGGTCTAGAATGGCTCCACATTGTTTTCATAGGAATGCCAAAAGTCAATCAATTTATTAAAAGCATTCACATTGTTTTCTAAAGCGTACTCCCACCATTATCTGACAAATGTCTTATCGTATCTCGGCTCTAAGCCTATGTGTGTGCCTCACAAACTTGAGCATTACTTGTGATTTGATATCAACATTCCTGCACCTCAGAAGAATAACAGTGAAGCACTCACCATAAAAAAAGTGAACGATTTTGAATTCAGAAGTATCACGTGCTCAGAAGAAGCATCACAAGAAGTCACTATGGATCTGTCCAAAACCAACTATCGTCGTAGAAGTTTCCAACCTAGGAGTTTGGTGTGTGGCCCTCATGCCATAACGTCACGATAAAGTCTCCGCTGAGTGCTTCTCTCCATTTCAAAATTTAAGTCTCAAAGATTGCAAAGCACAGCATCAAAACAAAGATCTTTCTCCATTTTTAAAAGGCCATGACATCACGAAGGAGTTTCAGCTAAGTATTTCTCCTTGTGTCCAAATTGAAGTCTCATAGATTGTGAAGCACAACATCAGAGCAACGCCAGTTCCATCTTCAAATGGCCTTTGCGTGATTATTTAAGGAGTATCAAGTCAAACAAAGAACAAAACAAATAGGGAAGAAGAACAAAGACGCAAGGAAGGAGAAGCAAGCACAAGAATTGACAATGAGAAAACCAATAAGTTTAGTTCACACAACATCTACAAAGTTGGGGGTCTCGAAGGGACATTCCAATGAGGACTATCCATACAACGTTCTAGCACATCACATCGTACCCATCTAAATGGGCTAGAGTCTGACATCTGATCCCATCTCGACAAACTTTGAAGTACAAGTCTTGAGAGAAGCTCGTTGGGCCGAAACCACACGGGTGGGCGGCACCAAGCAAAAATTAGAGCAAGGAAAAAAAATCAAATCAACCTGCTAGGATTGAAAACCCACAAGGGCAGCTTAGGCAAAACAAAAGTTTCAAAAGAGCTCGCTAAGTTGAAAACATGCAAAGTGTGACTTAGGCAAAAATTAGAGCGCAAAACAATGAGTGAACCCTAACCAAAAACATAAGTCTAGAACTACGTAACGGCCTGATTCCCCTAGTGGGATACGTAGGCAATCTCTCATTGAGATCCGGTTGTGTTTGTCAAGATTTCATTTGTTGGTGTGGATGAATACATTCAGTGGTACCACTTGACACTTCTACTTCAACGAATACACATGATTAATTATTGGCACTCGTCATGAGGAAAATTGGGTAACCATTCAAAACCCGAAAGGATTCATTTTCAAAACACTCAACTCTTGTTGATAAACATCTTTTTTCATGTAATGGAAAAATGCTAATCCTACTCAACATCACTGAGATCCGAATCAACGTGAGTCACAAGGGACATCTAGAAATCTAGGGGCATGACGACTAAAGTCAAATTCTCTTGTAGGAGAAGATATGTACAAGTACTATATGCCTAGCATATAGAGTCTTAAGTTGGACATCGAGTCCACTGTCACCACTTGTAGGAGAATATATGTACAAGTACTATATGCCTAGCTCTGAGCTATCTAACGTGCATTTCAAATTTTCAAGCGAGCTTTCTCACAATAAGTCCATCAATGCATCACCATCATTGCCTACACATCATTGCTATACAATAAGCAGAATAGGAGGAGCAAATGGAAGCCATAAGTCAGTGATACCCCTTCCCAATCCAAAGTCAGTCAAGATCTCTACATCAGCCAACCCACTCGGGTTCATTATATGTCAAGGTGTCCATTTATCATAAACGGAAATGCAAGAAAGCAAAGACATTTACAAGGGGCATGAAAAGTATCCCGAATCAGTAAAGTCCAACTATCACTACCACTACCAACACCTTTTGCCTCCACTCAATCTAAGCGTCAGAACATGGAAGAGCAACATCTCAAATCTCCAATGGAAAGCCATTATATAGCACTGCCAAATCTACATCGGCAGTGATACATGAATGATCGCCACACCGAACCTTTGTGTCATCAACAACAACTAGCACTGTCCAATGTCAAGTGAGCTTCAGGCCCCATGACCCAGATATTTTCATCTCTTTGCAGCATGTTGTCTACAACTCTCAATAGCACATTTCTATAAAAAAAAAAAATTAATAAAATAAAATAAAAACAACAACAACAAAGCATTCTCCAATAGTTTCAATAGTAGTGTTTTTCAATAGTAATGTTTCCCCACCAAAGCGTACATGTTGCTTTGGTGGTATATTATCTGGGAATAACCCGGTAAAGGAAGGATGATCATGAAAAGTAGTCATGGCTCTGTCTTTTAACAATGGAAAGCCTCCGGGTGCTACCTGAAAAAGATTAACCTACTGAGTAGTGATTTACCCATAAATATCAGGAGATATCCACTGCTTGTGATGTCAACCGACACTCGCTGCTCCCAAATGACCTATCAAGATGTCTCAAAGATTAACTACTCACATCGCTGCAATTTTGGGTCCCAAACAATGAAATTGTAATGAGTCTGTTCCCTCTCTCTCAATCAAGTAGTCAAGCATGCCCTAACATTTCCTTCCCCAGCAAGTCGAAATCAACATATGCCCCTTTGAGTCCCTCAAGCAAGTTGTCACAAAGCCCCGAGCTCTTTTTCTCAACAAAGTTGCATGACGGTCCTGTACCCCAAACATTTTTCTCATTAGCAAGTCAGCGGCAAAAAATCAGCCCTTTCAACTTCTTAGATTAGAAGTCCGCATTATCAGCCCCTATCCAGCCACGTTCTCCCGAGATATTCAAAAACTGCAATCATTATCACCATCTCCTACCACACGCACTATCTAGCACCGTGCTCCCGAGATAGTTGTCATGCACAGTTTCCACAGTCGCCAGCCCTGTGCCACCGAGATTTCTCAAACACAACAACCGTCGTAAGCCCCATTTTCAAAACTCAGCAAGTTGTTAACAAACAACCTCTATGCCCCTGGCTCAAAGTCAAAACAGCCCCGTGCTTTCGAGGAAAGTTATCATGCACAGTCAACCCGCTCTATGCACCCAAGAATGTTTTCATACATAGCCTCTACAGATGTCAGCCCCATGCACCTGAGATTTTCAAAGCCTCGTCCAGCAAGTTGTCTCAAACAAGTGTTCTATGATCCTGTTTCAATAGCCAGCTCCATACAACGATATATCCCCAGCAGCCCAACGCTACTATCAAAAACTCCCCAAATCACACCTATTACCCTCACATCTCACTGAGCCATGTGCTCCAAAGGCATCTCAACAAATCACACCTACTATTTCAAATCCCCATGGGTCGCCAGCTCTGTGACCCTGAGATTCTTAAACGAAGCAGACGTAGTTGGCTCCATGTCTCACAAAAGGGATTCCAACAAAAAAAACAGGCCCCATGTCCCTATCTTAACAGTTAGCCCTATAAGCCTATACATCTCCAAACAGCTCCGCGCTCTCACAAACAATGCTTAACGTTAGTATATGCCCATAAACGGACCTGCGCTTCATCAAAATACTTCATCAAAACACCACGGGCAACCCCGCACACTTATCAAAACCCGCTCCATGCACAAATCAAGTTCAGCAACCCAATAGCAAATCATTCCCTAAGCAGAAACAACCTTGTACATCAGCAACCCAACAGCTCTTCCGAAATCAACAACTTGACGGCTTTTCCAAACATCTCTGAAATCAGAAGCCCGACGGCTCTTCCATTTATCAAACAGCTTGACGATTTTTCAAGCATTTCAGACATCGGCCTCTCAGCTCTAACAATATTGGCTCCACGCGACCAGCCACCCTCTGCGCTTATCCCTAGCAGCCCGATACTTCAATTATCAAAGCAACATCTCCCCAAACAGAAGCCATGTACTTCAACTCATAGCCCAGTGCTTCAAACAGCCCAGCGCTCCAACAAAAACGCAACTCTACGCTCCAACCTATGCAACCTAACACTCACACAAACAGCAAAAAGCCTCTGGAGAAAGCCTTTTGCCCTCAAAGCAGTCCAACACTCCTATCGAAGCAGTCCAACACTCTTATCAAAGCAATCCAACGCTCCTATCAATGCAGTCTAGCGCTCCAATTAGCACTCTGCATCTCCACGCTCTAGTCCAAAGACAGGTATATGTCTATAGCTCGGTATGGCCTATGACAAGCTTTTCTTCCCTTACGCTCCGCGCTTTGATTGCCTGAACTACGAATGGTCTAATTTCTCCAACGAGAATACATAGGCAGCTATCTAGCACGATCATAACAAAAATCTTTTTACCAAACTTATCCTTAGGTGCTTGCAAGCGCCAAATCGTGGTCTCAGCTTTGACTTTCACTCAACTACGCCTTATGGCTAAACTTGAGTTCAGTCAAAGAGGGGCATCTATAGATACCTTAATTTGGCTTTGCAAGTAGTTAAGCCCCCACCTTGGGGAAATTTCGATGATGAAACGGTATTTCGTATGCCTTAATGAATTGTGAAAAGCCCAATGAACTTTGTGGAACTCTTAGCGAATGAAGGAACACCTTAGAAATGGGTCTGAGGTCCCTGTAGTGTGGGGTTTTCATAGGATTAGTGAGCCCATCAGGCCGTCCATCTCGATAATTAACATTCGGATTTTAATCTAAACGATGAACAGCTTGGATCATTTAGACTTTGGATTAAATCCAAACCGTCTGTGCCGAGATGAACAGTCAAATTGGCCTCACAACAACTTTGTTGTAAATTACCTCACTACAGGGCCCCAAAATCCCCTTAGAAACAGGTATGAGAGTGCTAAATGACACTTAGAGTGAGTGGAAATGTGTTTTGGCCATCGTGGCACCGATGTTCTTCAAATTAGTTTGCTTTTCCACTTTTCATAAACTATTACTTGGGGGAGAAGAAAACAGTGTTTAATCGAGAAAGAGAAGAGATGTACATACTAGGGTCACAAAAAGTGAGGGCCTAGCTTGTTGGGCCCATCCGAACCATCCATGCTCGGTGATGGACAGTTCAGATCTGTTCTGCAGCAAATGGCAAACAAATGGCGAACAACTGAATTGATCCAAAATCACCCCATTTCATTCAAAATAATGGAGTCCCTGACGCCGGTCGGTACGTGGTCGGTACCGGCAGTCAGCATAGTACCTATGGAAGTGTTGATAAAAAATAAAATTTTGTTCTGTAACAAGTGGAGGAAATCATTTCGGCACATTTTCGGGCTTTTCAATCCCGTGGATGAACCCACAGGAATTCAATAGATTAACGACATAATCATCATTAATAAAAGCATGAGCACTGTGAAATCTTTCATCGACAATTGATAAAAACCTTTTTTCGTATTTCTTGTCGGTATATTGTTTCATCAAATTGGATAGCCAACAGAAGTACTCAAACGATCGTTCATTTGCCGATCAAAAAATGTGGTGGTTCATTTGCCAATAATTGACCACCTAACTCTCGGTTGACTACCCAACTGGTTCGATCAAGTGACTTTGGATATTTTACAAATTAAAAACCCTTACTTGCAGTCCTACTTGTTGACCAGTAAAGTTCTTGTTTGTTAAGCATAAAAGAAAAATACTGTGATACTTGCCCTTTTTCTTTTTTTTTTGGGTACTTCAGAAATAATACTTTGATACTTGTCAATAATATAAGTACTTTACAGGCCTCGTTTCACAAACGATTTAGTACATTTGCATAACTACATACCAAATAGATAAACTGCTGCTAAATATAGCTTAGTCTCATGATCGCCGTTCCTCTGCTTCTACTGAGACAAACTGTACAGTTCAACTCAGAGAGCTTGAGCAAACTGGTCATTAAATTTGCAAGGACCTCAAGATCGCATGTGTCTAGTACTTTACAAGCCTTGTTTCACAAACGATCTCTTAGTACATTTGCAAAACTACATACCAAATAGATAAACTGCTGCTAAATATAGCTTAGTCTCATGATCGCCGTTCCTCCGCTTCTACTGAGACAAACTGTACTGTTCAACTCAGAGAGCTTGAGCAAACTGGTCATTCAATTTGCAAGGACCTCAAAGATTGGATGTCTCGATCAAGATCTATCGTAAGAAACTCGAACTGCTGGCGGATGCCAAGCACCTGTTTTTGGCATGAAAACCAATTAGAACTGGAAATCAGCATCTTATAGATCACGAGACACCAAACGACTGCAATCTCCATAGAATAAATCTCATCGAGTACGAACTACCACGAGACAATTCCAATTCGTAAGTCATAACTTATCTGGGTTAAGATGGATACCAAAACTCCTATTATCATGCCATTACACAATGACACAAGTTCTATTGTCGCACAATTACGTAAAATAAAAGGCTTCAATTGAGAATGCTCGGTCTGAATATGGTTCCACCAAACATAACAAGTTGAATGGACAATTGACCAACAACAATAAAAGCCAAAAACAAACATGAACCGATCACCATCAAATGAACTGAGGTCTAGTCCAGTTTAGATACGTTTAACATATTCTTGAAGGCCCAGCAGCAGTATAAGGCCTTTTATTCAGGCTATGCTCCTGACATGAAACATTTGGAATGAAACATCAAGCCAAATCCCAACAATAAGTTGAATTTTCCAATTTTACCTTTCGATGACATTTTGTATTAAGAATAATCACATAAAATTGTATGAAATTGTTCAAAACTAGTAGTTAGGAGCACATGAATCATCTCAACAAGGCCTTGGTCAACACTTTGAGTGAGTAATGTTTGCAAAATTAACTTATTATATGTATGAAGAATATGTATCATAAATTGGGAGCCAAGAGTAAATAGACAAATAAAAAAGAGGCAAGACATACTTTATTCAGCATTCGTAAGTTTAAGAACCTCATAATTTTCGGGCAGACTTTTTCCATTTACCATTTTTAAGGTTAATTAATTTTGATTCAAGTACTAGGATGAAGTAGGAATATGTCGCATTGACTCTGGTATGGGTGTAGGTGGGCCTAAGTGTTAGCTTCACTGCGATCTTATTTCAAGAACTCGTGGACACCGGGTCTGCTCAATCATTAGGGAAGATAATGATATCAGAAAACTTGTATGCAGTGTCAACAATACCTTCGAACATGTTTTGCAGATAGAAGTACCCATATATAATGAACTTATACAGAGAGTAGATCACAAGGAAACTTTTCCTATGAAAGCAAAATTGAATTAGCCTTAGGTGCTGAATTCTGAAATACCCGATTACGATTCAAGTTTAAAGAAGTTAAAATGAACCGAGTAGATAATTACGGAGTTTTGGTCAATTCAAAACAAACTAGATGGCCAAGGTCAGGTCTGTTAATCTGTCTAGCTCTACTGCTAGGTGTTTTCCTGCTCATTGGCAGTATCTTCATAATTTGGGTACTCTTGCTGTTACCAGAATTATAGTGGGTGGGACCCTACTTTGATGTCTGTTTCATTGTTTTTTAGCTCAGCTCAAATGATTGGGCTGTCTGTGGAGTCGTTAGCTGAACATAAACAATTTTTTGTTTCTCTGAACTATGGGTTGAACTTGGCAAGAGAAAGGGTGAGTTTGTGGAACGACTTAAGGGCTCTGTTTCTTCAATTGGGGAGTTCAGCTTGGGTTCTCATGGGTGATTTTAATGTTGTTCGTAGTCCAGACGAAAGAATAGTAGGTTTTGATGAAGTTGCTGCTTCTGATTTTAACAATTGCTTGGATGACATCTGTATGCATAACATGGTCACCAAGGGCTATTGGTTCACGTGGACTAATAAAAGGGGAGGCCTTGGGGATAATAAAAGCAGGCTGGATAGAGTGCTTGTTAATGATGGTTGGTTGGATTTATTTCGGGATTCAGAAGTTGTTGGGCATGCTCCAGGGGTCTCTGATCATTGTTCTCTTGTTTTGACAGTGGTTCCTAACAGATATAAAGCTTGTCCTTTCAGATTCTTTAACTTCTGGATGGCTGAAAGTAGATTTGGGTATTTACTTGGTTCTTCTTGGGGTCAAGATGTCAGGGAATCCTATGGAAAGGCTTAGTCTTAAGCTCAAGGGTCTGAAACCTGTGCTTAAGGCTTTTCATAAACAGCACTATAGTAATCTTAGTGGTAGGTGAAACAAAATAATGGGAAACTAAACCAACGTGTATTGCTGAATTTCTGAATATGAATACCTAGGCTATTACATGATTTAAATAGGAGAAAGACTAACTCTAAAAAGGAAAAGATAAAACCTAGAAGGGAAAGATTACAAAAGGCTAAAATGGAAACGATGTACAAGGCAAGATCACGATATGATATGGTCAACGTAATCTGCCCTAAAATAGAAGATTACACGTTATACATGGAGATACATTAACACCCCCCCTCAAACTCGGGATGCCTAAGCAGAGAGCATCGAGAGTTTGCCAAGGAGAAAGCGAAACGGAGCAGTAGTGTGAGTCTTCGTGAAGAAGTCTGCCAACTGCAACGTAGAAGAGATGAAGGGTAAAGTGATGGTGTCAGACTGAAGATGCTGGCGAATGAAGTGGCAGTCAATTTCAATGTGCTTGGTGCGCTCATGGAAGACTGAGTTGTGGGCTATCTGAATGGCACTCTTATTATCACAATAAAGAGGCGTGGGGGAAGTGACAGAAACACCCATATCAGAGATAAGCCAGCGAAGCCACACAAGCTCAGACGTAGCATGAGCCATAGCACGATATTCAGCTTCCGCGGTGGAACGAGCAACAATAGATTGCTTTTTACTGCGCCAGGAAATAAGAGAATCACCGAGGAAAACACAAAGACCGGAGGTAGATTTGCGATCACTAATGTCCCCGGCCCAATCAGCATCGGCATAAGCATGAAGGATCAAACTAGATGTAGAAGAGAGCAGAAGACACTGATGAAGAGTACCACGAACATAGCGGAGGATGCGTAATAGAGCCGCCCAATGTGTAGACCGAGGGGCAGAGACAAACTGACTAATAATATGAACGGCATAGGCAATATCCGGGCGAGTCACAGTGAGATAAACCAGACAACCGACCAATTCACGGTATTCCGTAGGATCCTCAAGAGGAACACCATCCGAAGGAGAGAACTTGGCATGAAGTTCAAGGGGAGTATCAACAGTCTTGGTGTCAGTGAGATGAGCACGATGAAGAATATCAGAAGCATGCTTGGACTGCCCCAGAAGATACCCCTGAGGAGAAGAAGCAACCTCAATGCCAAGAAAATACCGAAGAGGACCCAAGTCTTTCATTTCAAATTCACGGAAGAGATGACGTTTGACGTCACTAATGGCGGCAGTATCAGAACCGGTGATGATCATATCGTCAACATAGAGCAACAGAAGAACCAGACCATGGGAGGTACGGCGAAGAAAGAGAGCAGAGTCATGCATACTCGGCCTGAAACCAATCTGAAGAACCACAGCTTGAAATCGTGCATACCAAGCGCGAGGGGATTGTTTCAAACCATAGAGAGCCCGACGTAAGTGACAAACAGTACCGGAAGGATGAGAAAAACCAGGAGGAGGGCGCATATAAACCTCTTCAGAGAGAAAGCCACTGAGAAAGGCATTCTTCACATCCAGCTGAGAAAGAGGCCATTGGTGTACAGCGGCAACAGAGATCAAAGTGCGAACAGTGCTCATTTTAGCGACGGGAGCAAAGGTCTCCTCATAATCAATGCCATACTCCTGAGAGAAACCTTTTGCGACGAGGCGAGCTTTGTACCGTTCCAGAGAGCCATCAGAATGAGTCTTGACCTTGTAGACCCATTTGCAACCAATAAGATTCTTGCCAGGCGGGAGTGGAACCAACTCCCAAGTGTCATTTTGAGCAAGAGCAGTGAGTTCAGCATTCATGGCATCCACCCAGTTGGGATCTTGACAAGCTTCTTTATAGGACCTAGGCTCGAAATAAGTGTGAATTCGAGAAAGAAATGATTGGTAGGAAGAGGAGAAACAAGTATTAGAAAAACCATATTTTACCGGAGGATGATGATCACGGGTAGGATACCGGCGAGCAGGCGGATCAGGATCTTCAGAGGCAAATTGAGGAGCAGGAGGAGAAGTGGTGAGGAGCTGCAGAAATATCAGAGATCTCAAGAGTAGAGATATATTCGTCAGTAGGCACATCTACAGGAAATGGGTCAATACAGATTAAATCTTCCTTAGCTACAGGAGTAGTTTTAGGAGGAAGAGTGAAATACGGAAGGCGCTCTAAGAAGACGACATGCCTAGAGACATACAGCTTTTTGGTGACAGGATCATAACACCGATAGCCTTTCTGATTAATGCCATATCCCAGAAAAACCCCTAAGACACAACGGGCGCTGAGCTTAGTGCGATCTTTCTTGGGAAGAAGCACAAAACAAGTGGAACCAAACACTTTAAGAAGAGAGTAGTTGGGAACCTGACCATAGAGCTGCTCATAAGGAGAGCGACCGGAGAGAAGAGGAGTGGGCATCCGATTTAGAAGATAGGCTGCAGTGAGAACCGCTTCTCCCCAATAAATAGACGGAACAGAGGATGATAATAGCAAAGACCGAGCAGTATTAAGTAGATGACGATGCTTTCTTTCAGCTTTACCATTCTGAGCAGGAGTATCAGTACAAGAAGACTGATGGATAGTCCCATGGGTGTTTAAAAAATTTGCAAACTCAGAAAGTGAATATTCCCCACCCAAGTCAGAACGAAGAATTTTAATAGACGCAGAAAATTGAGTTTGAATCATAGCATGAAAACGTTGATAAATGTTAAAGAAATCAGATTTATGCGTCATTAAGTACACCCATGTATACCGACTAAAATCATCCACAAAAGAAACATAGTGAACAAAACCACCTCTTGCGACAACCGGGGAAGGACCCCATAAATCAGTATGAACAAGCTGAAAAGGAGAAGTAGAAACAAAAGAACTTTTATTAAAAGGTAAGGCAGTCATTTTAGCTAATTTACAACCGCTGCAGGCAGAAATATCACTAATAGAAATGTTTCCCAAATGACCGGATTTAACCAAAAGTTTCAGACGCTCACTAGACAAATGTCCTAATCTAGAATGCCAAAGATAAAAGGGAGAAGATTTATTATCTAAACGAAAAGATGACGCAGCAGTGGAAGAAGACTCTGGTGGGATATGCAAATGCTCCAAGATATAGAGATCACCAACTCTACGGCCTGCCCCAATCTGCTTCCTGGAATCCCGATCCTGCACAACACAGCCAGAAGAGGAAAAAATAACATCAAAACCGGAATCAGACAACTGGCTAATCGAAAGCAGACTCAATGTCAACTGAGGAACATAAAAAACATTAGGAATAGATAGAGAAGAAGATGGAGTAGGAAGGATAGAACCAATAGAGACAACTTGCATTGGAGAGCCATTGGCAGTAGAAATACTAATAGGAGAAACAGGAGACATACAATGACTAAGAATAGACAAATTAGGAGTCATATGATGAGAGGAACCAGAATCAAATAGCCAGGTGGTGGGTAAGATACCTGTGCTGTAAGCACCATGCAAACCTGAGGTAGTAGTAGTTAGGGCAGAAGCTTGGGAAGAATTTCCCTGAATGGCTGCCATATAAGCCTGATATTGCTGAAACTGCTCAAAATCAAACTGAGGTGGAGGAGTGCCGCTGGAGGAAGGTGTTGCCAAAGCTGCTGGAGGGCGAGAATTCTGCTGTGGTGGCCGACGAGCTGAAGAACTAGATGACTGAGAAGCAGTACGTCCCTTAGGCTGGAGACGCTTAGGGCACGCATGCTTCCAATGGCCCTTTTCATGGCAATAGCTGCACTCATCCACGGGTGTCTGGGACCATTGGGGTTTGGGCTTTCCGGTAGACTGAGTGAGATGTGAGGCTGGAGTGGGCAACAGAGCTGCTGAAGGTGAACGAACGGAGGCAGATGAAGCAGCAAACATTGACTGTGAACCAGGAGAAGCCATACTAGCCACTTTGAACCTTGTTTCTTCTGCAATAAGTTCATGAACAGCTGCATCCACAGAAGGTAGAGGAACACGGTGTAGAATTGCCCCTCGAAGGGGCTCAAACTGAGCTCGAAGGGGCATAAGGAACTGGACCAACCTCCGTTCCTCACAATACGCAATAAGCTCAGGCTGTGAACGTAAAACAGCAGGTTCCATGCAAGCTAACTGATCCCAATAAGTAGTCATTTCATTATAGAACTCTTGAATAGTTTTATCACCCTGGGTTGCACTACGAATAGACCACTCGAGTTCATAATGTTTTGCAAAATTAGATTCAAGATATAGACCCTTCAAGTAATCCCAGACTTTCTTAGAAGTGTCATATTTTGAAAAATTCATCCCAATGCTTGGTTCTACCGAGTTGTGAAACCAAGTAAGAATCTGTGCATTTTCTATGGTCCATTTGTCTAGTGCAGTGGCATAATTTTCAGCTTTTGGATCAGATGGACATAGCGTTGAACCATCAACGTGTCCCCATACCCCCTTACCAACCACAAAATTTTTCATCACATTAGCCCAATAAGAATAATTATTACCAGTCAGACGGACACTGATAAACTGATTTTTATCTCCAGACATGATGCTAATAGAAAAAGTAGCAAATACTGAAATTCCAAACAGACTTCAGAGTAGATAAAGGACCAGAACCAAAACCAAAACTGATATCAGACTGCTATATATCAAGTCAGAAATACCAGTACCCAAGGTCGTGTAGATCTGAAGTAAGAAACAATACCCAAGGCAAAACTAAGGGTCACCTGAGTACACCAAGGTCTGGCAAAGCTGAAGACTGGTTGTCAGAGCTCCGGCGAGTGTCAGAGGAGTCCGGCGAGGCTTAAATAAGCCTTGTCGGAGAAGCTGATGACAGATTTGAGTTGTCAAGTGTCCGACAGGTGTCTGACTGGCCTGTACTGAGGTCGCCGGAGGTCAGGGAAGACTCGTCGGAGGTCGCGACTGTCCGGCGAGGGTCGTTGATGGATGGAGAGTGTTCACCGGAGTTCAACAAGTACAGATCGAGAGTATTTGAGTTCACGTCGGGTTCACCAGAGTCGGGTTGGGTTTGAACCGAGGTCGCCGGAGGTCCGATGTGGTCTGGGGAACAGCGGCGAGGGTCGTCGGACGGTGTGTAGTCGTCGGTGATCTAAGGGAAGGAGGAATAGTGGTGGTAAGTCAGAGAGGTCTTTTTCTGGGTGGGTTTTTCGATCTGGATCGAGAGAGAGACCAGACGATGGGTTTTTCTGAGATAGATAGACTAAAGGAAGACAGAGGTAGAAGAAGACGATGTTCTCCAAGGAGAAGAACCAGACAAGTTACTGCCAAGGTTCGTAACCTTGCTCTGATACCATGAAACAAAATAATGGGAAACTAAACCAACGTGTATTGCTGAATTTCTGAATATGAATACCTAGGCTATTACATGATTTAAATAGGAGAAAGACTAACTCTAAAAAGGAAAAGATAAAACCTAGAAGTTCAGAATATCATACTTACTATCTCTACGACTACAAAATAGCCAAAGAAACTAATATGAGTAAAAATACCTTCGAATGAAGAAAATTGCCTACGGAACTTATTGTTCAGAGTCTCTCCCCCGGAAACCAAGAATACGAGTAAAACTTTGTTACACCGGTGATACCACGTCATCGTGCTGGCATGAATCACAACCCAATAAACACCATGTATCATAGTGAACACACTATGCACATGTGGTGGGTAGTTATATTAATCCCCCTAACCACCACATCAGCATAACAAGTGCCCAAATTCATACATGGTTGAAAATGATTGGTTCGTAGCACCACATCAGCGCGAGGATGTGGTGCAATGATCGTATGTAAAATTTTTTCCAAGAATACAATATATATTTTTCAAATCTAGCATAGTAATTAGTTGTGACGATATATGTTTAAGTCACCTCATTTTATTTGAACTAGTTGGAGCACCTGTACAAAACAATTTATAAGCATTAGTCATAAAACACTGATACTGTATAAATTCTCTTACCAGGTAAAGAGGTTGATTTGCCCCATTAATAACATTACCTAAAAGCAAATAACCACTGATGCCCGATAAGTGTTTGAATTCTCTTTCACAAGCAAGTACCTGTGAAAAACAGAGAATCAAGCCTCCAAAATAAGCAGTTTAACAAGTAAAAATGATGATCTTATGCAAAAGAATGCGAGAAGGAGCAAGCGATAAGAATACTACAGTATAAGTCATCACATTACAATAACATGAGCGATGACAGATCGGGAGGTTTCATAAGGATCGAGCCCTTTCCTCACATTGAAGTGCTAGAAATATGGACCATCAAAATTATAAGCCAGATTTGGAATAGCATAATAACTCTTCCTGAAATATCTATCTAAAGTTTAAATGCATAGAGAAATTTATGTTGGAGGGCGTGTTGTCTGTATAGAAAGGAAGAGTATAGCAGACTTGAAGAAACTTATTCGGCTAAAAAAACACATTAAACCATCAATAGATATGTACACCACAGACGCCACCAGCAAGGAATAATAAACATGTATAACTAATTGCAAAAGTGGATAACAATCAGTAATTGTTTGGCTGGAAAACACATTAAACCATCTATAGATATTTACACCACAGAAGCCGCCGGCAAGCAACAATAGAGATATATAACAAATTGCAAAAGTGGATAAGATAGTAATTGTTAGGAACAAAATCCAATCTAACAAATGGGGCCAACTACAATTGCTCAGTAGGAAAAACAGAGGACTGATGTTTGTACTCCATTTCAAAAACCTTGCACTTAAAACTCCTATTTCCCAACAGACATATTAGAGGCTACAACTTCCACAACTCAAAAATTCGGTATTGATAAGAAATAACCGAACGAACCAATCCCAGAAGGCATTTCTGCTTTCCCAGATTTTATACACTTTAGGGAAACCAAAATCAAGCATAAACACGAAATGAGTATCAGAAAATCTTGTCCAGATGCTGGTCTAGTTTATTTAAGTTTGGGAAACTTCAACACCATACATACAATAGCATAATGATCCAACAAAAATGACCACCATTCCAACCTAACAGAGAGAGAATCATCACTCGCGAAGCAAATAGGAGATGTGTGGCATTAGACTGTTGATGATTTATCACAAAACTAACACTATAATTACAAAACTGTAAACAGCCAAAATTGACATGGATCACTAAAACAATGAACTAAATCAATAAAGGTGTAGTAAAATTAGGGCTAGGAAAATAGTCTATGCGATATTTGCCTCCCTTCGTGCATGTTCAGACGGCTGAATACGACTCCATGATACCCACAGTTTTCTTCACCCATTGTGACAAGAAGACAAGAAATTAGGGTGAGGCATATTAGATACCACAACGTATGACGGAGCATATTCAAGGTAAACTTTAACAAGCGAGTTGAATCCACAATTTCTGATAAATAAAAGCTAGCTCAGTCCGATGCAAAACAACACCTAAATCACACTAAATTCACCTCAAAGAAATTTACAAAGCTGGTATGTGTCACAAGAAAAGAAAAAGACAAGGTTAGTACAACAAAGTAGAAACAGAAGTGTAATTAAACCAGTAAATATCTCTAATCAACTAGAATCCCAAAAAAAATAACGTAGTTTTCTATAATCGTTCCAACAAAAGTTGAAGCGACCAAGTTGCATACAGTAAAGGGTTGTTTTGGCTATGTCGATCAGCTTCTTTTTTTCTTTTTCTCTTTTCTTCTTTTAGTAAGTACCAGTTATTATGTTCCATTAGGTGCTGGTGCATATTAAGGAGTCCAATTCATCCAACACAAATTGCCATAACATTATAATGCTTTTATCCCTTTATAATAGGACTTCTAATGTGAGGTGTATTCCATTTCCATCCCACATGAATTGATAACTCCTTAGTAAATATTCATTCATTAGGGGATATGAACATGAATTTTCCACTCATTTTGAAACATTCATTCATTAGGGGAAAGTTTTGTACTTTTAACTTTTCGGAATATGATTTTCTTCCATTGTACACAAACACGTCACAAATAATTGATTTACAATAGACGTATCTGACACATACCATACGATATCCACATTATATTGTGCCCAATATTCACCTATTGAAAACGCTCTACATCAAAAGTAGCAGGATCAGGCAGCAAAAAACTTAGAAGTGAATATAATCAACAAACAAATCCACATGGGTGACAGGACAATAATCTCAAAACTGAAAGACATCAAATAAGATGGATGTGATCAAATAAATGTATACAACCGTAACAAAAAAAAAAAGAAAAAAAAAAAGAAGATGTTGCACAACAAGAAAAGGAAACTAATTCAAGCATTTAGTACCCCTCTTCCTCTCGTCACATCATGCGTATAACTCCTAGGTGTGGGTACCATAGTCCGAATCCCTTTCAGCGACTTGACCAAAATCTGAAATAACCGAATAATAATAAAATAAAAAGACTGAGAAAAAGCTTTACACCAATTATTATACAGTGTACCAATTTATGGAAAGCATATGCAGTGAAAACGATAATACATGAAAAAAAACAGCGGTACCATAGAAGAAGAAACTCCCAAAGCTCTGAAAGTAATTTTCTGTTTTAGAATCCCGCGCATTTTGACTGACCTAATCACTGAGACAATGAGAACAAGTAAATATTTGTCAAAATTGTCACAAAACTCCAGTGTAAAATAACTTCAACTTTCTGAAACATATACTAGGTAGAAAAACATATATTTAAACATGAAAACAGCTCATAAACCACAATACAGTAGGATTTTTGAAGCAATATTGAATATCATTGAATAACTTTGTTTCTTGATGTATGCATCTGTGAAGTGACAAAATGAACTATTCCAGCAATATTCAAAATTGCTACAAGAATCCTTACAAAAATCTTCACCTTTCCGACACATTGAAAACGATAAATTTAACAGGACATAAGCCGCAACACAATAGGAATCTGCATGCATTTGTTTGGAGATATAGCCAGAAACGAAGCAATACGAAAGTGCCAATCACAGTAATCATTACACTAGATACATGCACTTAAAAGTTTAAGCTCTTCTCATTAAATGAGGGATTAAGAAAATAAAACAGAATGCAAACATTCGCGCACAAGCTTCTAAAAGTACCCCAGCCCACATTTGAAAAATTCCTAGGAGATCCAGATTTTCTCCTGACTTATATGCAATCGTTTGTCAGTCTATTATTTCTTATCTTGTCACCTAACCACTTCAACATGTACATATTTCTAAATATCAATGAACAGGCTTCTTAGTGACTTATATTACTCCCACTTCATTACAACACATATAGTTTTAACTTTAACCCAGTTCATTACATAACTGAATTTATCTCCCAATTGTAAAAATATTAGTTTATCCCTCTCATTCTTCTTAGTGATCTTGCTATGTTGGTAGAATTGAAAATCTTGCTAGAGTTGGTGGAGATGTGTCCCTCTTTTTCATTTGCTCGTGAAATTGGCATCGATTCTATTTGTCGTGACTACAAGCGTTGGAAATGAGCTTTGGGCCACGAAAATAAATAAATAAATAAATAAATACACACACACACACACACACAGACCAATGTTCTATCCACTACTCTTAAAGTCCACTATCGTCCATACCTTTCATTTCCCGATCAAATTTTGATGATCCTAACCGTCCAATGTGTTTAAAACGTGTTTTTAAGAGTCTCTACGAGAAATCTTTAAAAAAAAAAAAAAGGAGGACCGGGAAGGGCTTCATCTGAGTAGTTTTCGGTTAAATACAGTTTTATCAAAAATTACTTGGATGAAGCCTCTCCCGGTTTTTTTTTTTTTAATGATTTCTCGTAGGAACCCTTAAAAACACGTTTTAAACATATTGGATGGTTTGGGAAATACCTCTTCCGGACAATCCCGGATTGGAACAGTCCCTGACCGGAAAGTTCCCCTGTACAGACACACACACACACTACAAGAGCAAACTGCATAACCGAATAAGAATCTTTGCCAGTTATATTACGTATATTGAAAGACATACTAAGAGTTCGTTTCGCAATGTGTCACAAAATTTGTTTTTTTTATTCAAATTTTTTCCCCATTTGTTAGTTTTGAGTTAAACTTGTGTAGATTATTGATTTGTCAGAAGAATCGGAAATAAAAATTTATAAGGAGTGCCCAAAAATGGAAAATATTTAAGAAAAGGCAATTCTAAATAAGTAAAGACAGTTTCAAGTGTCTTTTCTTGCATATTTTTATATTTTAAAATATTTTACGTAACTATCATAAATTTTTTTTTTTTTCTGATTCGTCTCGTAAGACCAATCAATAATCTATGAAAGCTTGACGGAAAATTAACAAATGCAAAAAAACAATTTGAATAAAGACAACCAAACACCGGAAGAGACAGGTAATAGACAGTTGTTAGTGGAATGTATATTTTTATTATTTTTTTAATTTTTTACGTAATTCTCATGAACTTTTATTTTCCTGATTCCTCTTTATATTTTTATATTTTTTAAAGTTTTTACGTAATTATCATAAATTTTTATTTTCTTGATTTCCCTCGGAAAGACCAATCAATAATCTAACAAAAATGAAAGCTTGACACAAAATTAACAAATGCAAAAAAAAAAAAAATTTGAAATTTTGAATAAAGACAACCAAACACCGGAAGAGACAGGTAATAGACAGTTGTTAGTGGAACGTATATTTTTATTTTATTTTTTTATTTTTTACGTAATTCTCATGAATTTTTATTTTCCTGATTCCTCTTTATATTTTTATATTTTTTAAAGCTTTTACGTAATTATCATAAATTTTTATTTTCTTGATTTCCCTCGGAAAGACCAATCAATAATCTAACAAAAATCTATAAAAGCTTGACACAAAATTAACAAATGCAAAAAAAAAAAAAAAAAAAGAAATTTTGAATAAAGACAACCAAACACCGGAACCGACACAGTTGTTGCTGGAACGTGGTGGAACGATACTGATTACGACTTACCTTATTTGGTAAAGGTTTTAGGTTTGGTTTCTTGACAATGATTGGAGAGAAAAATAGGGATAATAATTACAAATATGTGTAACCGGAACTCAAAAGGAACAAGCTTGTTCAGAAGGATCGAGAAACGAATCACCTGCCTGACTTCTTCGCAGATCACCGTTGCCTCTCCCCCCTACGTATCACTGTTCCCTCTCCCCCCTGCGTATCACGGCTCCACAGATCTTCGTTGCCTCTGCCCCCTGCGTATCACTGCTCCACTCCGTGTAGGGTTTACTAGGTTGCCCGTTGTACCGGACTTATCGGCGAACTACTCCCTTCTACAGAACATATTGGCAAAGTACTCCTGTATTCAAACAATTTGTAAAAATACTCTTTAACGCAATCATGAATTGCGCTAACTCTTATAAAACGCGATCTACAAACGCGTTTTATAGCCGCGTCCACCTGGTAGCCACACCTGTGCCAAGTGGCAACCCCGTATTACCATGTGTGCTCCACATCAGAACCGCATTTTGTAATTGCGTTTTATTTGGCGCATTTTTTTTTAAATTAATGCAAAATCCTGTTTTTATTTTAAAATTGCAACCCATAAAGACAAAATAAAAAATAAAAAATGTTTTATTTCACATTTGATAATTGTTACAACGAGAGTGCCACAACATTGTACAGTTTGATAATATGCAATTTATCGTGTCGTTCACCGCCTCAAGATAGCCGAATGAGAATTATATGGGTGTCGTAAAAAATATATCAGACTCAGGGGAACTCATAGGGGAAAGTATTAGGGAATAAATAATACTCTCCCACATGCCCGGTCCTCTCCAACTTGCCTCATGTGGGGTGGATCTTCTTGAGGGGCGGGGGAGTGTCTTGCATGTCGTGGATCATTGAATCGCTCAACCCGACGGCCTACCATTATAAGATGTGTCTTATCTATATGGTAGCTCCAGCGGACGGAGGGAAACTAACCCACCAGAAGTTTGCTCCCTAAGACCCACTTGTCTTACCTATATGGTAGTTCTAGGAAATGGTTTTTGTTATTTTTTTTTTCTTTTTTTTTGATCGGCTAATGCCATAGAATGTTGCGGAGGGGAAGAGCATTTTTGAAACGCGCGATAGAAGAGGTAAAAAATTCACACGGTTTGGAATGAGACTCGAAATGGCTAATGCACCTAAATATACGCACTTTCAAACACAATTTGGGATTGCGCTATGCAGCAATTATTGGGGCAAAACGCAATTGTTAATTGCGTTTCCAAATCTGACAACTTTGTCACGGGTAGAGGCGTGACAAATGCTCTGGCAACTTGGTGTCCTTTTTGTCTGTTGCCCCAGACTAAAACGCTATACCATATTGCGCTATTAGTGTTATATAACGCGTTTCTAAATTGCGGTATTATAATAATTTTAACGCAATGATGAATTGCGTTTTACTTTTTTTTTTTTTTTTTTTTTACAGTATTAAAAATTGGAAACATAAAATCGAATTTCATTAAGTTTTTTTTTATTACATTTCAAATGTGTTTTTAGCTTGTGAAATCAAATAAATTTTTTTTTTACATAAACATAAATTGTTGATTTTATTGACTCTTAGATGATGAATTTTGTTTTTTCTTTTGTCTTTTTGCGTACTTACTGGAAGCCCACACAATACCGCTATGGCTGATATGGTACAAAAATAAATGGTACACATTTCAAATTTTTCAAAGATTAAATTTCATTGCAAATACACACATTCATGTAATAACAATTACAAAACATCATAAAAATTGCAAAACATAAATCACACATTACTGGTTCGTAGGTGCTGAAGATGAGGCTCGTCCTCTTGTTAATGGACATGTTCGACGATTGTGCCCCACTTGACCACATAGTTTGCATGACTGCTTTTGAGATGGCTGAGACTCCGCAAAGTCATCCATCTCATTTCTGATTCTATTATATCTGGGCCGACCTTTGCCTCGCAGACGATCTTTGTTTGGAACAATTGTATCGCCAAAGTAATTGGGCCAGTATTCTTCATCATAAATAAGTTGAAATGGTAGTGATGAGTACATGGCAATATTTGACTCAAGCTTCCAATAATCACTGAAGTACTGAAGCGGGTCTAGGTTGTGGTACGTGCATATTGCAATGACGTGAGAGCACAGGATTTTCCACTGTTGTAGCTTGTTGCAAGTGCATGTCCCTTCATTTAACTTTACTACGTGCAAGTGATTTCCTTTATATGGGCTGGTTGGATTTAACGGTGTCTGCACTGTGTAAATACCCGCGACTTTGTTAAACTCAACCACCCTGTGTCGTCTTGATTTTTGTCTCCATGTGTCGTACTTGGTGCTTGCAAACTCACTATAAACATGCCCAGCATCCATTCTTGCAAGTGATTTCCTCACTTTGTTGTTGAAATACTCAACTGACTTAAAGAATGTCGTCATAACCATTACCGTTATGGGAAGGTGGCGGGCGTCTTTAAGGACACCATTAAAGCACTCAACGACGTTTGTGGTTTTAGATCCGTACCGCATCCCTCCATCATGCGCGAATGACCACCTTTCTAATGGTATGGCCATAAGATCGTCATACACTTTTTCCTTTCCTTTGTTAGGTCCATCCGTAACTATGAACCTTTTTGTTTTGTTCAATTCTCTCTCAAACTTTCGTGGCTGAATTTCTGTTGCTGCACAGAAAACTTGTCTCCCTGCAACTTGACCATGCCTCCTAACATAGTTAGCCCGTATGTGTCGAGCGCAATAACGGTGATATGCGTATGGCGGTCGCCAACTTGGTTCGTCTTTCGCATAATTTACCAGGCCATGGTGCCTGTCTGAAATGAGGCACAACCCGGTACGTTGTGTGACGTAGCATCGTAGACAATCGAGGAACCATCCCCAACTTTCTTTCGTCTCACGCTCGACTACGGCAAATGCAATAGGGAATAGTTGATTCTCTGCATCTTGACTTACGGCAATCAGCATCACACCCTTATATTTTCCAGTAAGGAATGTGCCGTCAACGCATAGAACTGGGCGACAGTGTCGAAATCCTTCAATTGCAGATGCGAACGCCCAAAAAACTTGGTCAAAGATAACAGTTCCCGGTATTACTGAGGGAACTGTGTTAATCTTAAATTCGGTGCCAGGATTAAAGTGTTGGACTGCGGCTAGATACCTCGGAAGTTTCTCGTATGATTGATCCCAGTCTCCAAAAATTGATTCTATAGCAATTTGCTTCCCAAGCCATGTCTTATCGTAAGATGGGTTGTAACCGCCAGTTGCGTCCCTCACTGATGCTTGCAGGACCTTTATTTTTAGGCTAGGATCCTCCCTCACGAGATTTAAGATGCGACTTGAAATGTACCGTGCTGTCAACATTCGATGGTCTGGGGTGATGCTTACGGCAAGACATGAGTGCGGTCCTTCGTACTTCGTGATTTTCCACTCTTCCTCCCCGTCTTTGCGTGTTGCTCGGAGTCTCCAATTACACGTCCCTCCATCACCTTCATTCTTGCATTTTAATACCAGGAGCTTTTTTGTTGATTGATCTACACAGTACATGACATTTATGTCCATACTATATCTCTCCGTTGTGCGTTGAAGCTCAAGCTTTGACAAAAAAAACCTGTAATTTCCGAAACAACAAATTTAGTACTCATTTAGTTAACTCGAATATGTGGTGTTTTCATTTTTGTAATTGAAGTATAAAGAACGAGGGTTATAAGCTATGTAAAAGTAGAAACAAATTTCACCTGCCCCTTAAATAATTCTGATGTCCCGTCCCACCCTAAATTACTTGTACTAAGTATAGCTGGGGTGGGGTCGAGAACATTTGTCCACGTGTCTCTCGTCATTATCGTAGATGGCGCCTCGAAAATTCTCACATCATTAATCCCATTGTCGATGTCGACGTCATCTCCATCTTCGCCTAAGTGTTGATCGACATTCTCTAACGAGCTTTCATATTCGTCATCTTTCTCGGTGTTTACGAAATCATGTTCGCGACTGTTAATAATGTCGTGTTGAAAAGAATGGTCTTCATGTATGTGCTGATCATCAAAACCGTCACTTCTTGGGTTGTCATAGAAACTGGTTCCGTTGTCGTTATCGCAACTACTTTGCTGAGAAAATCGTCGGCGTCGGCGCGATTGTCGGTTGTTTTCCTCACTTTGGCAATGTACTGCTGTCATGAAAATTTGGGGGATGTAACCCGGTATAGCGTCGGCCATATCAAATATCAATTCTACACCTCCATCGTCCACCACTTCGATTGTAGTGAAGCTGTATGTTGGATTGGGGTAGCTTAGCGTAGGTAACAAATACGCAATGGTAATTTCCATGGCTGGTATTTTATTGATGATCATCTCTTTGAATGTGTCGAAGGTTATCCCCCTTTCAATAGACATAGTTATTCTTCTACCGCCTCTGTATTGCGGGCCTTGTTGACTTTCGATAATCTTGCCTTCGACGTGTACTACGACGTGCATTTTTGGAACAAGAAGTGCAGGAAAATTTGGTTTAAGGTGGAATGAAATGTTGATGTGCAGACCCTGTTTGACGATTGTAAACTTATGTATGCGTGCATGAAATAAAACGCAAATTACTATTGCGTTATATTAAAAATGCAATATAGGATTGCGTTTTAAATTTTTTTTTTTTTTTTTAAATTCGTCACATTGAAAAAAAAAAAAAACACTTTTAATCCAACATAGAATATGGAATGACACATTCAATGTTATCTGTCGTCACATTAAAAAAAACATGTTTATTGCGAAGTCGGAATGCAACAATATCCTTTAGTACGAGGCAGCTACCGACAGTAAGTATCCCTGTGAACAGTTCTTCATTGCAGGCCTTGAAATGGATTGTTGCAGAGCACACCCCTGTGGGATCCTGTTCCAATAAACCACAACATCAATTAATGCGCCTAAAATTTATATGGGAGATGATGGATGAAGAAAACATTGGACAAATTTGGAAAAAAAAAATTACCTTTAATTCCGCTGCATAGTCTCCTAACTCACCACGTACGCATGATTTGATCAATCTGACAACCTAAAGTTATTGTACCGTGTAACATAATTGCATGAGTTTTATAACTAAATTAATGTTTTATAACTAAAAATTAACTTTACGTTAACTCACCAGTGGCAATCGTTCGAAGCGTTTAACTTTTTTGACGTTGGCCATTTCAGTGTATCCTGCATCCTGTAGGTAACCTGCACGAACTGCAGTTAACCATGCACTGTTGTTGATGAAATCAGTGTCCTCGCTTGCAACATTAAGGGCGCGATGAATGAATTCCTGTGTGTTCATGGTTTCCGTGCCCTCTCCTGCAGCTCTTCGTGCTAACACATCTTCTAGATCACCAGCTGGGCCGGGAATTCAGTGTGTACGACGTGGTACTGTAGCATGACTACTCTCTGCAATACCTTTGCCTTTCGGATCCATTTCGTTAAAAAAAAGTTGTCAATGGATTTAATGAATTTGATTAGTATATAACATTTGTTGCATTTGCCCCTGCCATTTATACCGAAGATAAAATCCATTATTCCTTTTTTTTACCCAATCTTCTTAGCCCAGTCTGCTGTCAAAGCTGACAATGAGCGCGCAATTTAAGCCCAAAAACGCAATGGGTCATTGCGTTATAAGAAAAAGCTGGGCAGAGCCCAGACTGCTAAAGCCCGGTGTCATCTTCAGAGCCCAGTCTGACAGATGCGCGTAATTTAAGCCCAATAACGCAATGGGTAATTGCGTTTTAATCCCAATAACGCAATGGGTAATTGCGTTATAAGATAAAGCTGGGGCAGAGCCCAGACTACCGTACTGTATAGCCCGGTCATGTTCAACTTGGGAAGGCATGAGCCAGCTCTAATTGGATCAAATACTTGTAGTTATTCGATTGAATTAATTGCGTTAAATAATTTGCTTCTTGCTCACTTTTTTTTTCCTTTTCCTTTCCATCAAAAATCAATCCAAGATCAAGGTCTAAATACTAATATGGTTATGAAAAATCGAAAAAACCTCATTGACTGAGAATTTTCTACATTTGGAATATCTAGGTTTCGTTGGTGGGTCCTATCCCTTAGTGGCTATCCAATCTTGCCCTGGATGATATTCGGTCTTCGGACCATATTTCTACGTAAATAAAATCTATCATCTTTCTGTGAAAAAAAAAAGAGAGAACAAATATCTATAGCTCATCCAATATGCAAAAGCACATCCAATTCTACAATAAGGACTTCTCCTGTTCTGAAGAAATAGTAGTTCTACAATAAGGACTTCTCCTGTTCGGATTGACACCACGAAATTATAGCATTAAGGCAATAAGGGGATCTCCAAAACCAACAGCTTCTGTAAATCACAAAGTAAAAATAAAACCAATGAGCAGAAGTCTAAAGATGTCCAGCCTTATCTGACTGCTCAATGTCCTAATTGAAAACAGTAAGAAACACTTATCATGAAGGCAGACAGACAACTAAATTGCGACATGTCCTGTAATAGGATTCTCTTTTCTTTTCGTCCATTTCTGTTTACTGATCTAAAGTCTCACATTTTTCCTCAAGTGAGTTCACATGTATACAGAAGCTCTACCTCCATCAACAAACAGTATCTTTAACACATGTGGCTATGGATGGTGTATGACAAAATGTTTAATCACTTTTTAGCCTACTCCCGAAGCAAAGAAGATAGCCGCAGAAGAAAAATTTAGAGGAGATGATGCCTACAGAGTACAGACAGAAGGACTACTTCCTCAACCTCAAGAGTGACAAACATAGCATGCCCCATGTGCAACGAACCAGTAACATTAGGAGGTGGCATCGAAACTACAAAAGGATCACTTCCTCTGACAAATTTTGGTTTGAAATACCCATGAGACCCCCACCTAACACCAAAATTTACACATTAATAAGCTATATGCAATGAGTTGTTACTGGACTTACAAAATTTTATGAAACAGCTTTTGTGTTTTCAAAGACCAAAAACATAAAAATAAAATAAAATAAAGGAAACAAAAAATGATCAACTCATGTGAAAAAAGAAAAACAGGAACAATCCCCCGTGGGAAGTAATATGTGAATTGGAATTAAAACTATATCATAAAACCCAATTCACATCATACCATTCTTGTGAAATATGAGTTCACATATTACTTACATGAAAGAAATAGCAATTTCTAATAAAATTTCGGCAGAGTCTCCTTTGTTTTCGGCTATGCCAAAACGTCTCAGTCAAAACAACAGACAAGCATATCCAAATAAAAACTATATCATAAAACCCAATCAACATCATACCATTCCTAAAGCATCATGAACCCGATAAGAGTAAACAAAAACACAAATAGTCCAGATACGAACACCGTATCCCCCGGATACGCACACCGTATCCGACACTCTTTAGGATACAATACATATATGATCCAATAAAACATATATAAACAAGACATGAAAATGTTTACCGTTCAAAGTCAGTCCATCATATAGCAAATCTCTAACCCCCCCTTGTCATGGTCTTCGTTTTCTTACACAGTCCCTGGTCTGTCCCACAAGGCGGGGGCCCCCTCCGTACACGCTTACTCCTACGTACATGAGGATGAGGTGCGCCATCCTGTTCCACCTCTCCTGCACCTGCACCACCCTCATCTAGACCCTCAGCACCCTCCTCTGCAACACCCTCCTGTGGACCCTCACCACCCTCCTCTAGACCCTCAGCACCCTCCTGTGGACCCTCACCACCCTCCTGTGGACCCTCACCACCCTCCTCTGGACCCTCACCACCCGCCTGTGGACCCTCACCACCCGCCTCCGGACCACCCACCTCTGGCTCAACCACTTGTTCCACAACAGGACTGACCTGTGTGATGTCCCCGTCACCCTCTCCCTGAGTACCTAGACTGCTCTCTCCTACCATATTCCTCCTTAATTGCAGTGCACTATCATCAAAGGTAGTAGCAGGGTCGGCAACACGTTGCACATCCAAGCCTGCCCAATCTACGACATCATGTCCAGTGGACACATTGGAGGAATGCAGAATTTCACTCAACAAATCCGTACTATAAAGCAAGTCTGGTGTATAAATAGGGGATTGGTTCTCGACGGGGTGACCAGTTTGTACCTGAGAGGGTACAACTTTCGGCTGGTCTTCATTTGGCTGCTTTTGCTGCTCTTGTTGTTGTGGTTGATGTTGTTGTTGGGGGACCTCAAACTCTCCTTGCTGCTCATCATCCTCAAACGAAACATCAACTCCATGCTGCTCCAACACTTGCTCAACCTCATCTACAACCTGTTGGCTTGGTACTGGAGCTGGAGGCACTTCATAAACCCCATGGATGGGAAGATCCTTCCGTACATGCGTCTGCAATTTCGCTAAGTACTGCAATCCAATGGTACCCAACTCATACATCTGTTGCGAGGTTAGTTGTGGAAGGCCAGGCTGACGGAGAAAATCAAAACAGCGGTTCTGCAAAAAACAAATACACAAATTTTTAAAAAAAACAATAAACAAATAATCTTATTAAGTATGGTCCCAAAACTATAAAAAGCATATTAAATAAATTACATTCCATGTTTCTTACCGCTCCATCGGTAGCAGCACCATTGCGGGTTATATAACGTCTTGTATTTTGTTTGTACCAAATGACATAAGGATCAGTAAAAGGGTAGACGCCCTCCAAGTCATGCTCTTCAAATTGATCAACCGTACCTAGCCTTCCATCCCACCTGTCTACTTCGAGTCTATGATGATTGCGCCAATCTTTGTTTGGCCCATTGCGCAAAGTTTTCCCATGACTAACGCGGATTGCCTCGGAAGTTGAGGGAATGTGTTGCCTACACCCGAATTGCCGCCTCACTCGCTCCGGCTGGTGCATTTCAACAGTGGCAAAACATATAAGTGGGACATGAGCCCGCCAAATCACCCTCCCTGCGCTGCAATACGCTGGTAAGGAATCAATCAACTCGTCATCGTACGACGTCCAATTCACCTACGAAACAGGACCACGTCATGTCAACATGTCAATAAATTACGTTATAACAAAACCCACAACTATAAATAGGACTCCATTTGAAATTACCTGCTCCGGTCTCAAAATGTCCAAGGCATGCCGATAGTGTCCAACAACACTTTTAGCAACGTCAGGCATAGTAAAGTCATCATCCCACCTAAATTGAACAAAAAAATTCATTATATTATCATAAAAGGTAAAAATAATTCATTGAAATAAAAAGGTGATTAAACTGGATATGATAATGAAGTGTAATCTACTTACTTTGCAATGAGTGGGCCCCCCTCAACCCGACCAACACGGTTTCCTACACGTCTAGGTGACAGTAAGGGCAACCGCTCCCAAGCCCATATCTGTAACAGAACCATGGGACCTGTAACCTCCTTAGCATCCCTCGCACCGTGGCACAACCCGTAATACAACCAACCAAGTGCGGCGCTGCCCCAACTCTTCCGACCAGCAACATCAAAATCCTCCAACAACGTCAGCCAACATAAATGCACTTGTGTACCTGAATGATCAGCAAATATCGTCCCCCCAAGCAACCTCAGAATGAACCCCCGAGCCTTTTGTCTAACAACCTCATCATTATCTTCTTCATTGATTTGTCCATTAAACCTATCTAACCATCTCAGCATCAACTTCTGCCCCTTCAACTCTAACTTATCAGGAACTAGGCCTAAAAGCCTCGTGCACAAACCTGGAATATCAGTGATACCACAATTCCCTGTCACTGCCTCACCATGTACCGGCAAACCAAGAATCACCTCGACATCCTGTAATGTGACTGCCATCTCTGCCTCTCCCATGTGGAAAGTGTGTGTCTCTGGACGCCACCGTTCGATAAGCGCTGTAAGTAAGCCACGGTCTAATTGGATAAACGGCACCCGCAAAAGCCTTTCTAAACCGGCCCGACGAACCAACTGCATAATAGCCTCACAAGGGAGCTGCCCATGACGTAATTTCGTCTCTACCCGATGAAAGTGAAGGCATTCATAATCCTTTGGAGCGTTTTCCTGAAAACACAATGTCATTTCCAAGATTAATAACACAAAAGTAAAATTCACATTACTAATATAAACCAAAGAAAAGGAAAACAATTTACTTACATCATTATCCCATATACGCTTCGACCGGTGGTTGTCCTGCATCGTAAGCACATATGGGTCCCTAGGGCCAGGGTCGGGACAACGCAACCTCTCCAGCTCTTGGTCGACAATATCCATAGTATAACCCTGTACATATGCAATAACAAACATAAACTTTTAACAAATATCAACAAATGGTCATACTAACAAATCATGAACACCTACAAAAACCTAAGACTCGGCATGCAAATAACCCTTAATTTCTAACAAGACAAGACAAGTACTTGCCATTTTACTTTTCCAATGTAAACTAACCCTTGAGGCTAATGATTCTCTCGTCTATTTACTTGCTCGTGTACTTCTATTTTACTTTTCGATCGATAAAAGAAAACAATTTTATAAAGCTCAGCAATGGTACATTGAGGAGAACTCTTAATTTGATGTCAAAATACACACATAAGAGACGCAAAAAGAAAGAAACAGAGGACGCAAAATACAACCAAGCATTGGAGGCCAAGCTCTGAGTAGTCTATGATGTTGTTCAAGCCTTTAATCTAATTAGCCTTGAAATTCTTTTCTTTCATGTGGACTGATTTTTTGCAACCAGTGGCGACTCCAGGACTATCGTCTAGTGGGTTCATTCAATTTTTTCCACACATAAATCAACCATTTTCCTCAAATATCATACCTAAAATCGTGTATATTATATTACTCCAATTTCTCTTGCTTGCAATTAAACTTAATCCTAATTATTAATTTTTTTTTGTTATGTACCACTAACCATCTTACTAGAGCTGTTTGGTAGTCTCAATGCATATGTATAAAATGAATAAAGTGCACATACGATTCATATTGCGCATATATATTTGAATAATTCAGGTGTCCGAACTAATTTACATGCACTTTGACTAAGATTGGACCAGTCGGCTAGTCCATTCTCAAATTAGTGTCACATGAAATAATATCCAGTCCTGAATATGTAAATAAATTGTCACGCATAGGACATGTTAGATAAAAAAACATGGGTAGTTTCTAAATCAGTCCAATATTTTGTTACTCTCACATACGCAGTACTCCTTCTTTTCTTTTCTTTTTTTTACACCGTATAATTCTCTACATATTTTGAACAATAAAGGAGGTGAGGAACTCCTATGATTTGAGATGAGTAAGAAGACAGATGGAGAGAGGAAGGGAGTGGCAATAAATGCAATTGAAACTGCACAAATTTCTATTTTACTATGCCAAGTTGTGGGTTCAACCACAAAAAGTCACTGGGTTCATTGCACTCAAGTAGTAGCAGAAGTAGTTCAAATTTCCCATGAATAGTATAGTGTTTTCAGGGTTGAGGGGGTTCAAATGACCCCCGTACTTCCAATGTGCAGTCGCCCCTGTTTGCAACAGTTTCCAATAGTTTTAAAGAGCAATATGAACAATGTAGGGACCATCATCAAACTACCACAAAAATTATAAGGCCTACTAAAATTGGAACTACATCAGCAATACAACAACAAAAATGCGACAGAGAAGTGTGTGTCTTACATCAAAACAAGATCTATACAAGGTATTTTTTAATTTTTACAAATTGTGATGCTGAGCATCAAAACCCAGCAACGGTGACCGAGAGAGAGAGAGAGAGTACGGGAATTGAAGGAGCAGCGAGAGAGACGGCCGGATCGTGCAACGGAGGACGACGACGGTTGCCACAAATCGCCTGAAGGAAACACAGAGAGTGCAGATCGAATGAGAGAAGACGAAAGCTTCAAACGCGTTTCAAGTACAAGCCCTAACGCAATCCTGATTTGCGTTTTGTTCAAATTAACGCAATATTGTATTGCGTTTATTGGGCGACGTGGCACAGGTGTGGCTGCCAGGTGGACGCGGCTATAAAACGCGTTTGTAGATTGTGTTTTATAAGAGTTAGCGCAATTCCTGATTGCGTTAAAGAGTATTTTTACAAATTGTTTGAATACAGGAGTACTTTGCCAATATGTTCTGTAGAAGGGAGTAGTTCGCCGAAAAATCCGGTTGTACCTATGTTTTTTTGCTTTCTTTGGAAATATAGCACGCTGTATAAAGGCAGGCCATAGGTTTTACTTAAGGAAAACGATTGGGAAATTATCGCCTGCAACAAAAAAATATCACACATGGGTGGTTTAATAACATTGTACTACTACACGTGGGCTCTTTAATTGTAGCATAAGTTTATTAATGTAGCATAAGTTTTATTCTGTGCACCTCCTTGCACGCACGAATTCTTGCTCATTATTACTCAACTTTTTTATTCTGCGTTATTAATAATGTTTATACTTCCCATTTATTTCTCTTTTTTAGAGTTTGTGCTACTTTTCAATTGATTATATCTTGTAATTTACATTGTTTCACATAATTTCGAAAATATTGTCTTATAGAACTAATTAAGATCTATCAAACAAGATCCATATTGAATATAAAATTCATTACCAATTTAAAGTTGTATCTAATTTTTTATTCGGTTAGAATAGGATGAAAGACCAAAATTTGGGGACGGAGTTTGCGTTATTTTTCCCAAACTAAGCTTAATTGTAGCGTAAGTTTTTTTTTTTTTGTGTTCTAGGGTTAGTCCAACTGTCCAAGACGTCTTTGGGCTGGGGCAATGTTTGGGCTTGTTCAATAGTGGTCTAAACCCATTTGTGCGTTCTAGAACCCCTCCAAAGAATACCCATGCCTCTTCTTCTTTAATTTTTACTTTTACATTTTAATTAAAATATTCAATTTAGTTTTTTGACCCTTGATTTGTGGAATCAGTATTTTGAGTTTGTTAAACAGTTAAATTTTTTTACATATAGCAAGTTAACACAATCATGGATTTCCCCAGTCAGATTTCAATATTGATTACATTCGCTAATTCAAATGGGCTCCTTGTCGATAAGGACTAACTACAGGGATTATATTGTATTTAATCCATCAAAAAAGAACGTAACTTCTCCGGTCCAATTTAAATCCCGTATCCCGAGAATACCCCCACATGTTTCAAAAGCGAGAAAGAGTACCGTACTCCTATAGAGACTGAAACCGCCATCGTCGATCGTACAAATACTGTTCCGTCGTCGCTTTCCCGTTGCTCATCGTCGGCGACCACTGTGCTCGTCGACATTGTTGTCGTAAAAAACCTAGAGCTATTGTACGTATTATACAACTTTCTCATCCTTTTCTAACTCCAAAAGTATTATTACAAATATCGTCGTTGTCAAAAGCCTTTTTCGATGACATACCTCTATTTTCTTAGATTAATTTGATTTTTTTGATGAGATACGTCTATTTCTAGGGTTAACATTATGATTTTTGCAGAAGCTCTGTACATTTTTGTGATTTCTGTATCTGTTGTTTGATGTATTCTTTCGATTTTTTTACATATGGTTATATGATAGTTTTGTTTGTATAAACCTGATTTAGAGTAGACAAGTTGCGATCTGTTAGTGTATAGTCGTATAAACTCGATTCAGTTCCTTAGTGAGGTCTTGCCACAAAAGGGGCAGTTATGGGTTTAGAATACTTTTTCTCCATGAGATATTAACATCTCTTCGTTTTTTTTTGTACAAAAGGGGCAGTAGGGTATGCCCTGGGAGACTGGTGTCTTTGTTGTTTTGTTTTGTTGAAAAACAGCGTTTATGAGTGAGATGTTATTATCTCCTCGTTTATTTACATTCAAAACCACTGTTATGAACACTTTTTGACATCCCGAGAAACTTGTGTCTTTGTTGTTTTGTTTTGTAGAAAACGAGTGTTTATGAGTGAGATGTTATTATCTCCTCGTTTATTTACATACAAAACGACTGTTATGAACACTTTTTAACATCCTTGCACACTTGTGTCTTTGTTGTTTTGTTTTGTAGAAAAACAGCATTTATGAGTGAGATGTTATTATCTCACCATTTTTTAATGTTATGGCTTGACATAGCTTTATTATCTCTATTCACATATGCTTACTTCTTGTTCTTCTTTTTGCAGAAAAATGAAACACAAGAGTCCAAAGAAGTTCGATGCAAGAGTTACATTCGAACCCCCAGTACAAATGGAACCAATAGCAATTGAAGATCCACCTGTAGATATTGATGATTCCCCTCAAGAGGTTCTTCTACTCCCTCTTCCAGGGTTCCCTCCTGAGGTCCCTCCTCGTTAAGCGGCACCTCAAATTAGAAAGCGAAAGAAAGCCCAATTGCAAGACGATGAGAAGGAGAAGAAAAAGCATTGCAAGACAAGCACAAGGATAAAAAAAAATAGAAGTAACAGAAGATGAAGACAAGGATGAGGACACAGAAGAGGAAGAGCATCAATTTAGAGAGAGAAGGACTAAGAGAAGAAATGATCCTGGATTTACAACACAGAAAGACAAGAAATCCAAGACAAGGACAAGGATGAGGAAGAGGAAAGGAGGACTAAGAAGAAAAGGAATGAACCTCGACTTACAAGGCAGAAAAATCAAGAAATGCAAGAGCAGGAAAAGGAAAAGGAAGAGGAGAAGGAGGAAGAGGATCAGTTTCGAGAAAGGAGGAGTAAGAAAAGGAATGAACCTCGACTCACAAGGCACAAAAAACAACAAATGCAAGAGGAGGAGGAAGAGGAAGAGGAGGAGGAGGAGGAAGAGGATCAGTTTCGAGAAAGGAGGAGTAAGAAAAGAAACAAACCTCGACTTACTAGAAAGAAAAAAGAAGAATTGGAAGAGGAGGAAGAGGGCGAGGTTGTAGTGACTGGGAGTAAGAAAGGAAATGATCCACCAGTTAAGAGGCAGAAAAAAGAAGATCAAGAGAAGGAGAAGGAGCAAGATGAAGAGGAAGATGATGTTACAGTGATTGACTTCAAACCGGCACGAGTACAATACAGGTAAGACAGACACTAGTCTGAGATGCTATTATCTCTAACATTGTTTTCATAAATAAATAGTTTCACTTGTCTGAGATGCTATTATCTCTAACATTGGTTTGTCTCTTCCTTCTTTGTAGATCAACACTTGCTAGCATTGTAAGCCTGCTTCATGATGTGACATTCACCCAAGGGCAGATAGATGAGAGTCAAAAATCTCCATTTGCAGTTATGTTGCTCACAATTACATAGCAGAATTTGCCTGAACAATTTGTCAAAAAGTACGACAACGACATTTTGAGCGTGATTCAACGTTACCGAATGGATGAAGGAAAATTTTATATGGGAACCAAGCATGTGGCTCTTACACATGAAGAAATAGCCCTCATATTTGGGATAATCTCTGGCAACACAAAAATTCGAGCTTTAAACCTAAACAAGAAGCCAGACAGCCCCTTTGTCAACAGAAACTTTGAGGACACAAGTGTCATGAGCTATGCAACCATGAGGGAAAGAATTACAGACCTCATTAAAATCACTTCAAAAGGGAAGAAGAAGAAGGGATTAGAAGACGAATCTACGAAGGATTTGGCGCGGCTGTTGACACTCTATGTCCTTGGAACTGTATTTTTCAAGACAACTGGTCCAAATTTTAATTTGAGCTATGTTCCATTCGTCGAGAATTGGGAAGAGTGCACCACATTTGCATGGTCGATACACTTAACTGATCATCTCAACAATGAACTCGACACAAAGCGCAGAACTCCATGGACTGTTGGCGGTTGCACTGTAGCACTATTGGTATTTAATCTTTCTTCTATACTTTCTCTTATGTATTTGTCAAGTTAATAAGAAATCTAATCTGCTTATTTCTTTTGTTAAACAGTACTGGTTATGTGAACATGCAAAGATAATGGAACCTGTTGAACCACAAATCCCAAGATTCATGAAATGGAATGTGAATGAGCTTCATGCTAAACTTGTTGAGACACCAGTGAATACCTTTTCACCGGAAATGGTAAGCATCTTGCTACCATAATATGTTATTTCTTTTAGGTTTCTCTCACTTATATTCGACGTTTCCTATCATCATTCATTGTAGGTCATTGATTCACAATTGCAACCAACAGATGAGGAGAGGAGGTTGTATCAAATTCTTGTTACAGACGAGACAGAAGAAAAACATGCAGAGATTCCTGTAGGTGAGATGTTAATATCTCTTATTTTGTTGTGGTACATAAGAAGTCTGTTTTTGCGGAGATATTACTAAGTCTTGATTTCTCTGGCTAGAAAACACTCTATTTTGGGTGAGATATTGTTATCCCATTATTTGTTTTTGCAGATAAGCCGCCTGTTGACGAGCAAGCTCCTAAGGAGGATGTTCAACTTCTAATTTCAGGGCTTCAAAAACAAATTCATTTGCTCGAAAGTGAAAACAACAGTATGAAACATGAGATTGCAGAGAGGGAAATTAGAGAACAACAAAAGAATAATAACATTGGAAGGCTGCTTCACCTTGTTGACAAACTTCGAAGGAGGCTTGAAACGTATGGCAAAGAAGCGGCTGCCTATGAAGAAATTGAAAAAGAAAACATGTCTGCCAAATTTGAGGCGATGATACTCCAGGAGAAGGTGGTGCAAGCGGAGGTTGAGGTAATGACCTTGTTGGCTGAGAAGGACCGTGATAAGGAAAACATCGAAGCCGTTCTGGACGAGTTGGATAACGTGGCAGCACACTGCGTTAGTCAAGAATTCAGCCACAAGAAAATTGTAGAAGACATCACAAATGAAAACGTAAACTTGAATGTTGAAATAGGTTCAATGCTGATTGACAAAGACTTGGCGGAGGAAAAAATTGAAGAGGTTATTGAGCAGTTGGATGACATGGTAGCTCATTGTGCTAGCCAAGAATACAAGGACAAGAAGAAAATAGAAGAAATGGAAGAAAAGATACAGAAGATTTCTGAAAAAGTTGTGGAGAGAAATGTTGGTGAAGAATTTGCAAGCCCAACTGGAATCCCCCACCAAATAGTCACAGAGGAAGTTTCTGAAAGCTCGCCTGGAAATCCCTATGAGTTCAGAATGGCCACAGATGAGGACATAGAGAAAACCATAACTGCTGCAGTTTCAATAATAGACAAACAAGAAGAAAATGAAATGAAAAAGAAAAGACTCAGGGCTGAACGTGTGGTGGAGCCGTCATCCTTGACTAAGAGAGTGCATGAAAGAGATGACAGGGTAGAAAACAAAAAAGGAAGATTTTTTCTATGAAAGAAGGAGAAAGAGAGCACAACAAGCAAAAGCAGCACAAGTGGAAAACAATTCTCTGCGTTTTGAAACAACAACACTGGACGCCTTTTTCTCACAAGAAGACAAGGAGAAGTTGAATATGCTATCTAACCTTCTGAAAGACAAAAAGTTAGTAAAATTCTACAACAATTTTACAGTACTTATCTTAAATGCACTATTTCTGTTGGTGAGATAAAGATATCTCTTTCTCTGTCTTTTGACAGGCTACCTTTCTGGATGGACCACGACACACAAGATGCCGTTTCGTTGGAAGATGCAATTGATATTTTGAATGAGGGAGATGTTGAAAACACGGTAAAAATACCTCTCCAAGACAGTTCTTTTCTCAATTAATGTTAAAATCAAATCTAACATGAAAGAAACCCGTGCAGTTACTTGATGGATTCACATCCATATTAGCAACGGATGAGCAAAAGCCAATCAATGCAGTCTGTTTCAAATCAGTATTGTGGGTTAGTAATACATACCCTTATATGTTAGTAATACAAGACATAAGTATGAGATAATAACATCTCACAGAAACCATTGTCTTTTCGTTTTTGACAGAGCCTGCTGAAGGATGAAAAAAATCAAATCAGAGATTTATTTCTTGATGACAAGCTCAGAGAAGTTAATGAAAAGTTGGATCTTTTCTACTACTTGGTTTTTCCAATAAACTCTTCAGGAGGTATACGTGCAAAAGACAAAAATCCATACCATTGGAATCTTCTGGTATTGGACATACCACGTGGGTGTTAGAGACACTACAACTCCATCAAACCAAGTAGAAATGGCCAAGACCCTTACCTCAAGGATGCAAAGTTAATGGTACGCAATATTGCTCCATTTTATTCGATTTTTCATACAATTGATGATGCAAAAATAAATCCTTATTTTGTCGAATTTGAAATGCAGGCAGAGTATGTTTCCAATTTCATGCAAAAGCTAAACATCCAGAAAACAGAACCAAGCTTCAGCCTTCTAAAATCAACGAGCGAAACAATCTTTGGGGCGAAGGAGAAGAATGAAGTCGTGATTGTCTCAGAAAAAACACCACAACAAAAACGTGGAAGGTAAACTAACTAATCTTGACCACAAGTTTTCAATTACACAATTTTATCCCTTACATAATTCTAACTAGTGCTTATGACAAATTTGCAGCGTTGACTGTGGAATTATAGTGTGCTACATCATTGAGAAGCTTGTAAATGCAGAACCCGTCCCAGAAAATTTGTCTGAGGTTGAAATCAATGAATTCAGAGTAGCATTGTTACGTAGATTCTTGAATGATGGACATAGATCGATCACACCAGAAGTTTGGAAGGACAGACAAGAACTAGAGCAGATGCAACAGAAGGTGCCAACAGAAGGAGATGCAAGAGAAGCTGACAAATAAGAGAGCATCATTGTTTGACACTGGACATATCTTTTGAAGTCTATTAGAAAGTAGTGGTTGGATAGGAAATTGAATATATGGTTTATTTTTGGTTTGTATTGTCACATGAATGGTCGGCTCCAAACAATTGTAATTTGTTGATACCTGGTGCTGAACAATTGGCAAAACGACAAATGGTGGTTTTTTTGATAACATCTTTTAACATGTGTTTACGCTAAATATGAATGATCCTGGAATTACTCATTGTTCAAGTGATTTTTTTATCACTAGTTCAACTGCTTTCTAGTCACTAGTTTATATTGTGTTGTCTGCTGTTTTTGGCACCTTGAGGGTGCTTCAATTACCAATGGGTCATGCCGAATTTTCTAAAAATTGTCTGCTGTTTTGATACTGTTCATCTCATGAAATGCTTGTGGGTGGTTCCAAGTACTTATCTAATCTTTTGTTATGTGTTTTCTGCCCTTCTACCTTAGAAGGTTAGGAAACATTTATTAAAGTATTTTGTGGTGTTTCTCCTTCATCTTTTTGATGAGATAGCCATATCTCATGAAATAAGGCCCCTGTATATTGATAAAGAATAAAAGAGATAATGGTATCTCATCCAAAACAGCCTCAGAGGTAAGCATGTATCAGCAAATGAGACCCCTGTATATACAAGAGATTATGTGCCTACTGTTGCTTGTGTACCAACAGTCTCTGTATCTACAAAACGGAAGCAAGAGATAAACGTATCTCACAGAAATCAGTCTCCATTTTGTCCAACGTGCAATAGTACAGCAAAAACCATATCCAAAAAAATCATCGCATATTCAGGAATTTTATTTATTTATGTCAAATGATAATGCTCAACAATATAGCAATTTTTATTACATATTGCCAACTTCTGGCACCTGAAACACCCAATTACCAATCAACAATGAAATATGACTCACAAATTTCTTATCTACTTAAAATGAAAACATCAATCACAAGGTTCTTTATAGCTCTTCCTATTATGTCTTCCCAATTTCTGGCACCTCGAACACCTTATTTGCCTCACTTTCTCGCCCCTTGATCGGATTCTTGCAACCTTTGGTCTGCCACGTGGCCTCCTTGTTTTAGGAGGAAGAATGATAGCAGTCTCTTTAGTTACCTCTGGAGCTCCAAGACTAGGAATAGGATTTATTGGATAATCATATGACATCCGGAATGCTTCAATTGTGTATAGTGGATCTATGTACTGGGACATGTCTACCCCAATCTTCTGAAGAGCTGTGACTGCATGCACACAAGGAAAGGAATGGATGTCCCACCGACAACATGTGCATGACTTGTTTCGTATATCAACGACAACAGCCGGGAAAGAAGAAACCTCAAATACTTCATCACTTGAGCCATATACAGGCCATGTCTTCCCTTTGTCAAAACGGTTCTTCAACAGCAAGTCCATTTCAGGACACACCACGCTACACCATTTCCTTGATAACTGTTTCCTCTCATACATTTGCCTCATAATTTGAACCCTGATTTCGTCAACACATTGAAGGATCGGCATCTTCCGAGCTTCACGAATCCAATTGTTGAAAGACTCAACAGCATTTGATGACATCTCACCATATCGTTTCCCAGGAAAGTATGCATTTGCCCAATGATCATACGACACGGAAGAAATAAACTCTTTCGTTTTTTCCCCACCAACCTCGCACAATTCCTTAACGCAATTATCAAAATCCGAAACAGTAGGTGCATGAGCACAATCAACGAACAGATTCACTACTCGCTCCCTAAAACCATTTGGTGCTCGACCAGATAGCCTATCCCTCAAATTATTCTTCAAATGCTCCAAACAATAAGCATGATAACAGTTTGAGAAAACCTCTGGAACATGCTTCACAAGACCAGTATGACGATCCGTTATAATCGAGAGTTCACGAGTTGACAGAATACCTTTCAACTTTATCAGAAACCAGAGCCAATTATCATCCGTTTCAGAATCAACAATACCATAAGCCAATGGAAATAAGCCTGCAACAAAGAGACAAGAATATATAAGCCAACCTAATGTCTGTATAAAGCAAGAGATAAGAATATCTCACACAAACCAGACTCTTTATCTACAGACTATACAAAGACAAACAAATATCTCAGCCAAACCAGACTCTGTATATACCAAAATAAACAAAGAGATAACAACATCTCATCCAAACCAGTCTCTGTATCTACCAAGAGATATGCACATCTCAGATAGAAAGAAACAAAAACGACGACGAAAAAGAAAACTAACCTTGATTAGCATCCTTCCCAACAGCAGCAAGAAGAGTGCCTTTATATCTACCCTTCAAGAATGTACCGTCAAGACACAAAAATGGCCGACAATAGTTGAATCCTCTAATGCATGCATCGAATGCCACAAATAACCTTCTAAACCGTTTGTCTTCACAACATTCAATATCCACAACACTACCGGGATTTTTCTCTTTCGCTATATCTGCATACCACCGAAGTTGGTCAAATTGGAACACATAATCACCGCTTATTTCATTACTTGCCTTCTCAACCCCCAACCAAGCGTGGTTGTAACTAATTGTAGTATCGTATCTTCTCTCAAATAACTTGACAGCATCTATCGGCCTATACGACGGCTTTTCACGAACTTCATCAAAGATACAACTTGCAACCAACTTTGAACTCATTCTAGAACTTTTGGAACTACAAGATGTACCACCACAGTTGTGCTCATTGTGCAACTCCTTAATGCGAAAAAAACCATTTGATTTGTCTAAAATTGCATGAACAAACCATTTACAGCCGTCAATCTTTTTACGACAATAAGCTGTCACCCTTAACTTGTCATTCTTCAAGTACATAAACTTGAATCCAAGCTCAATTGCATACTTACACAAACTCGTCCTAAAATCCTCAACACCGCCTCTAAATTCTTGACCAACATGAGTAATCAAAGAAGCCCAATCAGCAGAAAGCCGCTTTGTCTCATTATGATGACAAAACTTTTCAAGAGGATCTTCAAGAATTTGAACAGTACAGCATTCCCCATTTCCGCTACTATTACCATGATCAAAACAACCAAAAGATTGAATCTCCTCAACACAAATGTATACCTCAACACAACTAACACCGTATGCAGTAGCTAACGCCAACATATTACCAAAATCATCATCATTCTCAAGAACGCAGTTACGATGTTCAGAAACAACATACAAAAGATTGAATCTCCTTGATACCAACTCATTCCACTTCCTATGAATAGTTCCAACAAAATCCTCAAACCTAAAACCAGTTGCAACTTTAACAACCAAAGTAAATGATCCATATTTGCACAATAGAAGAATGGATGATTCCATTTCCAGTCAACTTTACACTGCAAAAAAGAAATAATAAAGTAAGAGATAAGAACATCTCAGATAAAACAAACTTTGAAACACCAAAACAAACCAAGAAATAACCAAAATCTCAGTCAAAACACACTATCAGCCAAACAAAAACCAAAGAGATAAGCATCTCATCCAAAAAACAGAGAGATAAATGTATTCCAGTGCATATACGCATATATCAGCCAAAATAAACAAACACTCATCTACAAAAAAACAAGGCAGAAATAAAAATAATAATTGAACTAATCAAATCAGTAAACACATCTGGATTTCAGTAAATATAATTGAACTCAACAGAGAGAGAGAGAGAGAGAGAGAGAGAGCGATCGAGAGACAAAGAGAGACCGATCGATCAATCGAGAGAGAGAGAGAGAGAGGGAACGAAGACGTTTACCACTGAAGAAGATCTATTTCAACGGAGGATCGAACGACACACAAATCAGCAGAGCTAGATCCAGCTACATCGCGCTGGAGAAATCGCCATCGCCGCTATGAAGAAGATCTCTTTCAACGAAGATTTGAATGAAGATTTGAAATCGCAAAATTTATATACGTTCCCAGCGCTGGGTATTATCGTCCAGGAAAGGACTAACCACGTTAGGACTTTTAAAACTGTGGACGCTATACATCTTAAACTAGTCCAGTGGACTAAAAAGCCCAAATGACCTATGCCCATGGACCCTAGCCCAATTTGCCGAATTCAAATTACATGCTAGGGTTCTCTAGCCGATTCAATATTAAGGAAATCAAATTTAAACAATATCATAAGTACGATACAATAAATCCTTAAATTGCAGACAACCAGTCTTCACAGCATGCTGCACCGCTTGCTGCACCTTCAAAATTTAATTAAGAAAATTTTCGATTGCTCTTCATCCTATGTTTGTAACTTTCTTATAACCTCCTCTTCTTTTTTCTTTTTTGCCATATTTTAGGATGTTAGCGGGGTGTTAGTAGTGTCAACCACAGACGAGTACAGGGGCTATCCATAGCCCTGAAACTCCAACGCCCCCAACGGGGCTCGATCCCTGGTCTCCCACATGGGGAGAGCCAGGAGATACCAACTGAGCTACAGCTCACTGGTTAACCTCCTCTTCTTGCACTGTACGTATTTTGATGTTTTGTGATTAATAACTTGGGGTACATATTTATCTCACCATGCTCATGGGAGCAGGGACGACTCTGAATTTTCTGAGGCTTAAAACGATTTTTTTTAAATGGGCCCTCAATCTACTTTGCATAATTAAAAATACTTTGGAAAAAAAAAACTTTTATATGGAGGCCATCATAATCATTTGAGAGCATAGTTATGTAGAATTGATAACTATTATTTCCTCTGTCCCCTTTTTAAGTGGCCTATATGAGAATACTTACATTTTCAAACCCCAAATAATATATTTCTCTATATAATTAGCACTTTAATTTGGTGCAATTTTTTTTTAAAAAAAAAAGAATCTATAGAAATACTTTTTTTATGTTCAACAAAAACACATTTTCTAAAGGAACATTTAAAAGTGGAGAGACGGAGTATACTATATCAAAAACTATCATTTACTTCTCGCGTTTTTAGCGGCAAAGGTACTAATTATAAAACAGCATCAGTACACGATGATCTTTCAGCTTTTTATTTTTTACACTTAGGCCCGCTTAGTTTTTCATAATAACAAAATAAGGGCAAAAATTTATCATGTTTGGGCCCTTTCAATTGGGCCTTATTTTAAATTTGGCCCTTAAAATTATTAGACAAATTAACTTTAGTTTTTATGTAAGGGAAAAATTCAAAAACACCACTATACTTTGATTTCAATGTCTCATAGCCCCCCAAACTTTCAAAATTATCAATTGCACTCCTGAACTATTATGTCGTTATCAATTACGCTCCTACCGTCTCAATCTATTACTTTACTAACGGAAGACGCCGAGGTGGACACTGATGGAGGGATATTTTGACAGCAATGTCTCATTGCCCCCCAAACTTTCAAAAATTATCAATTGAACTCCTGAACTATTGTTTCGTTACCAATTACACTCCTACCGTCTCAATCTATTTCTACTTTGCTAACCGGAGACACTGAGGTGGACACTAACAGAGGGATAAAACTTTAGAGGGTAATTTTTCGAAAGAGACTTTTTGATGTGTGGCACATTGGTATCACTTTCCAAGTAACATTGCATTTTCAAAACAATTTTAAAAACAATGTCACCATCCTTTAATTGTCATTTATCTTAGAAAATCAATTATAAAAAAAAAAAGGAACATTATTATGTTATCCGTTCTTCCGTAACTACAACCCGTCCGCAAGGATGGAGCTCGGGAGGGGCCAGTATGGGTGGTCGCAGGGGGAAAAAAAAGGTCTAGTATTATATAGAAAAGGCAAAATTTCCTATAGATTATATAGGTTCGCCCCTGTCTCAAATACAGGTTCACCCCTGTGTAGCGAAATTCCTGACTTCGTCCCTGCCCGTCCGATCTAACAATCACCGAAACACCATTTATACGACTAACAATCAACCGGAATAACAAAATTTTTTTTAGGGAATATTCTTCTGTCAACTTTACTCGAATAAAGCACATTCAAGAGAAGGAGATTGGCATACCTAATTTATCCAACAGCAAAACATCATTTTTCTTTTATCAAAGCATATGCTTACATATCATTGTCAACGGGTTTTCATTAACATAAGTACAGTTCTATCGGTACCTAAGACTAGAGAAAGATGGTGGCCGGGTAAATAAATTCCAGTTGGGTGGAAGATCTTGTTATGTATAGATTGAACTTTTGTTCTCCGTTGGTGTAAAGAGCTTCATCGCTCTCCCTTTTAGAACACAAAGGAAGACCAAGGTCGTCCCATAACTGATCCCCACCAACAGTGCCACACCTGTTCCCCCATTTAACACCCATTTGCAAGAGAAATAGTAGTATTAGAATTGCAATTTAACTCAAATGATTCGTACTACTGGTATTCAATCATGTACCTCAAATCTGAATTCAACATGGTTCAGATTCGGGTTTCTACGCAATAATAGTGCCTTTATTTTGTTGTCTCCATCCGAGCCGTTCGTACTCGGTAATCAACGGCCCAGATCAGTTCGGTAATGAACGATGCGGATCTCTTTGAGTCCAAATAGATCTGGGCCGTTGATCACCTAGCACAAACGGATGGGACAACACCATCCCCAATTCGAAATATTGGCAATGGGCTTCCAGTTTTATAGGGGAAAAACAATCAAATGCCTTTTTCCTTAAAAAATACCTTTGTTTTCACTTTCTATTTTCTTACAAAGGAAAAAACAAACAAATATAACTATTCAATTCACTTTCTCCTGCCTGTCTACTTCCACTTTTGGAGAATTGCTACAATACACATTCATTAAAGGTGTGTACCATATGCACATATTGTATGGTTCATATTGTGCCACCTCATCGGCAATTGTAATATTTTTTAGTGTTTCGTAACTTTTCAACAATATGATTCGTAACAGTTTCTATAATTCGTAACTTTTATGAAAAAATCATAATGGGTGCATAAATACACACCCAAATAGAAGGTGTGTATTGTAGCATTTACTATAAGCTATGTTTGTGTTTTTGTTTTTACTATGCAAATCAAATATCACAAGGCATGTAAGTTTACAGAGAGGCGTGTTTCTAATTTTCTCACCGTATTCCACATATGTTCCAACTTTCACGTTATTCGATCCTGTGGCCTTGTTGACTTTGTATGGCTCTGAAGATGCTTGCAACTGGAGAAACATGGAGATGATAACAATTCCACTTCCAATTTTCCCCCCCACAACTTTCTCCCTCATATCTAATGACCGAAACCCGGCAATCCCTTGCACAAAATCTTGAATAAAGAGTTTGATAAGCAAGAATAACCCAAGCAGCAGAGCGAACTTTGCAATTTGTCTCATTCTCTTGTACTTGGACACCCCGTTGACCAGATTTACCAAACAAGCAGCGGCATACAGAGGAATCCAAAAGTACCAATCTAAAGCAATCAGCAGAAATTGTAAAGATTAAGAAGGAAATATGCAAACTAGATTAAAAGGAATTGAGAAAATTAGTACCGGGATCGTCGAATTGAGCCAATGTAGAGATTGCGAAAAGGGCAGCCAATATTACAGAGCAAGATTTGGCACAGATTGGTGATCAGTCCTTTAACACTTCTTAGTTCTATATAGCAATATAAACCTAAATAATCATACAAGGGTCTTATTGAGATCACAACAGAAGAAAATTGAATGACATCGTATACGGGCTTGATGATACGATTGACAATAAGATAACAGACACTAGGACACGGCAATCGGGAAAATCTAAAATATAGTCTATAGATATGATTAATTTCTCCGAGACTTTTTAAAAACTATAGTTTTATAATTTTCAGCATTGTTATGATTCATTATTTACAAAAACAAAAAAATATTAAAAAGCCGTTGAAACCTTCATATGCACACAAATAAAGTTAGTTATACAAATCATTTATTAAAAAAATTATTGTTTTTTTTAATCAGAGAAAAAAAAGGATTGTTGACTGTTGACTTTTAATAAATAGTTTTGATTGTTGACTTTTACAATTCAGAAAGGTTTGGAGCACCTCCAACCCATCTTCCTCCGTTCCTCCATATGAGAGTATACTAGGTGAGTTAACACGTGCTTCGCACGTTAGGTGAAACCCGTTGGTTTATAACTGAACATGCTTCACAAGTTCAGTTACATTAAACACGTTCAGTTACATTAAACGACATCGTAAATTCAATCTTGATTTTCATTGTTATATGGGCACAGTTCACAATTTTAAACAGCACGTCACTTGGGTAGAATTTTGCATACGTAAAGATCGGTAGCATTAGCAATTTTAACACAGGCTATCATAGCAATTACAAATCCAAAAAATTGCCACCATTCAAAACTCACTTAGAATGTTCATTACATGGTTAAGAGCCTCGCAAGTAGTGAAGGACAACCTAAAGGCTGCTCACTAACCACAAATTGGTTCCCCTTTTTTCAACACCATGGTCCATGCCTCACACTTCATAAATTCTGCATACAAAAAAATAAATATATTAACAATTGTAAACAAATTTATTGCGAAAAAAATAAGAAAAATAATTGGATCAACATAAGATGAAGTTTTTCATGAATACCCAGGTTTATGTCAAAGAATCAAATGGGGCATAAGTTTGTTCGGTTTCCACGCCATTGGCTCCATAGTTTGATCTCCATCAACACCCAAAATATTGAAGCTCAAATTTGTGCTCAAAACACAAGAATAGCAACCCAGAATTTCCTTTAATTTGTGTTTGAACCTTTTTAAGAGGATATCCATGTTGTTCTAGCTCACAGCTCTACTTAACTTTTTTCTTGGACACCCTTCGGACATAGAGCTTGATGTTGTTCATCTTTCTGATGTCAGAAAGATCGAAGGGCTCGCCTTGGAGCAAAGAGAATGGCTTTGAACTCGAGCTCCCTTCAACAGGGAAGTGTTCCACAGCAAGATGATCTTCCAAATCATTGGTTAGGCTTTTGTAGAACGCGGCATACTCCTCCTTTGTGGCATCTTCAGGTTTCCGCATCCAAATTGGTTTCTGTTATTTTGATGGGTTGCCACTCATGAGACGCGGCATGCTAGGGTGCATTAGTAAGACACTCTCGAGAATGTGAATGAGCTTGCCCACATCAACTATCAATCTATCATACTTATACCCTGAAATTGCAACTGCTGCTCCACATACCTTCTGAAATAATTGGAGGAACAAATTTTCTGTCCATTTAAGATACATCTGCGGCCATACTGCTGTTGCTTCTAAGAAAATTTTTAAAAGAAAGAGAATCAGACCAAGAGTGGAGGAAGAAAGAGCAATATTACATAAGAAATTTTTTAGAAGAAAGAGAATCAGACAGAGTGGAGGAAGAAAGATGGAAGCAATCATACATGAAATTATAGTCAACCACTCCACGTACATGCACAAGTGTATGCATCTATATGTTGAGAGAGAGAGAGAGAGAGAGAGAGTTGGCTATGCTTTGATCTTTACATTTTGGGCTTAGGGAGGACTTTTTCCCTCATCCTTCTTATTAGTTGATCTTATAAGACAGTGGTATACTTTGAGGAGGGGTGACAAGCTGCAATTTTTAAGTCTACCCTCATTTTTTGCACTCCCACCTTTATACACTTATTCACATATGCAAAGTCTTCAATGTCAGGCAGGCCACATAACTGCATTCAGGTAAACTGATTACGAGCGAAACGAACCCTTTTCTATGGACAACTCAATCTCGGCTTAGTAAGCAATTCACAGAATCTGTTGTTTGAATTCAAGGAAATCAAACAACATATTGCATAGATGTTGTATACAACTGATTAGTTTTGCTTATTTGTCCATTGTGTGGTACCAAGCCATTCATTTCCAAATGTTTGCTTTTGTTTTCCTACTTTGTACTTCAAGCTCTGTTATGTTCATTTGAGTCCATAGAATTAGAAAAGGAGTTGCAATCACCTCAATTTAAGTCCCCTTAAATGGCCATAGTTCAAATTCAAAACCACCCTACCTCACATTTCTAGTTGTCTTAGAAACAAAATTCGCACACTTTCATGGAATACCACAAATGATATGCAATGTAATAACTTGGAATTCCACGGTGCCCAACAATGTAAAACCTGGTGTCTGTGATGAAGAATATGTCCATCAGTTAACCATTTGGGTGGTAGATACCTTCACTCTCTTTATCATAAGCTCAAGCTCACAAAGAACCGCTGTCACATGACTCACATCTGCCAAAAATGTTCTCCATATCTCAGGTATAAGTTATTGAAATTATGCTAGAATCTGAAAACTCAAGTAGCATACAAACAACATAGAAAAGGGCCAAACAATCAGACACAAAAATACCCCTTTTATGTAGCTTTAAAAAATAGAGGTTTTCTGATCGGCATAAAAAATAACTAAAAATGCCTAGGAAACCCTCAAAACCTGTAGGCTTATACCAAAATTGAGTTTTCTTCTCTCTCCACTTCCAGGCAATCAAACAGAAAACAAAGGAGATTGTGGAAAAAGATATCACCACATGAAAGTCTAAGTAGAACATAGACCTGGAAAATAATTCATCATATTGAAACAATAGCTAGCAGCTAAAAAATCAAAAGGGAAAAATAACTAAGACTATTATGAACACCCACGTAGTGGAACACAGCTGAAATTCGCTAAAAACATTGAGTAAAGCAATTCAACTTAAACCAACCAAGAAAATTCACAAAGTAGAGCATCGCACTATTGGATATGAGCCGTGGAGAAATTACCATGGAGAAGGCCTCTTCTATCATAGCAACTTTGGGGGCTGCAATTCGTATGGGTAAAATGAAATCCCAGAGTTGAAGAACAAGAAGGGCATACCCCAATCGGTCTCTTTTACAATAAACCCCATCTAGTACTCGGTTTCCCGATGACCCAGAACACTATGTAGCACCAGTTCCCATCCGTGGACACATCTGTAGCACAAAGTTAAAGGAAGCATAAAAACACCTATCAGTTACACAAGAAGCACAAAAGTCAGACAAATGTGAAGCATAAATCCTATTGTCCTTTGTCCTTACCATCAATAACAGGAACAAATCTCTTGCTTGTATTTATCGAAATAAGTTCTCTACAAATCTTATGAGCAAATTATATTTCTTAAAATGAAAATCTGTTCATGAAGAACATTTAGTGTCTTCTATCGTTATTTGACAATGTATACAACATTGAAGGGAAGTTGGCCCGTGAAACAAGGAGCTAATTCATTGCTCTAGCCCCAAAATTCCCATCTGCGTTACTGCAACTGTGCTGGTGCTTTAACACAGAACCAAAACGTCCCGAATCTCCAAATCAACAAAAGTTTCTGAACATGCAAAACCACAAATGCAGGCAATATTCAATTCGTAAAAAGAGAAACCAAAAGAATTATGAAAAAAATAAAATAAAATACAAAGCCATCTCCAGCTAAGTTGGGCCTTCAAGAATGAATCATTTATAATTAGTTCAACACCACAAAAGAGTACAAAATACTCTCCATATTCAAATCCCCAACCACTGCAATCTAATTTGACAAACCACACTCGCATTTCCAAGACGAAAGAGAAGGACAGCCAAAATAAAAGAAAAATACCATACCTTCGAATTGAAGCAACCGCACAGCGTCGTTTGTTCGTGCAGAGTAAAAACTGGAATAGAAACACAGAAAAGAGGAAGGTCAAATGGATGAGCAACACAATAAAGATTATCGATGAAATCACACAACATAGTCCTGCAACTTGCCGGCCTCCTCTCAGTAATGACGCCGAAACATTACCTAAAGTTTGGCTTTCTGCCATTGGAATTTATTCCTCACAAACGAGAGACAAACCAAAATACTGATCGGATAAGGCCGTCCTGACAAAATAGATAAGTGCAGCAGAGGCTCAAATCTGGAAGAGAAGATTTCAGACATCGCCACCGCCATAGGAAGGAGAGAGAGAAATGCCTTTTTCAATCTTTGGCGTGCCAACAGAGCTGCAGAATGGAATACACAAATTCAAAAATCAAAACCTCTAAATAAAAGAAAAAAAATCCACATGAAATAGAGAAATTAGACGTACCCACTCGAAGGCAGAACCAGTAGCGATCGTCGGGTCTGTAGTGATCAATAGCAGTGAAGTCAACGAACCTGGGTGCTTCAATCTTCTCGTAGTACTCTTCCCTTCGAGCCCTCCTCTTTCTTCTTCGTCTGATCAACTGGTTCGAATGTTTGGGTTTCTCCATTGTTTTTGCCGGAGAGAGAGAGAGAGAGAGAGAGAGACACGTGTAGGAGAAAAGGAGGATACGTGTAGCTTAGAATTGATTTTGGCAGGCAGTATGGAACACGCGTTACACGCCCCCCCAAGTCATCCGAATTACAACAAACACCACTGAACGAAAAGACTGAAACACCCCTCCGATTTGAACAAGAGGCTGCCAATTAGAGGGGTACGATTGAAAAAATTGGCAGAAAAGTGGGCAGCCGCTCACAATTGCTTTTTTTTTTTTTTTTTGAACAAGGCCGACAATTCATTCCACAGCCATAAAGGCAAAAGATTTCATCTCAAAATACAGGACTGAACCAAAACTACCAAAATCTAGACACGAGCAACTGCAACAGCGCACCGACTCACAGGCTCAAAAGACACGTACTGCCAAGGTAGACCAACACAAGGTCGGCCTAGAGTCTGTCATCGATTTAGCAGTAGAGAATCCCGAAAACGGACACCCAGCTCAACCCATTAGCAGAACAATACAGATGAAATCAACTAAAGCACCCGTAAGGGGCCATAAATCCCACGAAGGGGATAGCAAAATATAAACAAAAAACAGTAGAAAAAACTAACTAAACTCCGGTCCGAAAGGGTGTCGTCGGACGCCGCCGCGCCGGATCTAGCGACTTATTCGCCGGAGGATCTCAACCAGCCTTTTCAATCTTCAACTCTTCGCTCTAATGAAACCGATGGAGGCGTACGGAGAGAGGAGGACGAACGGATCTGTGGAGGAAGGAGAGGAGGACAGACGGACGGATCTGTGGAGGGGTTGGGGCGGAGAGAGGAGGAGGACGGGGTGGGGTGGAGAGAGGAGGAGGAGGGGGAGGTGGGTGAGGGCGGAGAGAGGAGGAGAGGGCTTCAAGGAGAGGAAGAATAGAGGGAGAAGGGGGTAGTTGATGAAGAGCAAAGGGGATGGGGAAGTGGAGGAAGGGAGGCGTAGCCCCATCCCCCACCCCAGAAAACCCTATCTGGAAGAAAGTTTTAGAGAGAAGGCAGAGGAGAAAGTTTTAGAGAGAGGGTTGATCTGGTCCTTTGCTCACAATTGCTGAAGCCCCTTATTCTTTAGCTTCATGGATATCAAAATACTATACTTTAGTAATGAATAAGTGATTTTCGAGGATTAACAACTCCAATCGAATGCTGTATTTCCTCCTCTATTTTCTAAGAAATTCACTCCAAGCATCAAATATCACCACTTTTCCTCCAAATTCAAATTCTCATTTGTCTGACTTTATAAAGAAAATACTCAATATTACTCTTATTTTAAAGATATTGTAAATAGCATCTTTTAATTGGTACCAATTTTGTAACAAATAAGTGTATCAAAATTAATTTAATAAATAAAATGGGATTTGGAAATGGAAATGGAGGAGATCCTCCATTTTTTCTCACATTCTCCAAATTTGGAGTGCCAAATTTGATCCTCTCAAGCCAGACTGGTTCTAAAACTCGGAGAGTTTGTCGTCGGTGTTTCTCGCTTCGCTTTTAAAACCGGTCCGACTTTCCCAGATTCGGTGGGTTTCAATAATCGACTCGTCTTTAACCCAATGCAACTCGGTTTGACTTGGCTCGTCTCAGCGATGGGTATTCTAGGTAGCTCTGTTTAATTGGATTTTTGATTAGTTGATATTAGTCTGTTTAGTTTCAGTTTTTTGTTTAATTTTGTAGTCTGGGTTGTCTGGATCTGTAGTAGACTTTCATTGGATATATCTTCTTGTTCTGCTTGCTTGATCTTGGGATGGAATTCCATGGCCCTCGTGGATGTATGGCACCGCCTATGCCCAATGAGGCATACCCGTGTCCAGAGCCTCGCGTGATAGTGGAGCTTCTCTTGCAGTTAGCATACCCTAGATTTGAATCACATCTGCGCTATATTGTGTAATGGTCTGAGCTGGGTATCCGTTGGGATACTTACCGTTATCCCTTGATTGGATTCATCATTCTGTTCCATAGATGTCGGGTCTTCTTTGGCAGGTGTGTCCGTGAGTCGATGACCCTATTAGTCTTTTGCCGTTCTCTTTTCAATTGTTAGTGGTCTTGGCTTCTTTCCTGTCTTTCAATGTAATCGGTGCCGGATGGCGTTTATGAAATGATATCATGACATTTTTCAAAAAATAAAAAATAAAAATTGATGGGGAAATGGAGGACGGGTTGGAGTTATATATCCTCCAAAAATGGTCCTCTCAAATGGAGAAATAATATAGGATGGGTTAGAATTCCTACCGAGAAAAAAGAAGAAGATAGTTGAGCTCAGTCATCCTACATGAATCCTGGAATGTTCTTTATGGGCTTTGTTATGTTTGATGTAATGGGCTTTATATAAAATATGATGTGGGTATTGTCTAGAAGTTACGGCCCCAACAAGGCCCGTTTTGCCCAAAAAAAAACTCGGTTTTGCATTTGGTTAGTTTTATGGCTCATCTCAATGAGAAGAATGCAAAAAGTAAAAAAAAAAAAAAAAAAATCAAACTAATCTTTTAAAAAAAAGACAAAAATAATACAAAGAAGCCTGTTTGTTTTGGATTATTTTGGTAACAATTTCTTTTTTACATTTCAATTTACTCTCAACGAGACTAATAAATATAATTCTCGAAAAATCGAAGTAAACTAACAATTTGCACTTATAATAAATTAAAGGTTAAGTGAATCTAAAGCTAAAATGGGAGTATTATTTTAGACCGGTCCCTCTTATTAGGCACACCGTTTTATGACCTAACACATGAGGGAAAGATGCCATGGTGATTGGTGGGCCAACATTACATGAATCAGATCCGTTGTTTCAAATTTCCCCTGTTCCTCTGTCGTAGGGGGGTTTGGACCGTTGGATCATACATAAATTTTTAAAACACAAAAGTAAATTCATTAGCCAACGGTCCAAACCCTCTTGTAACAGAGGAACAGAGGGTTTTGGAACAAGGGATCTGACACCAACATTACCTACAGCAAAGCCATTCATCTTCCCCGTGCTTTTACTTTTCCTCCTTTCGTAGGTACCCACTGTAATTTATGATGATGAAATCGTGCTTTTCTTTTCTTTTTTTCCCAATCCAATTATCATTTTGTAAGCTCCATTATTCCACTTTCTACAGCAAGCCACGGTCCCCGACACCTTAAATTATGCACCAAGAAAAGCAGGGCTAAGTCCAAAGATAAGTCAACACTTATTTTCTGTGTGAATTAATCTTTCTTGCTGCAAAATGGTGTGGTTTCACCAAATTCACATTTCGTGTTGAAATGGAGCCCATTAGTTTGTGGGCCTACTACAGTGTACAATGATTGAAACCATTTACGTTATAGATCTCGCCGACAACTTCAACTAAACCAAAAATCCAGCTGATCGGCACATTTATATTGGAAAAAATATAAATGTGTTGTTTTTCACACTGGATTTGAACTAATTGATGTGTGTTTTGTCAATATAAAGGTGTGCTGATCAGTATAGATCTGTATCCTATAAATATGATTTTTGGTGTGATTGAAGTACTTGATGAGATGCACTAACCTTAATGATTCCGATTATTGTTGTGGGTCCGTGATGGCCCATAAAAACCAAAATTGGAGAGCACTGGAGAGAACCCAAATCGGAGAGGATCCGGTTCCCTTTTCTATAGGTCTATAAAATTAGAAACCCATAGAAGTTGCTTAAAAGGAAAGACGTTTTCCAAAGTCGAAGTTGATCAAATTCTATCTTCGCTCGACCATGTCACAAGAACGATTTAGAACAAAGATAGTAGAGAAAGGGGTTTTCTACTAATGTGGCTTTTTTGGCTTTTCAAAACTTTCTTGGTTGATGTATGTGAGGAAAATGACATATCTCGTAAAGCGCGATAAATTAATAAGCCAAAAGTCTGTTAGTGGAACAGGGATTATCCCAATAGATTGGTACTTTATCCGCTAAAAATGCAAGAAGGGTGATCTGTAAGTGATTAGTATCAATTTTTTATAATGAGGCAAACTTGTGAAATTGTTGCAAACTTCTTCAAGGATGTATGATATTGAAACTTTATGTTGTTGACTAATAGTAGTCATTATTAGTTTGAAAATTAGGACTCTCTTTGTGGATTTGTTAGCAATATCCGCATCAAGTAATCTTTAATAGGTAAAGCATAAAAGAACGGACAACTAGCCTCAATTCTGAATTTTAAGGCCTATTTGGATGACGGAGATGAAGGTGAATTTGTGAATCAACCGGATATGTAATTCTTGTCCCACCCCAAATCAGGTCTTTGGCAACCCTTCTTCCCTTGATTCGAGTACTGTTGGCACTACAAATTCACCTTGAGGTGGATTTTCATGCGGAGCTTTACCCCTATCGTTACCAAATTTCGTTGGCTTTTGGTACGCTTTTGCCCCTCTAAATCCACCCTCCTTTTTCATGAATTGACCTGATCCATCAGTTGGGCTTTGGTTTTCAAAAATGAGTAAGTGCCGTCGCAAACCAAATCACCACCGAACTACTATTTCACTCCATTTCTTTTTCTTCAACCCGCTGCTTGGTCTTCGAAAATGAGGAAGTTAAATCCACCTCCCTAAATATATCTATGATTATGTGCGTGTAGATTATGTTTTTAGGATGTAATGTGTGAGAACCATAGCTTGGATTCGCCAACAATGATGCTCTCGGCCAAAATTCGAACGAGATAGCACTGAAAAATCACCTGTGGCCATTTGGTTGGACAGCCAGCTGTCCTACCAAATGGCCCACCAGCCCACTCATTTTGGGCTACACTATTTCGGTTCAGTCCACTTGGGCTACCCCATTGTTGAGTTACATTCACTTTCTATTTTTTTTTTTAATTAAATAATCATCCTTTTACTCGCTTGAAATTATAAATCATCCTAAATCTTTTTAGGAGTTATGTTTCCATCCCGAGATTCAAATAAACTCACTTTTGCCCTATATAAATATATATACTAGGAGATTAAAGACTAAAATGAATGTTTTCTGAAATAATCTAGAGAATGATTAAGTCCTGGGGGGGGGGGGGGGGGGGGGGGGGTGAGTAGGACTATAACTAAAAATTTAACCACTAATTAGCATAGCACATGCAATTACCCAATTTTCATTTAAACAATCACTAAAAGATATGCAATGATTAAGAAATTAAAGTAAAGAGACAAGACAAGGAGATTTACGTGGAAACTACTTAGGGTCTAAACACCCTAAGCACAAAACCACGGCTTAAAGGACTAAGCGTGACCAATTCTAAGAGACACATATGCTAAATCAGGCTTAAAGGACTAAGCGTGACCAATTCTAAGGAAACGCTATGAAAATCTGGTGGGAGAGTTGCCCACGCTAAGAAGGCGCAAAGGAGACGCTCCGAAAATCAGGTTGAAGAGCCTCCCACACTAAGGAGGCGCTCTTCCTATTGGATGAAGAGCCAATGAAGAGCCAGCCAACTCTTGGAGCGCTCGTGAAGGGCCAACCACGCTCCTTGGGCTCTTGGAGCGCGCGTGAAGCGCCAACCACACATAGGAAACGCTACCTACTGCTTGCTTAAGAGATTTTATGCCTCAGACAAAAAAAGTAAGTGTTCACTCTACTTACACAAAAATAATCAATCTCATGCCTTTAACTAAGTAAAAAAAAAAAAATGCTATGAAATGATAATGCAATCTAGATTAACCAAGGATTAAGCTAGACACAATTTCAAATAAATGCTAGCAAGAACCTAGATTAAACATGCAAGAAGTGAATACATGAAATGCATATGCAATGTATATACCTCTTGAACGACTGTGCATTCGACATGGCAATGGTCTTCTCAACGATTCATGATCAAGGGAGCGGAGTATCTAGATATTCTAAAAACCAAAAACACCTCCCAAACCCAAAGAGAAGAATTACAGACTCTAATGGTTTTCGACACACCCTGGAATCACCAATAAACCTAACAATCTCCCCGTTTGGTATTCCCGAGACAAAACCATTAAACAACAAAACAGTACATGGAAACAAATCCTAGCTAAGCTAAGAACCTTCAAAACTCAACCCAACTAGATACTAAAAGCTTCCAAGTAGAACTCTGAAATCCTGCAAGCACAAACTCATCCAACATTGGTGCAAATATCCAACATATGATCGTCACAATATAAATAGCGCAACGGAAGAATTAATTATCAATAAACTATCATGTGTGATGAGAAGCACTAAATAAAGCATCAAGATTTAAGCATAAACAAAATAAGATGCAAGCTCTCCCCACTTACTAACCAAATCCACTAACTAATCTCTCCCCCCTCTTTGTTACGGGAAGACAAAGGACAAGAAAAATCGGAAAAGAGCCAAACTTCAATAGAGCATAACCAAGCCTCAAAAGAAGACGAAAATAAGATAACCACCCAAGTACAATACTCCCCCTCAAACCAAGCTCACACAAGCAAGTTATGCAAACACAGAGGCTAACATAAAATTCATTAAAATGCTTTGCCAAAAAATGATATAGCACAGGAAAAACACATCGCGTGCACTTGTATGAAATGGACGGACAAGATGAAATAGGAAGCGATGTAGCGCAAACAAAGCATGCATGGGAACACTCAGTGGCATTGGTGCTAGAAGCACACAATAATAGGAGTAATACCTTGCTAGCATGTGAAAAGAAATTAAATCCATACAGTGCAAATGGTGCATGTGAAAGAACAAGCTAATGTCAACGTGTCATCAGCGCAAATGATGGAATGAGCAAGCCACCCATCTGATCCCTCTGTGGCACATACACAGCGCAAAAAAGATTGCTGAGGTCAGCAATGCTGGCAGCGCAACCAGGGCACATGTGCACAAAATAACATAGCAATGCTGGCGGCGCCAACATAGCGCGCGACAAGTTCAGAGATTGGGAACTCAAACAGGAAGGGAAAAACAATACCAAGGGCTGTAGCACATCCAAAGCGTGTTGCAAGTTCAGAAAATGAGAAGCACAGGGCACTTGGAAAACAGCGAAAAAAAGTTTTAAGGCACAAACCAAGACTCCAAACACATAGAAATTTTTTTGAAAAACAAAGTAGGCCAAATAACATTTTAAAACAGATTCCTCCCAAGAACCAAAAATTAAGACTCCCCCTTAGACACCCAACACAATAAATTTTATTTTAAATTATGTATGAAGGTTAATTTTGGAAATCTATGCACATTTTCTACCTCACTTGTTATACATGACTAGTCAGGTAGAAAATAGACGATCAACTTTATAGAATGGAGGGAGTTAAAAGATTAGGATTTACACTTATATTTTACACTTATATTTTCCATAATAACAAGGGCCTATTAACTAGTTGAATCAAGACAAGCTTTAGAATGTTCAGGTTTGTTCATTAAGTTTTTAGGATTCAAGAGGGAGAGAGTGTTGTGCAGCCCCACAGCGCGGCCGCGCCGACATTTGTCTGACGATCGGAGACGTTCATCGCATACTACAAGAATACCAAAAATCAACTCGATTGGATATTGTTAAGTGCCTCATTGGAACACAAATAACTTGAAAAAGAATGGGTTAAGTGGTTTTGATCCAGTGTTCGAGATTTGTGTTCCATTTCTTTTCAAGGTATTTGTGTTCGATGACGCACTTAACGATATCCGATCAGGTTAATTTTTGGTAAACTTGTAGTACTCGATGAACTCTACGCGATGAACGTCTCCGATCGTCGAAACAATACTTACGTGGCTGTGCCGTAGGTGCACAACACGCTGCGTAGCATAAGGCTGCGTACCCCTCATTCCATGTTTTTAGCTAACTCAAGTTGAGCTTGCTCAGGCTTGATTTTAACTCAAGATTGTTCAAGAGCCTTAACGAGCTAAAAACATCATGTATTTAGGCTCTTATGCGATTGATAAAAGAAAAACCTCTTATGCGGAACTGAAAATGGTATTATTATTATGTACTTTAACAACTTCATACATATATAAAACTATAAAAACATATACATATATAAGTTTATAGTACTTGTAAATTAAATATTATATAGTGTACATATATAACTTATGACGTATACAATCTATATATACTTATTCAAGTTTATAAGTGAAATTCTCATGATAAATATATCCAAAGTTCGTGAGCCTAATTGAGCCGAATACGAGTTCAAGTTCTTTATTAATCGAACCTTAAATTGAGGTTCAAGTTCTGTTCGTTTAATTGATGAATCAAACTCCAACAAGCTTTTAGCGATCGAGTTTCGAACAATTCACGAGGCTAGGTTTATTTGCAGACCTAAGATTCGAAGAAAATATAAGTAAATGTATTTTTTAGAGTTGTTGCTTGGACTGCCATTTTGGAGGCCATGATTTTGTGCCGTCTGATTTTGTCTATGCCTTTTGCAATCACTACTGATTGTTGGGCTGGTTAACCCAGTTTTCAGAAAGTTATGCATCTGGATTACCATACCCATATAATGAATATTGATGCTGCTGCTGCTAATTTCTCTTTTCCCAGAATTGGGTCATTACTCCCCTCGGACGTTTTCCATGATAATTATTGATGCTGCTTGTAAACCCTGAATATTTGTTTGCTTGGAAGCTGCTAGTGCTGTTGGATATTTTATGGCTTGATGCAATATTTGAAGGGGTGATTGTTTATTGTTGCTGCACTATACCATGGACATTTGTTGATTTGGATTCTGTTGGTGCTGACAGCTGAATGATGTTGCCCCATTTTAGTTGGATAATGATCTGCTGCTGCTAGTGCTATTTGGTGGTGCTATTGCGAATGGAGTTTAATTAGTGATATTCCCAGACCTTATCATCCCAAATCCATGAAAGCTTGCTGGAATGCTATGGTATCAAAAATTTCATCTCAATGAAAGCTGCATTGGGGACCTTGGAGCTTTGGTTGCTGAATTTCCTTGCTGTGGATCTAGTCATATTGAAGGTTGTGTTTCATCTTCTAATGTTATTGTTTAAGGCAGAGGGTAACTTCTGGGGGGTATCTAAGCCGTATTTGGATCCATGTGGCCGTGTTTGGTTTTTTTAAGGGCTGATTCTACATATTTAAAGAAGAAGCTTTTTTGGGAATTGTAGACACCCCAATCTGAATCTACGGAATTCCATGACTTCCCCAAGGATGAAAAATGCCTAAAGAGAGCATGCAAGGCTTGATTAAGGACTTGAAACCCTTCATATACCCTTCAAAGAACCCACCAAAACACTTCTGGAACCCTACAAAATAACCCGGGACCAACAAATGCATGCACCTTGATTACCTCTTAGGCACCTGGATGGCCCTATTGTGGGCGCCCTAATAGAGTCCAGGCGCCTGGATTGACGAATTCCAGGCGCCCATATTTGATCCAGGCGCCTGGATTGGACCAATATGGACGCCTGGACCATGACCCAGGTTGAGTGTAACTTGAGCTCATTGTGGGCGGGAATGTGATTTTCTGAAGATTGTGTGCAGATTCAGTTAGGGGGAGCGTGAGGAGAATGATGGCACTACTATTGAACCCCTCCCTCAACTCCTAAGGGTTCAAGTGACCCCTTTTGGCCCCCCATTTTGCCTATTTATACTCTTCTTCTCCACCATTTGGAGGGGGCTGAATCACATTCACATACTCTACTGTTATGCTGCCATTTTTCCTCCAGAAATAGAGTTCCTGTTAATACACTCTCCTAACCTCTCTCATTTCTTCCCCAAAAGCCCATCCTTGCACCACTTACATCATCTACATTTCATCTACCTCACTCAAACCCCATTCTCTAACCATATTAGTCTAGAAGATATCAGTCCAGTAGCTATATTACACCCAATCCATCCAAAAATCTCATCCAAGTCTTTATATCAAGCTTTTAAAGGTAGTTCTACTACCAAAATGTTCAAATAGGCCCTGAGGGGACCCTATCAAGTTCTTGCCAGTTCCATATACTGGTGGAGAGCTTGAATGGGATACAAATTTCATTTCATGAAGGATCAAAATTGGTATTTGCATGGGATATGGGCGCCTGGATCAGAGTCTTGCAGGCGCTTGTACCTAATCCAGGCGCTTGGATCCTGTCCTTGCAGGCGCCTGGACTTCGTTTATGCTGTTTTTATTTTCTGTTTTCTTAATTTATTTCGTTGATTACCTGATACATCATTAGTCATCTGTCTCTGTTGTGGTATTTAAGATATTCCATGAACTAAATCCATCTCTACGTTTCATTTCTTAAATATAGATATGTGGGAAATTTATCATGTCTAAATGAGAGCATCAGATTAGCTTAACATGTTGCATTTTAGTCATTAGTGCTTTAAAATCAATATTTCATAAATGCATATCATATTACTAAATCAATCTTGTAATTCATATCTTTCATATCAGTCTATAATATTACAGTTTTCGTGCATGGATGAGCTAGTAAAACTGCATTTGTTGTTGTTTGTGAGATTCGGAAGAGGCGAAAGTTGGGCTTGGTTTGCATTCCAGGCGCCCATATTGGGGCCATCCAGGCACCTGAAGTCATTCCAGGCGCCTGCATTGTCTTTTTCTGGGTGTTCAAGGTGTTTTCCGGGTGTGGTTCATCCAATGTTTGTGGCTAAGTTTTGATACCTTTCTGTACAGTTTGGGCAGAATCCATCGTAGTTCAAGTGTTCTATACATCATATTCCGTCATTCATATCACAAGCACGGGCATCCACCTCTATTTTATTAATCTTCTTTGTGTATTTGTGTGTTCAAATTTACCATTGTTTTTAATTACCATGTTCAGCAAACATGGTAAAAAATGACGACGCATGCGGCACATATTTTTTACCATGTTTTTTTTTTTATAGGCATACTATATTTTTTACCATGTTCTGTTTATTTTACCATTTTTGAACATATGTTTTTATTTTAACCATGATTCTACGAAAATGAAGGATGAACTTGTGGCTTTTTGAATTGGGATGGCTTTTTTTTTTTGTTTCAAATTTCATCCATTTAAAATGAAAACCAAATCAATGGGATTTGGTTATTTTGAATGTTTGAAATTTTTGAAGATATATATCCAATCCCACTAATTTAGTAATACAATATACGCAAACATATAGATATCTTATTAAAAGGGTAAGATAGGTAATTTACACTCTGAGAGGATGAAAAAATAACTATTCAAAATGACCGGGATGAAAAGTTACATTGGGTGGCAAAAGAGGATGATTATTTAATTACCTCTTTAAAAAACATATTGTAATTGCCTTTGTTCATGGTAACCTTGGGTCTAACCTGATGATTTGTATTACCCTTAGAAGCGTGAGTTCTAAGATTCAACTCCAATTAAAAATAGGTTAGCCAAAAATTGCCAATGTTTATCATGAGTGTGGTAAACTGGTAATGGCAAAAGTCGCGAGGATAATTCGGTCATTTCACTAGGTAACATCTTTAATTCGACTACCATAATGTGCTATTAATTTTTTGATCACCAACCATAATGTACTAGGCTACTAGCTCTCCCAAGGAGAATCAGTCCAAACGGTCTAGAAAGCAACAAAATCCATTAAAAAATCTGAAAAACACAAACAAGACTGAAAGACGGATCGTGATAGGGGTGCAGAAGATTGGGACCAGAAAATGTACCGATCTGCTTGGGGGACCCACTTTTGGGTCTCACACGAGCGATCCGAACCGTTCATTACTCTTAAAAACAATTTCCGAGGGCCCCCACAAAATTTCAGCTCAATCGGACGGTTAAAAGTGTGTAAACCAAAGTCCCACCGTTTCAAGCAAAATTCCCTCGAAAATTGTTTTTAAGAGTAATGAATGGTTCGGATCGCTTGTGTGGGACCCAAAAGTGGGTCCCCAAGTAGATCGGTACATTTTTTGGTCCCAATCTTCTGTACGCGTAGGATTATCCCCGAAAGACGGCCCCGGCGTGCCCCTCTCTCTGTCTTTGATCTCTCAGTTAGGATAGCGATGAGAGGGAGAGAGGACAGAGACATGCAATTTCAAGCAGCCCCCCAAAACTAATAGTACTATACTACTAGTACTCATCAAAAAGCACGCACACTTGGACATGCTCATTGGTAAAGTTAAAACTCTCTCTTTTCTTTTCTTTTTCAACTTTTAATTTTTTTTTCTTTTGGTAAATCGGAATATTTTCAAGTTGTCATGTGCTTATGTAGTAGTATCTCTTTTACTCGAAAACTATACTGGTTATCCAATCATCATTACAACCTGTAAAATCTGTGATCCGTGGTTCCCTTGATGCTTGACACCGGAGTTCATTCAATCATTCTCAACCACGAGGTGGAGTCATAGAAAAAAGAGATAAAGGGGTGTGCAGGATTCATTGACCTCTTAGAATACCCTGTTCTTGGCAAGTCTTTCTAGCTTTAAGGCTGTTTTAAGAAATTCTCAGAATTGGGTAATTTATAGAACACCCATTTCTATTTGTAGCTGCTTGTGATTTGTAAAGTAGCATCCTTTGATGGGTTTCTTTTGTTTGTTAGTAGTTAGATAAGGAGGAACCAAACAATCTTTCTATTAGTTCATTGGATTTCTGTTTTTAGTTTTAAACTTCAAAATCTTTCCTTTTGTGCATTTCTGGAATTTATTGAATTGAGCTGGGGAAGGCTTCTGGTTTCAACTATCAGAGTTCTTGAAATTTCACCTTCTTCTTACTTTTCTGGGACACAGATTTGCTGGTGTAAAAAATTTTGGGGATTTCTTGCAATCCTTTGGATCCACTTTCCTGTTACTGTTGTAAATGCCAAATCGTGACCAAATTGGGTTTTAAGTTCTTGATGATATGGCTGAGATTAGACTCACAAGGTTAGAGAAGGGTCAAACCAAGATCAGAAATGTTCCAATTGCCGTGACCCCAGAAGGGTTCTGGTGCTGCCCTTCTCCTGTTGTGTTTCAGAAAAACGTCAAAACCCCAAATCCTTTGAACAAGCCCAAATCATCCCCTTCTGCACCCAACACCTCCTCTCAAAAGAAACATAGCCCATCAACTGAGAAAAAGCCGGTATCTACCCCATCACGGCCGGGAGTTGTTTCCGATGAACAAAGAATTTCCGGGTCTGATACACCTGTTGATGTTGCCCCAGTAGTTAGTGAGAGAACGCCGCGACCCAAGAGTGAAAATTTGCCAAGGAAGGTGTCGATTGAGTTCGGTGAACATGGAACTGGTGATATGAAGGTAGTTTTGTTTGGAAAGCAGGGGTTTGCTGTGAGGATGAGCGTTCACAGGAGTGTTCTTGTGGAAAGCAGCACTTTTTTCGCGGAGAAATTGTCCGACGAACTGCCTGGTTTGCCGTGTGTTGAAATTGATGACTGCGAGGATGTAGAAATATACGTTGAGACTGTGGGATTAATGTATTGCAAAGAATTGAAGCAGCGGCTGATTAAGCAAAATGTTTCGCGGGTTCTGCGTATTCTCAAGGTAATTCTGAGAATCATGCGATGAATTTCTCTTTCCTCTGTTTGCATTGGTTAATAGATATCATAGTAGTATATCAATCTTCGACTAGTATGTTTTGATCTTCAACTATACGGGAATAGCTTCTTGAGTGTATTTGCTGTAGAGGTGTTCCGCACAATATCAACTCGTGTATTGCAACGGATTTATTAAACATCACGACGTACTAAAATTTGATACTTTGACAACAAGGACCTATTCGGTGGCCGTTCGATGAGTGTGTTTGCACTTCCCATAGCAGTCGATTGTTCGCATTTTTCTATGGCCGGAGAGCATGAATCCCCAAAATGGTGTGATTGTCACATTTATCCATTAACTCTACCAAAACTAACATGGTTATAATTTATAACAATCGCTACCTCCAATTCGGAATAACTTAAATATAGGACCAAATTTCCAATTTTACGACCAATCCCATCATGCCAGATGTTTACCAATGCCCTTCGTCATGCCAGATGTTTTGTGTAGTTGTAAAATATCCGACAACACATTGCTTGGATATGAAACCAATCTATTGTCGAAATAGCAAGCATTTGGCTGACTTTTACAGCCTTTACCGATAGCTAATGTCTAATGATGTATAATAGTGAAGATCATTATCCAATGAATCATTTTGGTGAATCATAGTAGTAAAATGTTTACGAATTGTGTTGTTTAGATTCTAGTAATAGAAGGATTTGCTATAAAAATGTTTGATTTCATATTTCAGGTCAGGAGGTAATTAACGACCCATGCCATTTCCCTGACCTGTTTGGTTTTAGATGTTCCGAGAAAAATATAGATGAGATGAGGATCCATCATCTCAAACTAATTCGAAGTATCCCCCAAACAGGAGAAGGCCACAAGGGTTTCTGCAAGAATGTTTCAGTTATTTGTCTGTGATTTTTCAGTTTTTTCTTTCTCTGTCATTTGAAATACATAGAGGTAATGGGATCTTTAAGCTATCAACCTATACTTCTTACTGGGCAATCTATTGTTGAAAACCTTAGCTACCAATCTTATGGTGGAAGGAGTTTTGCCAAGGGATGAATCCTTTTGAGAAATAAGTTAGAGTGACAATTAATGAACAATCTTGCATAAAGAGTTGTGGCCTTCTGCTGTTGTGGTTTCTTGCCCTCAATTGGATGTAACATGTTTATCAGGCAAAAAAATTACCGACATCCAATTGAATTTGAACTTCTTGATTTTTCCCTTTAGTATTCTTACGACTCTTATCACCAAATAGGCTTAGAACTGACCGTGGAGGGAGTTACCAATTTAGGGTTCAGCTTTCATAAACATTTTGATGGCCCCTTTTCAAGTGTTTGTGTAGTACTTATTTGGTCTAATTGAGTTTGATTTACAGCACGTTTCTGGTACGGTCAAGGAAAATGCTGCCATAGAATTTGTCAACAGTGGTACAAGGATATGAACATGGGCTTGTTCCCCAACATGAGGTTCTTTGCTGTTGCTGGTGTTTGGTTGGAAGTTACTCTTGTTTTTTGTTCCTTTATGTTTTTAGATTAGATTCTTACCCTCAAAGCTCAAACCAACAAATAAAACCCCCTCCCTTTCGTGGTAGGCCTTTCAATTAGCTTAATATTGATGTATTTGCTTGTGTGATATAGCTATGCACACATAAACGTACATAATTTTGTGCACTGAAAGGCATTGCATTCTGCAGGTTGCAGAACAGCTTGGATTCAACTCATGCATACAGTCATGTTTGGATTACTTGGAAGCAGCCCCTTGGGTCGGTGATGAAGAAGAGGATAAGGTGGTTTCTTCTGTCCTCCGCCTTCAGGGAGAAGGTATTGGGGTTACCCCCGTATTAAAACGAGTCTCTTCCCATACTTCGAACCCCCCTAAAGACACGATTTCCCACATATTGGAACTGGTACTCAAGAGCAATGAGGAGAGAGGCCGACGGGAGATGAAAACCGTAGTCCTCAAGCTTCTTAGGGAGAATAACACTGTTACAACCTCATCAGGCTTGGCTGACATTTGCAACCAAACAATTTACACCTCTTGTAGAAACTGCATGAATTCCCTGTTATCGTCATTCAGACAAGCCGCCGGTCCGGAGTTTACAGAAAAAGTATTAGAAACCAAAGACCCTATAGCGAAGCAAATGGGTTTAGAAGCAGATAACCTCTCGTGGCTGCTTGAGATTTTAGCTGAGACACAAGCGGCAGATGAGTTTGCGGTAATGTGGGCCAGCCAACAAGAATTGGCGTCGCTTCATGCTAAAATTCCAATTATGTCTCGCCACAGAGTTAGCTGCATCACGGCGAGGTTGTTTGTAGGAATAGGAAAGGGTGAGTTGCTCCCATGTAAGGAAACGCGCCAGTTGTTGCTGCAAACTTGGTTGCAGCCCCTGATGGACGATTACAGCTGGTTGCAACACGGGTGCAGGTCATTTGAACGGAAGGTTGTGGAGGAAGGGATTGGACAGACGATCCTCACGCTGCCTATGGACGACCAGCAGAGTATCTTGCTTGATTGGTTGGGCAGGTTTTTGAAGGCCGGTGATAATTGCCCAAATCTTCAGAGAGCGTTTGAGGTGTGGTGGCGGAGGACTTTTGTTAGGCCTTATGTTGATGGAGGGAATGTACCCATGTCGGAAAGTTCAACTTCAACGACATCAAGGGAGTAGGCCGTAGAAGGAGCGAAGTGTATTAAGGTACGTGTTTAACTGCTTGCTGAATGTGGACTGACGGCTTTCTTGTGGTAGCGATTTCTGACCGGAATGTAAGATCAAGATCTTAGTTTCACTGAAGCTCAATTTGGTTCATGATGTACCACTGTTATATTATGAAGTAGAGAGATTGCTCGTTTCCTAAATGAAATTAGGTATTCGAAGAACTTTGTTTCCTATTTTTGTTGCCATTAAATAGGTTTAAGCAGCTTTTGCGTGTGATTCAATTCTTGCTTCAAATTTTCGGTCTTTCAATAACATTTTGCACTGATAATTGTATATCCAATTTTATTTCACTGTTTCTTTTTAAATATGCAACTCAATGGATTATGAAGTTCTGGAATTCAAAGTTTGCCAGGACGTATATTCAGAAAACCATTCGTGTCAATGAAATTGAGGCAATCAAAACACCAACTTCCCAGATTTGAGCAACATGCGGACAATCTGTCCTGCCTACAGATTGATCCAGATCCACGCCAACCCACGCATCATGCAATCCGATCAACCGGCACTTGGTTAACTCATCCATTAATTTCTTAGCTTTACTTTAGTGTGTTCTCTTATTTCAAATAAACATGCAACCATATCATGTAATGCTAGCTAGATGTTTTCCTCGAGCAGGAAAATCTGGGTTGTCAATTTTATTTCGAACTTTATGTTTTATCTGGGTGAATGTTGAGTTGCAAATTTATAAATTTCAAAGTGTTGCATTTCCATTTGTCGCCTGCAGGCTGCAGAATCCCCCGCCGGCTGTTTTCATGGTTTTCGTAAGGTTTATGAATTTGTTGGAAATTAAAAAACTGATTACCGAAGCTCTCTTAATGAGAAACACATAATATCAGATCCGAAAATGGCTTTTAATTAGTTGGGACGAGTTAGAGATCTCTTAACATATTTTCTCGGCTCCGTCGATAGTCACTGTTTTGTTCTGCTAAGAATTGTGTTTTTCTTCTGTTCAAAAAAAAAAAAAAGAATTGTGTTTTTCTTTTCTATTTAACAGATTGGAAAAAAGAAATGCTACCCTAAAATATTATTTTTACATGAAATAATTTATATATTTCGTTACGTCCTTATTAGGGTATCTTATTCCATTAACTTTGAAGGTGAATACCACACTTATTTAAATTTGAACTCCCCAACAAAGGCTAAGGGAGGTTGAGAGGTTGAGAGAGAGAGAGACACCCTTCCCCACTTCTTTTTTCCCCATGATTCTCTTCCTGCACTCTCCTTTCAATCCCCTACACTTTCCAGACTCTTTCGTCTCCGTCCTCCATGATTGTGAAATGGTTGACACTATCTCTTTAGGGAGGGGAGATATCTCACTTTCCTCATCGTTTTTGGACTCAAGGCCCAGATCTAAGGGAATCAGCTCTAGGTTTTCGGCCTTCAGATCCGATCATCTCATATCCCACAAGATAATCAGTAATAGTCCTAGTTCCATGGAACTACGTAACCCTAAAGTGATTAGGATACCTACGGTTATTGGACCCGATAGGTGCCAAACAATCCACTCCCCTCGGTCCAAGTGAACTAATCCTAATGGTATTCTACATTGTATGCCTATAGTAACACACCTCCATCCTCCTATTATGGTATGATTCTCTCTTTACGGAGAAATCGTAGCACTTGTTTTTATCTATTTTCTATAAATCGACTGACTTAGGCATCAGAGAGATGTTAGTTGACATTACACGACACCCTTAGTTTTTGTACAGGTTAGGCAATCCGAGGGCGCTCAAAATGGTATCATCAGCATGCATCATAAGTAGAATGAAAGGTTTTTGAAACACTTTCTCCACCTCAAAGTGACGAATCAGGGGAGGTGATGTGTGCCGTGTTGTGAGGCAAAACGACGTAGTTTTGCTCATTTTCTTGGTACACTTCCAAAGCCTTGTTTGGAGAGTTAATTTTGGGTTCAATTTTAGGGTTCACTTTTAGGGGATTTAGGCTCTTTGGAGTAGGGGTATAGTGGTTTTAGGCACTTCGGGTTTAGGCATTTTGGGTTTAGGGTTTAGGCACTTTGAGTTTGGCACTTTGTAGTGATTTTTTTCTTCCTCCAAACAAGGCCCTTGGAAGCTTCAAAGGTGTGCCCAGAACTACATCGTTTTACTGCACAATACGGCGCACATCACCTACCGCACAACACCCACCCCGGAGACGATGAGCTATGAGTAAACTCGTATATAGGCAAGTGGGCCTGTATGTTTTAACTCTTGCCATTGTGTTTAGTCCCCATTGTATCTGCAGAAGATTGGGTCCCAGCCCCAGAAAAAATCAAGATCGTACTCTTTCTTTGAGAAATCCCACTGCCTCTAAAATTTAACTCTAGTTTCCATCTTACCATATTACTATTTTGTGGTAGAAAGATGAATACCATTAACAAAAACATGATAGGTCCGGGGTATTGCAGCCCTATAGAATCATTGAGTATTTGAGTTACTTTGAGAATTGAGATAGTAGAATTCGGAGGAGAATTAATTTTTACCATAATTCACGGGGCAATAGAATGAAAGTTTTCATTATAAATGAAAATTTTATTTGTGTAATACTAAAATCATGAGATGATAAAGTTTTTGCTCCTCATTCCCTTTTAATCTTTATATTGTTCAAAGATTAATAAAGTTTTTTGCCTTTCAAAGAAAAAAAATCATGAGATGATCTTCATCTTCCCTGTACATATCATTTTCGTTCCACTATTTATGAAAGGTGGATGAATTAAGATTATTCCACGATTTGAGTTCCCCCACAAATTCAAAAAGCCCATACAATTCCATTATTTTAGGAAAGCATGTAGGACAAGCACATATACTTATATGCATGTGCAAGCCCTTTAATCTTTATGAATTCCCTAATTAGTGGTAAAGAATAGTAATGCAATCCCTTTAACTTTTGCTTTTCTTCATTGTGTTGTTGGTATTTACTCAGCAGTGTGTTATTGCTTGGTGGCTTCTGCCGTAGCCCAGATTTGCTGAATGTTGTATCACGGCCTCCAAGTTTCAGACAGAATGTTGTCCATTGCTGTGTTGTATCATGTTGATCTTGATTGGTTCATTACAGGTTCCTAGCTTTGGGGGCAGGGGCGGAGCCAGAACTAAATGTCAGTGGGGTCAAATTCTTAAAGCAGAATAATAGAACAAAAAAAAAACACCACAATGGGAAATAGAAATGAGTTAAAAGTAGATATCTATTAGTAACATATAATTTCATTTACAATTGATCCCTCAAAAGATGCACTGAAATGCCAAACAAAAAGTAGCTTACATATGTAACCTATAACCGTGTCCACAACCGACCACAAAAAGCTACACTTGAATACCAACAAAAAGTAGCTAAGCAGATATCAATTTAAGACCTATAACAGCGTTTACAAGTGACCCTGGCGATTTTTCATATTTTGAAATCGTAGCATAATAGCCGCATTTGGGATACTATTAAAAATCTCCCTCTCAATATACACAATCAAGCTATCATGCAACCATTGATCACCCATTCGGTTATGAAGTCAATTCTTCACAATCTTTATGGTAGAAAATGCTCTTTCTACTGTAGCTATCCCAACAGGTAAAACTAGAGCCAAAGTCAAAAGCCTGAAAACCAATGGATACCCTATATCTTTTCGGGTCTCAACCATCTTTCGAGAAACATCACCAATTCCTTTCAAGTTTGAAAACTCGACATTAGCCGCACGTCAATGATGAAATTTTCAAATTGATCCGAAAGTGCCAAAAGCTCAGTACCGGAGAAGTCTTTAGGATAAAATTCGGCCAAGCGGTTCAACTTTTATTTGTTAGAACTTGCAAATGAGTTGAATGGACTTAGACATGCAACACAAAGAAGAAACTCAGTGTTTACCTCATTAAAGCGATTATTAAGCTCTTAGAGTTGCATATCTACGACAATAGATTAGCTGTTAAACGAGAGAGCAGGGGGAGATTCGTGCCATAGTGAGGAGATTACCAGTTAAACGAGAGAGAGGGGGGAGAGCCAAAGTCCAGAGAGGAGAGGTTTCGTCCTGTTCGAATGGGGAAAAAACCCAAATTTTTGCTGCCTCTGGACTAGTTCTGTTTTTGGCCCTGGAGATTGGTGAGACTTAGAGTTAGAGAAAAAAAATGATTGGGTGTGGTAAGAAGGGCAAGTAGTGGTGAAGAGAATTAGAGATTTACAAGGAAAATTATTTGGTATGGTCAATGGTAAGGAGGGCAAGTAGTTGGGCAAAAAATACCATGTACAAGGGGCAAAAATACAAAATTCTAAGAAATATTATACCTATTCTATTAAAATTTGACACCTTAGTGGGGTCAAGTGACCCCGCTTGACCCCCTTGACTCCGCCCCTGTTTGGGGGGATGTCCCTTAGCGCTATTTGACTCCCTTAGGGAGGGGGTTGTCCTCCCATGTTATGTTCCACTGCTCATGCTACTATCATTTTGTTGCTGTGTTGTAACTTGAAGCTGTCTGCTTTTGCAAGTAATCAGTCAAGTACCAAGCTCCAAGTTCCTGGGATATTGAAGGTCCCAAGCATCCCATGCTCACACTGTCGGTCCAGAATGGTCCATCCATGGATCAGATTTCATAGTTTTGTAGTCTAGATTGGCTATGCTTAGTTTATGTTTTTTTTTTTTTTGGATCAGTCATGCTTAGTTTATATTCACCTTGTCATCTTTTCCTTTGTAGCCATCTTGGCCTTCCCTATTGTATTTCTTTTTTTCTTTTATTTTCTGTTTGCTTTGTTTTGTCCTCCCTGGTGTATGCCCCTTGTAGGCTATATATCCGTTTAGCCTCTTTTATTTTCAAGCTTATTTACCTAAAAAAAAAAATAGTAATGCAATCTGAATAAGTTAGGAGACACTAATATACGGACATATATATATATACAGATATCATAATAAAAGGGTAAGAAAAGTAAATCAATGTCAAAAAGATGAAAATATAATTAACCTGGACAAACGACTTTTAAAGGTTATTAATTGTCACACCCTCTAAATTGATATCCGCATCTTTTTTTTTATGTCTTTTAGTAAAACTTTTACACATAAAAATTCTACTAAAAGACAAAAAAAAGGTTGAGGATATCAATTTGGAGGGTGTGAAAATCACTCCCCCTTTTAAAATGACATTTTTTTAATGACCAAGTAAAATGACATTTTAGTACTTCGGATAAACTGACTTTGTATTTTTGACATGGGCAAGCAAGACAAAATATATGGTATGACAGAGAAAGCCTTGGAACGCTGCAACCCAATACTCACAAAGCCTGGCCCAGATGTTATAAATCATGGGTCAGACAAGCCCACCTAAACAACAAGTTTGTTTTTGTTTTTTTCTAAGGCAAAAGAAATTTTTATTAATCTTTTAAAAGACAACAAAGATTAAAAGAAACATGGGCAAACGAAGCAATCCGAGACCCAAGAAAGATGTTGGTAAAGTATCAACAAAAGAAAAAGAACTGCTCAACACACTACAACACCACCGAAGAAGAAACAACTCAAAGCCCAAGACCTAGCAAAACCGCAACAACAAAGAGCAAACAAAGGGCAAAGCACCGAGCAAACTAATAACCGGCAAAATAGACCCAACCCAAGAAGCAAAAACTGAAACGAAAGCCAGTGAGAACAACCCCAGAAAGCTCCCACAGAAAGACAAAGAGCAAAGCACCAAGCAAGTTAACATTTAGATCTGTTTGCAGCAAACACTTAAATGTGGGTTCTACACATTGCTTGGTTCAAAGGCCCGAGAAAATTTTCAATCCCAAGCCAATACCACGTGGCCGTATCCGCCGTGTATCTTGGCCGGCAAGAGTATATTTAAAATCCGGACAGTACCACGTAAGGGCATCTCTAGTGCACAACCTAAAAGAGTTCCCTAAAGTGCCCTAAACTAGTTAGCTAAGAAAAACTCAAAAAATGGTCTCTAGTGCACAAAAATTGACTCCTTAAAATCCTAGGTGGCACCCCTCACTACCTAAAGTGCCCTAAAAGTGACTACCTAAATTTGGGGAGAGACTTAAGGAGAGAGAAATAGGAGAGAGATAGAGAGAAGGGAAGGAGGGGAGAATTTTGTGGGACCACTTGGCACCCCTGACCACTTAAATGGGTCCCACTCTAAAAGATAATAAACATTTCAGGGAGCTCCATTAAAGTGCATTTCTCCTTAGCTAGCTAACTACTTCCTCCGTCCCATTTTGTTTGTCATTTTTAGTAGACCGTGTCCGATTTCAATTGCTTATATCTTTTAATATGAATTTCAAAAAATATTCAATATGGATCTCGTTTGATAGTTCTCGATGAGTTTTATTATACGAAGTTTTCAAAATCATGAAAGACATTACGGATTAAAAGTTATAAGGGTTTGACCGATGACACGAGATCGATCTTCGAAAATTGACAAACAAAATGGGACGGAGGGAGTAAGTTTTTATCACACAAAATAGGGTCCTATGCACATGTGCTTAGGTATATACTTTAGCAAACATTTTTTAGGTAGTGTACTAAACATGCTCTAAAGCGCCATTTCTCCCCTGGAACAATGCTTCAGCATCATAAAATAATACTATCTCCTTTAAAGACTAGGCAACCAATTTTTTCTTTTTTCTGGATAAGGAAAAGACGGTACGGAATCGAATAAAAGAAAAAGAATAAAAAAATCAGAAAATAAAGTACAACTACCAGTTGGTTTTATTGGATTACTGGTTATGTTGTTTTTATAAATTTACAAAAATGTATATGAGATTTATTATCAAGTGCTTTAAGACTTTGTAAATAAGACTAGTCTTCTCTTTTCAATAATTAATCAATTTTTTTTATTTCTTTTTAATTTTTTTTTCCGATTTGTCTTAATTAGTAAGACAAATTTGGAAAATTAAAATTATGACAAAATGTTTTGAATAATTTGGAAGGACACATTGAGTTTTATTTAATTTGTAAATCTTTATTATAAATTTATCTAACTTTGATACTTCTGTTTAATGTTTTGGTACTTTTTTTTAAATTTTTAAATTTTTAAATTTTTAAATTTTTAAATTTTTGATACTTTTTTTAAAATTTTAAAATTGTAAATTTTTAACTTTGATACTTCTGTTTAATTTGTAAATTTTTGATACTTCTGTTTATCTAACTTTGTATTTCTGTTTAATGTTTTGTTAATTTTTTTGATACTTTTTTTTTTAATCAAGTCGTTCAGATAATGCCAAAATGTCAGTTTTTTTTTTTTTTTTTGAAAAAAAAGTTCACTAACCACGAAAATAAGATATTATAATCTCTCCCTGTCTCTTATTATGCAACTTTTATATTGGAAAAAAGTTTACTGCCACATTACATCCAAATTTTTGCAGGTATAAAATGCATTAAATTTTTTTTCTTCCCTACGCAAATTTAAGAAATTATTTATAAACACATCCATAGGAGAGTTCGGTTTGATACACAAGCAATCGTGCGTGGAGGGACCCTAAATGACATTTTACATGTTTGTAATTTTCATCCAGATTTTATCACATCTTAATTTGTTGACACGATGCTAGGAGTATGTACTCCGTAATTTAGTAATGCAGAGTAAATAAGACGAATGCGATGAAAAATTCAGTGAGTAATTACCTATTTCCCTTGTATGTTCTTTCTTCTGAATCGAAGATCCAAACTCAAGATGATCAGCATCATGAAAACCTCATATTAATTTTTTTTTTATTTTTCATTTTCTATTGTTTATGTGGACATTCGAATTTGCTTGACTTCCCGGACATGAAATTTTTTCATAAACCTGTCTAATCAGATCGATGCTTCAATAAGAAAGGAATTGATGTGATGCATTTGAAAATGATTTTGGTTGTTAGTTGATAGTTGATACCCACCACACATAAAATTAAAAATTGTAAAAACAGGAACAATATATTATAACAGAAATGCTATGCACAAGGAAGCTTATACCGAAACTTATACAGAATGTGAGCAATGTGAGAACATGAAGTCGTGTTTTCCAAACACGTTTTTAAAAAAACATTCACATTCTGTCTATATGGTTTGGTGTAAGCTTTCTTGTGCATATATAATATTTCTGATATTTTAAACCAGAAGAGGGATAATCTCAGCTTAAAAATGCACTACCATCTTTTTAACCTCAATTTTAATAGACCGATTAAGCCTCTTACATCAAACAAAGTAAATTTGCCAATTCCAAATATGATTATATGTTAATTACTTCTCAACTAATTCTCAATTGGGACGTTAGTCGGTAAACTGTTATTGTTACTTTGGTTACAATTTGGGTTTGAAGTTACTGTCATTGTAGCAGTAATTATAACTAACCTACCAAGCATGATATATATCTCGGTAAATATATACTTGTAGCGGTGAAGTCAGGATTTGAAGTCGGGAGTGGCACTGTTCGATGAAATCTAGTTACTTAGGTTGTATTTTGTCTGTAAAAGTCTGATCATTATAAATATATGAATATAATTAGATTTAACCTTTGTTGATCGTTAAAAAGAAAAAGAAATCGGTATAAATCGTTTGTGGTTTTCAAATGAAAGTTGTTGAAATATCATTATTTCAATCAAAACCATTTCTTTTTTAAAACTTGATCTTTACATTTCTGTACAAATCTAAATGGGGTCCATTAGTGGACTTAGGAATTGATCCCAAGAATTAGTCAAGGTGTGCAAACTGGCCCGGACAATATGTTTTTTCTTTTTTATAAGTTTCCAGGACAATATGTTTGTGAAGTCATCTGAAAATATAGTAGGTTTCTAATTGAATTAGGGTGATATAAAATTCAAAATTTTGTTTAAAAGTTGGGGTGGGGTAGGTCACACCTCCACCCCCATGGTGGCTCCGCCTACGTTGTACCTTTAGCAAAGAAAGATGCCACATGGTGGCTCTGCCATAAGCGATGGACTGGGTTTTTTTTTAGGGGAAACTCAGCCTTAATATTCCCTCAATAACCTATGGCAAAGAAAGATGCAAATTGTTCGTTGAAGATGACAAGTACTTTTGCAGTTTGATTAAGCAAGTTGCAACTTGCAAGAGCCACAGGCTCGGATGCCCACTTGTTTTCCCTTAAATCTTTTTGTACCTATTTTTCATTGTACGTATTGGCGTTTTCGGCATTTCAGCCATTATACTTGAGAATTTTCAAAAATAAGTGCATAAAATTTGAGCACCACTTGTATATTTTACGTTTTACTTTCAAAGGGGAGACAAAAATGAAAGGCTGCTTGTAAAGTTCTTTTCATCTAACTAAACCGAAAAAGAGTGAACCAATGAAGTTTGCTGGTTCACATTACCACCACCTGTCCCAATTTTTTTGTACGTTCCGCAAAAGAAGACTTAAAATAATATTTTTTCTTTAAAAAAAAAAAGCATAAATTAATTTTTGCATAAATGAATATTACTCAATGATATCTAATAAATTGTTAATTTTTTTTTTGAATATTTCCCGATTATTATTTTAAGTTGTCGTTTTGTGGGCCAGACAAACATTTGGAACTGGAAGGAGTATTTTTCTCTCACTTTGTTTGATTGTTCCCCTTGCAAACCCCTGATAATAAAAAGGAGATGCAATGTCCATTGTATGGAAAAGTATTTCTATGCAACGGTTATTTGTAACACTCTCTCACATGATATAAGTTTTATATACGGTCTCATTCTATGTGAGAGAAGCGTTCTGAATAACCGTTGTATGACCTCGTAATGATGAAACCGGCTTTTAATATATCTTTGCCTTGTCAACACTTGAAAGAGAGAATTGAAGTGGAAACAACGTAACATACTTAAAATAGACTGACGCGTGCAATATTTATTTGTCAATGTTAATAAGAAGTGACATCGACCCCTAAACAACCATGTTTAGGTCCATGCGAATTCGACAATAACTATTCAAACGATTCAACGAGGGTGGCTAAGGAGAATGTCAATGTAAAACATAAGCCACCGGGCAAGCTTTTCAAATGACAATATACGATAATGGTTACAGTAACAGTATCGATATTATCGAATGATATGTCATAGGTATCGGTTGTAGCCAGGGACGGAGCCATAAATTTCACTATGCAGGGGCGAGTTTTTTTTCCAATATACTTTGTAGGGGCGAGCCTATATAATTCATATGAAAATTTAATTTTTTGTATATTAAATTAGAGGTTTTTTTTTTCTTTGCAGGGACAACCGCCCCTATTGGCCCCTCCCTGGTTGTAGCGGTCATAGATCTTTATATATTCATTTTGAAACGCCTAAACCATCTGTTATAGTCGAGCCTTGGCTGTAATGTACGGCCTTGCATAAATCGAAAAATGAATTTATACGTATGGAAACCTGCAAATACATGAGCGATTTTGATAATCTTGCTTATATATTGGGCATAAGGGGAAGATGTAAAAATCGTTACCTATAGGTCCATACAGAGCCGGTTTATGGCATAAGTCAACAAAGCTGCAGTTTCGAGCCCCCAAAAATTATTAAAATAGGGGCCTCCAAATATTAAGGCACTCATATGTTTTAGGTTTAATTATACTTTTGTTTTAGCCTACTACACATGAAAATAGGCCAAATATTTAAGGCCTTTACATATAACAATTACAAAAATGATAGTTGCGTTTGGGAAAAGAAGTTTTTCAAGACACAAAAGAAGCTTTTCAAAATTACAAGTTACCTTTGGTAAACAATGCCTGAAGAAAGATTAAATTGCTTAGTTTTATTGTCTATTGAGATAGATAAACTAAAAAGGCTTGATTATGAAAACTTAAATAGTACATTTGCGCGGGAAAATTAATGTTCAAATGATAGATTTTGAAGTATTACAATGGTTTTTTTGCTTTTTGATAACTATATGTTTAAGTTTGAGTAATGGGTTTTTAATGAAGATTTTGTTTAATAAACTTTTATATACAAAATAAATAGACAGTTCACTTAAGAAATTCATTTCGAACCCCAAAAATTTTTAAGCAGACATTGGGTCCATATATTATGTAATGGTTGATATCTAAAACCTTGAATCAAGCCTGTTTCCAATTTTCAACGTCTATATTTTTTTTTGGAAGAAGTTGTATATTAACCACCCAAAAAAAGAGATCAAGGGGATAGCCTGCAATCCCAAAAAAGAACAAAACACTGGGACAAAGGCTCAGAAGAGCAACAAACAAAAATAACCTACATGGATAAAACAAACTAGCCCAATAAAAAAAGTAAGAGGAAATAGTTTGTAAAAAACCAGGAGGTAACTTCCAAACTTCACACAAGTGAGCAGATTCAGTAGTGCGCTTTACAGCCTTCCAAGTTCCAAGAGCAGGCCCTTATATCTTCAGCTATACAAAGGGTTACCATATTTGTACTAGCAACCCTCGATTGAAAGACACGGCTATTCCTCTCCCTCCATAGATGGTATATTGTGGCAACTATACCCAATTTAAGGACAACAGAGGATAAGGGAGCACCAGCCCCAAATGCCAAACACCGTGCAACCTCAATATCCAAAGTCTAAGGACTCCAAGTACCACCACATATGCCCAGAATTGAGCCCCAAACAACAACCGAGAAGCTATATTCAAAAAACAAATGAGCATGAGACTCCTTATCTCCGTGACAAAGGGCATAGTTATCACCCACATTAAACCCCCACCATACAAGTCTATCCTTTGTATTGAGCCTACCATGACTAACCAACCATTCAATTAATGCCCGTCGAGGGACGTGGCCTTTAAACCAAACAACTTTACACCAAGCAACAAAAGGGAGGTCTTCCTTAATAACCAACCACGCAGATGTCGAAGTAAATGTTGGAAAAAATATAGTGGCAATCACATATTCAAAGAACAATTTCCTCTCATATCATTATACATGAACAAAATACAATAAAATTACATAAACTGGAAATTACAGAATTAAAATTGAGATACAAACAGTGGATTGAAAAAGCCGAGTCGTGTGTAACACACTCTCCTTAACAAAGATGCGCCGCCTATCGTGGGTGTTGTAGGTTGAACCGACGTCTTCGTCCCATGATACAACGGCTTGGACCACGGCCAACAGAACACCGCTGTTGATTGCCTTGGCGAACTGAAACAATGTCTACCTCTCTCTCACAATGATGAATTTCTAGAGTATTTGTGTTGCTCGAATTTCTGATCATGAACCAATGGCAGAGCTGCCAGTATATAGCAGAAGGAGGAGCTGGAGCCTTCATTACAAAAATCAATGGGGAGCCTCCCCAATGAATACGAGATTCAATTCTGCCAATGAATTCTGCAGAATCAAAACTGCCACGTAATAAAGCTGCGTTTGAATTCTGGAAGACATTGCCACAGAGATTTGAATGCCATCAAGTCTCATCATGGAGGGGAGTATCTCGCGTATTAACCAACATATTTGATCACGCGTATCTTGCACTTCGTGGGGTCCCTTCGGTTGCCTCGTAAGACCCTCCGAATGCCCCGTTCCATTCACACCGAATTTCCAACAGTAATAACCCCAGATGGCGTGGCAGACGATATAACACAGTATAGAATAATTTTTAAAGTCTATATCGTGAAGTACTCCCTCCATCTCAAATTGTTGTACCACGTTACTATTCGGGACCTCTAAAAAAATTGTTCATATGTTTTGATCTATAATAATTTTTAAATGTAAATATAGATTTTATTTGATAGATCTCAATTAGATTTATTAAAGACATATTTCAAAATTATAAAAAACATTATAGATTGTGAAATATAGACAATTATTTGAAAAAAATAAAAAAATGAAAAATGACAACAATTAGGTACGAAGGAAGTATTTCAAGAATAAGTTAAATCACGGAACATATGCACGTGTAAGAAACCACAATATATGAGGACAAAACAGTTGTGTAGTACTGGACTATACAATTACAACAGACCTAGTACAGCTACCTAAGAGTGTAATCTTAAAATTCTCTCATCATGCTGTAAATTAACTTTCTGTTATTACTCGGTCCAAAATAATGCAAAAGTCTAAAAGCGATCAAACTCTACCGAGTATTTTTTCTCAAGCCACCTTTAATGGAAGTATACCATAGTAACCGATCCCACCAGTAGATAATTAAATCTAAAACCCCCCAAAATCTCTAACGGAAAAAGGGTTCTTCTCCGGTACGTTCCCGCCGGCATGCCGGAGCCCAAGTGTGAGCGAGACGTCACCGCTCGTGGTCCCAAACCTGATAAGTGTCGATCCAGTAGTAGCGTCTGCAGCTGCAGCATTGCCTGCAGAGGCATCATCATAAGCAGCAGTGGCTGTGGTCCCATAATCAATCCCGATGCTACGACACGTGTCAGAGCCATGGACGGTCGGATACACGGGTGGCGCCATGGTGGAAGTAGCCATAACGGTGGCGGTGGTGGGGTGAGTTGCTTGGTTTTCCGAGAAGCATTGCCGGTTGATGGCGACGTTGCGTGAAGGGTCGCTTTCGGTGGCATTGATTTCGGATGATGGTCTTTTGCCAGCTGGTGTTAATGTTGTCTTTGCAGCAGTGGTTTTGGAAGAAGGCGTTGGTGTTTGTGAAATTGTGTGGTCAGTGTTTTGGATCCTCTCTCTGTGACCACCACCGTCTTCTTCGTCGTCTTCTTGTTCCACGACTTCGTCGGCCTCTTCTTTGCTCTCTTGTTGGTACATGTCTTCCACCATGGGTTTCCACAACCGGACCCTGGCATTAATGAACCAGTTTGATACCTGCAGAATCAATGCACCCACCATCAACAATGTTTAAATTAAAAGTGTGAGCCCCTCCCCAGTCTTTACAACAACATTTATTAATACTGGATGAAATTTAAGGGTACAGCCAGGGGACCAATTTAAATAAGACCATTATTCTATAAGCATATAGGAATTCAGAATAATATATTTATATTTACAGACCGTCTCATGGCAGATCTCGGCCATCCATTCCGAGATCCAACAGCTTGGAGGTGGTGCTCTTTTTTTTTTTTTTTTTTTTTACATCTGAAATGCATTTAAGGAAGGGAGAAAGCACACCTCCGAGCCGTTGGATCTCGGAATGGACGACCGAGATCTGCCGTGTGCAAATACCCCGTTTGCATACGGTCCATAAATACGTTAATTTTGTACAAATTATTACACTAAAATGTACAGATGATACTACTACATCAATGCATTATTGAATTTATATGGCTAGATTCATCTACTAAAACTTTGTATACTACGTAGTTAGTACCTATAGCATTTTTGTTTTAATAATTTACCAGGGATATTAATACAGAGATTGGTTGAACGCAAAGAGGGCCCATTTCAATCCGTATTACTAAAAAGAAAGTAAATCTAATATTGTACGGAATGACACACTCGAGATGGAAAAAACCGGGCACGTGAGGAGGGTTCATGTTAACAAAATTTGAGCAAGAAATTAATGAAATCAAGTTAAAACACAAGAGGAACTAATTTCTAACCAATAGATTAAGATTTAGGACAGAGAGGCTAGTACACTACTTAAATACTAGTATAAAAAGATGTACTTAAATATGTTTATCATTGTTGTGAATAAGCTTAATTGTGGATTTTTTTTTTTATATATTAAGATCGATAAGGGTGCACCAATCGATGGGGAAAAAAAAAGGCAATAAGCTTAATTGTCTCTAGGAACAAAGAAAATGTGGGTATATATATATACTTGAAGGCTCATATTAAAACCTTCCTTTCAAGTGCTTGCACCAGTCCAACCAGTCCTTTACGTCTTAAACTAGAATAATAAAAGTCATTTTCTTGAACCCATGCCAATGATTGAAAAAAATATAAGATCAACAATATCGTTAACTGAAATTACAGCTAAATATGAAATTAACGTTTGCAGATTGCAAAGGAAGGAAAAATTAAGATAATAAATTCAATCCACCACCGGTGGAACAGTGGAATTTTCCACCACCACCATATTTAGGTTCCAACGTGAATTTATAGTTATATTTTGAACTGTTCATTTTGTAGAGCCCGTAAAATAGTATAATACTCCCTCCGTCCCATTTTAAATGTTCCCTACGAATATCCGTGTCATTTTCAAACGTCTATATCTTTTTATTGGTAATGTTTTCAAAGTTTTTAAAAATTGTCTAATAGAACTAATTGAGATCTATCAAATAAGATCCATATTGCATATATAATACATTATAGAATAAAAACTATAAGAGTTTTAAAAAGGCACGCATAACCGTAGGGAGCATTTAAATTGAGACGAAGGGAGTAGTATGTTCACTAAAAAAATCACCTTTATCGGACATCAAGAGGTATAATAAAATTTGAATTTAAGTTTATAAAATTGACGGTCTACTTCTTTAAAATATTTTTTAGTTAAAAACTTGTCCATACCCACCACGTTAACAAAACAAAAATCTAATTTCTATATACCTATCGATCTTCAATAAAGTGATTTTCTGCATAGATATACTACCCTGTAGACCTATAAGATGAACGGTCTAAATCATTAATAACTGCACGGTAGGGCCCACGATAGTGGCGATGGAAAAGTCCACAACTCCACCGACGACGGATAAAATATACTATTCTCAAAAATTAATTCCACAAAAAAGAGAGGAAGAGTTGCAAAGCATCTAGATAACGATGACATGATAATGATAACTATATGATGTTAATAGTGATATGATTAGTGCCCCTCAATGATTATGATTTATGATTATGACGTTGCTCCTCATTTTGTAGTTATATAATCAGAACGAAACGTCAGGTAGGATCAAAGATTAAGGGCCCAGAAATAAAAAAACAAGAAGAAAAAACAAGAAGGAAAACACTGCTTTTTGAGACATTTGACCTAACGAACCAGTAAATGATGTTATCTTTTTTTTATCGGCGGAGATAAATATTTATACGTAAGGTAAATGGATACAAAAAAATAAAGTACGCGGAACATGAACTGGAAAAGGTAAAATATGGACTAATCATGTCGGTCCTCAAACAAACATTAATACATGTTTAAAAAATTTGGCCTTGAATATGTCTTTGTACAGAAGTTGAGGCATCGCGTAAATGTATTAATTAGTATTTCGAGTAGCAGAAATTTTAGCGTATTTAAGTATTGAAGTTAAAAAAAAAAGAGTATTGAAATTGACAAATTTAAAGGGGAAAAAAATAAATCATTTCTATTAGTACATGGAATGAGAAACAAGACTAAGAGAATAAGCCAAGTACAACAACCAGTTGCTCCGAGTTTAAAAAACAAAAAGACTTGTTTAAAAGGGATGATGTATTCTTAAACAAGTAGAACAATCTGGAAAGAGTAGTTAAGCCTGATTAAAGAAATGGTCAATGGTCATTCTATTGCAAAAAATATGACAGAAGAAACACACAATTAAATGTATTTTTTATTTTATTTTATCATTTTCAATAATATTTTCAGTCATTTTTATGTACGTTTCACTTATTTCAATTCACTTTTTGAATCTGAATTACAGCCCAATTGGTTGTTTGTAGCATTTTTCTTAAAGAAAACCAAGACTCCACGTGCCATTGTCGTTGTAGCTAGTATTTTTCTCTAGCTTTATTATCCGTGGAGTTTTTACTGTTTTACTGATCTTTGTCCTTGAGAAAACATCCAAATAAACAACAAATGAAGAAGATGTTGAGCGATAGCTTAGTGGTTTAGCTCTCTTCTCTTAAGAACACTTCTATCTATAAGGTCGAGAGAGCAACTCCAACAAACCCCTTAAATATTTATTTTTTTTCTGATAAAATTGTCTTGTTAAAAAAAACAAACAAAAATGAAGAAGGAGAAAAAAAACATGAAAAAAAAAACAAGAAAGGATATGCCTATAAATGTGGGATCTGTGCATAGTCGTACACAAAAATGATTAGAGCTGTTTAATTTGTTTATAGTAATATTTTGTTCAAAGTCCCCAAAAAATCAACTCAACCAGATCGATAAGGGCATTTACGATACATCCAACTTTACTTTAGAATTTAGGCCTGAACTCTGAGACAAAATTGTTTAGGAAATGTCCTTATCGATATTCAATTCAACCAATTTTTTTTACACAAATCCTGAACAAGGTAAAATGTACATGAAAAAGAAAGATGATTGAAAAACACAAGTAACAGATATTGTCACATGACTAGGTTTTAAAACGCGGTATCGGGATACGTAATGGGTATCGGTGATACAGTCAAATATCGGCCTGTTTCGGATCTTATATCATTCAATATCCGTATCGGTTCCTTAAAAAACCGCTAGCCGATACGTCGCGTATCGGCTAATATTTAAATGCTTGACATGAGCAAAATTTTAGTCCAATGCAAGAGTGAAGAGTGAGACATCCAACAAAAAGTTGAATGAATAAGCCAAAAACACGTATGGTTTTATTAGCCTAATATTATAAATCAGGCATGGTTGTACGTATTAGCCTAATATGATAAAATCTCGTATATATGGTCTTGCAGTGGCACGGGCCCTCGCTAATTGGGCAGCACCCCAAAAGTTAAATTCTTGTTCCCTTCCAATATACAGTAACTCTTGTAAATGTTGTTATCATGACATGTAACTGTACATTTGCATGCATGTCTTAGTGAGAGAAATGTACGAAGAGAGAGAGAAAGGGGAAGAAGAAGGAACCTGGTTTCTGGAAAGACCAGTCTGTCGAGCCAAGAGATGCTTATCTGCGTCGCTTGGGTACCTGAGAAAGACACAGCGACGAAAGAGACCACTTAATGACATAAAGGTCCTTACGTTACCAAAATCATGCCAAACAGACATCCAACTTTATTTTTGTATCCCTACATTTGGGTCGACCCTTTTCTCTCTCTGCATGGGCGTGGTAATCTATAAGAGAGAGAGAGAGAGAGAGAGCATCTGCAAACAGCAACTGTACGTTATCACTGATCTCTCTTTATACTCACGCTTTTAGAGAGAGAGAGAGAGAGAGAGATATGAGATGGTTTGTTGGTGGAAACATTGTTTAATGACAAGGTGCTGCCATGAATCAGGAGAAAAAAAAAAGCAGTGAACGAATAGAAAAAGCTTTTTCCAGCTTTTTTAAGCTGATCACCGGACAAACATGCACGGACACTGCGGTGAATTACTGTTCCATTAACCACACCAGTACAATAATCCAAAAAAAAAGGCGAAAAAGACAATTCTAGCGATAGATTTTACTGTGAACAATTGGCTAATAATAAGGTAACGTCATCATGAGTTTCGCTGACCATAAAATCTAGCTACTGCAGTGAGTCTTGAATGCATGCCTCATTAATGAATACGAAAATTCTTAAAATCAGCCCATTAAACTGTTGTTAAGTTTACAATGTGTATTAAAGTGAGTAGAAATATGTGAAAATAAATAAAAAAATAAAAAAAATGTACATTGAGGTTTGTTTTTTTGTTCCAGTCTTCTACTTACCTTATTGTTAGCACACTGAAATTATAGTAGAAGAATTATAATGAATAAGTAACAATAATTTTATCATATCTATACTTTGAGCAATTCTATGCTGACCACTTTCGGTGATCATGGGATGTGTCTGTATTGAATTAGTAAAATATTTTTTTAATACGTGACAAATACGAGACATCCTATCAATATATTGCAGTCTTCTAGACAAATCACATTATCCCATGATTTAGTCATCAAATGTGGCTGCCAAAGTATTAGCATTTTTTAATTTTTATAGTTCATCGTCTCATAAGCGCACAATCTAAACTTATTATTTGCTCCAGCACCGTGTTAGATAAGATGATGGAAAGGGAAAACGTACGGGTGGAGGAAATGCTCAAAAAGCCAAGCCCTCAAAATGTTGACACTGCGTTCGGGCAGGCCTCTTTGTGGCCTCCAAGCCTCTTGTTCCATCATCCCCATTTGGTGAAAAGCTCTTTGCTGCCTCAAGCTTTGCTCCAGCAGTTTTAGCCTCGGCGTCTCTCCTTTTGTCACTCCAGAAGTCCCCGCGTCTTTGTCTCCCAACAACTCGCAACTGTGCTTCAACTGAGCCGCCATGGCATCCTTGAGGCACCGGAAGTGCCTCGACATCGCCTTTTGGGCAAGGGCCGTGTATGGAATAGCCGAACCGAAGCCCATTACCAAGTCAAACGAGTTCACCACCATTTGCATTTGTTCGCAGTAGTGGTTGTATCTTCTGTCCACCTACGGTTCATTGGAATTAATACACCATCTTGAAGAGTCAATTAGTATAATTCAACAAAATAACGTGGAAAATGTGATCTTGCAAAGAATAGAGAGGTTTTCGATTGATTTTTCAAATATAATTCTCACCACTGATAGCATCAGTAAATCTATAAAAAAAGAAAAAAAAGTGATAAGATTAAAGCATGATTTTTATTTTTATTTTTTTAAATTTGGGTTAATAAACTTGCAGGGAATTAAAGATGGTTTATTGGATCCACTTTCACAATTTCACTAACCACCAAGTTAGTTGATGAGGGGAATTTTGTTGCTTTTGAAAAGAAATACTGTGATGTAGGTCAAGCAGACAAGCTGTGCGTGAGTTAAGCTAGACACTCGGTTATAATATATAAAACAAAATAGTAAGTGAATCTACACCTGATACGGTGAAATTTTTTTAACGCGAACATAGCCGGACACTTGGTTATAATATATAAAACAAAATAGTAAGTGAATCTAAACTTGATACGGTGAAATTTTTTAACGCGAACAAAGATGATTCACCGGTTTCTTCACTCTCTTTGTCTCAAATCAGCCAACATACGTTTTAATTAATGTTACCGATAAACAAAAGAAAAACAAAATTAATCGATCGCCGGGTCAACCGAGCTAGTATAAATCAAATCCGTTTGGTTGCAATGTTGCTATATGACTGGTATATATTTCGTAATTGTGTATACGAAAATGTCATTTGGTAAAATAGCCAAATGTTTTAACTCACAAGAAACGTCGGTTATTACTCAACCGACACAGTACCCCTTGCCTAGCTCCCATGCTTTCACCAACCGGAAAATAAAAAAATATTTATATAATTAATTTATAATAAACGATTAAATATCCCTCCAAGCTAACCTATATATGAATATGACATCCAATTTAATTATATAAAATTGAGCATTTTTTTAGTATGTATGCGATGATCAAATTAATCAGCCAACACAATCTATGTGAGCACGTATGTCACCAGCCGGCCTTTCACCGTAATACAAAAATAAATTATTCCACGAAACTTGCCGGATTTTAATTTTTTAATTTTTTTAGATTTTCGAAAAAATTGTGAACAGTGACCCAAAATTATTGGACCTTGACTTTGTGCACACGCAGGGGGAGAGAGAGAGAGAGAGAGAGAGAGAGAGAATTGAGAGATTACATGCCTCATCAATCATGGTTAGTAGCTTGACCTTTCTTCTCTGGTGCTCAATCCTATCGGCGGCTGATAAGGACGGAATATCCTTCGATGTTGACGAACCACCACCACTACCGCTGCCGCCGCCACCACCGCCACCGCTGCTTGGATTAGGGTTAGAAATGGAATTTTGTCTACCGAACTTGTTCTTCTTGAACTGACCCCTCCCAACACTGCAGAATTCCTCCAGTAATTCCTGGGCTGCCTTGACATACTTTGAATTTCTCAACACATTCACTACCCCTAGTGAAGTCCCATACCCAACATGAATCTGTTGATTCCCACCTACGAAATTCTTGTAGGAATAATTACTACCACCACCAGCAGCACCACCACTACTATCGCCACTACCTCCTTGATTGAAAAACAACATCGCACCACCACCACCACCACCGTCTCCCATCCTCAATTCTTCAGCTTTCGCGACCCCTAATTGCTGCAACGATGACGACAACGATAACGACAGCCCTTGCCCTTCCACTATACCACCTCCAATTTCACCAGGATTAGTTCCTCCTCCATGGACAGTGCTAGTAATACTATCCGATACCCAAGTGAATTGACCAAAACCCCCTCCGGTTTGAGACACATGAGAACCAGGACTAATCTGACTATTGTGAAACCCTTGTAATTGTAGAGTAGAATTACTGGATGATATCGACGGATTTGGTAGCAGCATGTGAAGTGTATTTGATGAAGTTTCATGAGGTTGAGATGGTGAAGGAGGTGATCTCAGTTGTTGTTGTTGTTGTTGTTGCTGCTGCTGTGGATTCATCAGAAAAAGCTGCATGGCTGCTGCTGCAGACGACGATGACTCCTCATTCATGTTCGAAATCTGGTGGTGCTGGTGGTGGTGGGGATTCAGTTGCCGGTGGTGATCAACTGTAAAACTCTCGACCGGCTGATTCTTTGAATCACCCATCGGTGGTCCCATACCCATTCCCAGCCTGCTTCCGTACCACTCGCTGCCCCCAACCGCCACCGACGGCTGCCGTGAGTTCCGATCATAATTCTGCGAAATCTGGTTCTGTAACAAATCCGTCGGAGGAAAATTGAACATTTCCGAAAGCATATTGCCGGGTGTCTCGTAGATCTCACCGGATACATCTTCATCCATTGGCACTAGCGGCTGCCCCTGGGGTTCGAATCCCGGGACTCTCAGTTTATCCCTACGGATCTGCTGTGCGATGTGGTGGTGGTGCTCTTGATCTTGCGGGCGGACGTCGAACCCATGTGGGAAATTGAAAATACCTTGGGGGTGGTGGTGGTGGTGAAAGTCTTGGGACATAGGATTTTCTGAATTCGGATTTGCCGACAAATGATTAAGCTGATTGGATTTGTGACCCTTTGAGTTCGATACAACAACTGATGGGTGTGCTGCTGCTGCTGCTGCTATTGCCATGTCAGTAACATCATCATCATCATCCTCATCCTCATCCCCATCTCTCTTTCTGTCTTATCTGCTCAATTCAATTCAATTCAAAACCAAAGAAAATACATGCCAGAACTTTGGATAACTACAATTGTTCATCAAAAAAAAAAAAAAAAAAGTAAACGAAGGAAGAGAAAAAGGAAAAGGGAAAAGAGAAGGCATCGAACGGGTTCTTTTCTGGTGCCTTTTGAATTCGTTATATTTTCAATTTTTTGTTTTTCCCCTCAGCTTTATTCCTTTATATATGTGGATAATAGATATGTATATTTATATATATAAATACCTGTTATTGTTGCAGGATGAAAAAGGGTCTCAAACATCGTTTTCTTCTTCTGTGTGGCGATTGAAACTTGAAAGAGAAAAAAGAAAAAAAAAAAAGAAACCCTCTTGAATTCTCTTGGCTGTTGTCTCCTCCTCTTTTCTCTCTCTCTGTCTGTCTCTCTCTCTTTCTATACTGATCTCTCTCTTTTTAGTACCCGAGTGTTCTCTGCAATCGTCTTCTGCAAAACAAACATGAATAAAATACAAAAATATGAAAGGCAAATATGGAAGGTTAGAAGTTAGTTCAGATATTCATTTCATTTCTCTCTCTCTCTCTCTCTCTCTAAGAGCAAAGTAGCAAAAAGAGAGGGGGAGGGAAGAGAAGAGGTCGCTATTGTTCCTCTACATCTCCTTTTCTACTCAACATTATTTTATACTTATTTAATTTCTTCTCCAATTTGACAATGAAATTATTAGGTGTTTTTAATATGAGGACCAAAGATAGAAGACCTTTCTTGTCTGATTTTGAAAGGACAGAAATAACCTCGGCTGGAAGATATATATCACCAATAAGATGTGTAACGTCCTTAGCTATATAATTACATTTTTTGTGTAATCAAAACCATTTTGTCGGTAGAGTAGCATGAGATTAGAGGAGATAACTAGTGTTATCCACACTAGTGTGGTTAATTTGTTCCTTAACATTTTTATTAAGGGAGATGTACGGAGTGTCTGAGTTCGAGTTTTCATGGAGGAGGTCCTTATTTTCCATTATAACATTAACAATTAATTCAAAACATCTTATCGTTGGAAAAAAAGAAAAAGAAAAACTCAGGATGCAAAATGCCTAAATCAGGGAGTAACAGTGTAGAAAACACTAATGAGAAATTGTTTTTTATTTTCATGTCATTACTTTGCTTTGTGCTTAGTATTTGGCTTTTCCTCGATGTATCCTTTGTCGAGTTTTAACAAAATTTTGTTGTAGATAAAAAAAAAAAAAACAAGTGTTCACATTGTTTTGAATACTTTACAAACTTTAATCATATGTTCAAGCATGCGGTTTGATTGCTTAGAGGGTGTTGTTGCCAGTTTCACCGCAACTCGTAGCGTTGGAGGAAGTGATCCCATTATCTACTCTTGGAAGGTCTGATCAAAGCTGAAGCAAAGTCATTAGCTAAAAAGTTAAAAAAAATGTGTTAGGACATCTTTTCTTTTATTTTTTCTCGTCAAAGAAAATTTTTATTGATTGAAACTCGATAAGATTACATCGAGGAGGGAAAGAAAAAATATGTCTTGCAACCAACAGGGGTGGAACTTTTGAAGGGGATTGGTGGCACGGGCCACCGCTGGGTCCCAACCTCCCATCAATATATGTATTTTTTGGGCTATTAATTAAGTATGATTAATCTTAGAACACGGTTTTTTTTGTGTGTGTATTAAGTGCTCCTCTGTTCCAAAAAGATTGTCTGGTCCAACAAATGAAAACTTTTCTTTTTTAGAGGAGGGTACGAGAGTAATTTTACTTACCAAACTAAGCATTCTGATTAGTGGGGGGCAAGATGACTCTTTTAAAGCACAGACAAACCCATAGGTTAAAAACATGTATTTTGGTTTATGGAATCTCTAACTTCTTTTTCGTTAGATGTTAACTATCAATGAGTTCTTTTGATTTTGAAAAAATGTTTGAATTTGTTCAAATGAAAATATAATCGTTACAAGTTCTTGGTTTGACGAATCAGATGTTTCTTTTTGGGACAATGGGAGTTTATTAATTATTTTGAATGCTACCTCCAAGTTTAAATTCTGGCTCCACTGCAACCAAGCTAACGAGAAATGATTTATCTGCATGTTGGATTTTGGATCTTCAGTCTAATTCTTCTAACGCCATCTAGATTCCATTTGGAATCCTCCACAAAATACATGCAGCTTAGCATCAAATTTGCTTAACCCAAATTTCGCTTAATGGCGGAAGCCGAGTATGTGGCACTCACAGAAGATGGAAAGGAGATGGTATAGTTGCAAGGACTTCCAGATGAGCTGGGAAAGATAGTAGAGAAAGGAGTGTTGCACAACGATAGCTTGAGTGCCATCTTTCTTGCCAAGAATTCGGCCTTTTATTCTAGAACGAAGCACATACAATTGAGGTATTACTTTAACCGTTCTCTTCTTGATAGTGGACAGTTGTTGTTTGAGAAGATTCGTGGTGCTGAGAATCCGGCGGATATGTTGACAAGGTTGTGATTGTTGAGCTGAACAGGTGCGTAGCTTCAGTTGGTCTCCAAACTTGAGGTTTTGGAGATGGATGCTGCAGGTGTTGGTGCATGATTGTTGGTGTTTGACGATCACTGGTAAAGTTTTTTTTTTTTTTAATTTTTTTTTTATGATCGGGATCACCGCTAAAGTTTAGAGAGAGTGTTGTGAAACAGTTTTCATGTAAGAGAATTGTTGGAGTGTGAAGATATGTTTCAAAATACCGAGGAGGAGCTCTTTGAAGATCAGTCCAGACGAAAAGTTCTGAGAGTAGCTTGCACAGGGTTTGTTCAACCAGAATTCTCTAAACATCCCGTCCGGACGATCGGCAAGTCCGTTCGGATGGACATGGAGAAATGTCCATTTTCGCGTTTTTTTATAGAATTTTCTGATTTATTGTGGTGAATTGCACTATAAAGAAACACATAGGGTAGCCTCCATTGTAATCTTGATTCTCTTCAGGGTGAAACTCCCAGCACCCTATGGAGTACGATTAAGCGATTAGCTTAAGTAGGAACCACGTATATCGTTGTTTTGTGTTTTTACGATTGCTTGTTTATTTTTTTGAGTTCGATTGTTCTCTTTGCCCTTACACCCAAGGATGGAGCCAAGGGGGGACAAGTGGTGATGGCCGCCACCACAAGGTTTTCAAAAAATGCAATTATTACATAGAAAATAGATTTTTATCCCCAAATTATATAGACTCGCCACCACTAGGTTTTTATTTTATTATAGTATTTCTTAGAGTGGATGAATATTTGTAATGCAGTTTGTCTTTTTATTTTTTAAGTACATATTTTCGTCACCACAAAGGTAAAATCTTGTCTCCGTCCCTGCTTACACCCACTCAGGACCGCTCGGGCATGCTACAGCTCTTGGTCCTAATAAATATGTATTTTACAAGGTGAAAAAGTACACTTAACAATCAATTAGAACGTAAAGAAATTATTTTAATTGCCGCTTTCCAAGTCCTGAGAAACAAACCAAAAGTAAGGATTATATTAATTAAAAGCACAAGGTTAGTAGGAAGTGGCCTAAAAGACTAAAACTACTACCCTGCTTCCTGGTTGGTTTTTTTTTTTTTTTTTTTTTTTTAGAGTGACCAAATTGCTGTTGGGCAATAACTAGCTCAGACACACGACGGAAGCCAGTTGAGTTGGTCGTTTAGGTCATTTTTTTCCCATATCAATCAATTATTGGAGCAACCGAAATAATAAGATAAGGAAAAGGGAGTGGGACTGTGGGCTACGAACCAGCAAAATTATGGTTGGCAAAGCACAAACAGGTTTGGGCTTCACGCGTTATGTTTTTGATTGGAGGGTGATTATGAGAACATTGAAGGAGTAAACTTGCGTTAAAACGGTTATATATCGTGGGCTAAAAATATAAGTAGTTAGGATAAATTACCCATATGGTCCCTCTATTTTTGTCTTTGTATCACTTTGGTCCCTCTATTTTAAATTGGCTCGATTTTATCCCTGTAGTTACGTTTTTGTTGCAACGGAACCAATGGCAAAAACTACAGTTGACCCCCTGTGGTTTGGGCTTGGTGCAAATTGACCCCTTGTGACCCCACCTGTGTATGGGATCAACAATAGAAATCGTATCCTGCTCAACAAAGCCAATAAGGTGTGGGAGGAAAACTTATCCGTGGAGGACGAAGGGTTTCGAAAAAAAGCTATAGCCCAATGGGATTTCGAGAAGTCGTTGGGAGTCAACTATGAGAGTGATAAAGGGGAAGTCATTAGCAAGATAACCGAGATGGAGAAAAATGATGAAGCATGCTATAGGGCCATGTTGGCGAAAAAGGGGCAGTAGGGAGGTTTTTGAGTTTTGTTTTGTGTTGGGTCCTGCTTCTTTTAGGATGTGTTTTCCGAGGTGTTTTTTTTTCTGTTGGCCTCTTGCCAACCTAGGGTCCCCTCGGATCCTGGCGGCATATGATCACCGGAGTGTGCTACCTCTACCCTCGCCTATGTTACTTACCACTAACCTACGCTCTTGCAGCATGCCCCGTTCGGGGAAGAAGGATGGTGATCACTCAGTCATTTTCTTTCCTTTTTGGTTTTTCCTGTTTCACCTGTTTGATGTGGATTTCATGCTTTCCTGTAATAATGAAGTAATCAACATAAGAATGATCACCATCAGGATAGCAAGCTGTAAACACCTTAAAATGAGTCTCTCGTACACATTTTTATCCCCGATGATGAAAAGAAAAGCCCGGAAGGCCTCTCGGATTGAAACTCTTCAAGTCAACTCAGTCAACAATACCGTACGGTACTCATCTCTCACGCACGGCACAACCCAAGTCACGTACAACAGCTTTTTGAACTTTGGCGGTGGAAGTGTGCCGTATGGCACAGTTGGTGTACCGTACGGTACAGTTTGTGTGCCGTACGACACTATCATTTGTCAAACAGCTTTTGCAGAGCTTCCAGCAGCTCGAATTGTTGACATTCGGTTCCCCACCTTCATGATGATTTCTTGCAAGAAGAAAAGGCTAAGATGTAGCTATGAGTACATGAGTGGGCACCAAGTTTACTTGGGATTCAATCGGTTCCCATCGCCTATATATGGTCGATCGATTTCAATGGAAAAGGGGTGGAAGAAAATCATGAAATCCCACCTCTGAGCTCTCTCCATTACAAGCCATCCTCATTACCACCCGCAAGCTCCAGAAATCAATCCTACAAATTCCTTCCAAAGCAAACCCAATCAAAAGTCCAATCCCCTGTTTTCCAATCCTAACCCGTGAGCCTATCCTTCCAAATTCACTCACCTCCATCAAACAATCAACCTTGCTGCTGTACTAGAGGGGAATTGGGGTCCAGAGCAGGTCCAAGCAGTGTTCAAGGAGTTCTAAAGAAGTTCAATCCGAGAGTTTCAAACCGAAGGTATAATCCCGTTTCGCCAAAAGTCTTAGCTTCGGTACCCTGAGGGGAGAGCTTTGGTACCCTGAGGGGAGGGGTACCAAGTGTGGAATGATCTCCTATATCATCTCCACACTTGGTATGCCCATGTTACATCAAAATCAGTTTGATTTCATGCCTCCCGGTTGCGTCGTACGGTGAAAATATCGCCTCGTACGGGGTGATTCAGTGAGGAGGAACATTCTCCATTTGAACACATCAATTTCCTATCCAAAATAATCTGTTTTCAATTAAGTTTCATGCCTTGTATGTGCCTTTATTTGATTTTTTTCGAAAATCAAAGTTTTGAACTGTTTGTGAAAGAAACAGTGCCGCACGGCACACTGGGAGTGCTGTACGACAGTCTTTTGAAAATTTGACCGTTGAAATGATGAACAGTGCCGCACGGCACACTTTTTGTAAAATTTGAAATTTTAATCAGTGCCTTCCATGAACAGTTTGAACCCTTGATTTTTGTATAATTCACATGTTAGTTGCTTTTTCATTATTATCGTCTGTTTTGCTTGATTTAAAATGTTTACTTGTTAAAGTTCGGCGTTTAAATATTTTCTAAAAATCCCACAAATGTTTAGTAAAGACCGATTTTTAATCGGGCGAACGGGGTGCATTAAAACCCTTCCCCATTCGTAACCTGGCTCCCGAATCCAAAATGAATCTTTGGTTTTCAAATTGTTTTATAAATCATTTTCTCAATCATTTTTCAAAACGGTTTCTCGGGTCCTAAACCATTTTCCAAAAACCCGGGTGGCGACTCTATTTTCAAAAATCAAAAACCGGCGTGGGAGGTCGACCGTCCACACAAGCCTATGGGCCAGATCGGGTTCCCATTAAACAGCAAGAAGTAGCCCTCAGCAGCCAGGGATAGTAGTCTAGTTAGCAACGAGTCACACTAGTCTTTATGGTCTTTCAGCAGCAAAAGACCTTACCTTAATATAGGGCCCTTAGAGTTGTCGGTCAAATTACCGATCAATTCGATTCTTGGATGAGCAGAACGTCTTTGAGGCAAATCATCTCTACCCGGGTACATAGCTTCATCCAAACCATGAATCCACGAATTGTTGACTCGCTTAAGAAAAGAGCTTCGTAGTTGGGAGCTCTGAGTCGATGAGCGATATGTAATCCTAAGATTAGAACTATGGTGTACTACTTTCCAATAATATAGTTGTTTGTTCTTTTTGATTTTTGATATTTTAGGTATTTTGGCTAGTCTTCATTTCCCTTTTTTCTATTTTATCAAGATGGATAGTAAGTATAGGATAGGTTCTTGGTTTAGTCAAATAAACTTAATTTGGAGAGGCAAACAATAGATAACAATTGAATAAGAATAAGAGAGTGTGTAAAGGGGTAAAGAATTAGGCCAAATACACAAAAGGTGAAGGCAGCAGTACGCAGTCAATTCTCCTTAGACCATCATCACCCTTAAGTCACAGCCCTAGGAGAAAGATGGGCTCGTGAGCACTAGCAAGAACAATGTCCTTGATTCCAGAGCTTTGAATCAGTTTCTCTCTCTAGGATTTTCGTGCCTTGAGAATGAATCAATCTCTATATGGGAATTTGTGAAGGAATGTCTTATATTTATAGGGATCTACACCCAATCATTGGGCTACAGACATTTCCCTAATAATATGATGACACGTGCTCTCTCCGTATACCTAGGCAACGTGGGTGACGTCACTGGCCGTTAGGAAGATTCCCATGGCTTATCTAGTGCACGCCATTCCATCGCGGCGATCGCTAATCCTTTAAAGCCACCAAGCCACTTGTATCTCCCTTATTCCCGCGGTGCTAGGCATGGTCGTGAGCCTTTTGGCTCATGCCAAAACTCTACTTGAGACTCGTAACGACTTCCTTGCCCCTGCATTATGGCCAGGTGCAGTCGCGAGCTCGATACGCATGTTCGCGCGAGTATTAACTTCTTCCTGTCGCGCCCATTCCATTTAGCAGAGGGTTCACGATGAGTGAATCTTCATTAAATGAGGTTCCCTTACTCAGGGCATCCCTTTCTTGGGGTAATTATGATTCTACTGAGCTCCTCCGCGAGGGTATCCCTTTCGCGGTGAGGCTTTACTTAAATCATCAATTTTATTCGCTATCTGACGTGTCCGTCGCAGTTCTCCTCACCACGTGGAAAGCTATTATAGGTCGGTCTACTGCCCAGTCATCAAACGCGCTAACCTTTCCTACATATGCCCCTCGCGCGAGCATGATCCTGCGGCGCGTGGTCCTCTACGCACTATATCGCGCCCGTGCGACGTCAGCGAAGTCCGTCGTTTTAGTATTTCCCTCCAAAAGGTGGCTATTCCCAATTTCGAAGTTGCAGGCCGATTGGACTCCTGACGCCGTTTCAACCGCTCGTTCTTGTGATGATAGTGAGGCTTTACTTAAGTCATCAATTTTATTCGCTATTTGACGTGTCCGTCGCGGTTCTCCTCACCACGTGGAAAGCTATTACAGGTCGGTCAACTGCCCAGTCATCAAACGCGCTAACCTTTCCAACATATGCCCCTCGCGCGAGCATGATCCCGCGGCGCGTGGTCCTCTACGCACTATATCGCGCGCGTGCGACGTCAGTGAAGTCCATCGTTTTAGTATTTCCCTCCAAAAGGTGGCTATTCCCAATTTCGAAGTTGCAGGCCGATTGGACTCCTGACGCCGTTTCAACCGCTCGTTCTTGTGATGACAGTGAGGCTACGCCTATATGTCCCATTTGAGAGAGAGGATAAACTCTTTACTCTCCCCAAAACCCCTTTGTGCTTATCTCAAAAAATTTCCAAGTCCCTCAGTTCTTTCCTTCTTCCATCACTTGCAATTTCTTCCAAAACCCTAAGCTTCCTTCTTTGAATCTGCCATGGCTAGAACAAGAAATCCAGAACCTGATATTGAGGCTGTTTTGGCAAAGACCTCTCTGCCTCCAGCCAATGAATGGAGAAGGGCTCCATATCTGAGGCCCGAGAACGATGTTTTCTGGGCCAACGTTCAAAACTACGTTCCCATTCATGGTGACCCCAAAGCTCAGTACATCCTCTTTTCTGACGAGCCAAGCGCTTCAGAAGAGGACATGGTTGATCCCTTTTCGTTGGTACGGCTGAGGATCGAGAGGGGTGATTTCTCGTTCTCTCAGGTTCAATACAAGGCCAGCGTTCAACCCCCAAAGGGCTGGGGCGACTAGGTGTCCACCGTTCTTGACAAAAGGGAGTATATAAAGACTCTTGACAAAGTGGGTTTGTTGAAGGCCGTGCGCCTCTCGTGAGATCTCTGTATGAGCCGTCCCCAACGTGATCTAGATTTCCCAATGTCTCGCTGGAGCACAACCAGCCACACCTTTATTTTTCCTTTCGGAGAGGCTAGGCCCACTCTCCTGGATACAGAAACTTTGATGGGCCTCCCTACCTGCGGCGAATATCACTACAACCCCACCAATCACTCCACTAGTATCAAGACGGCGATTGAGTTTGTAGAAGTGAAGTTCAAGCCAGCCGGAGAGTTTGGCTCCCGTTATGACAACCAAGGGAAACTTTGCTACCCTCTTAAGGCCAACAAGACTACTTGGGGATCTTGGCAAAGATTCAGGTTTTGCGATGTTGCCCCCGTTGAAGTGGATGGGGTACTCGCGATGACAATGAGCCCTCACTATGAAGGTTTGCTGTTTCTAACAGCCTTCTTAGTTCAATTCCTGTCTCTCTTCCTCTTCCCTGACCTTCCACATGAGGGACCACGTCGCAAGATGATCCCTCTCGCATCCGCTCTCGCACTGGAGAAGAAGCTTGCTTTGGGACCTATGTTCTCGGGTCACTTTTATCATCAGATGGACCGCACCGCTCAGGACTTCGAGCGGTCCATGGGGAGGTATGAGGTGACCTCTTTCAACCCACGCCCTTATCAGAAGAATGTTGACGGCGCCATACGTCCATCGGTTTTCACGGAGGACATTATCGAGGATTTTCAGAACAAGAACATCCGTTCCCACAAGCTGGATTTTCTCACGTGGGTCACTCCTAGCTATCTTCCCACTCCATCCACCGAGGGTCCTCTCCTGGTGCTGTACCGAGGGGACAGACTTTAGCTTCAGTTTGGGTATGATCAAGGCGTCCCCCGCGAGGCTCCTTCTCCTCCCAAAGACTTCTTCGTTGGCATCCGCAGATTCTTGAGGATGTTCAATCATGAACTTACTGCTGGATATGGGGGGGATAAGATCATCCCTGGCTCCGCGCGCAAGGCAGCCTTTACCCTAGAGAATATGGTATACTGGGCGAAAAACCTTCAATCCTTCTCAGACTTTGTCTAGACCCAGCGGTGGTGCCCTTCGTTGATCCCATCTCGAAGAAGGACCTGACCCTGGGCACTTTTAAGCCAGGGAAGAATTATGGCTGGTGTGGTCCTCAATCGTGTTGGGTTAAGGGGACAATGACTCCCTTAGACGTGATCAACGCCATTCTCCTTCAAAAGATTCGTCCTACAGATCAGATGATTGCCCCCATACCTCGCCATTGTATCTTTCACCTCTATTCCTTGTATCAAATCCTCACATCTCTATTTGCTTGTTTAATCCAGGCGAGGGAGCTCAAACGGTCTTGACCAATGACGAGGATGTGCCTATCGCAGACCTTGCCCTTGGGAGTTTGTCAAAGAGCAAAGATAGCGGCTTTGGAACTTCCACCACTCTACCTTCTTCACCTCAAGCTGTCGCTCCTCCCTCTTCGATTGCTACTCCCTCTTCAACTGCTATTCCTTCAGAAGTTCTCTCTCGAAAGGGAGCTTCTATGGTTCATGCGAACTCTGGAAATGAAGGAGCAGCTCCTAGTCCTGCTAAGGAACAACCCCATAATACTCTAGATTCAGGTGCTAAGATGGGCAATGCCGCGAGCTCAGATGTTGCGAAAGTCGATGAGTTCAATGCTTTGAATATTGCGAACGACATCGCGAAGGAGGCTGTTGAGAAAGTAGCTGGTGAGGGTGATACTTTGGAAGCTCCAGAGGGCTCAGGGGCTAGTGGTGGTGATGATGGGGGCGATAAATCTAAAGAGATGCAGGAAGTGGAGAAGGCTGAAGGCTCATTGAGGGAAACAGAAACAATGAATGCAGAACCCGCGGAGGAAATTGAATCTCCAGCGAGGTCACCTGGGGTAGAGCCTCCTCCATTCATTATAAGTCCTGTTGAGGGTGGCTCTGCATCGAGGAAGAAGAAGAAGAAATATCAAGCTGCTACCATTTTTTCATCCCCTATGCGAGATAAAACGCCATCTCCCCCCCCCCCCTCGCCCCGCCCCGCGAGGCCTCAGCCATAGAGATACCTTCTTCAGCTGAGAAGGACATTCTCCACCCCAAGGTCATCCCTGGATCAACCGTTAGCGAACGCTCTGAAATGGATGACCATGGCGAAAACAGTGAAGAAGATAATGAAGACTCCAGAGGTAAGTCTAGCAGTGATATATTTGCAGGAATTGGGGACATCTTCCCCCTTCCACTTTTCTCCTCTAAAGAGGGTTTTTGCACGGGTGGTTATGCCTCAGAGCCCACCCCTCTAAATTGCTTATGTCAGGCCATCCATCTGACTCAAAGCTAAATCTTGCAGATGATTGTCAGCGCGAGCAACTTCCAGAGAATCAGGTGACCGTGGTCCAGCATGAGAGTCATCATGGGGTATCAAGTTTTGTGCTTCCCACATACGCCTTGCTCTCTGACTCAGAAGACGGTCATCAATGGAGGATCAAGGTCTGCAGTGCCCCTATCCTTCGTGCCTTGGAGAAACAATACCCCTAGACCGTTGCCAACTGCACCGCCGGTCGTCTCGTGGGTGGTACACTCTTTGACTTGCTCACTGAGACGGTGGTATGCTTGCAGAAACTGAAAGTGAACGATCTGACTGACCAGTAGTATGAAGACATTTTCTCCTCCGTCAATGATATGGAAGTGTTTGGAATAAATTTGGGGTGGTGGCTCTACGAGTACTTGGAGAAAGTTCATTCAACGAAGACTCTCTTCGTGAGCCTTTTCAAGGTTCAGACAAGTGTAGCTCAGATTGCTGAAGCGAAGGAAAAGTATGAGCAACTGCTCGCTGAGGCTAAGCAGAAAATTTCTGCTTTAGAGCGAGTCATGAGCTGCTTGTCAAGGAGCACCAAGCTCTGAAGGCTGCGCCGAAAGCAACGTTGAGTGATGATGAGCCCATCCTTCCACAGACCGATCTGATTGCTTAGAAACTCAACGAGTAGCTAGGCCTTCTCTATCCCTGGTTTTTTTTTTTTTTGAACAAGTGTAAGTGCCCCTTTGGGGAAACAAATTTTTGTACTCATGACAGCAGTATCAATGAAATGTCTAATTAACTTAGAATTTTTGTCTATGAGTTGTTGTCACTATTATCACAAGTGGTGTTGTTTTATATACATTCTTTCATCACAGTCGCGGGGGTTAATGATAAGGCCATCTTTTAAGCCATTCATTACTTTTTCCTTTTATTCACAACGATAAAATTTCATCACTCGAGATAGCTTCATTTCGCATTACTCGTGATGGCATAAGCACCACTGTGCCAGTTCCCTTTTAGGGTCTTAATAGTAAATCACATTAAGAATTCCACGTATCCATGGAAAATGGCCATCGCGAGGGTTTTCCAACTTTTAGAGTTAGTACCCATTTAATTCACGACATTCAGAGGCCTTGAGCGTGAGTCAGTACTTTGTTTTGTACTTCTTTACTCCGCGAAGGGTGAAATTTCCCCCTGTGCTAACACAATTTTGTGCCGCGAGGTCACCCTCGTGGGTGCCTAATTCATTCTATCATTTTCCTTTCTAATATTTCCATTATGTTCAAATGAACAAAAAAAACATCAGTCATAGAACATAATTCTGAAATAAAAGGGCTAGCATTCTCATTCATAATTTCAACCACATAATTTCTTCCTAAGGGATGATAAATCAACAACCCTGGATTACATCTAGTTGCGAATGAGCAAAGTTAAAATAAGAAGTGATTCAAAATGTAAACAAATCCACTTACTTCCAAAAAACAAAACCCTATTAAGGGTAATACTTCTTAATGTACTTCACGTTAATTGGTCCAGTGAGGAACCCATCATTGACTCTCGCGAGTATGTAGTACCCACTTTCAGCGGATTTGATTACCTCATAAGGACCTTCCCACTTTAGGGTGAATTTTGGGAGCTTCTGGTTTTGCATGACCCCCGAGACTGATTTCCAGACCAAGTCACCATCCTTAAACTCCCTCGCGAGCACACCCTTGTTGTAGTATTTGGCCACTGACTACCAATACTTCTACTGATTCTCAGCCGTGACCTCCCTCCTTTCTTCTACTGCTTCGAGATCAGCCCTTCGCTCCCCTTCAGTTACCTCAGTTGATAGCGTGAGATGTGTAGAAGGCACATTTATCTCTATGGGTAACACCGTCTCTATTCCGTAAACCAAACTAAAGGGGCTCATTCGCGTAGATTTCCTCTTAGTAGTCTTGTATGCCCATAAGGCTAAAGAGAGGTGCTTAGCCCAAGTTATCCCTTTTTCGTCCAAATGTTTGCTCAGGATCCTAATAATGGACTTGTTCGTAGCCTCCGCTTGCCCATTTCCCTGAGGATAATGAGGCGTTGAAGTTTTCTGGTTAATCCCATAGGACACCAGCAAGTGCCTCACTTGTCTGTTTACGAACGGGGTCCCGTTATCAGAAAGGATCACTTTTGGAATTCCAAATCTGCAAATTATGTTTTCCTTGGTGAAATTTGCCACCGCGTCACCAGTAGCACGCTTCATAGGCACCGCCTCTACCCATTTTGTAGTGATCTCAGTTGCCCCTAGGATCCACTAATTCCCTCGTCAGGAGGGGTGGATAGGGCCAATTAGATCCATTGCCCATGTGTGAAAGGGGTAGGGTGCTCGAATGTGATGGAGCTCAATAGAAGGTGCATTTACCTTATCTCCATGCTTCTGGCATGTGTGACACTTGCGGACACGATTCTTACAATCTCCTGCCATCCTTGGCCAGTAGTAACCCAAATGGGTGATTTGCTCATACAACTTTCTTCCCCCCTGGTGATCCATCTCATGAGCTTTATACAGAACTTCCTCTACTTCATTGTTGGATAATCACTTCATGGGATGTGATCGAGAGCCCTTCTGTACAATTGGCCATCTTTGACAAAGAACCTCTTCTCACAGAGCTCTACTTCTCGAATGCTGCTGCGATCCACGGGGAGGGCTCCCTCTTTCAAGTAATCAATATATTTTTGCCTCCAATCTGTTTCCTCACTCAAAAAGTTGCACTCATGTTCAATTTCATGGAGTGAACAATTGGGGCATGCTCTAAGTATGGTCGTGGCGTCATTCTTCATCGTAGGCCAATAATAGCCTTGGCGTTGAACTCTTCTATACAGCGCGACATCATTTTCTCCACAGGTCTTCTCATGGATCTCCCTTAATTTCTCTTGCGCCTTTGCATTACCAATGCACCTCGCAAGCCACCCCTGAGGGCCGCGAAAGTATAATTCTCCTTTCAGAATAGTGAATTGTGAAATAGTCATGATGGGGATTTCTCCTTTTCCCGTCGCGATCTGGGCTTTCAAAGGCTCGCGCCAGTCCTCACCATTGCTGTGAATCTCCTCTTCAACAAACGAGAGTTCAGTCTTTTTCGTGATCTCAATAGCCACTGTGCCTCCTTCAAATTCTGTTTTGGCACCTAAAGTAGCCAACGCGTCAGAGAATCTATTCTCAGACCTTGGTTTATGAATGATGCGAACGTCATCAAAGTAATTCCTAAGTCTTTGAATAGTTGCCCTGTATTGCGCGAGGTTAACTTCCTTTAGGGCGTAGACACCTTCACTTTGCAAAATTATTAATTTTGATTCCCCCACAGTTCTGAGCCTTCTGATTCCTTTCTCTTTAGCTGCGAGCAGCCCCAAGATGAGTGCCTCGTATTCAGCTTCGTTGTGAGAGCATTGGAATGCAAGTTTGTAGGACAGATACTCCTTCGCGCCGCTATCGCTTTGTAACGTGACACTTGCTCTAGCTAAATTACCTCCTATTGCCCCATCGAAGCTTAGGGTCCAACTTTCTTCCTCAGTGCTGGTCGCTAAAGCTTTCTAATCATCACCTGGTAATGATTCTTCCAATGGTTCACACTCTCCACTGGGAAACTGGGCTAATAAGTCCGCGAGGGCCTGGCATTTGATAGCTCGCTGTGCGGCGCATGCTATTTCGAACTCTACGAGAGCCAGTAGCCACCTCACGGTTCTTCCAGTATGAACTTTGAATGACAAGAAATAGTGCCTAAGCTTCTGTACTGTAAAGACTAGTGCCAAGCAATGGCATTCAATAGGAGTGTAACGTTCTTCTGCTCCTCGCACTTTTCTGTTGATGTAATACACTGGTCTTTCAACTCCTTCCACCTCCTGAGCTAGTAATGTCCCAATCGACCTCGCGGTGGAATTAAATATAGGATCAATGGCTTCCCTTTCTATGGCGCGACCATTGTCTGTGGCGAAGCCAAAACTGCTTTGACTTTCTCGAAGGCCAACTGGTGCTTGTCCTTCCATTCAAACTTTGCCTTTTTCTTCAGTAAGTCACCCAGTGGCGCAATGATTTCTGCTAAAGCAGGAATAAATCTTCGTAGATAGGAAACCTTTCCCAAAATCCCTTGAGGGACCTCTGAGAATGAGGAGGAGGCATGCTCGTGATGGAGCGGATCTTTGATTCATCTGCATCAATCCCATGTTTGTGCACCTGAAAGCCCAAGAACTTTCTTGACGCGACCCCAAACGCACACTTAAGAGGATTCATTTGCATGTTGAACTTTTTGCATCTTTTGAACACCCCTTCGAGGTCGCGTAGGTGCTCTGTCTTGTATTTTGATTTCGTGACCAAATCATCAACGTAAACTTCCACTAAATGATGAATCATATCATGAAAGATTGTTGTCGTTAATCGTTGATATGTCACGCCAGCATTCTTAAGCCCAAACGGCATCACAGTATAGTAAAAATTCCCCAAAGGGGTCCGAAAAGCAGTCTTTTCTGCTTCTGCAGGTGCCATTTTAATTTGATTATATCCACTGAAGCCATCCATGAGGGAGAACATTTCATGGCCAGCGGCGGTATCAACCAATGTGTCAATGTGAGGCAATGGCATTTCGTCTTTTGGAAAGGCCTTGTTAAGGTCGCGAAAGTCCTCGCAGACCCTAATTTGGCCATTCTTTTTCTTCACGGGCACAATATTGCACAACCACGTGGGGTACTAGATCAGACGAATAAACTCAGCACCTCTAAGCTTCTCCACCTCCTCCTTGATTTTCTCTTCCAAGTCTGGGTGGTACTTGCGCGAGGCTGCTTCACGGGTTTGGAGTTTGGGAACACATCGAGATGGTGGCTTACAAGCTCTGAGTCTAGGCCAGGCATCTCGTCGTAGTGCCAGGCAAACACATCACTGTATTTGCGTAGCAGGGCCACCATTCCAGCTTGATAAAGATGGACCTCGTAGTCCCTTCTCCAATCCTTACTGATAAAGATGGACCTCGTAGTCCCTTCTCCAATCCTTAAATTAACCTCCTCGAGCTCCTCGGGTTGAGGCTTGGGTCCATCTTGCATATACTTAGGAGCTGGCTCGGGTTTCTGGATCATCTCGAACTCTTCTCCTACTCCTTCCATGTCGCGGGGGTCAGAAGCTTCACAGACGCTAACTGACCCCTCACACCGTCATAAATGATACACAGTCTTCCCCCCTCACTAGTCTTTTTGATCTTGCGAGGGGTTAGTCTTTCAAACACCGTGGCATCCTTCGCGGTAGCTGGTTCTGATGGCTCACCCTTAATATCCTCCCATTTCAAAATCTTCACTCCAACAGGCTTCGCGATTACAGCCTTGCAGGCCTCATCGACTTCAAAAAAATATACTGCATCGGACAAGTGGGTTTCGCATGCTTCGAAGGGCCTCTCAGTGGCAGGTATAGTGACCTTATTCCCGCCCCAGATGCCCTTAAGGCACTGGTGATAGCTCGACGGGACCACTGCGTACTTATTCATCCAGGCCCTGCCCAAGATTATATGGTAATTAGTTTGGCCTTCTATGATATGGAACTTTGTTGGTGCTCGAATGGGCCCAACAGCAAGATCGAGTACGATGTATCCCAGAGAGGGCTTCTTCTCCCCTCCAAACCAACTATTCCCACCAATGACTTGTGATTCGCGGCTCTGGGATTCCTAACTTCTTCAGCGTTTCGAGGGGCATGACGTTGATTGATGCTCCCCCATCCAGAAAAGCCCGTTTAAATTCTATGCCATTGATGTGAGCAGTGACAAACAAAGGTCTATTGTGGGAAAACGGCACCCTTCTGTCTGTATCTGAGAATGAGATAGTGTTAGAGTCTTCGCGAATCGTCCTCGCGACAGACCCCCCCTTCTACCACACATGCTTCCTAGCCTTCATTAGTTATTTCCAGTATTGCCTTTATTATCTTGAACCTGATGGTGGGGGTAAACCCAAACCCATCAAAGAAAGTCCTAAATTTATGGCTTTTTGACAAAATCTTGTGTCCTTCATCCATGCTTACCTCCACAGTAGGGTGATCGCAGCTCCTGATTTCCTCTATGTGGTCATAGAAAGAAGTCATGTAGGCTTCCTTAACCTCTTCTTCCATTTCGTACATAAAGTCAAAGTAACCACCTTGATAGCACTCTGCCATCGCGACCCCTCCCTCATGCTAAGGATAGGGTCTCTCGTGAACATCTCTGTTTACTCTAACCCTTAACTCGTTGTTATCTTGTTGCTTCTTAAAGATTTCCTTGAGAGTCCAACAATCACTTGTGGGATGCTGTACTTTTCTGTGGAAAACACAATATCTAGGGTTGGAGCGGTCTTGTTGAGTGGGCTGAACTTCTACCTCTAGAAGCTTTAGACATCCATCCACGACCCACGCGTTAACAAGATCTTTGACTTCTTCAATGCTGCAAGGGTATGGAGGAGCATCTCTTGCTCGCTCATTGTAATCTTTGAAAGGCTTACTTTTCCTCTTGGGGTTGCCACCACCCCCCTATGGCTTATGCGAGGCTTGCGCGGAGGCCATAGAAGTGACCCCTCCACTCTTAGGCTTCCAAGTAGGCTTTGGTAGCACAACGTCCACTATTCCGCGAAGATTGAACGCGGCCACCATTGAAGTAGAAAATGTTTGGTAGGCAGATTTCCACTAAACGCGGCCGCCATTGATGAGATGCTTCCTATACTCCTTGATTAGCCTGAGTAGGCAGATTTCCACTAAACGTCTCTCAGGGACTGGTTCATGACATTGAACTGCTTTGTCTTGGAATCATTTGTTAAAATCAACAATATCCTCAGTGAGCTTCTGCTTCTCGTTCATTAGGTTCAAGGAGGTTATCTTCGCTGTTACTTGAAAGAATTTGGTGTAGAAGAGATTCACCATTTCCTCCCAAGTGTTTACAGAGTGAGGTTCCAAGTTTACGTGCCATGTGTACGCTCGAGAAGTCAGAGACTTAGAAAATTCTCTCAATCATAGATTGGCATCTTGAGAATGTACCCTCAACATTTCGATGAAGCGATGGACATGCTCTTGGGCACTACCCTCTTTGCCATCAAACTTAATAAACTTTGGTGGGACATACCCCTCTGGATATGGCATTGCCATTATCGCAGCGGGGTATGGGGGTTGGATTTCAGGGCTTGGCAAGGTTGCCTTAGCTTTTTCTTGTTGAAGCTGAGCTTGTACATCGACTAGAGTAAGGAACCCTTGTGGCTGAGGTCCAGCAGCCACACCATAAACGGCTAGTGTGCCTGGTGCTATAACTGGTGGTACCACAGGGGGTGGGTTGTTGGCATTTTGTAGTGGGGCTGGTAATGCAGCGGGAGCAGCACCCCCAGGCATATTTGCCACTCGTGGTGCTGGATTCCCTAGGTTTCCCTCCACCACGTTTGGTGGGGGCACTGGAGGAGCTACTGGAGATCTTGCAGCCACCACAACTTGAGTTAGTTGGGCTATTGCCAGAATCAATTGGTTTTGGTTCTGCTGCATCTGTTGTTGTCCTTCACGAATGGCTTGTAGAGCTTTCGTGTTAGCAGCAAGTAGATGTGCAGTATCGACCTCATGAACTTTGTCACGCCCTCATTTTTATAAAAACAAAAATTAAGGAATTCCTTACAATTAATAAGTCAAATGATAAAATGTTTCCATAAATCCTCCCCAAGAGGTTTCCATTCAAAATGTACATCATTAATCCATTGGAAAATCAAGTATTTGGGCACCCTTGCCCCAAAAGTGAAATCAAATATTATCTCATAAGTCATTACATAAGTCCAAATTGTCAAAAGATTGAATAACCAAAAGTTACATTGTCATTTATCAAAATACAAAACTTGAGATGAAAAAAATATCTTCATGCATGCCTAAGCTTCACATAATGCATCACTCCATAAGCAACCGATCTCATGCTCCATGCCGTGTACCTGGGAAAGATAGGGTGAGCTCACTAGCTCGTAGGGAAACCATACTACAACCACTAGTCATACAAATATGATGAGTGCACATGATATGAATTAACATGAGAAGAGATGATCAAGGAACATAACGGAGGCTGAGACAAGTAAGACGTGTCCAAGAAGTAACCACGTGTCCAAGTGACATCAAAAGTTTCGAAAAAGGTTTCAAGGTGTCCCAAAATACCCATTAGTTCATTAAGTTTGCCAAAATCACTCACAAGTATCACACGTGCCCAAAATTGTGTCCAAGTATCCAAGGTTGCCAAAATATCTTATGTACCTCAAAACATTTCATTTCCAAGTACTCAACACCACCCAAGTTTCCATTTTGGTTTCACCAATATCACCCAAGTTACTCAGACAAGTTTAAAACCAACTCCACAAGTCGAGTTTCGACAAAACACAATAAATAGTCCAAAATCTCATTTCTTTCATTGAAGAAAAATATCATTTTCATTGGTACTAGGGATTTAATCCCTCTGCCGGGTTCCGTAGGCCCCGCGTGCCTTTGCTGGATATTTGTAGGCCCCGCCTGCCTCTGCCGGGTTCCATAGGCCCCGCGCGCCTTTGCTAGGTATTTATAGGCCACGCCTGCCTCTGCCGGGTTCCATAGGCCCCGCGTGCCTCTGCCGGGTTCCATAGGCCCCGCGTGCCTTTATCAAAAAAATTTACCAAATGATGGCATTGGTGTAAAACACCTCATTATCACAAATATTTCATTAAAACTTTCATAACAAGTCCATTTCTCAAATTTCATTTCACCAAAGTGCCATTTCTTTTGAAATGCCACAATTTTCGCCAAAAAGGAGCGACCAATCCACTATGCCTTGTGTCCGGTACGTATAACGAATTGTCCAATAAAAACACGTGTCAAAGTCGTAGTTTAACGATTTCAAAATGGTTTTTGAGGTTACCACATTACTATATATCAAGTATACGAAGTTCCGGACGATTGGAGGTCAAACGGACGTCAAAGGGTGGCCGAAAACCACCTAGAAAACAGGGGCAGCAACATAGAAACAGGGACAGCAGCTGCCTTGTCCAGAAAATGGCAGATTTTCACCTCTAAGGTGAGGAATTTCAACCCAAAACACAAATGAGATAGTTTAGGCTCAAAATAGAGATGCTAGGCAACAATTAAACATGGAGGGAGGTCAATTTCACTCCCAATTTCATCAATCAATGACCAATTTCATAGATCACAAAATCAAAGTGAGGAAAACCCACACAAAGAGGGAAAAACACGATTTTTCATGAAATTGAAGCCAAGAACAAGATATGTACAACAAATCACAAATATATAACTAGAGGAGGTAGTAATTGTTTCCCTACCTCATGGGTTAAGCTCCAAATGTGTAGAAAATGCAAAACCCTAGGTTATGAAGCCCCCAAACCGAAATGCTTGATCTCCACGAAGAACCACGGTGAACCCGACTCCAATTGATGCGTAGAACGTGAAAATGACCTTGGTTCTTGAAGTGGTTGAGTGAGGAGGGAGAGTTTTGAGCTTGGAGGAGTTGTTAATGGAGGAGAAGAGAGAGAGAGAGAGGTGCCGATCGGGTGGAGAGGGAGGAGAGAGTGTAATGTTTCATTTTTTTGCAAATTTACCCCACACACTTCTAATATACTCACCTAATTACACCTCACACCCAAATGTCACTTGTGTATATAATATGTGACCACAATACTTATTTTCATAAACCAAACTTAAGTAAAGACTAAAATTTTGAGCTTTCTTTACTTTAATTTATTTATGAAAATAAGAAAGTACCCCCCATTTGGAAACAATGGCATTTACAAAATTTTGAAATTTTAATCACATCAAAATCTCATCCCCCCACTTTTAGTACAAAACCGAAAACGGGCACATTTTTCTCCGAAGAAAATGGGCCAAAGATGACTTTACCTTACTCAAAAATAACTTTCGATTATACCATTTTGATTAGAAAAATCCAAGGAACAATTACCGGCATTTTTTATCGACCAAATCGAAATTTCTCCAAAAAGTGATTTTTTTTTTTTTTCAAAAAGTAATTAAATTTTCTGGGTCTTTACAAACTTCCTCTATTAGTGGTGGGTTATTTTCAATTTCTCTTTGACGAAGAGTTTCTATTGCACTTAAAAGATTTCGGGAAGATGAACTTTGTACTCCACTTCTCGTCACAACCATCAGCTATGAAAACCTCCCCAACGGAGTTGCCAAATGTAAGATAGGTACTTGGTTTAGTCAAATAAACTTAATTTGGAGAGGCAAACAATAGCTAACAATTGAATAAGAAAAAGAGAGTGTGTAAAGAGGTAAAGAATTAGGCCAAATACACAGAAGGAGAAGGCAGCAGTACTCAGTCCATTCTCTTTAGCCCATCATCATCTTTAAGTCACAGCCCTAGGAGAAAGATGGGCTCGTGAGCACTAGCAAGAACAATGTCCTTGATTCCAGAGCTGAGTCACTTTCTCTCCCTAGGATTTCCGTGCCTTGAGAATGAATCAATCTCTATATGGGAATTTGTGAAGGAATGTCTTATATTTATAGGGATCTACACCCAATAATTGGGCTGCAGACATTTCCCTAATAATATGATGACACGTGCTCTCTCCGTATACCTGGGCAACGTGGGTGACGTCACTGGCCGTTAGGAAGATTCCCATGGCTTATCTAGGCATGGTCGCGAGCCCTTTGGCTCACGCCAAAACCTTACTTGAGACTCGTAACGACTTCCTTGCCCCTGCTTTTATGGCCAGGTGCAGTCGCAAGCTCGATACACATGTTCGCGTGAGTATTAACTTCTTCCCATCGCGCCCATTCCCTTTAGCAAAGGGTTCGCGACGAGTGAATCTTCATCAAATGAGGTTCCCTTAGGGCATCCCTTTCTTGGGGTAATTATGATTCTACTGAGATCCTCCATGAGGTATGCCCTTTCGCGGTGAGGCTTTACTTAAGCTATCTGACGTGTCCGTTGCGGTTCTCCTCACCACGTGGCAAGCTATTATAGGTCGGTCAACTGCTTAGTCATCAAGCGCGCTGACCTTTCCTACAGTAAGAAAGCATGAATAGGTCAACATGGGATGGAAGGAGAGAAGGACAACAAAATACTTGTTTGCCTTAGAATGAATTGTTTTTTTCAATTGCTGAATAGGATTCGGATCTACAACCAGTCAGTTCTGATCGCTCTACCACTGAGCTATTGGGGTGGGGACTGCACTAGATCAATAGCCTTGTCCTAGACAAAATCTCTAGCCGGATCTCCCTTCACTTCTTTAACTTGAGTATATACCCTCCGCTAGATAGTCTTCTTTTCCTTTATATTGGTTGTTTTGCCTTATGGCTTTCTCCTGCTTTGGTGTGATGCCTAGCTCCATGGATCCCTTTAATCTTTGTAATGTGTGTTTCAAAGATTGATTAAATCTTTCTACTTTCCAATATATATATAGGCAGATTTTCTAGTCAGGGATCCTTGACTAGAGGATTTTTGGTGTTTTGAATGTTTTAAAAATTGTTTTTGCAAAATCCGAACCGTTCAATGTGTTTAAAAGGTGTTAATAAGGGTCCCCGCACGAAATCATCAAAAAAGAAAAATACCGGGAAGCCCTTGATCGGAGCAGTTTTTCACAAAAATTGTACATATACAGTTTTGTGAAAAACTGCTCGGATCAAGCCTTTTCCGGTATTTTTTTTTGTTGATTTCTCGCAGGGACCCTTAATAACACCCTTTAAACACATTGGACGGTTCAGATCATCAAAAAAATATCGGTAACGTGGAGGTCCGGAAGTCCAGAGTCCAGACTAGAAGCGGAGCATATATATATATATATATATATATATATATATATATATATATATATATATATATAATGAATTGTATACATATATAGAATAAGAAACTAAGTGAATCTTTTACAAACCTAACTAAAACACAAGTTACCAACATCCTTTATTAAATTGTTATTTTTTGCTTTCTTAGTTTTAAGTCCACTTTTTTAAGACTATTTCAATCATCTGAACAAGAGAAATGGAAAAAGTAAAAAAATTACGTCTAACACGTTCAAAAAATGTTCACTAAGATTTTCCCGAACGTTGCATACAACTTTCTGTTGAATTGACCTCTCCTAGTGTAATTGTTCCCCCCTTCTTCCTTACCATGGAAAGTCTTTGTGAAAGACCTCCTTTGATCTATTGATTCTCTGCTAATTGATTGGACCGTAGGTGCGATGATTTATTACACAGGTATGGTCTCTGGATCAAGTCCAGGATGGCCCACTTGCGCCAGGGAAAATAATAGGAGAAACATCAGACTCCTTCATGCATACTCCACTTGGCTCGGGGGGATATAGCTCAGTTGGTAGAGCTCCGCTCTTGCAATTGGGTCGTTGCGATTACGGGTTGGATGTCTAACTGAAACCAGTGGCACTTTCCATTGTGCAAGCAAGATTGGTTGGATTAGCCCACTTTTCTGTAGGTTATATATTCACCTACGCGCCATTCTTGATTGCATCTACATAGGGTAAAGATTCTTTGAAGTTCTCCCTACCATCCTAGACACAAGAGATTAATGAGAAGTCTCCTTGGCCTCGAAAGGCCCAATGAACTGGGATTTACCTCTTGGTTCAAGTCATTTTGGGGTTAGTGGAGCATTTCTGATGAAGCAGATGAGTTTCAAGATGATGAAGCGGATTGTTCATATGAAAGAACTGAATCACTAGTTTGACTAGAGTTGAGCTAACCTATCTGTTTTAGTTTCACCCACTCCGTAGTTGGCCCTGAGCCATAATAGGCACCCCCCGATGCATCAGAGGAGGACGTAGGGTTAGTTACACCAGTTTTGGAATCCTCTCTCATTGCCAGTATGACTGATCAACATGATTGGGCCACAATCCCTTAGATCTTGTGAGGGCGTTCCTTTAGATAATTTCATCTTATTCAAGAGTGACTTTTTTTTTACCCTGGTTCGAGATCCGACTTGTATCATCGATACTGATAAGAACTAAAATATTATGGCAAGCAATGGTTTGATTCGGAGGGAGAATAAAAGGAAAAAAATTGGAACAAAAATATTATTTGTAAAAAGTAGTTTGGCTGGTTGGTTAATTGGTCACATTTTCTTCATGAAGTTGTTGGAATTTATAGTGATCATACCTTGAACCTGATTTAATGATCCCTAGATTAATCAATTTTTATCTCTCTCGCTATAACAACGACAACAAATATAGAAAATTATATAATATAAATGATAATCGCATTTCTTTTAATGGGAAAAAAGTCCACCATCTTAGATTTCTACATCTAGGATCTGACTTGCATCATCGATACTGATAGGAACTGAAACATTATGGCAAGCAAAAGTTTGATTCAGAGGGAGAAGAAAAGGAAAAAATTGGAACATAAATATCGTTTGACTCGGGATCTTTAAAAAAATAAATAAGCAAAGTTCAATTGGTGAGTGACCAATGGAAAATTCATGGAAAGTTATAAATTAGATTCATCGAGAAGTGCAAGTGATTGGTTTAATAAGTCTTTTCTTTTATGGCTCATATTTTGGATGGGGTTCATCCCTGTAGTAATCAGATGAATTGAATTGTAAACATGAAAGCATAAGAACTCAATGGGATTCCCTTGTTTCTTTGTCTGATTCAACGGGGAAGGACCTGTTGAGTTCTTAGTAATAATGAGAATATTTTTTTCGTATAATGGACAAAACAAATTTTTTTTTCTTCTAATCTTTGAAAAACTCTATTCCATTTTTTGAATGATATTCTTAACCAATGAACTTCATTAGTTGATTCAGAATGTCTGTTCCTAGATAGTATCTATCGATACTTGAAAAGTTAGAAGAAAGAAGGAATTACTCAATTTCCTTGATTATCCTTTCTATACCACATAGAACTTTATTCTATTTATTAATATATCATTAAATTTGAATTTTTAAGGACTTCATTAAAAAAAAATTAAAACATAAAGGTTTTTTGGTATTATTTTGGGATTGAGAAAGAGAAAACCATTTTGAACTGATATTGCTTTGAAGTTTTGTGTGTGTGAACAAAATTATCAGGAAAAAAAGTGCTTAGTCTTTAGCCCAGCATATTTGTAATGCTAACATAACACCATTAATTTGATCGAAAAATTAAATGATTGATTGAAAAACTAAAGGAATTTTGATTAATCTTTAGAAGGAAAAAGATTTTGATAATTTGTCGTTAACAATGTAGTACATTAGTACGCAAATCACTTGGGGCCATTTGCAAGTTTCTAAAGGGTAATTCGTACCAAAGCCCAACCAAAGGGGGTCAAGTGTAGTTTGCACAATTAGTGGGAATTAACGGAAGTTATCTATTGTACGGGATTGAAACAAAATTGCAAAGGGAAGGTTAAAATTGAGCCAATTAAAATTCGACGAAAGTGACACAAAAACCAATCTATAGGAACCGTTTGCATAATTTACCCTATTTATTAATCAGTAGTTTTATTTATTGAACAACTAGTACAGTAAGTCAGTAACTAGGGACGGAGTCCTTCCATGAGACTAGTATCCTAGCCCCAAAATAATTTGGACGCCAAAATGTCACATTTGGCAATTAAATTTTTCGTCTCCACCGGGACGAAATTATTTTCATCGCCAAAACTAACATACTCTTTTGATGAAGACCTTTATGAAATTTGTTTGCTAATACTTTTGGCGACAAAATCTGATACTTTAACGACGAAATTGTTTTGTTGCTAAAAGTCATTTTTCTTGTAGGTAAGATGGAAAGATGTGTAGTTTGGGCAGCCCCACAGAACCTGTTGTAAGGTCACCCAACATGTCTTATTTATATTATAGGAGTAGCATAAGCCTAAAAGGCCTAGTTGATTATCTACATGAATCGCAGATGCATTAGGAGTCCAATTCCCACTAGGAAGAAAAGATCTGATGTATTAAGGAGACAAAAGGAGAATTGAGATTAGCATGGAGCTAAGGTTCCTAGTCCAAAAAGGACTCAACCACTATGATTGCCTAAAAAATCGTTTATCCAACTAATAACAGGGTACATTGTTCTGTATCTCATATTTACTTGAGCAATAATCTATGACACACAAAAAATCGTCTGACTTAAGCATAGACATTTTCATTTGAACACCTAGATCGTCAAGCAAACATGGAGTTGATTAATTACTGTGACAAGCATAGTTTGGAGGTTAATTTAATTGGGAGGTTGTTTCTCACGAATGAGATTCATAGATTTCACTTAAGTCAAAGGCTTGTAATAAATCAAAATTGTGTTGTTTAATTCCAAATATCCTTGCTATTATTGTTTATGCATTTGATGTGATGTAAGAAATAATTGGTAGGAGTTTATCTGTTGAGTATTTGTTCATGGTGCTATTGTTGCCTTGACTTTTCGCTCGGTACTTGGAGGAGAAGAACCTTACGTCCAAGCTGACGATCCTATTACTGCGGAAGAAACTAAGAGCTTGGAATCCATGCTCTATGCTTTGTTTCATTTATTACTAAATTCTAACTTGAATTCGTAAGACTTGTAATCTTAAATTCCAAAACTCCAATACTTTATCTGTTAAACTATGCTTCTGCTACTTTTGACTAAGTAAGTTTAATTAATCTAATGAAATCTTTTGTTTAATTAGTCTTTAATGAAAATAATTAATGAATGCTTCTGAAAATTGAGGCGTTACACGTCTAATCGCAGAAGAGTTAGGAATTTTTTTTCCGGACTTTGTCTCCCAAAAATTGCGTCTCTTGTGTTCCCTGTTTTTTTTGGTCCAAATACTTTTGTTTGCTTGGAGTCATGTTTTTCTGAATTATTTATTGGTATCGATGGGAAGTGTCAAAAAAATATAAACTGAACTTTCAAAAAAAAATTACCCTGTATAAAAATTATTCAAAGTATTTCACATTAGTTATTAAAAAATCTCAATGGTTTCCATCACCCATTGTGGGCCCCACTGTGAGTTGATTTCAGTAATCTGAACCGTTCAACCTACATAGTAGAATATCTATGCAAAACATCAACCTAATCGGATATTGATATCTATAGAAAATTAAATTTTAGTTCATAAAATAAGTGGTCCTGGACACTTTTAACTTTAAAGGTTATTGACAGAATCACCATCCACTTTTTATATACCTATCGACACTATGCCAAATTTTAGCATTAGCGGCATTAGAAAACAGCCGGTAAAAGTCCTAAAAGCGCCGCTAATACTATTCCCAGCGGTAATTATGCGAAAATAATACCGTCATCTATATGGCCGTCAAGAATACATAAACGGTGGTAATTTACAGCCGGTAATAATACCATACTTTTACTAGTGGTTTTATTACCGTCAATAAAAGCTTTTCCCGGAAAAAAATTTGTCTTGAGTTTCAAACCCGCGACCCTTTGAGTGGAGTCCTGATACCTGACCACGCAACCACCCAAACTTTTCAGTAATATTTAGAAAATAAAAATATTTATATTAAAATTTACTGTTTTACCGACGGTAATAATTATTGTTGGTAATAGTACCCTTTAACGGCTGTTTTATTACCGCAGGTAAAAAAACCATTGGAAAAGTCCTTTTCCCAGCGTGTCTAACGGCCGTTAAATATTTATATTTATATTTAACGGCTGTTTTAACGGTAATAATTTTACATAATTTTTCTGGAATAATATTGGGTTAATGTGAGGAGTTGAATTTTGACTTAAGGGGTCAATGAGAGAGCATTTGATTGCATTAGGGTCTTTTTAAAACACATTTGGAAGTTTAGGGGTGCAAGTGTAAAGGGGTGTGAGTATATAAGACATGTTAGTCTTTCATTTGGGCAAGAAAATCACTCCCCTCTCTCCTCTACCACCCGACCCCACATTTCTATCATCTGTCAGTAATAGTGCCCTTTAACGGTGGTTTTGTTACCACTGGTAAAAGCAATATTTGGCGTAGTGCGATATCCGATTAAGCTAATTTTTTACGTGAATATACTACTCGCGAGCTATATAAGATGAATAATTCAAATTACTACAATAAATATTTGGTAGGGTCCACAAATGATGGTGGTGGAAACTGGAGGTTTTCCACCTAAGGTGGATAGGATTTACGCCCTTCATTATGTTGATTTGTCAGTGATTTGTGAATAGTGTCATATGTTTTTGTGTAAATAAATTTCTTTTAGAGATTGACTAAGAAAAGTTGAAAAATTCCTTTTTTATGCAATCGAATAATCAAGCAATAATAGGAATTAAAAATAAACGAAGAAACGATAAACACGCGATATACGTGGAAAACTCCGAATAGGGTAAAAACCATGGGAAGGAATCAAAACACTAAATAAACCATTGTGCGATTACAATCGACCTATACTTGCAATTGAAACTCCTCTCAATTGACCCAAGAACCGATTGCCGAATCCACGTTCATCGCACCAAGTGTTTGATTGCCGCACGCCTTGAATCACTCAAGCCCTCCGAGATGCTTCTAGAAATCCACTGGAAAAGTATTAAAAGATTGAATGAAGATTGTGGAAAAACTTGTTGGAGTTGAATGCGTTGATCAATGATCCATTAGTTGTGCTCCAAGACTCAAAGGAACAGCCCCTCCCTCTTCTCTAAATTTCTCACGTTCATGTGGTGGCTGTAAAAACGTCACTTTTTTGAAACCCTAACTGCTGTATTTATAAGCTGTAGACTCTCTTGCTCGAGCACATTTTGAGTTGCTCGAGCACTTTTCTGGCAGATTAGTTGAGGGATGTTTTTGCTCGAGCACTTTGTTGAAAACACTATATATGGCTCTAAAACTCAACACCTTTGACTTACATCAAAACATAGGCACAATTACACATTGATTTCCTTCCACGATCTTAAACAGACGCATCTAAAAATAAAAAGTACAACTCGATAATAGGGATACACGTAAATGTGTGTTTTGTTTTGAGATTTGCCAGTACAAAAAGAATGTGGCCTATGGTCCTAACAATCTCCCCCTTTGGCACTTCCATGACAAAACACACTAACATTGAAGATACCTATCCCCTAACAGAATGTGATCACTTGCAAAGCTGCAACAACAATACTGAAGCACACAATCTGTTAAAAATAAAACTACTCCCCCTTTGGCACTTCCATGACAAAACACACTAACATTGAAGATACTTATCCCCTAACAGAATGTGATCACTTGCAAAGCTGCAACAACAATACTGAAGCACACAATCTGTTAAAAATAAAACTACTCCCCCTTTTTGTCACGGAAGGACAAATGTAGAAGTAGGAGAATGTAATCAAATAAACATGAATGAACCAAGATAATCAAAGATTTCTAGAATCAATAATCATTATCGGGGAAGGGAAAAGCACTATCTAGCAATGTGAGTAAGTATCCAAAAAAACAAGTGCCAGCAAGTCAAAAGATAATCTATAACCCAAGTAAGAAATATAAATACTACTGTATATTCATTAAACATAAACCACACTCCAAGTATTCCATAATGAATAACAGTAACGAAGCAAATATTCAACAGGAGAGATAAAGTGAAGTGAACGAAGAATGAGCAATTAAAGTATAGTCTAGTGAGTTGTAGAAAATAGCGAGAGCCAGTTGCCAAAACAAACATTGCCATAAAGCCATAAGTAGCTATATATCAAAATACCCCAAAATAATCAACCGCATCTAAAGAATTAATCAATATCCAGGAAAAAAAGCACGTAGCGAAACGTCACACTTGGTAACCACAATATACATGTAAAAACCAGCTGAGGTGCAGGTCTCAGCTATGAGACTCCAGGAGTGAACATAATGAAAATGCATGGGCAAATCAAATAGAACCAATCAAGGATATATTGAAAAATTAAATGCACCATGACATATGAGTCTATGACAGCGGTGAGTGTGTAAAACACGTCATAGGAAATTAAGATCACCATCCAAGCATCCGAAAAATTCTCATGTACCATTGGACTGTCACGCACTCTCCCCCTCACAAAGTCAAACCAATCACCCATTGATACTAATTATGTCCCATCCAAGAAAAAAAAACAACTCCCCCTCAACTTAATAATTAATATTAGATAGAATTTCATAGTCGTTTTTTCGCTTTTACCCCATTGCTATTTGACGCGAATATTGGGAGTAAGAGTACCTCATACCCAATGCCCGGTTACTAAGCGAATGGTCCAATCACGAATGCTTTAAGGTATTCTCTTTTACCCCACTACCGTTTGACGCGAACATACAGACTAGATAGAACCGAATGATCCGGTTACTAGGCTAGTGGTCCAATATAAATCCCTTCACGAGGTCTATCCACCTTTTGACGCGAACGCTTAAGGGGAGAGTACCTCACCCCAATTGTCCGGTTACTCAATGAACACTCGGATAAACATTTATCTCACCCACAACTAGGTATATCTTCTTTTTTTTTTTCATTCTTTTGCATAGATAGACATGACAACGTATCCAGATATGAAGCCAAAAATGGTCAATCGCTTAGGAAAAATACGAGACATATCCAGGTGCATGAGAATCAAACTTGCCTTGTCAAGTAATCTCTTTAACTTTGACGTGTAGAGGTGGTAGTCACAGAGACATGCGGCATGATACATTTAACGCCCAAATACATCGCAAGAAAGAACCAACTAGGATGCTCATACACTATCAAGACGTTAAGATGCTAACGCCCCGTTTGGCGACCGGAGATGATTTTGGGTGGATTTGTAATAAGGGTGGATTTGAATGTGGATTTGTAATGAGGGTGGATTCATAATGAGGGTGACCCCACCTCATAATGAGGGTGGATTTGTTAGTGAGGTGTTTGGATGATATTTTGAGAAGGTGGATTTGGAAGGTGGATTTGATAGGATAAAAGAGCTAATGACCTATTTGCCCCCAGTTTTTTAATTTAATAAATAAATGGATTAATTTTATTATAATAACAATAAATACATAATAATAATAAGAATAAATACACCTTAAATACAAAAGTATATTTAAATTATATTAGATGTTTCAAAAATATTTCCGTACAAAATCCATAAAGTAAAATAAAATGTTATAATCCATTTTAACTTTAAAAAAAAAAAAAAAACAATATCACAACATTGTTTGCTTTCAATGTAAATGTTAATAATCTCCAGGGGCTTCCAGCGTAATTTAGCAAAAGGGTAAAAAGACAGCTATCCGCGTCTTCTTCTTCTTCAGAGAAATTGGTTTCAATTTCTCAGAACACAGCCGTTCAAAAAAAAAATCTCAGAACACACAGGCGACGACTACGCGACTCGGCTACGGCGACTCCTCCAGATCCGGCAACGACTACGGCGACTTGGACACGGCGACTCCTCCGGCGTGGTTTTCAAGTACTCAGAACACACAGGCGACGACTACGCGACTCGGCTGCGGCTACTCCTCCAGATCCGGCAACGACTACGGCGACTTGGACACGGCGACTCCTCCGGCGTGGTTTTCAAGTGCTCTCTCTCTCTCTCTGTCTCTCTCTCAGTATTTTTTTTGTTCAAAACCCTCCAAATCACCCGGATTTGGAGGGGTAAAATAGGTAGAAAAACATCAAATCCACCCTTGTTAGACAACAACAGGGTCAGGGCTGTCGTTGGCAAATCCGGGTGAAGCCGGATTTGCACTCCAAATAGTGAAAATAGTCCGGGTGGAGTTGGGGACGAAAATTATGCGCCAAACGCCGGCTGGAGGTGGGCCCTGGATTACAAATCCGGGTGCAAATCCGGTCGCCAAACAGGGCGTAAAATCTCATAGCATCAAACTCAAACCTCAAGGCATCCACAGTGCAGGAAGAAAAAAAATATTTTTAGAGGATTTTAAAATATTCGATTTTTTTTAATAAGAACATATAAAATCAATGACAATAAGGAAATAAACATATTGTTCCAAACTAGACAACTAATAACTATATAAATGACTAAATCCATAGAACTAGGTGCAAGATAAGCAATGGAGATCAACCTAGACTACGGAACCAAGATCAAGCTTCAAAATGCAAGGTCAACTGCTCTAGATGATCCCGAGTCATCTAGAGCATCGGCGGACAAATCCACATGAGGTCTCAAATTTGACCTCCTAACCCAAATAGGTCCAGTCTTGACCTTTTCATTTTTTAAAAAATTCCTAGGCACTTTTTTAGAATTCACCTTCTTATAATGTCTAAGAGAAGTCATACTACATCTAGGTCTTTGGATTCTATCCCAATAATTCTTAGCACAATGATATCGCGGGGGAGCATTGGGGTACCCATGAAGTTGAAAACACGTAGGTCGAATATGACCATTCATACCGCAAAAATGACATGTAGGTACACGCTTGTCATAACTATGAGGATACACTAACTGTGTGTGAAGTATTGAACACATGCAAATTTCTACACCGAGTACTAGTTTTAATGTCACGAAGACCGTCATGCTCTTTTGTCTTACGTCTAAGCTTTTGTTCATTGTTCCATTTTGGAGAAACTTTGTTATAAGACCCTTTATTGTGAGTGGCATAGGAATGTAACGCGATGGGATATCCATGCAATTTGAAACATTTTGGTTCTGTGTGACCTTTGACTTGACAATAATGACATATAGGAATGATTTTTTTATTATTTGTCTTAGTAATATCATGTGTCTTCTTAACATTATCTTGAATAGTATTGATTGCAGGAGGGTTAGATATTACCTTGTTAGGCTTTGTTTCTTCAATTTTCCCTCCAAGTATTTTTGAGGATGAAGCTTCAGAAAATCCAAGCCCCGACTTGTCACTTGTCGGTCTTTGAATTCTGAGAATATCATTCAACGTCTTTGACCCTATATTCATGCACTCAAATAGAAGATTAGCAGTAGAAATTTCAGTATTTAACAACTCTATTTTACCTTCAAAGACGGTGTTCGAATCGGTCAAGACTCTATTCTTCTCTTGAAAAATCCCAACTTCCTTGCTTAGCTTGTCTCTTTCATTAGTAACATTACTCAACCGTTCTTGCAATTCTACTACTTGTTTTTTCACAATCACCAACTCCCTATTGGGCTTGTTATACGTCTCAGCTAACTCAATATTAGTCTCACTAATTTTCACGCTCTCTTCACACAATGTGGCATAAGAACCTTTCAATCCTTGAAGACTCTCAACCTCTTCACCTTCCTCATCCTCACTATCATCAGAAGATTCATGGTCACTAACATTCGATTGTAAAGAAACCCCAAAGGCTATAAAGTTTGGGTTATCTACTTGTTCCTCTTCAGAGTTGTCGGAATCTTTATCATCATCCCAAGTTATATTGGGCTATTGGCCTTGAAATTAGTCTTCTTCTTCAATTTGTTAACACATTCATGAGCTAAGTGACCATATCCCTGACACTCATAACACTTGGGTCCTACAGGAGGTCCTTTTATTCCCTTCTTTTCTTTACCACTAGAAGACTGATCATTTTTTCCTTTGTTTTTGAAATTCTTTTTACCATCACCTTTAGTCATTTTCTTCTTGAAAAATTGTTTACATTTTTTGGTAAATAAATCCATAGCTTCAAGATCATACTCATCATCACAATACAATCTGAACCTCTAGACTCACTTTGAGAGCTTGAAAAAGCAATCGGCTTTGCCAAAGGTTTAGTTTTAGAATTTTGAGATTAATTCAGTTTGTAACATGTCTGCCTCATAAGTTTGCAAAAGACCAACTATCTCTTCAACAGATTTAT